>OZ035832.1:18423485-19623485 GCA_964034765.1 Knipowitschia caucasica | reverse complement strand
AGGAGGAAGCAAATTAGTTACCCTACCTTTAATTGGAATATACAGAATGTCTTCTTTACAATAAAACATATACATCTTTGGACGCACATAGATACTAAAGTATTAAAGGAAACAAAACAATATTTGTATAAGGCTTGATTATGACTGTTAAAAAATACATTTTTGCATCACAGTCCAGTGGCATAAAGACAATGCAAATAAAAAAAAATAAGGAGGGGAGCCCATGCATTGGACACCATAAAAAAACAGTCTGGGGAAAAAAAAATGTCTCTCTCAGGAACAGGGAGAGATTCACCGCTGCAGAAAAACAGCATCTCAAGATAAATACCAGAAATATTTGACAGCGCTATATTTCAGCCATCATCCATCAAGTCCAAACAAAATTATGGAGGACAGGGAATCCCAGCAGGTCCTAACAGGTAAGGACATTCGGAATGCCTCAACTCCCTTTTCAGAATACAAAACAGACCCGGAGCCTGGAGACGGAGGCTGCCGTTACCGCTAGCAACCCACAACCCACATGACTGAGCTCAGTTCTCAAGGGAGATGTCAAAAAAAGCAGCTGATCAATGTAGCGAAGAGCAGTGCAGCGTGTTTCTCCAGCCCGAGGTGTTTGTCTTCATGGTTGGGCTATCTTCTCCTGAATTCCAGCTACCTCCTGCCCTTTGATCTGCTCAGCAAACTCTTGAGGTCACGGATCAAGCGGCTACAAAACCTCCGTTCTATTATCTGGACACCTTTAGTGGGGCCCGCGAGCTGAGGAGGATCAAATTTCACATCAATTAGCTGTTTCCTTTGGCTTTTTCACCCCTCCAATATCGTCCTGTGTTGTGATTGTGAAGAGTCTGCATTTTGTTGCAAGAAAGAGAAGCTATAAAGATGGTATAGAAACGGCAAAAAAAAATAAAAAGTCAATATTAGACATGACTTTGGATTGTCTTTTAGGCATGCTTAGCTTAATGGGAGGAATTGTTCAAAAAGGGCATTTTAGTGACATTTATTACAGGGTGCTTGACCTTAAGCACAATTATCAAGCATGCGTGTATGTATATTGAGCAAAAGTTGTCATTTTCTCTCTGAGTGAAGCAAGAGGAAAAAAAAAACTGGGTGTGATATAATTACACTCTAAATGGTTTAATAACAAGTCTCTACACAAAGATTTGATATAGCATTATTAAGCTATTATGAGACTTAGCTTCAATGCCAGTGCTCCAAATAAGCAGTTTTAGTAAAATAAATGCTATGTTGATTATATTTAATAAACGTGGAAAAAAATAGAAGTATCATGAATGTTTATGTCATAATGAGATGGTCTTCACAGTTCTGCATTTATTTTTATTGTATATGGTTGAGATTTAAGGAAGAACTACATACAATCTAATCAACTTTATTTATGTAGCACAATTGAACATTATAGGACACATCTGCAGAGGATCTGATTATGGATATAGGTTCAGTATTTAAATGATTATGGATATAGGTTCAGTATATAAATGATTATGGATATAGGTTCAGTATATAAATGATTATGGATATAGGTTCAGTATATAAATGATTATGGATATAGGTTCAGTATATAAATGATTATGGATATAGGTTCAGTATATAAATGATTATGGATATAGGTTCAGTATATAAATGATTATGGATATAGGTTCAGTATATAAATGATTATGGATATAGGTTCAGTATATAAATGATTATAGGTTCAGTATATAAATAATTATAGGTTCAGTATATAAATAATTATAGATTCAGTATATAAATGATTATAGATATAGGTTCAATATATAAATGATTATGGATATAGGTTCAGTTTATAAATAATTATAGGTTCAGTATATAAATAATTATAGGTTCAGTATATAAATGATTATAGGTTCAGTATATAAACCTATAATCACCTCTGCACCTCTGCACCTTCTCCACCGACTCCCACTGATGACTGCTGTCGTTGTGTCCTTGGGCAAGACACTTAACCTCACTTTGCCTGAAGCCCCCACTGAAAGATCAAGGCTATGCTCACACTCAGAGAGCAGCCGTCCTCCTGTGGACTCACCACCTGCAGAGGGTCAGTGAGGGGCTGGTGCTATGAGACTTGGGTGGCATCTCTGACTGCCACCCCCCTGACCCAGAAATGGATTAAAGGGTAGAAAATGGATGGATGGATGGATATATAAATGATTATGGATATAGGTTCAGTATATAAATGATTATGGATATAGGTTCAGTATATACATAAGTACCTCAGCGCGGATGTTCAGAATTCTTTGTTCAGTTTTCATGAGGTTCCAGAGCCTAATGGAGGCTGATTCGGAGGCTCCGCAAAAACAAACAACTGAGCATGTGCGCAGCTACGAACATGAGCGCCGATGATTGACAGCCCTTGGCATCACTTGATTGGTTAAACTGGACGGCATCATGGATTTTGATATATAGCTAAGAAAAGGGAAGGCGGGACTTACCCGTAATATTAGAATTCATATAATTATTTATTTTATATCAACATTTATGGCCAGGAGGTCAATTTAATACAATTCTTAACATTTGTTCCAGACTATCACTTTATATACATTTTGAATGTTTAATTGAAATTGGTATGTTTTTCAACATGTCTATACAATACTCAATATTGCCATTTTGTATGTCTTTAAAACCACATTCCCCCCATAATGATCTATTTCACGCTCATCGGCCCTCCTCACTCTATAGTGCGATGGTTCAAAGATATCTGTTCGTACTGCGGTTTCAGTGTTTATTGTTTGTTGCAGTGGAGCCAAAAAACAAGACTGGCTGGTGTAAGTCACACTTCAGTAATCCGTTCCCTGGCCTATATCAAATGCTGCGCTCAGTAAAGCCCAATTGATTCCTGCAGAAATGAAAGTCTGACAGAACGCTTTCACACTCGTCCTATGGCGCTTATGATGTCCCCGTTTGAGGGGCCACAGAAACCAGCACGATCTGATGAGGAAATGTTAATATCTACTCATGCAAACACATTATATGGACCGTGTTAGGGGGCTCGCCAAGATGCGCAGAAACAATTTGGAAAAACAAATTGCAAAGTCAAAATGTCAGGCTGAGAATAGAACGCAGACAGTGTAACAAAGGCACAATGCAGCAGCAGCGACTAACTGATTAGAAATAAATTATTAACCTCCCTGACCTCTCTAAGGGGCACATTGTACTTCCATTTGACAAATTAACTAGAGAAACTGTCAAATCTGCGCCCAAAACATGTCACGCGTAAACATAATCATTATCATTAAGAGATGTGGTTTATAAATAATAGTTCCTGATGGCAGAAAGGTGACCGATCACAACTCGCTAATTAAAAGTGCTTTAGACTCAGGCAACTCTTTTCTCCAGTGGAATTCTGAGGTGAAGAGTCTTAAAATGACAATCAATAGGCCATGTATGGAGTGTTTTACAATTAGAGGTATTGACGGCTATTCCCTTAGGATTTGTTCAGAATGTCCATTAAGATTGATCCTACAGTCTTTACACACGGCCAAGAGCTGGAGACAACATCGTTTAACGTACATTTGTAATGATACAGACCTATTTAGAATGAGAATGAGTCATGATTTGGACCATGCAAAACAAGATAAAACATATACGTGTTCAATGTATGTACAATTTGTTCCCTCAAGGTAAATTACTGGACTGGATAAGAGTGCATGTATCAATAGTTTTAGTGGTCTTGCTTAATATGTATTTATTGGGATTTATTTAAACAGGAAAGTCCCACTGGTATTTCAGAATCTTTTTTTCAGGGAAGTCCTGGCCCCAGACACCGGGGGCGATTGGGGGATTACGGGAGACTATTGTACATGTTTTTAGTGGTAGGGGAATGAGTAGCAGCATTTGGCGCAGCGCTCTGTTGGGTGTGATATCGTATATATCCTGGCAGATTGGCATCAGGCAGGTGTGGGCCATCAGTTAAAGGGAGGTGCGGAGGCGGACTCGCTGAAGGGGTGGAGGCGGGGACAAAAGCTGGGACAAGACCCATGACAGTATTATTATATTATTATACAGTATTATTATTATTATTATTATTATTGGGGCCATAACAAGTTAATGGATTAATCGCTACTAATTGATCATGTGATTTTTGAACAATACCTGGACAAAAATATTGATTAGTTATAATTATTACAGAATTTATATCTCTTTATTTCTAATCACACAACCAAGTAAGTTACATAGTCTCAATGAAGACTATGGCCAAATGAATTTAAAAAAACAAAACAGACCGACTTAAACAAAAATTGATGAATTGAAAGAATAGTCACCCATCATCTACTTGTATATCAAAATAATCATTACTTACAGCCCTCATTATAATGCAACAAGCGAAAAATGTGTCTACAGCGAATCAGTATGCATCAGTTGTGAAATATCTGGTGGTTTTGAATTCCCTTCTCTGTGATTTGTATGTCCCAGATCAAACATTACAGTTCAAATATGTGTGTTTTCTCATTGTTTGAACTGGAGCAGTGTGCTGTCCCCATAGACCTATCTGCAGTATTTGCCTAACCATTGTCCTTTTAGCTTTTGGCTGCGGCTGAGTGTGTCTGTGTGAGTTTTGGCGTGACGTAATGCGGCCGGCTCGATCTGGATGGCTCCGTCACAGCCTTGTGCTGACCTCCACAGAGCAGCCCAGGGGAACCTTCACAACACATTTGGCTTCTCATTTTCATTGCAGCCATGGCCGTCCCCTCCGATCTGTCAGCGCGGCGCTCTATAGTCTTTCTATATCACGTCTCCCCTCCCCCTTTTTATCTCTGATCTGCCTGAATCTACAAAAACACACAAATATCCACTATCTTCTCTGTTTTGCTCGCTTGTAAATCAGAGCTTTCAAGTTCTAGAAGCAAGGGAGGAAAGGAATGCCTCATTAAAACCCATCCTTGGTCTGTAGAAGTGATTCTGCGTGGGCACAATGGTCTAATTATGGTCAATATTATATTATAACACTTTATCTCCAAACGTTCTTTAATACCAATGATATGTGAAGTAAGTATGTCTTTCATGCAATAAGGTTGAAAACTGTTATTGTCACCAAAGTGGTATACTTTACTCTGCTTTGGAACAGGGTTGTAACATGGGATTTCAAAAAAACATTTGGTGTTTTGAGCATTCAAACATGTAACAACAATATTTCTGCAGTTCTTTAGCTAACATCCATGCTCAAGAATCATCGGTAGAGACTCATTTACCACTGGGCCTTAATGATTGTGAGAAAAAAGACCACGCATTCACAATTATTCCCATTTGCGGGTCAACATAGCTTGTCAACAGCATCACATTCAACATCACGCAACTGCTATAATTGGAGATTTGATGACACTTCGAAGCAACTGTGGTTAAAGTTAAACTCATAATTCTAACAATATGCACAAGGCAGTACTTTTCCGCTACATGTTTTGGTAATCTCAAGGCCGAAGCTGCCAGCACTGTGGCAAGTGCTGAGTGGAGGTCTCCATTCCTCCACTAGTTCAATATCACATGTATTCTGTAACATCTTATTTTGCGCTTGTCTACCATCGACAATAAAACATGTCTTCTGTCTGTCAACTTGATCCAGATGATTGTCATTTTCTTCAATAACATGACAGTTACCTTTATCTAAACACAGAAGAGCATTTCTAAGATTAAGAGGCTTGTGTTCAAGTAGTTAGAAAAGTGTATGAAGTGTGTGATGATGGGTTTTACATCCATAAAACATAGCTGCTTGTTTGTAGGTTATTTTGAGAACACAACCCCCGCGATAAATAAGGGACCACTGTATATCGTCATGGACTTCTTGGCACATATCGCCAAAGAGCGGGATAATGAGGTACATTTGTTTTTATTTGAAACAACATCAATTTGTTTGAAATTACACACATTCTACTTATTGATCGACTAACACTTGAATTAGGCTGAATCTAGCAGAAAGTCAAAAAATTGATTCAGTAAACTTTTAACACTGGTTTCAAGGGAAAACCATGTGTCATACTTACATATCATATTGTGAGGAGCTTTGAAGATCCAGCACTACTGTGTCCGACCAAACAATGAGGATTACAGGGTTTTCATCTACACTTGTGTAACAGACTCAGTATGTGTCTTAGTTATCATGACTAAAACAGCAGGTTTGCCCTACTTTGGAAAAAAATACTTACAAGGACTATTGGTGCAAATTGTTACATAGAAATACATTTTTCTCATATCTGCACCTTGTTTCAATCTACATTGTGTCTTGCTGGTTTCATAAAGTGACAAAATCTCTTTATCCCTCCAAGGTAAAGATTCTTCAAATAACAAAACTGACCTTTGCAGGATTTTGTTGGATAAAAAAAATCTATATTTATCAAGGAACTTTTCGTTGATAGCATTTCTCAATAACATTGTCAGTTTCGACAAATGCCACTTAAGCCTCTCTTTATACGATGTCCTTCCTGCGCCATTACTTTTTTGCATTACCTCATTCCTGTATGGTCACTTTGTGTTCCCGTAACACCAACCAAACATCGTTGAGGTTATTTACTGATTGCACGGTCATTGAAAACACATTTGTATATCTTTCACGCACACGCAATGATGTCAGGGCCGCGGTATGCTGCTCAAACCTCACAAATACGGCCCTCCACTCCTGTGATGTGTCAGGGACTAAACCACTGCATTCACTGCCCTCCGGAAAACACAACCTCACTAACAATGATGCTTTTATAGTCGACTATACCTGCATACCTGCACCCGGACTTCAAAGGAAAAGCCCAGAGCAAAAGATTTCTGTCTGCATTTATCACTGTACTGTATCTGGCGAGATAGTAGTGTGTGCTGTAGCTGCAAGGGAACTATTGTGCCAAGCCCCTGGACCTTAGCTTATCTTCATTATAGGTTTTATACACAAAACAAAAAAGAGTGAATGGAGACAGATTCTGGAGTGGGCGAAAAAGCAAGATCTTGGACACAGGATCCAAACTGTGAGGCGTAAAATGAGACTTAGCTTTACCGTAAATGTGTTACAAAAATGGTCCTGTGCGCTCTAATGTGTGTGGAGCAGTGAAAGCCTCAGGGCGTGTGCGGCTTAGTGCGACTTACAGCTTCCACTGGTAGATGGTGACAGGAGGGTTGGCGTCGGCTCTGCAGGTCAGCTGCACGTTCTGACGGTTCAGGTACCAATTCCCATCGAAGCCCTCAATCTTCACCTCAGGCTCATCTACAAACCAGACAGCTCATGTCAGACCAGCCAGATACTGTATGTTATCTGCTATGATGCATATATAACATGAAGACATATAGGACTGTTCAAAATACAGTATTATAGTTTAACACACTAACACTAAAAGGATACGTTACATTCAATACAACTAGAAGACCTAGCATATGTCCCTGCTTTTTGTGGGTTTTTCCATTTTCTGTGTGAAAAGGATTTATCATTATTTATATGCATACGATGGCTTGGGTGGAGTAACTCACAAGCCATTTTCTAAGTGGATCTAGAAAAGCAGTATGATTATTTTTTTAAGAACGTGTGATGATGGTGAATCATACATGTGTCTCAGATGAGAAACACTGGGCCTGCTCTGGTGACAGTGACGGGGGGACTATCATCCAGAATGAATTACCAGTGGTCATTATGCTTTAATCTAAATCTCTAACTACACTTTTTATGCAGACTGTGTAACCTTTTAGGGCTGGGATTTTCTCATTTTTAGTTCCTTATTAGTTCCTGATTTTCATATGCATGTATTTTTGTGGTTTTTTGCTTTCGCTTTGCTCACAAAAAAATAAGAGTACACACTTATTCAGCCAATCTGCTTTCAGCCTAAATTGTAAAATAGTGACTTAAAAGACAATGGAAAATACCACATGTTTTCTAAGACACAAACAGACAGATTAGATTTTTTCACCAAATGTTATTTTTACAAGAGTCTTTCTACTGAGACAAACAAAGTGTATTATTAAACCAATGAAAAAAAAAAAAAATAATAAAGGTCTAGTAGAGTGTGGCTTAAAATAAAACAAATATGCAATAATTTATTTAACAAATTCTAATAACCTTCTTGAGGCTGGACTTACATTGCACGTTGAGTACCACGCTGTCGGTGATCTTCTCGCTGCGGTACGTCACGATGCAGGTGAGTTTCTGCTTGTGGGTCTCGCGGCTCGGGATCACCATGTAGTTACTCCTGACCGTCACCGTGCCGTTCTGGTTTCTGGACTCCTGGAACGTGGCTTCCCCCTTCAGCCGGGTGTCCCATCTGATGATGCTTGGAGGCTTGCCATTGGCTGATACACAGGTGGCCACAGTGGTCTTGCGTTTTTGTGCCCGAGCTACAATGGTGGGCGAGGTGAGGGTCATGCGGGTCAGTGGCCGTGCTGTATACAAGGAACAAAGAGAAAATAATGATAAGTAAAGTAGTGTAAGTAATAGTAATAGTAATATAATAATAGTAATAAATAGGACCAAACATAAGCCCAGTTGTCTGAAAAAGGGATTGACAGGTGATCAAAATAATATTATTAACTTGACCAACACTGAATAAAGTTTGACAAAATAATTCTGGAAATATTTTGCACCTAATGTTGATTAATGTAACTTGAAAGTTATCAAAGTATCAAAGTTTTGAATCATTTTTAACCATATCTTCTATTCATTGCAGTTTCCCCATATTAGTGCTATGGTGCGACATACATGTAAAAGCCAGAACCAATCAGATTTCTGAAGCTATGCAGGTCAGAACCCATCCTAGTACTGTGATGGGAGACCTTTGGAAACAGTGCCACATTTTTTTTGTGTCCTTAAGCAAGACACTTAACCCATATTGCCTAGAATGTGTCTTGTGTGTGTGAATGGCTGGTGGTGGTCAGAGGGGCTGATGGCATATGCAGGTTACCTCAGTTATGTCAGTGTGCCCCAGGGCAGCTGTAGCTACAAACGTAGTTAATCACCACAATTCGGAGTGAATGAACAATTACATGTAAAGCAGTTTGTCCATAAGTGGACCATAAAAGTGTCCATAAAAGTGCAATTATTATTATCATTATTTATTTGCTATTTTCAGTAAAACTCGTCGGCTAAGCTATTGATTGACGGCCCTAGTCAAATTGACAATTTTTGCCATGACATTTCTATCCCGCACCTGCCGTGTCTCTGGTTTGATCAAAACACTGAATTAGACAAAAGAGGCCTCAGATAAAAAAGATACTCAAATCAGCTTTTGCCTCTCTGCCTTCATCCTCAAAGCAAAGGCAGTTGCCAAAGCTCTCCAAAATGTAGCACGCACTTGCCTACCCAAATGCACACTCATCCTATTTGAATCCTTTTGTGAGATGCCAATTAGCAATCTACTTTTTAATACTTCAAACGAAAGGGCTTCAGCTTAAGCAAGTGCACGAGTGAAGGAGACAAGGATAAGAAGAAGGATTTTGAATACACCAGCAACGGTGATCTGCACTGGCTGAAATGCAGACTGACATGGCAACCTCAGTGATTCACAATATCATTAAGATGAGAGAGACTTAAACTGGGAGATTTGTCATTCGGTGCTGACTATTGGAAAAACAGTGCTAACACTCGGCTCCTAATTAGCTCTCTAATAAGCGATAGGGTGCAACCTTATCAAAGTGGAATCATTTCAAGATAAACTGCATCAGGCACTCTGCTTTTCCGCACAAGATAAGATTATTCATGACAAATTGCACACTCTGAAGTGGCCTCATTGATTTCTGTCGTACCTGCCATTTTTATTGACTCCTCGTTGCCACAACTTCCCTGTTTTATAAATAGCTATATGCACTGGATTGATGTTAGGTGTCACTTCACCTCAGTGGCCTGAACATGCACTTTTCAAATAGAGTGTTTCTCCTCTTCCACGTGAATAGCTTAAGCATTTAATTACACTCAATGAGCTGTCAAAAAACAAATCCATAAAGGCATTAATAAGTTGTTACGATGAAAACATGAATAATTAAGTCATCACAAATAAAATGGCTAAACAATTTAGATCCAAGCTCCAGGCGTGCTGTAATGGGAAATAGGTTTTTTGATCACTTGTGGTGTAGAGTAGTTGCACAATGCATGTGAACAGGAATGTTTAAATAATCAAATCTTATTGTGCCCCGGGGCTTCACCATGGATTAAAAAAACATGCTAGGAAATTACAGAATAGTCAATACAAATACAAAATGTACACCTTGACAAAATAGTTTACTCATGTACGCCTTGTGTCCAGGTTATATGCATTAATAACTGATATTGAGCCGAACACACAGAGTCTAATTGCCGTTGGAATTTGGCATGGGTGTGAAATAATTTCTTCTATTCAATGTTTTAACACACACTCCTTGGTTCCATTATTTATTTATGAAAACACACAAAAAACTGGAAACCCTCAACCTCTAATTATGACATTACAACCTCTAAGACAAATAGCCTTCAATAGCATTACATAGGAAGTATTCTAAACTATAAACTGTGTGGTTGATTCTTACCAAAGACGGTCAGGTTGACTGTGTTCTCCCGGTTGCCCGCAGGGAAGGTGGTGTACTCGCAGATGTAGGCCGCCTCGTCGGACAGCTGCAGGTTGGAGAACACGATGGTGGTGTCTTCCAGCGAGGGGGTCCGGTGGCGTACGGCGGCCTGTTTGAAACTCACACGCTCCTTAAACGGCGGCAAGACAGACACTCCCAGGGCGGGGTTTGCAATGGCCACGTTGTGCTTGGTGCCGTTCACAACTTTCTGCCAGGTGACTTGCGAGATCTTGACCGGTGGGTTGCTGTTAATGAAAATGCAGCGCAGTTCCACCTGGGTGCCCACGAAGCCCGACTTGCTGGTGTCCATCTGTACCATCTGCGCGTGGACGGCTAGAAAAAAGAACACAGAGAGAGAGTGGGAGTCAATAACGAGAAATAGTAGAGTAAAAGAGTTGGAAAAGTTTCACGGCCATTTCAAAAGAATCCACTGAAAGTCAATTTTGCCCTGGAGTACAATGAACGGGCAGTCAACCTTATGGATTATGTGGCAATTTGAAACGCTACGAAACGGCAAGAACCTGTCTATAAAATATGCATCGGGAAAGACAGGATAAAGATTAATGATTTTTTTTTTCCTGGTAGTATTTGGAGAATAGACAGTATGTTTTCTAAATATCCTCCTTAATCCCAGAGAATCAATATTGTGTTGCGCGACAATTCTAAATGTAAACAATGGGTTCATGTCTTATTTGCGTGAGACACAGGGCAATTGCTATTAATGCCGAGGGCACACAGGCAACCTTTCCTTTCTCCACCTGGGTCTATCTGTAATACGAAGGGAGGGACGAACAACACATCCAATGCATCACTAATGAACCAATGAAGGCCGGCGTATGCAAAAGCACCCTCTTCAACCAGGCAACACATTACCACCCCCATCGTTATTTTAATTACTTTTTACTCTCAAATACCTCAATGACTGCCTGGAGCTTTTATTACGGAAACGTTGTGTAGAGGCCCATGTAAGCATTCTAAACACAGAGAATTCACATTAGCGCTACAGCAATTAAGCTTTTCATACTATTTGAGACGGTGAGGAGGGTAAAAGGTTAATTAGGGAGGGCAGCGCTTCATAAAGTCTATTAGTTAATGCACTACACTTAGCCAAATCTTGGGTCAGATGTTGATTTCACAAAGCCACACTTCCTGTTTCTTGTTCAGGGCAGAACTGCATGTATTCACTGGCCTAAGAGCCTATGATTATGCTAATGAGACTTCTGCACTTAAATATATAATGTATTTCACATGCACAATAAGGCCCCACTGTAGAAAATAATAGTACAATGCCTGTACAATTATAGCCTTTTGTATATTTTTTCAGCATTAAAGTCAAATGCTGGTAAGTATCAATCCCTGCCTGACAGCCAGCCTGCAGGCAAGTACAATAGAATGGAAATGATAAAGTCACAGTTAAATTTAGATTTTGGTCCCATGAGGGAAAGTGATTCGTCAAAGAATCCCATTTGTGAGGTGGAATTGAATCTATATTAACTATATCGGACAATTTTCACTTATGGTCGAAATTTACTGTAATCTTTGGAGGCCCTGAGAGGCAGAAGCTCTACACCCTATCTCATATTATTAAAGAATTATCCTTCCTGCTATAGTGGGAGTCTATGAAAGGTCTTGGTTCATTTTTCGATTTAGTATATTCTACATCTCAATATTGATCGGACACAATGTTATAAAAGTGCACACTCACTTTGTATTACAGCCGTAACGTCGCCACACAACTATAATTACAGTCTCCACTCAGCAATCAGCAGTATATATTTATGCAAAAATAGTCTAGTCTAGAATCATCCATATGTCCCAGATTCAGTGAAGAAAATTGCAAAACCAGTAAATTAAAATGGTTGGAGTGTCACAAAACGGGGGGGGGGGGGGGGGGGGGGGGGGATGGTGTCTCAGTTGTTGAGATGATAAATAATTCAAACATTGAGTATGTAAATGACAACATAACTTCGACATGGCCAAAAGTTGATGTTGAGCATGTTTTATTTATCATCTTTACCTGTGAGGGAGCTTCTCTATTTCCTGTGTTCGATTCTTCCGTTACGTGAGAAGGAACTAAACCAGTGTTGATCTGTTTAACGCTAGTGTACCTCACTGCAGCTCCACTATATTTAAGTCCATCATTATGTAAGACAAACACAATTTCACCCATGCGTCAGTGCATTGCTCGAGGGCGCTTGCATCCTGTTGTTTCTGCACCCAAGGCTTTGATTTATACTCTGTTCCAGGTGAACTCTGATGATGCCCCATTTCCTCGTCCTAAACCGAGCTGTATCCTTGTATTTACGGCTAGCCCAACGCTATAATTATCTCCTATGGATGGCGAAGGGGAACATTGGCCAGCAAGTTTCTCTGTTAATCACACCGGACTCGTAAAACCTAGTCATAAACACAACCAAACATACTGCAACCCAAAGTGGCGAGCTAGCCAGGCAAAAAAATACAATCCACCTCTTAAAAACGGAGTGAGTGCATCATGATGATAGATAATAGTCGTGTTTGGGAGATAAAGTTTCCGCAGGGGGCCGTAAAAATGTACGCCGGAGAACTGCGTTTATGAGTGCTGAATACAATATCTGATCGTGTCTATCTTCGCTTTTGCAAAGGAGTGAAGAGAGGGCGGCGCGTGCGAAAAGCCCGTCAATCTTTTCAAACAGTGGCAGCCATTCTGAAGCTTTGACTGGAGATAAAGTAGAGGACGGGAAGACAGAAGCAGCTCCACAATGGGTGTACATCGATCAGGCTTGACAATCAGAGAGCAGAGGGATTACTTCATATGGCCCGTTTCATAGGGGTCGAATTGCCGTGGCTGAATTAGTTGTTATGTTTTCAAAATGGCAGCAGTTGTAAAGGGTTCCCAGTTGAAGGTAATCAATATGCTGACAAAAAATGATGAAAGAATAAAAGTAAATGAGACTATCGATTGAAACAAGACAGTATCAACATGGTGTGGTGGTCTTGATCAATGTAAAACGTATGTGTACACTAAGTTAAGGCTAACACCACAAGAGATGTAATTACAGTTTATGCAATACAAAAATACCATCACCAAACTAGTTTCTGGATAAAACTGTTCAATTCTTTTCTATCTCAATTGTTGTTTTCGCATGCATGTATTTCTGGCTTCTGTTTAGACACAGAAGAAAAAAACAGAAGTCAAATAGTGACTTACATGGCTCTTTCTTATAATACAAAATATATACAGAATATACCATGTTTCTATGAATATAAAGAAAACCTGTTGAGGTCTGATTAGTTCACAACATTTTCTATTGACAATACTCTTCCTATTGGGGAAAAACAAAATGAAAAATTAAGGATGTAAAGTTAGTTACCCCAGCTTTAACTAACACCATTATGTCTGTTATTCCACACAGTGAGGAGATTTCAGTCTTTCAACACACAGTTAAAGTGCAGAAGGATTACTAGAAGCCCTCAAACACAAGATAAAGTGCTAAAATGTTTAGAAACTAACAAAAAAACAAGATACTTTCCTATATTTTTGAGAGCGATATATTGGACTATGCCGAGAGACACACCCCGTCAAACTGACTCACAACAAATATGGTATAAATAAAACAAGCCTTTGAAGTTATAGTCTTCGCAGCTCCTTCCATTTCCGTCAGATCGGTGGGACCCCCTCTGTGGACATTTAAACTTGAGGGATTTGGGACTGACAGATTGATTTACTAATGTAGTTTGACAGCAGCGAGTGGCAACCTTGTCATCTGCACCTAGAGAAACACCTGTGTCCTTGTGCAGCTGCAGCCTAGGCTTTACTCCATCTGATCACAGCTTAGATTACCACTTGTGCCACATACAGCGTGATATTTTTGAAAGAGCAACACAATTTACAGGGTGACAACATCAGTTAAACTTTAATCTGGACTTGGATGATGCCTGTATGTTGAGAGTGTGTGGGAGGGCGGTGGGAAAGGGTTTGAGTCAGCCAAAGTTCTCATAGAGATGTTTATTATGTTCGGTAACAAAAGATTATAATAGATTTTTTGCAAGCAGAACAATTGTGCAGAGATTGCTGCCAAGAGCTTGTTTACAATGCATTTCCAATGAAAGAATTCATCTTAATTTTACTTTTGAATTGGCAAAATATACTCGCTCACTTGTTGGTTTTTTGGAATGTGTTTTTCAGATATAAAAAGAATAAATATAGGCAACCATATAGGCAACAATATATTGCTACAGAGTTTTTTGCGATTCTCATATCACAAAAAAACAATAAAACAGGATTATTTCAGAAAACCATTGAAAGGCTATCAGCTGCAGCAACAATATAGCAGAACTGAGGAATACAACGGCGCTCAAATTTAAGAGAAAATAAAACAAGTTCACTATTTTTTACATACAAAAAATATTTAGTTCTCGAACTTTTTATTGAAAAAAAAAGTCAATATACAGAATTGGCCTTCTGGTGAACTATCAAAATGTCTTCTTAGGGTATAAATACACTCTGCAGTTAAAGCACATCCTGTCGGAGGTGTAGCGAGCCAAGTATTGACCTGCTAGTATTTCTTATTTTTATTTAAAATTACATTATTGATAAAATTTGTTGCAGGGTCGCAGGGCAGCAGTCTAAGAAGAGACGCTAAGAACGCTAAGACTTCCCTATATCCACACACACTTTCTCCAGCTCCTTTGGGGGAATCTCAAGACGTTCCCAGGCCAGCTGAAAGACATAGTCCCTCCAGCGTGTCCTGGGTCTTCCCCAGGGAGGCGTCCAGGTGGCATTCGAAACAGATGCCCAACGTGGAGAAGCAGCGGGTCTAATCTGAGCTCCTCTCATGTGACTGAGCTCTTCACCCTATCTCTTAAGGGAATGCCCAGCTACTCAAAGTGAGCAGACTGTTATATTTTAATACATATTTTACACAGAAGACATTACATTATGTGGAATTAAGTCAAATAGTATATGTTTTATGATTACTGAATCAAATATCCAACACTACAAGAATTCAAAATTACACTTGATTGAATGTTTAATTCGTATTCAGCTGTGCGGTTGATTTTATGATTTACAAAACGATTGAGACACTGTAGTCAGTATAACAATATTGCTATGACTATGTCTATATCTAAGGTTGCTGTAACTGGAAACGATCAAGGCCTAAATTGCCTAAAAGTCTCCACATATATAGTGCCCTGGTGAGTCTGTGAGAAAATGTCCGGCCCTTTCTTCGCCATAGCTTTACTCATACCGAACCACGTAAACACTATTGGGCAAATGGAAAGCAGAGCAATAGGCATAATTACATAGCCGCAAAGCCTCACTCCCAGCTCAAAAGGGGCTGGGGGCTTCCACTGGGACCCTTTCACTCAAGGACTACATGAGCAGGCCTTGGCTGAGCTCAACGCAGAGCCGTAATTACAGCCTCCACCACAGACCAGCGCAGCCATGGAGCGACCACAAACATGCGAGAAGCATTAGGAGAGTAGGGGCCAGTGCAATGAGTCAGAGACCAACGGCACAAAGAAGTAGTGAGGGGAAGAGGGAGGAGCTTTAGGGGACATTTAGGGTAGCTTTGTAATATTAGAAACACATGCAATCGGTGCTACTAAGTCCGTAATTATGAGCTGCCAAGGGAAAGTAGTGCAGCTCCATCTTTAAATATGCTATTGTATGTTACACCTCAATATTTATCTAAAGCGTGAATTTAACAGAACAAAATAGTCTGTTGATTCCATGCTGAAAACTAGTGCTGACTTAGACGATTATGGGCACTAATATTGGTCAATACCTGTTATATTCCCCCTGTTTTTTTTTTTGTACTGGTAAACTACTGGTATTCTAGTTCTGACTTCTGGTCAACAAAACCACTCAACACACCACTATCATTTATCAGTCTACAAGACAGCACTATCCTACTATATACAGTGGGGCAAAAAAAGTATTTAGTCAGCCACCAATTGTGCAAGTTCTCCCACTTAAATTAATGACAGTGGTCTGTAATATTCATCATATTCAACTGTGAAAGACAGAATGTGACAAAAAAATCCAGGAATTCACATTGTAGGATTTTTAAAGAATGTATTTGTAAATTATGGTGGAAAATAAGTATTTGGTCAATAACAGAATTTCAACTCAATGGAAGGAGGTTTTGGCTCAAAATCTCACGATACATGGCCCCATTCATTCTTTCCTTAACACGGATCAGTTGTCCTGTCCCCTTAGCAGAAAAACAGCCCCAAAGCATGATGTTTCCATCCCCATGCTTCACAGTAGGTATGGTGTTCTTGAGATGCAACTCAGTATTCTTCTTCCTCCAAACACGACGAGTTGAGTTTATACCAAACAGTTCTACTTTGGTTTCATCTGACCACATAACATTCTCCCAATCCTCTGCTGTATCATCCATGTGCTCTCTGGCAAACTTCAGATGGGCCTGGACATGCACTGGCTTCAGCAGGGGGACACGTCTGGCACTGCAGGATTTGATTCCCTGTCGTCGTAGTGTGTTACTGATGGTAATCTTTGTTACTTTGGTCCCAGCTCTCTGCAGGTCATTCACCAGGTCCCCCCGTGTGGTTCTGGGATTTTTGATCACCGTTCTCATGATCATTTTGACCCCACGGGATGAGATATTGCGTGGAGCCCCAGATTGAGGGAGATTATCCGTGGTTGAAATATCGTTTTGGGCTACATTAGGGCTATCTTTCATACAGTTGACAAGTTCAAACAGGTGCCATTAATACAGGTAACGAGTGGTGGACAGAACAGCTTCTTAAAGAAGAAGTTACAGGTCTGTGAGAGCCAGAGATCTTCCTTGTTTGAAGTGACCAAATACTTATTTTCCACCATAATTTACAAATAAATTATTTTAAAATCCTACAATGTGAATTCCTGGATTTTTTTTTCACATTCTGTCTCTCACAGTTGAAGTGTAACTATGATGAAAATTACAGACCTCTCATTATTTTAAGTGGGAGAACTTGCACAATCGGAGGCTGACTAAATACTTTTTTGCCCCACTGTATGTGTCTAAACAACATTTTTCCTGCCAAAATGCCTCCGCTTTCACAGATTATGAAAGTTAATTTACCGAACAAGAAATGTGGGTAATTACTAGAACCAAGGGGTAACAGGACTGTTGAAGCAAGCTGGTTTCAATGGAAAAAAAAATACTAAAATAACCACAACATCTGAGTACACATGCCCAATACAGTTAGAAATGTATTTAGTATTTTAGCATATACCATGATCTTGAAATACACAAGTAACACTTAATATCATGCCCCACACAGTTCAAATAACAATGCATTGTACCTAAAGAAACATGACAATAAACAGATAACCATTGGCTTGCAGTATATTGTGACACCCAGAGAGACACTTTCCTTGGGGAGCTTTGTCCTTCCTGACAAGGGGAGGACATGGGACTGTCACGGTTCAATAGACCTGACACTGCCTTCAGAGCTGCCAGCTACAAGAAACCAAGTAATAACAGCAACATAAACAAAGGCAAAGTGTGTGTCCAAAACGCAATAAAACAAGCCGTTTCAGCACAGCAGGTGAATGCACACACACACACCCAGCATAGTGGGACATAAAGGCGGCGATTAAAACAGATGTTGAGCCTGACAATGACAGTCTTGCAGCCCAGACATGCACAAAACATGGGGCTGAAATAGGATCTGTCTGTCAAGAAACGGTGCCTTTAAGAGCGGTTTGCATATGGGCCTTTCAACACATGGCAGCAACAGCATTCACTTAAAATGATCTTGTGAAGAAGTGTTTCCGTCTGCTGCGATCTTCAGAAGGCACGTTGGCGTAAAAATGCTGGGAAAGGTTGGCGTGTTGTGAAGACCCCAGACGGACTTAGTTGCCTCATTCTAAGCAGACGAGATCATGCAGTAAATATTGGTTGTTTGTTTTATGTACTTCATTTTTTAGTTTATAAGTTGCCTTTACTTAATTGTTCTATCGCCGTCTGAATACATAAATAAATAAATGTTAGTTTTTTAACCAAGTGGAAAGTAGGAAACAAAAGGGTCAAAACAAACGTCCAAAATAATTTACTTTACGACTCTAGTTTTCTAATGTCACAACATGACCCTAGGGAATCGAAGTAAAGGGAAATATGGTAAGCTTATCATCCACATGGAGCAATATATATATTTTCAATATTTTTATACAAGGACAAATTCATGAAAGAAAGAGCTTCGAGTGCAATAGCCCAAACTTGGAGCTTCACTCTTGTCACAAAGTTTGTCGTTCTTTCATGAAGCAAACTATTGTCCCTCATATGACTTAGTTTTATAACCTTCTTCACCTGTTTGTCTGAATTTGGTTGGTGTGTTCAGGTGAAATCAAAGACCCGACTCCAATGTCGATCAAGTTAGCAACGCAGAAAAATGTGTTTCTTTTGACAATAGGAAAAATCATTGGGACTGTCTTGTGGCTGCGGTCAGAGGAGTCAAGAAGGAGAAACAATGTCATATGTAGCGATTATCTAAATTACTCAACCATGCATGATTGTGGATAAGACAGGGGATAACTACAATAACATGGCCAAACGCTCTAAAAAAGTACGTTTTGAATTTGGTGTCCCTTTTAAGCATTAGCAAATATAATCCATTTCATTTTACTGCCCTGGTGCGGCCGTGACAAAAACATTTGGTGCAATTCAATTTCCATCCGTGATAAAATAAAAATACAATAGGACTCACTTCCACAATGGCACACAAATGCCTCCCACCTGTTTACACTATAGCTGTTAAGCGTATGAAGCAATAGCCAAAAAAAAATTCTACAAAGAGTTAGATTCATCAACTCTGCAGCTTCTTACGCAACAAATGTGTAAGCTATTGTCTCTTTTTTTCTCATTTCTCATCTGGCGACAGCTCAAAACCGTTTAAGGAACAACCATTGGCTTGCTGAAGATTAGAACGGCCCTCAGCCAAGAGAAACCATTAGTGCCGAGTCAGATGGAGTTCACAAAGCTCCAGTATTTAGAGTAATACGAGACTGAATTTAATCAAAAAAACATTTAAAAGTGTGTAATTAAACAATGGTAAAAAACAAGCTATATTTTTCAACCGCCATCTGGTGTGGGAAAATCCTTACGTAGCCTTTCCAACTACTGACAGTCTTTGCTGAATTGCCGCTGTGATATTTAACAAAGCATCAAAGCCGATAGAGGGAAGTTGAGAGCACCACTGAGTTTCACTGAGTAATATCAAAGTCTTCATAATAGCGAAAATGTTTTACCAAATTACAAAGTTTTAGTTTTTTGTCGCTTAGAGGAATTTATTGAATATCGTTATCCACTCTGAAAACACATTTTAATCTTAGCAAATAGGTCAAACTTTATAACATCCCACTTAGCCTGAAGAAAGCTGCGCCTCGGCTCTGGCAGCACTGATAAATCTTAAGCATTTTAGGATAAACTGCGTTGCCAAGAGTACCTCTAAAACCTTATCACATGAAGACATATTATCTTCCACCGCTCTGATAGGCTTTGCTCATGCTATTGTTACTTAAGTGGGATGCTGATAGATAAAACATGGCCTGAGCCTCATGGGATAATGACTATTTAATGTAGTCCCAGTTCCCACAGCGATGGGACACAGCCTCCACACCCCCCTCAGTGCCACACATGTTTATGACAAATCTCCTTTCTGCCCCACACACACACACGCACACACAAACCCAAACATGCACACTCTCAGGTTTTGTTATGATTGAAATTCAGATATCAAAGCTAAGATATCTAACTTTTATTGTTCATGAATTATACATTATACAAGAGAAAGAGTCTTGTAAAAGTAAAAGGTTGTGAACGAATCCGACCCCATCAGACTGTCTTCATCTCCATCAAAACGTGTTATCATTTTGTATTTTGTGTAAGAAAAGAGCCCTGTGAGTCACTATTTGACACTTTGGGCTGAGAGGTGAGTGACTGAGTGACAGCGGTCCAATCTTTTTCACCACTCTCTGACAAACTGGCACGAGAGAAGTGACATGTGCCATAAAAAATACATGCATGTGAAAACTAGTGATGGAACTGTTATGAGAGCCAGGATGGATTTTTATTTCATAGTTCACTTTTTGTGGCTTGAAAGCTAGGTACCCCATTTTTTAATCAATACTAAAACTAGACACACATTTGAGGAACTAGGGACAACAAGACTTTCTGTTGAGACAAAAAGTGTATGCGTTTGCAACTCCAGCTTTAATACTGATTCTTGTGACATTCAGTTTATGTGTCTCTATGTCCTAATCCAAATGTATCCAAGTACATTAGTCATACTTAGATATTCGGATTTTGTGACATACAGTATATGTGTCTCTATGTCCTATCAAAATGTATCCAAGTAAGTACATTAGTTGAACTTGGGTATTCTGATTCTTGTGGCATTCAGTATATGTATCTCTATGTCCTAATCCAAATATATCCAAGTAAGTACAATAGTAATACTTGGATAGTGACTGTAGTATCCGAGTCCTGACTCTATCCCTTGCTATTGAGTCTATCTCTCACACCCTATACAGTACAATCCAAGACTTCAAAGACACAAATAATAGCACAGCACTAATGTACAACTATATTGTAAGTCCCCTATAATCCACAAGAGGATACAGTATAATGGAAAGCCGCAGAGTCAGAGCTAATTGTCCAATTTGTCCTGTTAGTCAAATGTCTCACCGAGTTAACAACCCCAGCACATTAACCGAATAGCCTTCAATTAGCCCCTGTATTCTGATATAGTGACGTTTTCTGACCACTGCTGCCACCGTGTATATTTTCATGTGGAGATGCATCTTCCCCCGGCACACTCTAGCACCGTTTGAAAGCACTCCGGTCTTTTTCTCGAGAGTAAACAACAGTGTACGTGCTGCCGATTTTGCGTTTACCTTTTGTCTCCCTGAGCAAACAGTGAACTGCAGAGGCGAGGCGAGCTCCAAAATCCTTATGGGAACAGATGGTAGCAGGTCCTCTAACAATCTGATTCAAATTTGAAACACTCCATTGTACAAGCAACCTCCCCTCATTGAGCAAAGCGTAGCATCTGCTGGGCTGTAAATGTTAATGATTATCCGGAATATTTATTGTGTTAGCAAATCTGGATATGGCCGATGAAAGTAGCTCTCTGCGTTTAATTCCGACTATTCCCAATGGCTGCTTGTTTGAGGAGGCGAGAAGGCCGTAATGACCGGGCACAGTGGCACAGCAGTCATATGTTATTCAAAGGGGAGTTTGAAATTACAACTTTCAGGTTAGCAGCGCGTACGATTGGACAACACATGCACCAATACTCGTCTAATACTGCCACGATAAAGCTGAGGGAAGGTTCACAGCACAGGCGTTCTCACACATACACACAGACACACACAGACACACACACACTGAGCCCCAAGCGTCTTACAGGCATTCCAAATGTCAAGGGGATGCATCAGCTCCCCAGCAATGAAGCTTCACATAGAGTTCAGGCACGCTAATGATTCATGCCGAGAAACATGGGAGAAAACTAATCAAACCATGCACTGCTGTTTATATTTAGACATGTTAGGTTGCTTTCCAAACAGCAAATTATGCAAATGTTGTAAATAAAATCAAATGCCATCATAAAGAATTCACTCACCAGCAATATTTTTCTTTCATGCAGACTTTTCCC
Source organism: Knipowitschia caucasica (assembly GCA_964034765.1). Classification (NCBI taxonomy): domain Eukaryota; kingdom Metazoa; phylum Chordata; class Actinopteri; order Gobiiformes; family Gobiidae; genus Knipowitschia; species Knipowitschia caucasica. Next base: position 19,601,309 of record OZ035832.1, on the reverse strand, counting down.
ATGTATCTAACATTCGAGTATAGGGATTGGTGAAACTTGTTTGCAGGTTTTGCATCATGGGCTTTCAAATGTATGCATATTATGCTAATGGAGGGGTATACTTTTTACTACTATATTCAGCACAACTAAATCTCTATTCAACAATGTTGATATACAATAACTTAATACAAACAGGTTCACTGAAATCCTGTTTGAAACTGCAGAAGTTGCACCTCCTGTTTTGTTTGATACTAGCACGTTTAAACACGTTGAAACAGTTCCTATTTACCTTTTAGAAAGTTTGACTGGGAGGGTTGGTATAACGTGACCCTTGGCCAGACAAGACCTCTCTGAGTGGAGTTTGCATGTTCAGCCCGTGTATGCAGGTTTTCTCCAGGTGCTCCGGTTTCCCCTACAACTAACCTCATGTACAATAGCACTGGCAGCACTATATGAATAAATATGAATACATATGAATAAATATTACTTACTCACGCACTTGCTTACTGTAGTAAGATGTTTGTGATGCAGAAGTATCAGAAAACATGGGCATTTAAAGTTTTATGTTATCACTATTTTTGAGCTACTTTTACTTGATTCATTTTTGTCACAATGCACAATTAACAATTAACAAAAAATATGTATAATTAGTACTTATTTGCTGAGAGCGGCAACAACATCTAATTTTCCCCTTGTCACCACAATTAAACCAAGGAAAGTCATCTGCTTTTGTCGTCTGAAAGCGAGAGAGGCGTTTGGAGAGTAAACAGTGTGAGCAGACTACGGCCCCTCCCCCCACAGCTTACCCAAACAGTCGCCACGGTTTCGGTTCCTCTTGCGCTGAATAAACAGGGCTGACGTTACCTGACCAGTGGAGCCATGACATCACCACTGTGATACTGTGATACTGACACAGCCTCAGTCAGCAGGGCTCGGGACAGAGGGGAATGACCCACGGCCCACTGTTTGCCTGAAACTTAAACAAGCTCAGATAACATTGTATCGGCGGGAATGAAGTTCAATCATGTAGTCATTTTTATGTCTGGAGTATTTTGAAGTGGGTAGAGAAAGTAATTAAGAAATGGTTCAAATTAGCTGACACAACGTTGTATTTAAAATGATTTTTCGGCATGTCCCACTGTTAAGAGATCTCAAGGACATGTTGGAGGAACTATGAAAATGTCTTAAAGAATACTAATATATAATTTATTTTGATTGAGTAAGACACAAAATAATTGAGGTGGGATATTCCAGTCCCTTTGGTAAAACTGGATCTACTATTTGGCAACTGGATCCTATTGGGACACAGCCAGCAGATGCATTGAGGAGCACAGGTCTCTTGGCTTGCCTGGAAAGGGAAGTATGGGTGTATCTGTTTAGACTGCTGCCTATGTGACTCGGCAACGGATCAAGAGGAAGAAAATTGATTGTATTATTTAAAATGAGCCCTACAAACTACTGAGAAAAGAGGATCGGACAAAAAAAATTGAATGGAAAACTCACACGGTTTGAATTTGTAATTTTGGTTTGACAATATCCTGCAAACACTAAACACAACAAATGTGTAAACAGAATAAAACTTATTTTCCCCATATTTCCGATGACTGTAGAGAAGACTGGTGCGCATTGATAAACAGTGCCTTAATCATAAAACCTCTAATCTTCCGCATGTCTTGCTGAACTCAGTGGCAGGTTATTTTGATAAATTATTGAAAAGATTGCCTGAGCTTTCTAACAAAAGCAGCTGTCAGATGTCTTTGTAGGAGATGAGGTGATCAATAACTAAAAAGTGGAGCTCAAGAGGTCCCTCAGAGTGCATTTAGAGTAGGCTCTGGGGAGCAGGAGTGTGAGGAGGTGAAAGGTGTGGAGGATTTGGGGGCAGTGAAAGGGGCAGCACGGCCGGTCACAGTGACACACACAAGGGTCAGACAGTGTGAGCAGATTACAGCACTCAGGATATTAACGCTGCTGCTCACTGCCCACAACTCATGGGGAATCCTTCCAGAGCAGAAGGATGTGTGACCAAAATATAATTCTGTTTTTTCTTATTTCATGTTTGTCATATACCTTTTGTGACATATTAAAATACTGTTCAGAATGTTCTTTGTTCAGATAATGTTAATAATGTTCAGAATGATCTTTTGTCAATAAATTGACAAAAGATCAACATTAATAACAACTAACAGGTCAGATCTTTTAAAAATGCTTACAATATTTAAAAACATTTTCAAATATTGCTGTGAAATGTTGTATTTTGTTCACTTTGCTAGCTTATATTTTCTATGGTTTCATCATGTCACATAAAATGCAGCTGGATTAGCTGTGGCTGTGAGAATGGATTGTCAGGAACTTATGTGAAGCAGCTCAGCACAAGAACTTCACTTCCCTACTTTACACTTGCAGGCAAACACACCATGAAATGCATATATATATTTCTGCCAAAATGTGCTGAGGAAGAGTCTGGCTGTGGACACTGATGCGTGGAGAATCCTTCACTCACACCATCTGCTTCATTGTCCACAAGTAAAGATAAGTCTACCGGGAAGGACATGTTTGTGCACAGCACTTTGATGCAAATTAAAACATTAAGATTTCAAATAGTTTCTCAAAAGTGGCCTGGACATGCAGGGATCTGCAAAACATCTCTGAGGGTAATTGTATACGCCCTGTAATGCACCATGACCTTCATGAATACTGACTTGTGCTGATCAACAACTGAGGTTATGAGTTTGTGACCAGATGTTAGTGCAGTCTCAAGGCTGTGATCTCTGCAAAACATAGACTTGAATATCTTATGTTTAATTCATATGATTTCTTCAAAAATCTCCAATGACATTTGAAATAACTTCATTATGTGCTAATCATGCATTTTTAAAGCGCTGTGAGAAAATAGCAGCATGTCTGAGAACAAAGTGCATGGCTAATTGTGCCTGGGACAGTAGAAAGTGCAAACATCTCCACACAGCACATGAGCTAGTTTCCTGCAGTAACGCTGGCACAAGCCTCTATACAGCATGGCCGTTAACATACAGGAGAGGGAATTCACACTCCAGCTGGAGTGGGCAGAGACTGCCGCCCCGACCAACCATCAATTAACAAGCACACTTAGTATGTGTCTGAAGCAGGGCAGAGGACAGGGGAAAAACCTTCTATTCCTTTGCTCTAAACTAGAGTTATGACAATAACATTTATACAACCAAAACCAATTCATTAAAATCAACCCTGAATCTGCCGTACATCTAATGAACCATCTCGGAGCATGTCGACAAGATATGAAATAAAAATAAGCATGATTATAAAATGTCCCTGCAGCCATAACAGTTGGCATGGATTAGTTTCCACCAAAGGGGTGTGCACTGTTGCTGAGTTCATGAAGCTGTTTTTGCAACACTAATTTCATCTTCATCCTTGAAATTGTTATCTTATCGTGTCATTTAAATGACTGTGATATTTATAAAACAAACAAACTGCACACAGTACAGTACTGTTGAAGATGGTGAGGATAAGTTAGTAGGTTTCTCATTGTAGAGAAGTGTCTTTTGCACACAGCGCTTTTAAAACTAAAAGATTGTGTGGAGCAGAACGAAGGCCGGAGCCGAAGCATTTCCTAAACCACGACCACAGCCTCTTTTCCACAGCGGCTCCATGTTCCACATACACACATCTATTGGAATGCTCACCACATCGCAGACATGTTGAGACCCCGCTGCATGTGCACTCCAGCTGGGAGGAGGATTGACTTTCCCACTGTCTCTGCACTGTCTCAGGGTTTCATGTGGTGCAAGCATACATTATGTATACCTCCACAAGCTAGCATAGAGAGATTCTCTCTGAATACTCCTAATGCTAGTCAAGACCCGTGTAGACATCACTTAACAAAGATTCTTCACTTGATCTCTGTGACACAACCAGATCTGAGACAAGAGGTCGACCGGTATGGTTTTTCTGGCCAATTTAAAATAATGTTGTTGTTTGTTCATGTACATTTCAGAAACTGTTTGTGTTTAGATGTGTTTCCATAACTGCCCTGATTGATGTAGATGGAAAAACGCTCATTTTATAAAGACAAATCCTTTAAATACCAGCCGAGAGACCGCTACAAACCTCTATTTCTCGTCCAGTACAACAGTAAAACACAACAAACACTTCTTTTCTCATTATCCTCAAGGACATAGAGGATTTTCTTTGTTTTCAGTGGCAAACTTTAAAAGCGCACATGGAAAAAACTAAACTTCAATTCATTTCTGAAGAAACTAAGCTGGCGTGGAGACATGAGCAGCGACCACAAGCCACAGTAAGGGGAAAGAAATGGTTTGAAAGATGGATCTAACTTCTCAAAACTACAGCCTCCTTGCAGACTTGGATTTCTATTGACACAAGAGATAAAAAAGTTATGAAAAAAATACTTAATATAAAAACATATATAGGGAATTGGAGATCAGGTAACGCAATCTAAAGTGGTATTACAAAACAGCACAATAATTAGTATGTTTTTGACCTATGAGTCAGTCGAGTGGGTGGGCTGTGGGATTGTGGGAAATTATACCATAAGGTTTGGCCTTAAGAAAGCAGCTACAATTTGGATAGACGGTACAGTACTTTATTATGTTGAAATTTCCTCCAGCCCCTCTGCATTATAGTAGTGCTAGTTCAATTATCAGTAAGATTAAAGTTATAACAAAATATGAATGGCAAAAAATGTGAATGTTACCATCACATGTTGATAAAAAAAATATTAATTAAAATGATTCACAATTAAAATTAATCTACTAATTGTATTTGTGTGAATCATACGTTTGTGTTGTGTGTGAAACAGCTTGAATTATCAGTATGTTGCCTTCCACAATAACATGTGGAATTGACTCAATTAGTTCCGTGCAAAACAGCTTCTCATGGTTTTAATTTATTCTAAAAGAAAAAACTGAATAATCGAACCAATGGCATTATAATTTAAGCATTTTTTTTAATAGAATACTTCAATTAATTCAATAAATAGCTGGGAGTAGGTAAAAAGAAAAACAATATTGTATCTTAACATTGTAATATTAGTGTGGGAACACAACCTTAATGCTAACCTTCTGGAGCTGGTATATCACATAATTGCAATACACATAACTGGTGGAGATTCAAACCCACTCACAGCAAGGATCCATATACATTATCTTGTTTGTTTGTCTTATTGTGGCCAAAAAAAACCCAAAAAAACAAAAAAACAAAAATCAGTTTTTTGGCCAAAAAAACTGGACAGTGGGACCCAAAGAAGCTGTTTCATAACGGCTGGAGATCAGATGAACGCTGCTATGATAGTATTAAACAATATTAATTAAATCCAATACAATTTATTCTTATGTAGCCCTAAATCACAGCAGTCATCTCGGAAGGACTTTACAACATATTCATAATCCTCTAAGACAGATCAGAGAATCAACCTGCTCAAACACATAGGAGCCATTGCTTTACAGAAGGGCGGATGATCAATGTTAAAATTCAACTTATAACCCTCATAGCTGTAGCATTTCTTGGAAGTGACGAGCAATTTCAACGAAACAGCTCGAGACGTTTTCCTACATTAGCGACCGTAGATAATGATGCGGGAGAGTGTCATTTGAATGTGGCCAAATAATAACTGTGGGACTGCTGAGACTACTCAAGAGAAGATACCGGCTATTAGCTCAATCAAGACCCGACATAATTAGCTTCTGTGTTAAAGAGACATTCTGCGGTTAGAAACTTCGCAGTGCGTCCGATTCAACAGTCAAAACGCAGACAGATTTTGCGGGAGAAATGAGACCCACGGGAATGGAATGAGTTCTGGCTTGCTACGCTTCAGATGAAACAAAGAGGGAAACTATAGCTGACAAATCCTGATAGTGTATTACTATTGATCAGACGCGCAGGAAGTGAAGCGGGCAGTCGTGGGGGCTTTCTTCGTCTCAATTAGCTCCTATTGAAATCGGTGTCAGTCAAGCAGAAGTGTGGCCAATGCTTTGGAAAGGAGGACGATTCACATGATGGGCTTAAGAGAAGGCATGGGATCCACCAAACCTAACGTCCAGAGGGGGTTAAGCACCACCCCTTTGAGTAATGAGATGGGCGACTTAAGCAGCACTTCAATGGGCTAAAAATTGGCTATAGGCATTCTAAATCTATGCGCAAAAAAACCCCCAAAGTTATTACATGATGATTTGACTCTTTTCATTCTGCCAATGCCCAAATTTCAATTAACATAGATTAGCAAATGAATACACAGTTTTAAAAAGCATGCTTCAGAGATTTTTGTTTGCAACTTGGCAGGAGTATAAAAGGGATACCAACATATGACAAACCGATGAAGTCAAGAATTGAAAAGCCGGAACATTGATATTGGTTTGAGGACTTTTGACTGTCTTAAAATATGATATGACAACAAGGAACAAGCAGTTTTATTTCAACAGCAGTTCAAAGTGAGCAATTACACGTTTGTTACGAATCATGTTTCATCATGCATGGGAGTCTAGAGATTATATTTTAAAAAAGGTCAATTTCTACTTACTATTTTTGAAACCAATATTATTGTTTAAGTTACATTGGTTCAAAGAGCTTGAATAAACATTAAAGTGAATTTTCCATTTTTCCATTTTCAATTCATTTTTGTAGAGCCCTAACAGCAGTCGTCTCGGGGAAAGTCAACAACAGAATAAAACAATAAGGACACTGGAAATCCATAAACACGCTTGTGTTTAATGAGTTAATGAGTTTGAAAAGTTTGGGATCCTTGTTTCAGAGAGCTAATGTATATATTCAAGACAAAACAAATTAATTAGCTTTTAGTATCTGATATTTTTGTTGCATATATGTTGAATTTTGCCTAATTACATCATTACCAAAGCTGTTTGAATATGGAGCAACATACATAAAATTCCCAACCAATGAAAAGTAGTTCATAAAACTCTTAAAACCAAATCGTTTTGTTACATTCCTCCCCACATGTAATCTTTCACATATATCCACCTCTGCCTTGGCATTAATAGCCTTTGGAAATGCGCTAACAGGGCCTGTGCTGCCTCTGTGACTTGCCCCAACTCACAAAGGCCCGGTCCGTCGGGAGATCAAACCAAATAGCAATATCCCGCATACGCTCTTTCTCCTTCAGGGCCGTGGTGGCATTATTCCAGCTCTTAGCCCTGTGTTGGCCTCCCCATGCTGTGTCTATAGCCAGAGCTGTGCATTGTTTGACAGGATTGACAAGCTCCCTCGCAGAGCTGATTAAAAGCTTTAAGGTCAGGGAAGTGGGACAGATATCGAGCGAAACACCTGTCTATTCACCGAGAGACGGTCCCCTGCTGGGCGTGTCCTCCACGGGCCTGATCAATGGCACCATTACAGCATACAGTGCACTCTGCTGCTGCTGCTGCTGCTGCTGCTTTGGCTTGCAAACAAACCCTTTATTCTGCTTCTTTTAGTCCCTTTACTTCCTTTGTAGCATTAAAGACAGTGAGAGCGTCTCCCAAAATTATGTATCAAAAACTGACAATTTAGATACATTTAGATAGATGGGCTTGTTCACACTGAAGGGTACAAAAGGCCAAAACTTAATAATCAGAATATATATTATGGTTTTCATGTATCCAAATACCTCCTCTGTCCATTAGAAGTTGTCAAAAGATTATCTTTTATAAAAAAAAATTTCCTAATTTGACCAGCCTTGGCCCCACTTTTAATCACTGTGGCGGGTCATTTTGACCCATGGGTAGTTTTTTTCTAACTCTATACAGAAGCCAGTGATTTTACACTTGATGTTTTGGTTTGCAGAAGGTCGAGGCTAATGGCGCTGTCGCAGATGCTAAGAGGAGGACCTTGATTCCTTTGGTATAAAACCACATGCAAGCTGCAAAACTTGGTTGTGTCTTTGCAGCAACAATAAAATGTCTTCTGCTGATGTGATTGTTTGTCATTTTCCTCATTAGCAAAAAGGTTAAATAGCTAAGATGAAGAAAAAAAAGCTTCAACTACAAGTATGACATACTTTTTCACTGTGAAATTAATCATTTTACTCATACTGCAACATTTGAAATCGGTGAATACAGAGTACACCCGCAAAAGACATCTAATTATTTTTGACATTGCTGCAGCAGATATAGCCTACAATTCCATACATTTATCATTTGGCGACGACTTTTTCAATCTATGGCAGAGGGTTAATTTTACAATCCATTGATGAATTATGAGAATGCGCTTCCAATTACATTGCATTGAGATTTGCAAGGGGTGATTGCACCTCCGTCATAATTCCACTTCTTTCTGGACTACTGGGCAACAAAACACAATATATAAAGCAATAACTGATTTAATTAATGAGGTCAAACGAGGCTACATGTTTACACAACTTAATGATCTGGTAAATTAAATAGCACACATAATAGCAGCTACAAGTCACTGCTAATGTGAGCAGGCAGCGGTGCCATAATGCATTTCTACTTTTAGTTTAGCACAAGAAGCACAACACCGGGGTGCGAGAAGTGGCTTAGCACCTCTACGCCGAGCGCTCGAGTGGGTGTGAAGTAAGGCCTGCCCTGGAGGTAAGAGGTGTGCTCCATCGAAAGGCCGTCTCAACTGTTTCCTTTATGTGGCTCTACAAGACAGAACATGCATCTATAGAGTTTCAGTGCAATGAACAGGCCGTGTACTAAAACAAATAAGGGAATCAATGCCATTAAGCGTTTATGGCCAACTCAATGACTTGCTGTAATTAAAGTTTCTAATTTAGTATGGGACATAACACAAGGAGAGACACAAGGTTTGGCTTAATGCTGGGCTCACAATAATGGTGACAGAAAAAGGATGTACTCAGCTGGTGCCTGCAGACTTATGTCACTGGTTTATGTCCTCCCAACAGACCGAACGCATAGAGTCGACCAGACAAGACAGGGCCAGACTGAACAAGAATGGACAAAAACATAAGGTCTGGGAGGGTTTTGTTTCTAGGTCGTGTATATAGGTTTGAATTCTAGCCACCTTCCTCTCCTTTGCAACGCTCCCAGCCTACACAAAAAGCTCCAGCATCAAGGTCATGTCTAGAAAGTGCACTCGCAGTATTGTAGCAACTAGGGATGTAAATCGGCGACCGTTTAACCGGTGGTTGACCGTCACAGCGTTAACCGGTCAAAGCTGTCGGTTAAAAAAAGAGAAAAAGGGGAGAGGGGAGGTCTCTTAATAACGCTATTTTAAGCCCTATTTGCACGGTGTGACGAGCGGGTCTGTATCTAGCTGTGTGCGCCCATGTATTATAAACTCCGGGACGACTCTCACGCCGCACGAGCCACATATGCACACACGCACGCGTACGCACGCGTGCACACACAAACACACACACACTTTCCCCCTCTCCATACGTAACATCCACACGCATCATCTCTCCTCTGTTACCGTCAAAGTTGCACACTGCCGCGGGTCAGAACTACATTGGAGCTTACGTTTACACACACACACACATACATACACACACATACATACACACACACATACACACACACATACCGGTCTGTCGCGCTCCTCTGTGTCACGGAGCCCAAAGGATTCGCGCAAATACGCGGCTCCAGTCAAACCACATGGAACATGTTTGTGTTTATGGTCCTCGGGATCAGCTCCACACACATCACTTGTATTTAAACTTTTGTGAAGACCTGTGAGACGTGGCTCGTCACTCGCTGCTCTGACCATGTGAACGAGCAGTCGTTTGCTGCTAGAAAGTTTTGGTATTAACCCGCAGCACAGCAGAATGGGAAGATTAAAAAAGCAGTTCTCTGTGCGCAAAGGTGCCGGAGCTGTTGCGGGTTTGGGCGCCTCTGTCTCGGCTCTGATCCAGTAGAATGCAGAGCTGCACTTATGAAAAGTACGCGGCTCGAAATGGCTGTTATTTCAAAGAACGTGGACTATTTTAAACTACGCGGTTAACCGGTTTCAACCGGTTAATGAGGCTCGGTGGTCGGTCATGAAAATTCATAGTTTTTTACATCCCTAGTAGCAACCGCATATGTGAGGTCCCTTTTGTGTGTCAGTCAGTCTGAATACGTTGCGTTCAGGCGATACCACGACATCGCAATGATATCCGTCAAAAGTCAGATGTCTTGTCTCAGTTTAGAGTTAATGTATCTGTAATTCCAGCTGATCCAAATGAAACTCTTTGTCCTTACATATCAACTATGCTGGAATTATAATCTCACAAAAAAGGTGTCTAGAAGTGGTGACACTGCTCAAAATACAAAAGCATGATACTGAGCCTGTAGAAAGGACTTCCAAGCGTGAGAATAATGTTGATGGCTCGTGAATTATGATCACTAACAAATATTGATCCGGGAAAACATCTGAACATTTTATTGTTCATATTTTCTTCTTGAAAGGCTTTTGTTCCATAAATTCCACCAAAAAATGTTGATTGTTTATTCTGGAAGCTAAAAATTCATTTATTCTGAATTATACAGTGCTCACCCGGAAGGCAATGCATACATATCATCACAGTATATTATTCTCAGGATTGTACAAATATCCTGCTTTGAGTTCTTTAGTGACATCATTAGAGTTCGTAGTGGATTTTCTGTCGCTAATGTCTACAGATCTGGAGAGAAAACACTCCTCCTCGTCTGCCCTTCACAGTTGGCTCCATGTGTCCTCTATCATTACCACGTGCACGCTGCCAACAAACGTGTCTGTAAAACCACACAGCTTTGATAATTCACAGAAAAAGGGTGTCTGTCTGAGGTGTAGTAGACTTCGGGGGGTTGTTAGGACAGAGGCGACTGGAGGGCCAGAGACGGGTCCAGTGAGCTGTGACAGGTGCATCCCTCCCGGGCACAATCGGAGCCTTAATCTGGTTTCAAGTTATTTATAATTCCAAGCAATGTTAATGCATGCTCATCAAGCGTGCAAGCCAAGTAATTACCTCAGCTACTAATTTCCCAGTGATGGATATGTGTGTGGAAAAACTGCATAAAACATGGCAGGTCCCACTTGTAAAAAGACAAGAGGAAAACCTTGGACTAAGCCAGCGGAGGTTTGTAGTTCAGGGGCAAATGCATGTTTCTTGTATTCATTTTTGAACTACATTTAGATGCAGCAGTCAAGGCAGTTCAGATCATACCCTCTTCATACAATTTGGCAAATGGACCTTTTTTTTTTTTTTAGCGTTAGCACTCTCGTTTTTTAGCGTTAGCACTCTCGCTTCTCAGCTGGAAGGTTCTGAGTTTGAATCCCGGTCGAAACAGACATTTACTGCCAATATTTGCAAAGGTTTCCTCCAGGTGCCCCAGTTTACCCTACCACTACCATGTAAAAGAAGTAAAAAATTACTTGTTGTCGCTGACAAAGCTGAGCATCAACATCTGGACATGGCACCCGGGCGCTGTACTAAGGCAACCACTGCCTTTGACAGAGACCAGAGTGGCATTGCAGGATGGGTCAAATGCAGAGGACACATTACCCAAAACAGACAATAAAGCATAACTTTATACACAAAATAAAAGATTGAAATATTTAACTTTTTGTGTGATGAAACATGAACGAAAATAACAGTTTACCTTTCTGAAAAGACAAACCTAAATTGTGGGGTGTCTAAAGTATTGAAACACAAAACAATGGCACAATAGTTATTAATTTGAGCATGTATAGATATCATCAGAAGAACTTGTGGCCCCATAAACATATTATGAGTTTCAAAATCATCATTACTACATTTTATAATCTAATTTGAAACAATCATGACATCTGCTTATACTCTAAGAATAATGTAATTGTATTCTTTGCAATAACACTATTAATGCAAAGTATATTGTATTCCCAACAAAAGAACAACAACCATTGTTTAGTCATATATTGTGCAAATGCCAAGTAACACCAGAGAATTAGATACAAATAGATGATTAAGTCGATTGATTTGGGAAAATATGGTCCCACTCTTGTTGAGTCGGTGGTTCTCTGAGGTTGCGTTCAAAGACTGGCCTCTCTTGTGCTTGATCCTGACATAGACAGATCGTCATGCATAATAGATGTGTTGCAGAACATGGGAGCGCAGAGGACACGACTGCTGAATGTAAAGGGAATATCACACAAGCCAAACATTGTTCGGCGTTGATTTCAAAAGCCGTTCACACCACGACAGAAGTATCTGGGAGGTGCCGGCTCAAGATAAACATTTATGAAAATGATATTCATGTTCATAGCGTCATTCCTCCGGTGTTCTTGACAATTTGCAGCATTCTCATTGTGCTCACATTATAAGCAGAAGAAGTAGCAAGAGGACATCTCCACTGCATCGCTCAAGCCACCGCAGAGTATGGAATAATAGGGCTCACATTATTCACCATCTTATTGTTCTTAATGTAAGTAAATTAACCAACAAAATAGCAATAATATAAGCTTTAACTGCATATAATTCTCTTTCAGCAATGATCAAAGGCATTCATTTCCTGGGAGGTGCACTAGTCTTGATACTGTGCAGCAATTAAATTTGTATTGTACGTCTATTCCCCAACCGCTAACATATTTAGCATTCATTATGCCTCCCATAGTTTTGCCACATAGTATGCAATGTGATTTGTTTCATGAATAAAAATAACAAGTTAATGTAATTCTAATGCTGTTTGTAGAAAGGAGCAAAAGACAGTTTGATTATTTAAATGCAAAATGTTCTTAAGTGAAACTGACGACCTATTTTAAAGAACATGACGAGCTGAAGTGTGTTTGTTCATGTGGACAGTTGTATGCTCTTATTGTGGAGGTATTCCAGCTTCTATAATCGCACTCACAGAATATGACCAGGAATAGATTCAGTGATGGATCAGACAACCGTTATTATTACACTGTATTGTTACGGCCTGGATTGGATTGAAGCTTACACCACTGCGTTGTCAACCGGTTTGGGGCTTTGATATGATAAATGATTCACCAATATAACAAAAAACAGCATTTCTAGACCGACCGCACATTCAATACTCAATGTTTCAGGTGTTTTATTGGAGGAAAATAGAAATATGAAGAAGTTTTGGGGGTTTGCTTATTGAAAATGTCAACCAAATAAATGACTGCCTATACTTTGTAGGATTTTAGAGCTAATAATATATCTCAATACTCACTTGACGAGGCCTCGAGACTAGTTCTCAAACCAGTTGTTACAAAGTTTGACCATATCCGGTCAAAAACATTTCTGGCTCTATATCAAAGCTCCACTTAAATAAGACCAACATACCTCTGCATTGTCTCTAAATGAGGATCCCAAAAAAGTAATTACAGGGGTCTTTTGCAGCATTCAAAAGATATACTCTAGATTCAAACCTGGCTTCCCAAATCGGTTGTGGCCTGAAACACGAAAGCTTGTTTGTTTAAATCACAAGAACCGAGCCCTGGATTAGAAACCCTAGTAAATATTAGAGGACTTAAAAAAAACGTTCAATTCACAAACACAGATCAGAGAATCAAAAATTTAACACAAGAAATGTAATGATAAAAACACATAGAGCCATTGGTTCATAAAGTTTAAGATTCAGAGATTAAGAGATCCTTTACTTGTCCCACAGTGGGGAAATTTCAGTGTTGCATCACAAGTTATAGAACAGTAGGAGTGCAGGAGCACACATCATACATCTAGCTATACTAATTCAAATAAAACAAAATCTCTTACTCTAGAATCAAAGAACAAGTATAACATCTCTTTCAGGGGCAGATAATCAATGTTCATAAATGCTTTTAAATGTTCATAAATGCTTTTAAATGTCCATAAATGTTGCTAAATGTTAGGTTGAGTGTCCTGGATCATAACCACTTGATTCTTGCCTAAATGTCTAAAACGTATTCGAATAACAGCTGTAAATGTTTGCTGCATGTGCTACACGCTCCTCCTCATTTGGCCGAGACAGTGTGTTGCCCTTTCGCTGGGATGAAGGTCAGAGCTCCTGTAGCTGCTCCATGCATTAGTGTTGTAAATGCGGCGCCTCTACCCTGCGGGGGGCACACGCAGGCCCGAACAGGCCGAGGTGACGCCGCGCCCCTCTTTCCCACCGCTCAGCTGGCCCCGACTTTCGCTTGGCTGATGGACTGTGACGGAACACAACTCCAAGGTTGTTTGTGCAGCTTTTTCATTGGCCAAGTCTTTGCGAGTAGAAGTGTGAAAGATTGTTCAAACTCCGGTGATGACTTTAACCTTGGTATCGGCGCACTTTGTGACAGCACGACACCCTCCAGCGCACAACTGAAGGATCCACACTGCCGGCCGCCCCGCGCACTTAACCAAAGATCATGTTTGGGTAATAAAACTCAAAGCTTTCACACCCAACAAATTATTTCTCTGCTTCACAGTACGGCACCTTCTAACTTCTTTAGACGATTGCTTTTTTTGGAAAACAATTGATCTTCTTTTTTGTCGGTCCAGGATGTTAACACCAACAACACAAAGCATCATTCATACTCAAACTCAACCTGGACTCTGTGTTTACCTGGTCATTCACTGTCCTTAGTTTTAGCGACAAGAGGTTTGTACAACACACACCAGCAGCACACAAAAGTAGGGATTTGAAAATACACTTCACATTGAAATAAAGTCATTCGGAATAATTGTGAAGTAAGGTGTAAGAAAGAAATGGGCTGAACCATCCTAATCCTATACAATTAAGTGATTTTCATTCTTCCATATAACACACCTAAGTTACGACTTGAGCTCGTTCACTCCCTGTTTTTCTGGTCTTGAAAATACCAAAGCTTCCCCCTTGTTTACCGCTGCCATTTTGTGCTTAAGGCAAGTTAAGTCTGAAAACTACCTTCCCATGAGACAAGCCGTCATTTTAGAATTTGTATTTTCCATAAACCACCTCATTGTACTGTTTGTTAAAATTAACCAGGAGAATTTGCCAAGAAAGGTGTGCAATTATCTAACATTACTGTTTTAGTGACTAAGAACATGATCCGAGTCAGTTATCCCTAACCCCTGTTCAAATAATCCAAATAACAGGTCTACACAGAACCAGTAATCCACCTTGGAAAGCTGCAATTTATTTACTTTTGAGCTGGAAGCACATTAGCTAATATTACTGACTCAGCGAAAAGGTAGCCAAACCTTCAAATGCAATCTTATTCTACATTTTCTTTAAGGTGTAAGGTGTATCTATGTGAATCTTGAGAATCTAGAATAGACTTCATCATGGTACAATACTAATGTTAGACAGATGGATTGATTGATAGATACTTTATTGATTCCCGTAGGAGAAATCCAGACGTCATAAAAGTAAATAATTCTAAAAGTTTCTATAACTAACTCTCAACTCAGACAGATATGTTGCAACCAAAGGATCATGGGACCTCTTAAAACACCTCTGATACATTGTGACTCTGAATAAGGTCCCGCGTTACAACGAGGCAGTATTGCTCAACTCATTGCTCAGTCGACTTGTTAGCCCTGTCCTGTTTAGCTTATTTTATGAATTATTTAAGAAAAGATAAGATAAGATTAGATAGACTTTATTGATCTCACACTGGAGAAGTCACATTAGCATGGATAGAATCACGAAGATAGAAAAAGACAGAAGTGTGCAACATGTTAAAGGTTAAAAATAGAGTCTCTGCAGGATATAATTATGTACAATAAAAAAGTGGCAATAGCAGTGCAGGATTTTCAGTCCCAGTGCATAAGTGACTTAAAGTAACTTATTGTACCGTCTGACAGTGGTCGGGATAAAGACCCTGCGGTAGACATGGCATGTTGATGAACAGACATGGACAGAACTTATGACATTGACAAGAGGAGTAGAAGTTTTTCTTTTATCTCTTAGGGTCAATGCTGAAAAAGAACTCCTCTGAAATGAGCTGAAGTTGGCTAATTAGAGAAAAAATAATAGTCACACCATATGCAGAGCTGTATGATTCAAGACACAAGGCCAAGAATGATACAAATACACTGTTAAACGTTACCTTGGCTAATTAGTCTGCATCCCCAGAGCTGTGAAACACGATTGTTTTTTTTAGTTTCACAAATATAGTAATGCCTTGTGTCTAGGATTTGTCCTTGAGTAACATTGCAGGATGGAGCTGTTTGCAATGGCTACATGTGTGGTTTGCCAAGTCCTGCTGGATTCTCAGGGGACAACAATGGCGAACATTATAGAATAGCACCACAACTGGCTACATTTTACACCAACTCATCATCATACACAAGGATTATGACTTATTCGCAAATGTTCTGTGAAAATACAAACACAGGGGAAAGGAGAGATAAGACAAATAAGACATTTCTGCTCACAGAGTTGCTGCATCGTCACCTTTTGCTACTTGATAAACAGCTATTTGATATGAGAAGCCTGAAGGATTATTGTTGGAAATCATTCAAGTTTATATGCTCGCAGAAACATGTTCCTATTTGAATATTGAGATTGCCACCTTGCGCTTGAATTAAAATTTCATGGGAATGTCATAAAATGTTGTTACGTAAAGCAAATTTATAAACTATTGCAATAAGATGTTTTGGCTAATGAGAAGACAAAAGTACATAATACACTATATACAATACAATCTATGTAACTAGTTCCTCACTCTCAAAACAGATTGGCTATATAACTAGAATTCAGGCTTTTTCACATAAAAAGCGGGAAAAAGAGAGGACCACCCTCACACTCAGTTGACTCTATTTAAAATATAGTATGTTTTACAATAAGACTAGGGTTGCCTGTTTTGGTCTGATTTGTTCACAGAAGTTTACACGTAACTCTATCAGCAGTGGCAAACACAATGCATTTATGAAACAAAGTTAGGTGCTGGTGTCACTTTTAACTCAATATTTAACATTTGCAAGTATTCTGCATTGTCTGTTGGTGAAACATTTGCATAGGATAAATTACATTAAAAAAAGAAAAGTTAAGTATTGTCATAACAAGGAGACATAATTGCTCATTTCTCTACTGAATACCAAAACAAAGGATTTGATGGTAAAATCAAATCTAACCTGATTGATTTATTACACTGGTCTAAGCCATGCATATTTATTGCGACGTTAAGGGATTTCAGATTCTGATAAACAAATATATTGTTGCTGTTGCCTCGAGGAAGAGCGCACCGAAGATGTCACAAATCATTTCCAGCTTGTGCACCACTTTTCCCCATGGTACTTTCTTAAAAGCCTTCAAAAAATACACTTTCTGCCATTTCGACACCTTGGGTCATCTCCCGGTGCATTTTTCATAAACTTTTTGGGTGGATGAAGATGCACCACTATTCCGGCTGAGTAATAAAAGCCTACAGCAGGTTTATATATGTAGATTTATTTGAAGAGGACAGGGACGGAGCGGTGCGGATGAGAGCTCCAGCAGAAGTTTGGGGTTTTGAGTGCACTGAAACAGCTGGGGTGCCAGATCAAATAGGGGGAGAGAATTGAAGGCAGAGGGCTTGTTTTGCCTGTGTGGGAGAGCCGAGCGTGTAGTTGTGCATCACATTTTCATCCAAGCACCAGGGAAGAGCTTAGAAGTGCGTTATGGAACCAAAGCAGCAGAAAAATATCCTTGAGGAAGTGCAGAATCCAGAGTATTTATAGAGCGTGATGAGAACAGAGCTGAATAATTTCATTAGTCTTATTAAAGGACAGCAGCGCGGCAATGACTGGGATGGATTCACACACACGCACACGCACACACTGGCAAATATAGTATAATTAAAGCAACGCTATGGCACCAGATATTCAGAACTAAAAAGCCAGATCTAGCAGTGGGCCATATTAAGGAAAAAACTATATTTAGATTCCCCTCATTAACCCTGAAGGCATTCATATTATATTATGGAAATGAATCAGAAATGTTCATTTAAAAGTATTGATAAAAAGAATGGGCTGTGAAAATGAATGTTAAAGAATACATTATTACCATTCAGTCAGTAGTATACAGCAGTGTAGTATCTATAAAGGACAGGCATTTTTGCACAGCCGAATCCTTCAGCTGTGCAAAAATGCCTGTGCAACGCTGCCGAATCATCTGTGTATCGCAGATTCTCTGAACAAGGTACAGTTTAACTGTCATGGTGTGGACTTTCTGTTGATGTATCTGGTTTTATTTTGATATGTTTGTTCTCTTGTCGTAAGTTTTACTTCCTGTCTGTCTCGTTGCTTGTTTGCCCCTCCCTGATGTGCTACACCTGTGTCTACCTGTGTGTATTTAGACCCTGTGCTCCTGTCCTCTTGTTGTCGGTTCATTGTTGTTTTTCCCCCCATGTCTTGTTCCTGGTTTCAGTTATACTTTTTGTGGTGTTTATTAAATTATATTATTTTTGCAGTTCTGCTTTTGGGTCCTTCCTTGTTTACCCGTGACAGAATGAACCGACCATTATTGGACTCCGCAGACTGCTTTTCTTTTTTACCCACACCTTGATAATTTTTCTGGACCTCATCTCT
Source organism: Knipowitschia caucasica (assembly GCA_964034765.1). Taxonomy (NCBI): domain Eukaryota; kingdom Metazoa; phylum Chordata; class Actinopteri; order Gobiiformes; family Gobiidae; genus Knipowitschia; species Knipowitschia caucasica. The sequence goes on along the minus strand of OZ035832.1, from coordinate 19,582,939 downwards.
GCCAAGGTCATCTTGCCTACATGCCTTCTGCCAGTTGTGGACCTCACCTTGAACCACCGCCAGATAAGAATTCCATCTGGGGTGGTCTCCTGTTTTTCCCTCGGAGCCACTGCCGGGCATTTTGTCTCCGCCTGGGGTGGTTCCCTTTGCTCCTGTCCTGACCTGGAGGTCTACACTGGGTTCCAGCTCCTGCGTGTTCCTTGTCCCTGACCTGAGATGCTGGCCGTACCTCTCCCACCATCAGGTTTTGTGCATTTTTTTTCTCGTCTGCTCCCCACTGATGACCTCTCTACCTCCGATTTGTGACCACCGCCAGACTATAGTCTCCGTCTGGGATGGTCGTCTTCTGCTTGTGACTCTGTGCCACCGCTGGACATTGTTTTCCGTCCGGGGTGGTCTCCTGTGCCCTGTTCTTTGAGAGAGGTCTACTCTGGGTTCCAGTATGTCTTCCTCCTGACTCCTTCTGCCCTCCTGGGATAGATTTGTTTTTTGGACATCTGGGACATCTGTCCTAGAAGGGGGGGTACTGTCATGGTGTGGACTTTCTGTTGATGTATCTGGTTTTATTTTGATATGTTTGTTCTCTTGTCGTAAGTTTTACTTCCTGTCTGTCTCGTTGATTGTTTGCCCCTCCCTGATGTGCTACACCTGTGTCTACCTGTATGTATTTAGACCATGTGCTCCTGTCCTCTTGTTGTCGGTTCATTGTTGTTTTCCCCCCATGTCTTGTTCCTGGTTTCAGTTATACTTTTTGTGGTGTTTATTAAATTATATTATTTTTGCAGTTCTGCTTTTGGGTCCTTCCTTGTTTACCCGTGACATTAACAGCTGCAGTGGTGGTGGACAGAGGAGTCCGTGATGGCGACTTGGAATAAAGAGAATCTATAATTAAATGGTAGTGAAAAGTAGATTCTGCATGTTGCGTCACAGTTAAAGCTGCAGTACCTAACTTTTTTGTTTCTGAAATAATCCATGCTCTTTCTCTCTACAGAAATATTGTTCATATTATCACACTTCATTTTATTAAAGAGAGCTGATTGGCTAAGTGAGGGCAGTCCTCTGAAAAAATCTGATCTAAAAATATGACAGAGGACAAAAATACACACATGTGAAAACTTGGGATAGAACCACACTGTTTTGAAAGTGAGAATTAGTTACAAAATAGTTTGATTGATTTAAAGGTGAAGTGTCCCAGCTGTAAATCTCCTCTTTTACATGTCATTTATTTTTGTTTCCATTTTCCAGGAGCACTATACCCCCATGGAACTATTCTATCTAAATACGTTTATAGAAATGTGGGCTGCGATTGCTTTACACCAAACAACAGCAAATACTGAACAAAAAATGTAAACTTGCTTTTATTCATTTCAAGCCCAGTCTTGTCGTATACAGTAAAACAGAAGAATTTGAGGTGAAAACACAGTGGAATGCCACCAGTCCCAGTACATGTTCTCACAGAGCTTGTCAAAACTGGAACTGTTGTCAACGTCAACAAACAGTCCTGAAAAAAAGTCAGGACTCACACAGATATTTCAGCAGATCGGCAGTATATTAGCACAGCGGCAAAAGCAGGAGAAAGTCTATCAAGTATACGCCACATGGAGAAGCCGCCTTGAACTCAACTGCGCTCAAGTATTTTGTCAATTTATCTCACCCAATTTAAGGGGAATTCCTCTGCTCCCTGTTTACTCTCCTGACCTCGCAACAGTTGGAGGATGCAGGTATAATTGAAAATGCATTTTGAATATTATTGCTCAATGAAAGAAGTGAGGAACGGTCACAACTAAGGTCGCGCTTAATAATGCAATACCTATTTCTCCAACTATTTTACCTAAAAATGTTTCAAAGCGTCTGTTTTTTTTGCAGTTTGCCTTTTTTTAAATAGAAAATAGACATGATTTTGCTTCTAAACATTTTATTTTATCTGTTTTATATATGCCCCATTAGGTTAACTTTGTGAAAAAGAATGCATGAGGTAATAAAGTTGTTGAATTTTACAATACAAACATCATCATTATAAAAGTTTTATTTTCATTTTCTCGGAATCATTTTGGAATATTTTCAACAAGCGAGCGTCCCCTAACACACATATGGTTAAAGCTGGAGTACCTAACTTTGACAACATATATTAACTATATAACACAGTCCATGTAAGTCGTTAGTAAAACGTTTATTATTATTTTTTTAAATAAGGCATCTGTCTGGTTACTCAAAATCACCTTACAGACAAAACTCGTGGTTCCTTGCTCTCAAAACAGTTTAGTTCCATCACTGGTTTTCACACGCATGTATTTTTTTGATAATCTTTTTCCAGAGAAAGTAAAAGTACCAGCCCTCACTCAGCCAATCCGCTCACAGTATGTAAAAAGATAAAATGTTTTCAAATCGGATAAATACAGCCTGGCGTGGTCTGATTGGATCCAAAAATACCTTAAATAACTTAAACAAAACTCTTTCTGTTGAGACACACACAAAGTATTCATGAAACAACATCACAAGCCACATAATCCGGCTTTATGCTAACATTTGGCATGCCATTGTGCCTTGACAACGACACTATAATGAAGCTATATTCCGCCGTGGTATATTCTGAAAACAAGGCCACATCGCGGAACTACAGGCGAGCGTTCCTTATGGTTCCATGCACGGATCTCATCAGCGGTGCAGTTTGTGGACTGTGGCGGACGGACGACGACCCCCCGTGTAATAAATAGTTAGGCCGTGTTGCGGGACACACCTGGATTCACGGCCTGCACAGATGCGAGCGGCAGATGTGGCCCTGAAAGGCAATGGCTCCCTGTAATGTGGCTGTAAAAGAGAGATGGGGGAAACAACCCACTGGATCACGATATTCACGTCTGTAAAGCTGTCTTATTAAAGCGGACGATACGGATTAAGACTTTTACAATCACACAGGGGAGGCATGCCAATGGCTTCTCCCAGAAATATGTGCGCTCAACTTAACGACAGCTGTGATAGGAAATCAAAAATACAGTAGCGATAGTAGCACACTGTATGATGTGTGCTTTTGATATTGTTTTGTAATAACACACTGCAAAATGATCAAATATAAGGTAATAATTGCTTGAATCGAGTGGTTTTTATCTTAATTTTAGTATATTCTGACTGCCTCAAAGCCATTTTGTCTTATTTCAAGAACTGTTGGGTTTTTTTCTCATTCAGATAAGATTATGCTTTATTTACTGTATCTCACAAAGGAGAAATTTACAAAGGAGAAAAACTTGTTTTAAGGCAATCAAAATGTGCTCAAATTAAGCCAATTTTGAGCAATTTTATTATTTATTTTTCATCAGTTTTTGCAGTGTAAGAAACAACAAAAACACACCTGTTGATTTCTCGAATATCCTCTGGTAAAAATAATTTGATTTTATTGAATTCAAATTCAAGTTTTTTGTATGTACATATTATTTACTTTTTTTTTGTCCTGGATTTGGGTTTTGTTGTGCGAGCAAATATGACAAAAAAATAAATACAAAAGAGATGCAAATGTGCAGCAGCAGTGTCATGTTTTAAGCTGTGGAATACTTTCCACGTATTTTTTTTTTTTTTCTTTATTCCAAGTGAGCCTCTTATATTCTAAGAAACACTTCTATGTTAAGATTTGTGTCATGTTTGCATGGAGAAAGTTTATATTCTGCATTGGTTTTTATTGCATCTTTACCAATGCATGCCCGGAGAGATTGCTTTTAAATGTTAAACTCAATAACAGGTGAATGAGTTCAGAATCAGAATCAGAATCAGAATCATTTTTATTGCCAACGTAAGTAACGGGAGGTCACAGACTTGGAAATTGCTTTGGCTCAGTGCAACAGTCGAAAAGAGATAATAAAAATAAGAATAAAAAACACTTCTAAAGAATAAATTTAAATTTAAAATAGAGTTACAGTTACTATTTACAATATACAAGTGCACATGGTGCACACAATGTAAGGTGACAGCAGTACAGTGAAGTAAAGTGACGTATGATGGGCAGTAAAGTGACTTTATAAAGGGCGGGGGGACAGGTTAAGAAGTGTTCAAGAGTCCAACAGCAGAGGGGAAGAAACTGTTCTTGTGGCGGGAGGTTCTAGTCCTGATGGACCGCAGCCTCCTGCCTGAGGGGAGTGGTTGGAATAGTCCATGTGCAGGGTGAGAGGGGTCGGCTGTGATACGACCAGCCCGGCCTCGAGCTCGGGCGACGTACAGGTCCTGCAGCGATGGAAGGCTGCGGCCGATCACTTCCTCTGCAGAGCGCACAATGCGCTGTAGTCTCTGTTTGTCCCTGACTGTGGCTCCAGCGAACCACACGGTGATGGAGGAGGTGAGGATGGACTCGATGATGGCCGTGTAGAACTGCACCAACATCTGTGCAGGCAGCTTGGCTTTCCTGAGCTGCCGCAGGAAGTACATCCTCTGCTGGGCCTTCTTGATGAGGGAGCTGATGGTCGGCTCCCACTTGAGGTCCTGGGTGATGGTGGTGCCCAGGAAACGGAAGGACTCCACAGAGGTGATGGGGGAGTCCATCACGGAGGGTGGGGGCGGGGGGACAGTGCTCTTCCTGAAGTCCACAATCATCTCCACTGTCTTCTGGGCGTTCAGCTCCAGGTTGTTACCACTGCACCAGGACACCAGCCGGTCCACCTCCCTCCTGTAGGCGGACTCATCGTTGTTGGAGATGAGTCCAATGAGGGTGGTGTCGTCCGCGAACTTGATCAGCTTCACGGAGTCGTGGCTGGAGGTGCAGTGGTTGGTGTACAGGGAGAAGAGCAGGGGAGAAAGAACACAGCCCTGTGGGGCTCCTGTATTTATAATCCGAGAGTCCGAGACATTCTTCCCCAGACGCACTCGCTGCTTCCTGTCCGTCAGGAAGTCAGTGATCCACCTGCAGGTGGAATCGGGCACGTTGAGCTGGGAGAGCTTGTCCTGGAGCAGGGATGGCAGTTGTAGTGCTTCTTCACTGGGAATGAGCCATACATTATAAAATCCGACGATGTAAATGAATTGGACTTGGGTCAAAATTGCCGGGCTAAAAACCAACATTACCTGTGAATGAGGCGTGTGAGCGTAAGAGAGGCTATAACAGCGGCAGACAGAGCGGCTGCATGGTGTGATAAGGCTTTTTCATGGTCTGCACTGTGAAATTGTGATATTTCCGAACGGGAAGGTAACGGTGTCGCAACCAATCCTACTTCAAAAAGACATGCCCTTCTCAACAAATGAATTCTGAATCTGCTATTAAAGTGCAAAGCGAAAAAAGAATATCGATATTCAAGCTTCTAAGTAATAATAATAAAAGTGATTTACATAAGCACATTGAACATTCGGTTTTTTAAATGTACAGACCTTACTGCTGCCGGGAAAAACTATACAAAGTGGCTGGACCTAGTTAAAGATGAAATTCCAAATGATGACAAAACGAAATTAGCAATGCAATCCATCTGACTAGTTCCAACAAAAACGGTTTACTTCTATCACTAGTTTTCATGCAAGTATTTTTTTGGTATCCGTCAAAGTTTTATACCAGCTTTTTCAGATTGAAAAGTGAAAAACAGATAACCAGCCTTGCTCATCCAATCAGCTCTCAACCCAAAAGCATCACATTTCCAGGAATCTTTCATGTTTTCTAATGAAACGAAGCCAGCGTGATACAGTCCGATGCGTATATGAATGAGATCAAAACAAGTCAGGTACCTCAGCTTTAAGTGCCCATCTTTCCTCGGGCGCCAACACAGAAAATCATTAAAATGCACTCATTCATTCCCCAATAATGAGCTCTGGTATTAAGACTGCTTGTTCACAGCAGGTGTCTCCAAATTGTCATAGCTTTGCAGCCAAAAAGAGCAATCTCCACTTTCTCTTATTGGTGTCACACGGATCCTGAAACTGACTATTATATTTTTATGTCACCGGTCTTGTAAAATGATAGGAGCTTCTTGTTGTATAATTAAACCGGCGTAAGTCAGTGTTGTAACATGACAGATCTGTATGGGAAAGGGAGATAACCCAGAAAAGCTTAAAATACACATGGCGATTTTTGATATGATTGGCAGGTCAAAAGACAGCTAGACATCTGACTGGTGTGGTAAAAATAGGTTGGCTCCAGTTAAAAGATTTCAGACAGCTCGGGTTCTTTTCACCTACATTCACGATGACACCCAGCAGGCTTTTTTTTTTTTTTTTTTAACAAATGCTGCTTCTGGACTTGGAAGACATTGTGAGACATTTTTTTCCCACCTTAACAATGTTGTGTCAGTTATAATGCAATAAAGGGGTGCATACCGGCAGAGTGGTTGACATTTCTGCCTCCTCAGCAAAGAGATGAATGACACTACACCAACGATACAAACATATAAAGGCAAGGCAAGGTAAGTTTATTTGTTCAGCAAGGGTCGTAATCGAGGCAACTCAAAGTGCTTCACAGAACATGAAAATAAATTCAAATTGTACAGGCATTCATCTTACAAGGTAGTCAGAAATAATTCAAGTACATCCAAATTAGTGAAGATACAATCCTTCAATTGTATGCAGAGCTAACTGGATTTGAACATGGTCAGAGTAGAAGCCTGCCTCACATTTTTAGGAAGACTGTTCCAGCGTATAGCAACGTAAATCTGAAAAGCTGCTTCCCCATGTTTTTTTCCTGACTCTGGGCACAAGCAGGAGCCCAGTCCCTGTGCTCCTCAGAGTCTATTAGTCCAGTCTATTCTCTGAGCCAAAGAAGGCCAGAGCAGAGACCTGAGAACTGGACTAATGTGATTGTACTTCCAGGTTCAGGTGAGGACTGGAGCTGCCATATAATAATGAATCATGATGTGACTTTGCATATGTGGATGATTGATTCAGGATATAGTATGTAACAAAGATAAATATTTGTCTCAATATTGTACTAGAAGCAGAACAGATCAACAAACAGCAATGCCTTACATAACTTATCCACATTAAACTCCCAGATAAACAAAGCTGACAGGTAAATGCTTTTGAAAAGGTTATTTCTCATAGTTAGCAAGACAGGAGCACATTTCATATTGTTTTGCCCAAGTAAAGACGTTCAGGTTAGGTAAATAAAAATGCACTGTATTCATTGGTGGACCGAGTATACGACTGAAAAAAGGTTGGAAAATAATCAGTGAAACATGGCAATTAATTGTATGAATTCCACATTTTATCCATAAAGATCCAATTGATATGTTGTGATTGTGATGTAAATATTAGTCTTAGTCCTATTCTTATTATTCAGATGTCACAGCATAAGTCAATTACAAAATATATTTCAAAGACAAAATTTGTTTCTACCACGCCAGAAAGAAGCTTCTAATTGCACATTTCACACCCATCTCCATGTCCTTCACTACCTCAAAGCCTGACCGGTTTGTCCTATCTAACACTTATGCCACTCATCCCTGCATATGCTCCATATTGAACACCAAAGTCCAAAGTCAAACAGGAGGAAGCACACGGACACTCCCTCCTCAAACAGAGCTGACTCCAACGGCTTTTTTCTGGATTACGCTCCACGTCGCGCTTACAGGACCGGTTTAGCAGCTCAGTCCACAGCTGATGTCGCCACGCTTCCCTGGGTTTTTTTCCCCCCTGTGCTGTAGGGAGCAGACGTGTGGGCGTGCGGGTGTGGCCGGCCTCTCTGCCACAGCTTACTCTCTGGCTAAAGACGCACTATAATTTCTTCACATTTGGCTAACCACGACATGGCCAATATGAGAGGCCTATGGCACCGCAGCAGGACATGGGAGCGCACTCAGAATGTCGCATGTGAGCTCTGGGTACAGTGTCAACCAGGGTTAAGGTTTGCAGCCACTTAACACCTGCCAAGAGTAAATACACTATGATCAAGGTCATTTGTTTTTTTAAATACTCATGGGAACTAAAGGTATCTCATGTTTTATAAGACTTACTATTTATCTTAATTATCTCAAATGAATCGGTTTTGCTTTAAACATTGATCATGTTTTCTTATACTCATTGTGTAGAACAGGAGTCTCCAACCTTTAGCTTGGGAGCTACCAGTAGCTCGCCAGCCCCTTTCAGGTAGCTCCCCAAAGGAATTAGAATTGAACACATGATTCTGAATGAATACATTTTGACTAAATACATCAAGAATAAATATAAGGAAATACAGTATAGTTACAGGTACACTGTTCTCTTTTTTTTCTTAAATATTTCATATTTTTTTTTAATACAACTGCAAAAAAAGGAGTTGCTCTTTGACTCTTCTGTTGTATAAAAGTAGCTCTCCAATTGAACAAGGTTGGAGACCCCTGGTGTAGAATATATGTATAATCAACCATTAGGGCATTTGGGCTTAATATATTGCATTAGGGTTGTCAAAAGGATGCAACTACTGATTTGAGAAAGTATAAGTAAAACATATATATAAATCGAAAAAAATGGTCCTTTAAAAATTGTTATTATCTTGAGTTCAAAATAACAACGTGGCATTAAAATTGGTATTGACTATTGTTTTGTTTTTTTTCTAATACCGCAATTGAGACGTTTAGAATCCTGACAACACTGCGATTCATAGAGAACATTGGATTGTATAATCTACATTAAACAAACATAAGTGATATTGCTGTAATGCCATTTAAAAGCCAACATATGAAAAGTTTATGAACTGTGCAACGTCAACAATCCGAGAAGTGGTGTGAGTCTATGATTCAAAAGATGCCGCAACATTAAGTATTTATAAAAAGAGTCTCTAGTAATTCTAATCAGTTATATAAGCAGCATATAGAGTCCATAGATGTATAGCTACACATCCTGAAGCTCTGCAAGAGAGTCTGTGGAAAATGTGTTACATGAATGAAGGGACAAAGACGGGAAAAATAACTATTATGTAAATACAGTTTCCTTATTTACACCAGACTTGCATTTATATGGATGAGACTTCGAACAAATATGAACAATGTCATCCAACAAGGACATCCTAAAGCCTAGCGTACATCGGACTGGCAACTGATTATATCCGTCGCCTCTGAGTTGCTGCCCCGCACACATCGACAATCTGGCGAAAACGGGCAACTCTGAGTCGCAGGCCAGTCTCTTGAATAACAGCGCGTACATCGACAGCAACTGGCCTCAACCACAGTGTGTTTTCTGACATAAACTGTTGCGGGCTCGCAATACACGCAATACACACACGTTGTCGGAGCGGCGCATGGAGCGCGCACATCGGGGCAACTGAGGACAACTAGTTGCCGAAAAGTAGAACACGGGCAACTGACTGGAACTGGAGACCGACTGATCATCTCCAGTTGTAAGAGCGCGCACATCGACCGATTTCGGCAACTGATCATCTCCCACCATCTCCTCTCAGTTGCCAAAAGCCGCCTTGCAACTAGTTGTCCCCAGTTTCTCTGTCGATGTACGCTAGGCTTAACAGACTGCGCGCTCAGGCAAGGTTTATGAGGAAATACCTTATCTTTGCTCTAAATTCTATTATTTTCACCTTTCACCAGGCTTCTATTTTTTTACCCTGCCTCTTCACTATCTCTGCCCTGACAACTACGAACGCAATGTCAAGGTCTTAAAAAGAATATATCCAAGTTTAGCAATAACCCGAGTGATTCATGTTGCGCTCATTCGCACAACGGCAGCCAAACAAGGGATCCATTGAGTGGCCTGACCCCCTCGGTGTTCTGAGTAATTGTTTCGCTAAGAGAGACAGTTGGTTTGGCAATGTACGGTGCATGCAGGGACTTGTCCTTCCTGTCAACGCTCCTGAACAAACCTGAACTTCTGGAGGTGCCGTGAGGGAGGGGGGGAGGGGAGGGGAGGGGTGGACTGTCATCTGATAAGTGCATATGGTTATTATTTATTTAAACCTCCAGTGACACTTTGGCAGCGCGGCGTACGTGAGGGGGGGAGGGTGCGAAGGCAAACTTGGGAAAACAGGATGGTGAGCGAAAGAAGAGGCTGTGTGTATGTGTGATGTCACATTTGTCGATGGAAAGAGGCCATGTTGCAGGGAAGGAACGAGGTGCTCAAAAAGTGTAGACTGGAAGCTGGATTGAATGTGTTTTTGAAGCATGTACTGTACATAGTAAGTATCCATTGTGATGATGACATGATTGTTATTCGATTAGTCCGTTATAATAGGGTTTCCCAATTCGGGGTATGTTTTGTTCAATCATTTTTTGTATGTATTTGTTTATTTCAGGCAATGGCACGGACAAATACAAGGTAGACAATACATATAGTGCACATAGTATATACTTAAACTGCATGTAAACATAACCTAATACTATTCCTATGTGGATCCCTAGTGGTACATAAGAGTATTACAGGGGGTACTTTGGCAACTATGGCATGTTATACCTAATTCAAACCCACAAAATTAATTATATTCCGAACATTGAAACCAGAACAGAATGAATCAAAATAACACTTGGCCAAACAGTCTAAAATAACAAGCCCTACATCCTTTGACCTGGAAATGTGAACGTTTGTTTTAGGATAATAATGAATCGTCAACTAACGTGTTACATCCCCACACATGCCATTAGTTCATAGACGTGTGAATGCAGTGGACAATTTGAGGCAATTATTTCCTCCAAGGAGACAAGCAAGGAGACTGCAGCCTCCACGACCCAAGCCCCAGATAAGAGAAAGAAAAGAGAAAGAAAGTGTATGGATGGATGGATGCAGACAAGCATTAATTCAGCATACAATCTAAATGGGAGGGGGGGGAGGAAATGTGACATACTAGAGTTAATTGAATGTCCCAATGAATAAAAGATAAGGTAGAATTGGTGTTCTTTTGACTTCAATTACAACAGATTTCTTAATAAAGTGAGGTTTTTAGGCCTGTAGTAAGTCTCTTAATAGAACTGTACTTGTATCATTGGTGCACATTAAGCTTGGGTCGTGGGCACTTATGCAACATCCCAGGTTGTCTTGTCACATGCAGTTTAATCATACACACACACACGCACTCTCACTTGAATCCGGGCCAGGCTGGAAATACAACCCAAGCTATTGCGATTCCGCATTTTTTCCCTCAGCACCAAACATCTGCTGCACTTTGAGCCACGATTCATTCTCTTTCATGGGATTGGCGATGGCGTGTCGTCTAATTGGCTGGCTAACGGGGATGCCACTGTTGCCGACCGGAGCGTTTTTCCCCCTGTGACCTAGAGAAGCTCCTGCTGAACCTGCACTGCTTCGGTTTGTGTTCAGCAATAAGGGCTTTTTTTTATTCTGCCTCGTCTGCGCAATGAACGGCTCCTTGTCGGTGGACCTTCGCATGAATAAAACATAGCAGATAAGGCATGTAGTGGGACGACACGCAATATCTAATGTCATGTAAATGCTGCACCGGCAAACCAAACGATGCTTTAAGTCGATGCATGTGTTAAAATCGTATTTGTATAATGGAGCTGTAGGAAAAGAGACATTTGGCTCTTTCTGAGGAAATGGAAGTACTGTGATGAAATGGGTTATTATCTCGGAGGTATAGTGCAGATAGGTGAAAACTGAGAGAGAGAAAGAAAAGTGGATGGCTGCTCATTCACTTGTAGGATTGTATATCATTCTGAATTTTGGGATACAAAAATGCAGGTGTTGCCATGTTTTGTTTTGTTGTTTCTCAGGTGTGAGATGATGAAGAGTGGTGGCTGTTTCATATTTGACTGAGTTCATTTGAAAGCTAAAATGTTCAAACACTATGTACCTTAAGGCAATGGAATTGATACAAAAATTGTAACACTACAAAATACTTAAAAAAGCCTCTTTTGCTGTGCTACAAGCTGGGGTTTCATGCCGCTCATTCCAACCAAGCAGGAGCACACCTGACTCCACCCATTCCTGCATGCGAGTCCAGTCTTAACCTGAAGACCGAAGTTAATGTGTGGAGTCTGGTGTGCTCCTGCTTGGTTGGAATGAAAACCTGCATCCACACCAGCCCTTTCTGGAACCAGTTTGACACCTCAAGCCCTGCTCTAAAATATAACATACAGCAGGTCAGAAAGAAACTAATCAACAGGGATATTGTGTATAAAGCACAATACCGCTGTTGATATTGTGCTTCAACAGGGAACATAATTAGGCCCGAGCCCCAACCGGGGTAAGGGCCTATTGCTTTTCCAACGAGTTTCGCCCAGGCATTACTCGTTGAACTGTCATAAGTCACAATCTCCGGGCGCAGCCCGGAGATTGTGACCTGCACGCGACGGCACGTGCCCAAGCAGTGATAAATCCGTGCCGGAGGCACGGAATGGCTTTGCTCCTGCTGTAGTACACAGTGAAATGATTAAAGTCCTATTAAAGTGGGGTTCCTTCAACTGTCTTATGGACGAAGCCCGACGGCGCGTGGCCAAACACTGACAAAACAGTGCCGGAGGCACTGAATGGCTTTGCTCCTGCTGTAGTACACTGTGTAATCAATGGGGTCCTATGGGCGGGGTGGGTGACCTCATGATGGCGAGGTGATTGACGAGCGCTGACGCGCTCGTCAATCACCGAGAACCCAATAGTTGCGTTCGTCTGGTCGTTCGCTTTAAAACGACGTATCATTTGTATTATAGGTTACTATGGAAACCTATATTGTTTTTGCTCGAGGATTTAAAAAAAAAAAATCCTTATTTCTTTCTTTTTTCTTCTGCACTTTGAACCTTAATTTGACCCCCTGAACATTGATGAAAAGTTGTGAAATGTTGCCCAAAATTCAGAACCGGTGAAAAATAAATTTTTTGGGTGTTTATTTTTATGGGACTAAAAAAATACCAGAACAGCGCCCCCTACAAAAGTCAGTTTACATTGCGCCTATGGGAGGGGGTCGGAGGTCAAGTTTGTCGTAGAGCCACGAAATTCGGTACACGTGTTCCTCAGGTCAAGACATGAAAAAAAAGTTATTATGGCTCCGCCCCCTGACAAACAGGGAGCTCATTAATTTAAATGGAAAATGGAAAAATGAAAATTGATATTTTTCACACATGTCGGTTGGAAATTATCTCCTCCTCGGCCGTTTCACCGATTTGTCTCAAAATCGCTCCACATGGTCTAAACCCATGTCCCATCTATTATTGAATATAGAATTTGGATCAGTTGAACATTGTCCGAGCAGCGGAGCGGCAAAATGTGACATTTTTTTCCCAATTTTTGACAAAAGTAAATTTGCTCCCGTTTGCACAAACCAAACCGGATTTGCACCAAATTTTTATCCATTGTTCAGCTTCAGGGTTTAGGTCATTTGAAAGTGGAAATATTGAAATTGGCTAATGAGCGCCCCCTACAGACCATGTCAAAGTTTTGTATGGGCCTAATAAAATTTAGTTTTCTCAAAATGTTTGAAATTTTGCACATCATTCTGTTTTGTCATCTGGATTCAAAAAGTCAATGACAACATATGATTATTTTTTACCCTGTTGCCGTGGCGACGATCAACACTCCCCTATCTGTGTCTATGAGAAAATCGTTAAAAATCTGAAAAGTACACCTCGCTCAAACATCAAACCAGCCGCGGCCGTTTCATTAATTTGGTTGAAAATCGCTCCATATCGTCTCAACACATGGACCATCAATAGTTGCATATAGAATTTGAATTCGTCAAACGGTCTGCGCGTGACAGACTCCCAAAGTGTGGTTATTTTCATAGAAAGGTGTGAAGTTACCATGTTATCCAATGGAGACTGTGTGGACACACTCACAGATTGTATGGGCAAACAGGAGCACATTTACAAACTCGGATTTGCACTAAATTGACTCGGTTGTTCAACTCCTGGGCCTAGGTCACATGACAGTGTGAACAATGACATTGGCCCATTATCGCCCCCTAGAGGCTGAGTAAAGGTTTACATGGGGATACAGTTATTTGGGTTTTCTGTTGTTTGATCTCATATTTGACCCACATAACAAACATGAAAACTCACCAAACTTTGCCACAAGTTTTTTTCAGGCATTAAGTGTATTATTTTGGTGTTCTTTGGTATAAGACTAATACATTGAAATTGTAGGGGGCGCTGTTGTACAACATTAAATGCCACCATTTGCACATACAAAGTCCGATTTGCACAAAATTTGAATTGATTGTTCAGCTCTCGGGTTTGGGTAAACTGAAGGTGTGAATCATGATATTGCAACAATAGCGCCCCCTACAGACTGATACAAGTGTTGCATGGGGAGAAAGAGGTTTATCTATTCAGTAGAGACACAAAATCACTGCTCATTGGAACTCAAAAGGCACAGTGTCGCTCCCATCAGGGCTCTAGGAAAATGGCGCGTCAGCGCCACCTCGTGCGCGGTGCGGCGAGGGCCGTTAGATGCCGCTTGCGGCTTTAATCTAAAATTGTTTATTTATTGTCAAAATGTAGTGTGAGCCAAGCTATACATATTATTGTTATTATTATTACATACATAAATAACTATTGATAATAAGTTTGGGATTGACTAATTTCTGTGATAAGTTCTTCTACAGTTTTGATAAATCACTTGTGTGTCTTGTCAGATGATTGATGCGATGCTAATTGAGTTATCAGTTATGGTCCATCAGTCGATTTTAGTTTAAAGTACAGTTAAAAGTTCCACATTAAAGAATAAACACATCATTTGTAGGCCGTTATTTACCCGTCTGCGACACCGTACGGGACGCTTTAATCATATACCAGAGCTGTTCTTGTCAACAAGGCGACGATGAAAGCCAGTTGCAGCCTACTGTTTATTCCTTCAAGTTCAACTTTGAAGTCGGCCTCCCTCATAAAAACAATCACTTCCCAGGAGACTCCGTGGGGTTCCTTGTTAAAGCTAAAGTACATAAACAGGCCAAATGACTTTCAGATGAGGATTTTTCGGAACTAATTTTACACCACCTGAAGTCAGACAACCCAGATCTACACTATGTATCGCAAAACAACTTTGTGATGTGCAGTAGGAAATAAAAGTTTCCAAATAAGAGGTTTTGCATATTTGGTTACTTCCTGATGGAATTATCTGACCACAAACCTGGCACAATGCGTTTCAGGAAGCCACCACAATATTACACTTTAATATCACTATTTAAATGTAGTAGTGTGTAATCTGATGTCATCTTTATTTTTATAGCGCATTTTGCAAACCAAGGTCCCTCAAAGCGCTTAAAAATGTTTAGAGTTCACTTGTTACATTCACACCTATTGTGTATGTAGGCGAAACCGGAGCACCCAGAGTAACCCTAGGCAGACACAGGGAGAACATGTAAACTCTGCGCAGAGAGGCCCTGAGATTCGAACCCAGGACCGGGGGACCTAACTTTGTTTTTCTTATGTTGTTTGTGCTAACATAAAGAGTCTTGTAAAAGTAACACAGCAATATGCTTTCTTCAGTTTATAAAAAAAAAAAAAAAAAAAATGTGTAAAAAAAAAATTTGTCAGCGCCTGGGAGTGCTTCAGTCCTGCACCGGACCTGTCCACGTTCAGCGTCCACTGGTCCACGTTCTGTAGCTAGCTTAGGTCCTGGATCATTAGCCTGTCCGTCCGGAGGAGCGGATCCCTTTCTCATATGGGTCTCCCTCCCTGTGGGTTTCCCTAGTTCTCCTCCAAGGTTTCTCACTTTTTCCCACTGGGTTTTTTAAGAGTTTTTCCTTGTCGATGCAGGAGGGTCTTGTTGGACAGTTAGTGTCCAACAGAAAGGATTGGTGATGATCAGGACACTTTAGCATTCTACAACATGTATGGACATTTTTTTCTGTGTGTGCTTTATATTTTTCATGTGTTTTAAATGTTGATTCTCTGACCTGTGTTGGTGATTTCAATGGTTTTGTTAAGTCCTCTGAGATGACTTCTGTTGTGACCTAGGGCTATACAAGAATAAATTGTATTGTATTGTATTGTATTGTGTAGTTGTAAAAAAGAGCCCTGTGAGTCACTAGTTGACTCTTTGGGCAGAGAGATGATTGGCTGTAGTTTCACCTTTCTGTTTGAAAAAGCGAATCGATAATGATAGAACCGAGCTGTTTTGAGAGCAAGGAAAAAGTTAATTGTATAGTACTAAGATTTGTATTCATTTATGGTTTTGACAGTTAGTTATCCCAGTTATATTATTTTATATTTGTGGGAAGGACGGCCATGTATGAGCCTTTACCTCACACATCCATCACATGGAAATTGTTAAGCCATTTGTAAATTTAAATCAGTTCAATAGCCTCACATCTGCATTGAAGTCTCCTAAGCCATAACCTGTCTCATCCTTCTTCCCTTTCTCTACAGAGTCAAAACAGAAGGGCCTCAGCTCTTTCACGTATCAGAGTCTTCACTGTATCTGCCGTCAACTCAAATTAGATCTTAATTACTACAGAAATACCCATTCACTATTGTTTCCCTCCAGAGTGCTCCCTGGAGCCTAAACCATCTGCATTACTTCAATATTATTTATTCCATTCCACTGAGGAGCCATTTCCTACAATCCCCCTCTGTATACCCCAATAGCATGTTACATTACGTCCGCATTGTTTTCCCTTACTACAGTTTATTGTTTCACATGGGCCAGTGTGGATTCCTCCGCTGGGCATATGTCCTCTTTCTAACTTCCATCAAGAGCTTTGCCAACAGTTCTGTGATCCATTAGTGTCTGGCATTCCTCCACTAATTGCATGAAACTAGGTCTGCAACCTCTTTTACACCCAATCAGTAGGGGGCAGTGGGTCCCCCTGTCTTGATTGTAAGCTACTAAGTTTTGGGTAGCCATCTTGCGTATAGGCGAATAAGGGAAGTGTGTGTGTGTTGCTTTTAGCCCACGTGTCACTCAGAGTAAAGGGGAGGGGGAAAGCCACGGTGACGAAGCCAATTATTTTCACCTATCTGCTGCTCCCTGTCAGTAGACTTGTAATCTTAAACGCCGTCGGTGATCCCAGGGCAGCCTCACAGTCCTGGGAGAATATGGGTTTCGTAGATGAAGCTGTCATAGGAAACTACAGGCGAGCGGCGGCGGCGGCGGCGGCAAAGACAGCGGGCCTTTTCAGATGCATCTCACCTGCCGGCCATTAAGCTCGACAAAACCCTATTGTTGCACGAAAATACAAAAGACAGTGAAATGAAAGGGGGCGAATGTAAAGCGCTGAGAGAGGGTTGTGGTGAAATTGAGATTGATAAGAGATGCTACAAAAGGCTTGACCCAGGGGTAATCAGAGGGCTATGTACATAAAGGGCTAAACAATATACATTATTATGCTAATTAGTCACATAACAAAGGCAATGAATGCTACATGTGTCACAATAGTGGACCATTGGTGCCAAAATATGGACACATGAGATTAATCTGGATCTATATGAGTTTTTTCTATATGGCTAATGTGACTGTATATTGTATGGTTGTAATGTTGTGGGAATAGTTTTGTGTTCTGAGTTAAGAAATTGATTTGAAATGTCTCACAGATTGCCTCATATTGTGCAGCTATTACTAACATTGTTGACTAATGACCGAAGAAATGAATAAACTAAATCAAAACTACAGTATGATTCAACAAACTATAAAAGAATGTTTCCTAATCGAACAGTTCTTACATGAGCGCCTGAATCCAGAACACTTTACAGCCACAAATGTTTCTCTACATTTTTCTTGTATTTATTTCTGTTACTGAGATTAGTAGTCCTGTTTCTCTTATTAAGTTCCTGGGCTCCACCTTTTGTCCGTTTCGCATCAAACTTTTGATAAATCTCTGGTTCCTTAAGGCCTGCATTTTGTATCAATGGTCTTAATTGTGCACTATTTAGCTGTTAAGTCGCGTTTTAGATTCTCAGGTGCACATAGCCTTGATTTAATACATTGCTACATTCACCCTTGCCGTTTAAGAGGCTGTAAAGATGCTGGTTTCAAATGACGGATAGTGAGTGTTGCAGAGAAAACCAACGGACAATGTATCCCCAGGTTATAACAATAAAAAAAGTACAAAAGAGAAGACAAAATAGTTAAGTTGTACCCTGAAGAGAAAGTTGAGCCAATGTTTTCATGACTCAGCTGAGCAGGAAATAAAAGGCCTTGAGGAGTTTGTGCAGGTTTTTTTTTTGACCAGTAGAGTGGGACTCTGGTGGATTCCTGTAAAGTCCTGTTTGTGTGAAGTCGAGTTGAGGAAAATGTCAAAGGATTTTCTCAAATGTATCCCGACATAATGGAAAAAGACTATTCCACTTGACCAGTAGGAATCCATAAATGACTTTTTGTGCAGATATGGATCCGTGTTACGAGGTCAGAGATTCTTATTTCACAATAAATAACACTTGTAATGTTTCACAATGCTACGGGAAATGCACTTTTCAACAAGCAAAGGTTAACAAAGACATCCATCTATGCTGACGCGATATGCAGACGTTGACAGGTATTGTTTTTTCTCTCCTTCTTTGATGGGGTGTGAGATGGTTGGAGATAACAGTAGTTACAAACGTGTGAATGGGCTGGGACGGACGGTCGTGAAAGCAAACCAGCTAAATATTGAAAATGGTATGAGCAATTTTCAGGTGTTAAAATAAAAAAATATGAATGCCGGAGTTCCTGGTGTGTTTTTGAATACCGCCAGTGAAATGTTAGTAAGGTGTGAGGTCGAGCTGGGTAAAAAATTCTAATGATGCTATAAATCACCTTTTTTTTGAAAATTGAAGAAATGGCCTTTGCTTTTCAGGGCGTCTGTAGTTTATCCCAATCGTGCAGAATACATGTTTATAGGGCAAAAACGCCATAACATTGATTATATCTGCGATCACGTTTCGATTAGACCAAATAGATCGTGAAGATAAAAAATAGTTATGAAGTTTGAATATTGAGCTTATTTCATTTAACAGTTTGGTAGCTTTGGTTATAATTGACAATTCATTTTTCTGCCGTATTGTCCAGCTCTCATGTGAGGTCATGTGTTGTCAGCATTAGATACTTTCTGTATTAAAAGGGCACTATAGATACGATTTTATTGATTGATAATGTGTGTATGTAGAGCCATGAATCGGACCATCCAAACTCTGGTCAGTCCTGGGACGAGCATATAGTAACACTGGCGGTCCTGCTTGTACACCATTGACTTTTACTATTTACAATTTTGCAAGCTACAACCCGGCTTTATCTCTGTTATTAATAAAGAAGACAACAGTTATATGAACTGTCCTGCAGCTCGAGTCCTGACTAGAACCAGGAAGTACGACCACATTAGTCCAGTTCTCAGGTCTCTGCACTGGCTTCCTGTGGCTCAGAGAATAGACTTTAAAACAGCTCTGCTTGTGTACAAGTCTCTCCATGGCCTCGCACCAAAATATATTAGTGACATGTTAGTCCCATATGAACCAGCCCGGACTCTGAGGAGCACAGGGACTGGACTCCTGTTAGTGCCCAGAGTCAGAACTAAACATGGGGAGGCTGCTTTTCAGATTCATGCTGCTAAAATCTGGAACAATCTTCCTGAAGATGTGAGACAGGCCTCTTCAATGACAATGTTTAAACCAGGTTAAAAACGGTTCTGTTTAGCTGTGCATACAACTGAGGGATTTTATATTTTTATCTTCCTTTTTAATGTTCTGTGATTATTTATGATTTTAATGCTTTCTTGTTTTGTTCAGCACTTTGAGTTGCCTTGTGTATGAATTGTGCTATACAAATAAACTTGCCTTGCCTTGCCTTGCCTATGAAGACAGCATGTGGTGGTCTGATTTGTTCAGAAAATGTCTCTCTGTTGGGACTCCATGTTATTTGTCTATTTGGAAAACTTTGTGGCCCTGTTTCCTATAGTGCAGAAACAATACACTCACACGGGTTCAGGAAAAGTACATTGCTCTTTGATGGAAAACTTCACCTCAGTGGTTCCTCAGCAATTGACAAGAAACACACACCACAAACTAACGTGAGCCATGGCGTGTCCGGGCAAGTTAGCGCAAGTTTATGAGAGGCCCGTATTATTTTTCACTCTTATCTTGTTCATCACCATAGGAACTATGTACACTTGCATTCTGCCACTTCAGAAGTTGGAAAACAAGAGTAATTCCTTTACAAGTGAAACTGTTCGGAGAAAAACAATGACATATTTTTAGTCAATTGTACAACACATCCAACCTGTTATGGTTTTCAACTGCTGGGAAAGCTCAAGAGGAGAATATGCACTGTAAAAACCGATGAAAGATAAGATCGATTATGGCAAAATGTATCTCAATTTGTGCACATTTTGACTGCCTTAAAACAAGACTGGCCAATGGGACGAGAAAAAAATAACTTGTTTTAAAAAAGATACAATAAATGTCTCTCTTGGAATGAGAAAATAAAGCAAAAAATCTTGAAATAAGACTGCGTCCCATTAGCAAATCTTGTTTTAAGACAGTCAGAATGAACTCAAATTAAGATAGAAACCACTCAATTCAAGCAATTACGACCTCATATTGTATCATTTTTTGCAGTGTCGAAATGTGTTGCACGCACCCACATTGAATGCAACATCCAGACAGACAATAACAATAATCCTGAAAGATTACAGCTGCATAAATTACAGTGGCGGTTGATGCAGATGATGTGAATTCAAAACCAAGTAAGACACACCTAAGCAAGACAGACAACTTTGCAAACAGCCGTGAAATATGACGAGAGCCTGTTCCTCCATGTGACTATGTGGATATCACTATACTATATGTTCAGCATTTTAACAAAAGGATCATGCCAGCACTTCTGCTTCAGGGCGCCACAGGGATGGGATACGAGTTAAACGTCGGCGCCATGATGAATTTTATTACAGCACGTGTACTTGAGGGCAGTTTTGAAATACTTCTGATCCACAAGGACAGACAATGAGATAGTGGTTGAGTTTCTGGCTTGAAGGATATTTTGGAAAATTTTACAAACAGATACTGTGTGTTCCTGAGGCCACAGTGAAATCTAGTTAAAGGTCAGACGGACTGCAAAGTGGGAAACAACGTGAAAGTTTAGACAGACTGCATCCAAAGCACAAAAGCAACCAGCCATAATATTATGACGACAAGTGCAAAGGCAAAAGCAGGTTACCCACATTTCATGAAGCACGTACAATGAACTATATACATGGAAAATACACTATATAGAGCCAAATGGATAATATCGCAATTGTTCTTTTGAAGATACAGGTGAAACTCTGAAAATTAGAAAACATTTCAGAAGAATATTTTTTTGACAATGGTCTATAATCCATAATCCTCAAAGTTATGATAAAAACTTGACAATAGTCACTTTGCATGTAATGAGTCATACATTGGTTTCACATTTTTTGTTGAGATACAGAAATAAATGTTTGAAGGATATTCAGAGTTTCACCTTTTCTACACAAATCTACCATAAATGACTGCAAAAAATCTAGGTATAGTAGTAGTAGTAGTAGTAGAAGTAGTGGTAGTATGGTTTTAGTTCTTGATGTAAATCTTTAACATAAACCAACCCATTACAACCCAATCCACATTTTTGGACCAATTCATGTTATTATGAGAATCAGCAGTGCCAAAACAAAACTTCTAAATTTCATCGTCATAAAAGATGAAACAGATCCAGATTGTCTCTGAGTCTGTATTGTATTCCCTGTGTTTCGTTGCTATTCTCAACCTGACATTCCACCAACAAAGATTAATGCAAATGGACACTTGATCTGCAGTTGTTTCTCTTGGAATATATGTAATCACAAAAAAAAAAAAAACATCAAAATGTTCAGATTTATCATGACGGACAAAAGCATCGGTCTGTCCACTTCATCTCGTCATGCTCACAATGTTTCATCCGCAAATTGAATCAGATTATCTTCCTCACTGCAAAAAGTGGCTCCAAAAAAGCAAGAAAAAAAGCTAGTATTACAGGAAATTTGTTTCAAGCAAAATTATCTGCCATTGCATCATGATTTTTCCACTTGTTAAGATTTCTTGAAAGAGTAATATTATCTTAAGTATCATCAGCCTGCATGAGTAAAGACATGTTAAAGAAAACGGCGTGATTCGATAAATACACTGAAATCAAGTGAATTAAACTAGTCTATAATTTAACTTTTTGCGCTGCTTGAAAAAAAAAAAACAACAATTATGAATGCTTGATGTAAGTATTTCTAGGGTTTTTTCCCGACGTCCAGGTCATTTTGGGCAGGAGGACATTAAAGTTGTGTATAGTGAAGCAGTTCTGTGTGGATGTGCACGCGGGGCCTCTCTTTGTGTCAGTGCCGTTTAGCATCTGCGGCGGCCTGTCTTCTGCAATCCCCCTCGCCTTCTGACTGCACGCCTCGCTACCGGACAGCGGCCTCAGCACACGGCGAGCGCTGATAAATATGTGATATAACAGGCAGCCGCTTTGTCACCGAGACAGGGAGCGGATATGTGGCTGCCTCTCACGCCCACTGATGGCAGGGAGGCTAATTGCGAAAGACTTCAGACTACAAAAGCAGAAAAACACATTGTGATTAAAAACTAAGTAACCCTGATCAAAAATAATTCCAGGTGACATTTTCACTTATGTAAATGTTTGTTTTGTTGCGACGTGATTATTCATTCAGAACAGCAGAGGTTGAAAATACAAAGTGGAATGCATTAAAGTTGAGCATCTCAGGGAACGGGGCGGACTGCGGGTTTAAGGAAAAAATTGCAATCATAATTCATTTCTCGTAATTAAAATCAAAGTTATTTGAAAAAAATAATGATAATATTGTGTTGCTATTAACCTGCAGAAAAAGTAGAGACCAAGTGTTGTTGTTAGAACAAAAGGTAGATATAATTGTATTTCTCATAATTGAATAAAGCAATAACTGAACGTGTTTATCAATTACACAGCTATAGTTGAAGTGGTATGCACTGTGACTTATCGACCACGAGTTCACGGATTTACACATGATGCTAATTTGTTTTTTCATCCACAAAACCTATGAACTACAAAATATTGCTTTCAGAAGAATAGTGTGAAACAGACAGAAGGAGCCCTGTCGGAATAGGGAACTACTCAAAACAACAGAAATAAAAAAACAAGAAAAATATGTGTGAAAGAAATTGGAAAATGTTTGTAAGAAGCCAGCTCACTGTATAGAAATTGTCCTTGTCCATGAACTCTCGTAGCATAATCAGCAAATTTGTGCCTTAAGGATTACCCATTAATATCAGAGAAAAGCTTCATAGCATGGCTCCAGAAAAAAAAAAACCCAGAGCGGACAAGGATTATAATTCTAGACGGAGTTAAATAGCAACGTGTTTTGTGTTTCACCAAAAGTGGACGAGATGTGACAGCTTGAACATTTCTCAAAACGATATGCTCTGTATGTGTGATGCCTCAGTCACAGCTGCTGCATTGAGAACAGACTCTGAAAACAGCACCTCGGTCGGTTCGCTCTCTCCGTCTCTCTCTCTCTCTCTCTCTCTCTTTCTCTCGCTCTCCTCGACATATGTATTTGTGGGTGTATAGGAGGCTAAAACTCCGGTGTCTTGTCTGTGAGACGGAGCACCCAGAGGCCTTGTGCGTGCGTCAGGCCCACTGGCTGCAGAATCACACAATGACAAGCCAAGCCCTGGGCACACACAACAAATGCCATCGCTCTACACTCCAGCTCCGCAGCACAAAACGCCGCCATTAGCTATCCAAGTAAGCAGCTGTGTCTTAGCAGAGAGATTCCAAAGAGGAAACTGGCATTCTACCACAAAAATGCATTATGGGAATGGAGAGAAAGGGAAAGCATATAACAGAATTAACAAGAATTTGACTGAGGCAACACAAGCTGGAAAATTCCTTTTTGTGTTTAGTTACAGCACAAGGACAAAAGGCAACCTTGATGTTTCCAAGGAGGTGCCATCCCAGTCTGTCGGAACAATGCTAAAACAATTGTTGCATATTCCCTTTTAACCTACTGCCGACAAATGCAACAACGTGATCCCGAGACACAGTATATTACAAAGAAAATCTCTCCAGCACATTGATGCGCAGCTCTGGCCTTACTCAAATATACAATCTGTCACAAGCAATACTATCTAAGTTACAATGGGAATGTCACAGATCAGTGAAGGAGAAGAAATAACTATTTTTTTTCTTTAGTAGAAAATATGTGTAGGCGTCCTCTGTGTATCGTGTAACAATTTATGGAAGATAGAAAGTACACCCGGGCTGGCGTCGTCTGTGAAATGGAATGTCGCAAAGTTCCTGTATAGAAAACCTAATCACCAAAACTAACAACAACTTTGGACACACAATAATAATGTCTGCAATGGATTCAAGGTTGCAGTTTTCCCCTCAGAGATGTCAAAACAAAGCACCTGAGTAGTCTGTGAGAAAATCCAACTGTAATGTCTTACTTCAACAAAGGAACTATTGTCAACTAACTTCCTGCTACTTGCCGGAAACATATCCATCATCCCATTGGTCTAAATGCCTAAATGCCACATTTGAGCCACTTTAATCACAACTAATGGATGTGTCGTTAACCGCTAAACATACTTCAAAAAATGTGATGTGCTTTGTGTTTTACCTTTATATACATGATAAAATGTACATAATAAAATAGACTGTATCGTATATCTGGTTGTCAACTGGTGGCTTCACTTCAGATTTAAATAGGTCAAAATGAGATAAAATGAATTATATCGTCTTAAAAACAAATCACTTAATCAAAAAGAATAACCCTAAATTCATCCATTATCAAATTAATTGTTACTTACAGCCCTGTGCCATATGCAGGTTAAACTCAGAAAATTAGAATATTGTTCCAAAGTTCATTTACTTCTGTACGGTAATTCAACTCACAACGTGAAGTTATTATAAGATACACTGATCCTGTATATCATTAAATGCAGAAATGTGCATGTAATGTTCGAGATAGATTGAAGTATTTCAGGTTGCTTTTTTTTGTTATAATGTTGATAATTATATCTCACAGCTTGTAAAAACCCTGAATAAATCATCCCAGCAAATGTGTATATTTTGACAAAATGGACTGGAATAATGCTGATAATAATAATCAGCAATATCATAAGAAAGGCTTTGCTCAAACACACAAGGCTGCTGTTAACAGTACACTGCATGTGTCTGAACCAGCTTGGTGCACATTTAGACTCTCATCCTGGGAACCGCAGCTTCCCAGGAGGAGTGCACAGTTCACTTTCTCGTGCTCACAATGAGGTCGGCACGTGACCCGCCCCCCTCCGCCTGCAGCGCAAACATCCTTCTGCTGCGCTGTGGGCAAACGCGTTAGGACCATCTGACTGAGCCCTTAACATGATGCTGCCCCGACACATCTGAACACAGGCCAATGTGAGGCAAGAGGCTAAAAATACTACTGCACATGCAAGCAGGCGCACTCTGGAGGATTGGATAGGAAACTAGTAGTAGTAGTAGTAGTAGTAGTAGTAGTATAGTTCCTGCTCTGTGTGCAAAGCATGAAAGGGGAGCTGGCGCATGCACTCTCTATTGTAATGCAGTCACATAGCTCTCGCTCATTCACACATGTTCATTTCCTCTTAAGCTTAAAACGCATAATAGAAATGGGAAGCGCGGCGTTAATAAATCACGGTGGTCCCTCAAAATGGTTACAGTTTTTTAATTGGATCTTCTTTGTCATCTTTCATCTAACGCATCGAGTAGCGGCTCTTGAATCCTGAAACCGTCTTGATTCATGACACCATCTGACAGTTCCTAATAAATATTAATAATACCCCTAAAGGGGACTTTATGTTGGTAAAACAAAGGAAGCTAAGAAAATTAATTACCTAAACTTAATTAATCATAGCCATGCAGTAGTAGACAGGTGCTCTGCTTCCATACACAAGTACATGGGGCAATTTAAGAGGCAGCTGTTGTCGTCTTTACTTTACTGTCGGGCACTTGCAAACAAGAAGTTGGTTTTAGAGCACTTTCCCTGTTTTGGTTGGCACAGGTGAACAAAACAACACCAAGTAATTAGATGAATAGTAAACATTTGTGCTTTGGACCATGGTTGGGAAGCTGAGCATGGGGAGCTCAGGACTTGATGCTCTCCTAGATCGAGGGAGCAAACGGACATATCAACAATAAAACCATGGGGGTGTTTTACTCTGATTAATACATAATTTACATTAGGCTTGAACCCACCCATGTCTTATGCGGTCACCTCCTCTCCATTGTGCCAGAAAATTGGTCTCTAAAAGATCACAGACAGTCAAAAATCATACAACATTATGTGCTATTGTTGACTGAAATACAAAAACAACAAATCAGTGGAAGTCTTTCAGCACTTGGAATGTGCTCTATTCACAAGCCAAACCTGTTGGGACAAGTTAGTTTCTTGGTTAGGAATAAAAGGCAATTATGTAGAATCAAGTCATCTTGTTTTATCATGAAACCGAAAAGCCTGTAATCCTCTTGTTATCATAAAGTGTTCAAATCCACAGCATAAAATGATTTTATTGTCTCAGAATTACACAAGCAAACCAGCACAAAGACTTTCTCTCTGCCTGGAAGATTCTGTAGCCCTTTTGCAAAGTCTAAAAACAAATTATAACTCACTCATGGAGGTACGTTCCATCAGTTCCTCTTATAAATGACTCTGGGCCTTTCAAACAGCAGATTTGTCGGATGGAAAGTGTGTGTTTGAAGGTGTATGGGAATGCAGACCTCAAAGGCACACAACACATAAGCCGCTCGCTCACTCTTTTTGTTTATCGCAGACAGAATTTTAAAAAGGTTTCATTCATTATTCAGGCTGTATTTGCAGAATGCACACTCTTAGCTGTGCTTAGTTCAGAAAATACTCTTTGTGGAAATGTTAAATAAACTAGACCTTTGCTCAAGGGATTACATTTCATGTATTACCATAGTAAGAACTACCACAATAGGCGTGTACCATTCTCTATCAAACAAATGGCTGCATTTCCACATAGCGCAAGTGCTGGCATGTATAAACCGCTAATCCATCATTTTATGTTTTCTCCTTTAAGTCCTAAACGTCCTATTTGCCTTGAAAATAGAACGCTGGCCACCTTCTCAGTGAGCTGTAGAAAATATGTACTCAACAATCATCACAAATGACGCAGTCCTTTTAAAAAATAAAAACAAAATTATATTTTTCTTTAAACTAGAGTGGTTTCATTATGTCATAAAAGGGAAGCATGATTTATTTATCTTCATACCACCATGTCAAGACAAGCCCTGAGGTTGTGTCCCACTTCGCCTGGCCTGAGATTGGATCATAACGACCCTGTGAGTGTACAAACATTTTCTGAGTCAATTACTCCTAACAATCAAACAAGGCGCACCGCTGAAGTACGCATGCCTGAGCAAACACCATGTCTTAATCTGTGTGGTAAGTGCCTATACTCTCCAAAGGCCGTGACGTTACGCATGATGGATTTTTCAAGCTCAATGCATGAATGGCAAAGTCAAAATTCCCATGACACCCATTCGTCAATGATCAATTTGCCATCATCACCATCCTCTGGACTGTCCTGGTGCATCCACATCAATCCAACAGGCAAGCACAGTCAGTAGCTTAATGTGTTTTTCTCTCTAGGGTTGAAGTGGCTTCACTAGGATATACAATATGTATAGAGCACTGAGAGGTAGATTGCTTTCTCTTGAATAGTGAAGAACCCTTCTCTAGGTCCACTATTCTGTCGATAAAAATAAAGTTGAAAGCAGGACTCAATGGTCCTTGGATTACTGTGATCAAAAGTAACAAAACACGGGCAAAGAAGGGACTGCAGCTCTAGTTAAACAAATCAGAATTAACTTTGGAGCCACCATAGGGCACTTGAGAGAGGAGTAATTAGCATCCTTCTTTAGCATGGCCTCTATTGGCTCGCACGCTTAGTTGGCACAATAAGGACTTTGAAAATCACTTGAGCTAACTAGGTCTCAACAGAACTCGTCCACATGGTACTATATTGCACACGTCCTTTCTACTTCCTGGTGAGTTGATGATTAGTGGAAGGCGATTATTATTGATGCATAACCTAAAGATCCGGTTTTTACTGCAGTATTTCACAGTGGGGATAATTTACTCCATCGCTTCATATTGATCAAGACATCTTGCTCATGTTACAATATTGAGACATCAGAGTTGTGATTCGTTGACCTTCCAACTCTGATGGGCACGGAATTATATAATACTCTAGTATTTGACGGCTGTTGTGGGAAGTGGGATAGTACTTAACTAGATCACGCTTTCATCAATGTCACATTGTATGGTCAGATTAATCTTGGCCCATAATCTAGTGTGAATCCCACAGTGTGCAGTGGCTCACAGCCCACCTCACAGCAGCAGCAGCAGAAGCAGCAGAAGCAGCAGCTGGAAGAGTCACCATCGGACAAGGGCGGGCCTAGCTCCCCTCTATGACCTTGACAAGAGAGCTTTTTCCCTGACTGACACGCTCTCTAAAGCGGAAAGGAGGCTGTGTCCAATTACAGGCCTGGCTACATTGTCTTGTTAACTTTGGCAGTGACTGTACATTTTGAGGCAGCCTAAAGATCAAGTGCTCGCTGGAGTTTAAATTGACACGACTACCTTTCCCACTGTCACTGTCTGCCGTGTTACTGTGTGATGAGGGAGCAAAATAAGCTGTCAGAGGCTGTCTATGCAGATGCTGACGCCATCACAGTTGGCACATGGTGACAGCCGTTGTAGGAGGTCGAGTCTTGTTAAGTAACCGCCTCATAGGCATCAAGTAACTCGCAATGCCACATTGTCGAAAGATTTCAACAAATAAGAGCGCCTCCCGCCTTCCGTCATCATAGTTAGCCTGTCGCAGAGATACAAGGCCGGCTCAAGTTGCCAGGAGCGTCACTACAGGCAGAAGATCGTGAGAGCACATGCAGAAAGGCACATACTGTTGGGAACAGAGCTACACTGATCTATTAAAAGACTTGGGTCCTCGGTTAGATAGAGTCATCGATCGTTTGAGAGTTTTGAGTTATGGCTTTAGTTTTGTGCAGTTGTTTTTTCATTCCGACAAAAAGAGCTTCACATTTCCATTTAATGTTACAACATCTACACATATTTGTTGAACTTAGGAAAACAAGCCACAGCTGTCCCGTATCGCCTCTGGGGGTGACTGACAAAGTTGTGGTTTCCAATCTCCTCTGAACCAAAACCAATCACTCACTCACCACATGTGAAAATAGACCAAATGGGTAAATAGACTGAACCCATTTAACATTCTTAACTTAACAACATTCTGCACTATGGCACTATGAACTCAGGACCCATTCCCATCCCATTAGTCTGAGGAGAATATGGGGATGACATTAATGCTGAAGCTTGCTCCGCTGTCAGTTGCTGGCAGTCCAAATAACACACCAGGCCGATGTGTCATTGCATTGGATTATCACTCAAGAAAACAGGGGTGTAACTTGTGCGATGCTGTGTAATATCAATATACAGCGATTCGATCAGACGATGACATGACTGAAACATTATTGAATCAAAGCGCCTCCAGATATTGCCGGCTTAGTGACATGGTGGCAGCTGAATTGTATCCCCAACATTAGCAGATTACTAATGAGCTATTGACCTATAAATGCCACTTCAGAAATGACATGAACCAATATTGACCTTTGTGGGAGAAGCTAATCTGAATTGTGTCCACACGCTCTGCAGAACCAGAGCCAGGGGTCAATAATAAGAGTTCATTAAAAGTGTTTAACGTAGATAAAGCCTGGGAATAAGATGCCAGAATTAGTTGGACCATTAAGAGTGTGTTCTTTTTTTTAACTCAACTTGATATTTTCCTGCGGTAAATGCAAAAACTCCCGGTGTGCAAAGCCTGAAAATTCTAATACACTAGAACATACATGTATTGACAAATTTGATTAAGATTAACTGATCTTTTATTGGTCCCGCAGTGGGGAAATTTCAGATTCAAACTCATTTCATTTGCCATTTGCAGTTAAAGCACATTAAAATGCATTTGCAAAAGACCCCAGTGTGCACAAGACAAGTAAATACACATGGGTTAAAAGTTGCATTCCCGGTTACAGAACAGTATGAATGAGGAGCACACAAAAAACAGATAAATGATTAATAACTCCATTCTAAAATTGAGAATGAATTGGAATTTTCTTAGTCTTGTTGGTAAGATACAGTACATGCATTAGGGGCCAATGGAAGAAGTTTGTGATATGAACGCTGACTGTTTATTGCAGACAAAAACAGAAAATACATAGACGTGCACAACCAGGCTTGCATTTCAGTGAATCAGGCAAAGGGAGAGGTATAGGTTTAGAAATTTGGTGGAGACCGGTACTATCCATCTATGCGTTAATTGGAAATGGGGAAAATGCCTCAGCGTCAAACTGTAACGCTGGGAGAAGTGAAATAAGCACAACATATCCCAAATATACTTGGGGGGATAACGAACTGGAGCTGGGGTGATAGCAGGAGGCAGATGCAGCTGACACTAAATACACTGTAACAGGAGACACACACACACACAGCCACAGCACAACACTCACAACTGCCCCATTGTCTATTGCCCTCTAACAAGTGTGGGTCAAGCCAGGCCAGAGGTAAAGCACCATTTTTACTGATAGCTGTCTGGGTTTTTGTTCTCATGTTTGAATTGTTACCTTGGCCTTGCGTGGATGGCGCACATGTACAAGGCCAAAGCTGAAATCATTCTGAAACTTTTATTTATACAATTTGACTTTTTCCCAGCATTTACAGGACATTGCAGTGGGAAGTGAGAGGGAAGGTTGACACAAAATATGGTTGCACAATGGATAAGTACTTTCAAAACACATGCAAATGAATGCTGCAGGGAAAGTATGTTATCTTTATGTGATACAGTTGTCAATGGTCAACAAAAACCTCCTGATTATTCATTGCATGCTCTGTTCAGTGGGTTTATGGTAAGAATTATGAGAAAAGAGAGTGAAGAGGAATGACTTTGGGATTCTAATAGTTTCCCAGACTAACCATTGGTTGGTAGATGTAAGATATTGTATGCATCTGAAGCAGAATTGACAAACTATCTACAACTCTATTCCGACGTAGTGTAATATTTGTAATAGTATTTTCTCTTTTTTACATTTGGACAACCCGGAATGTCTTGTAAACCACCAGAAACCAAAAGACTACTACACTATAAAGTAGCTACTCCTGACAATTCCAAGAGTTCCAAGCTATATTTCAGATCCTTAAAAATCCCTGAGCATTTACCTATGAGAACCCGGGGCACAAATGAAAACGTTTGTAGAATACTTTTAGATAAGTTGGGACAGTACTCAGGGGTAACAAAGTATTCCCTTGTTTCATATTGTAAAGACGTGCTAGGCAAATTGGAACTGTGGCAGAAATATGAATATTGAAAGACCCATTGACACTCACATAGAATATATAGAAAACAGTCATGTGGTAGTAACAGTGTAGGGGCTGAAGAAGTGTTACAATATTTCATTTTGATCAATAAACTTTAGTGAGAACGACAGGTAGCTCGAATTTTGACCTTCCTCACTCGTGTCCTTGTCTTTCACAGTGATTGCCTTGAATATTATGCAAATATTAAAACTTGAAAATGAATAAAAACTTGGCTATTTTCATCATAATTTGAAAAGATTAGCTATCGCCCACCAAAAATCTCTTGATTAGGTACAAATTCAAGGGGAACAATTTCAAAACCAAGAAAGCATTGCACACTCAAGATAGAATCATTCCTTAATCTTTCTTTTAACCAGAATATGATGTTGTTGGGTATACAATTATTTCTTTTTTTTGTCACACCAGAAAAAAACAAAAATGGTGGTTCATATTATTCCCAGATTGCCCCGCCATGGTGGTAACTGCCTTTTTTGTGTTGCCAAGATGAACATTTCTGTCTGTTGACTCATCCAGGTGTAGGATTGCCGCCAAACTACTATACTTCCATGTACTCCCCGGTGTCCCACTCCACGCTCATCCCTGACCTCCATTTTTCCCTGTTGGTCAGTCCGCGGCAAATCCGAAAAGCCTCCCAGCGTCTCTATGGCGACGGGCCTCGGTCGACCAGATGGCCTCAGTGCGCCGCGCGGCAATTAAATGCGAACGAGGGAACGGGGGGGGGGGGGAGAAAGTGGGTCAGGATCAGGGCAGGGAGGGGCTGGAGTATAGAGTCCCGGGAACGTGGACCTGCCCCCGGCCTGCGCGTGTATATCTGCATGTGCACATCCAAGTTCATGCCTCACTGCACTTGGGTCTCTCTCCAAAGAAAAACAACTCGCCCAGTGCTGCCAGTCAGGAAGCATCAGCGCTGAAGAAGGAAAAGGGGGAAACAGCACTGAAGACCACACAATATGAACATAGGAACACAAGTAAAGCTAAAAACGCAGAAGAATGTAGTAACGTTTTTGTCGGTATGTCTGTGAATAGTCAGGGCTTCGGACCAGAAATTGTTATCAGTATTATTATGTATAGTGTTTTATTTTTTTCGGTTGACTGGTCTAATTTCTAATAATAATAATGATAATAATTATACATGGGTTTTATATAGCGCTTTTCAAAAACTCAAAGACACTTCACAATTCAGGACACGCACGTATACACATTCAGACAGACACACAAAGATAAAAATCTAAAAGCGGGAAAGAAAGGTATAATGCTGAAACTAAGAGTCATATGCTTGGAGGAAGAGATGAGTTTTTAACTGTTTTTTGAAGGAGTTTAGTGAGTCCGAGTTTCTGAGGTGAGGGAGGAGAGAGTTCCAGAGAGTGGGAGCAGAGATGGCGAATGCTCGGTCCCTCAAGGTTCGGTGCTGGGATTTGACAGTGGGAGTGAGGAGATTTAAGTCTGCAGATCTACAACATTTTATATCAGAAAAGCTAAAATTTCAAAAGCATCTCGACGAATAAAAAAAGTAAGCCTCATAATGTGTATAATATTGACAATCTGCCACAATAAGGCATTCAAGTTACACAGAATGTCTTCCATTAGTTTTCCGTTTAATTGTTCTTGTACGTGTGTATTTATTTATTTATTTGTAGGTACGGTAGAACACTTTTACACAATATACTACTATCAAATTTTAAATCATTAAAGTCCAGTCACACAATTGATTAAATAGGAGCAGGAGTAGTATCCCCATGGAGTAATTCATTCTGTCTCGACTTTTTGATGGCAAACTAAAATGTCGTCTCGAGTGAATAATGTTCTAAAATATGTAACAACCCTTTAAAAAGAAAAAAAAACTGCCAAGATCAAATGCTCCCATCAAGCAAAGAAAAGATATGAAAATCTCCAGCAGAAACCCACCGTTCCAATCATCGGGATTAACCCTTGAAATCCCAGGGTAGGGCATATTGAATCAGCCTCCTGTTGTTTGAATGACTCAGACCAAAGCCACTGGGAAGCCACTCACTCTGGCAGGAATTTCATAGAACAGAAATGTCTAAACAGCAGGAAGCAAATTCGTCCTCAGTAATGTGGGCCAAATCCAATCAGTTTCATTCATTTGTGACTTTCATTACATTATCAGACTGCTCATTGAAATGCACTTCACTGCATCTTCTTTCAACTTTACTTTTGGTTGAAAAGAAATTAGACGATTGAATTACCTACTAATGAGCGGATCAAGCAACCGACGCATTTCAGAACAATTCAAGGTTTTTATTACAATTAGGCTATTGTTAAGTAATGACTTGACTTTGGGGGCAGAACACATTTCCTCCCACATTGACTGATAACATCCAAACAGGTGCAAAATCATGAATTAACTCTTAATCACACTCATTTTTGTAACTATCTGTGTGTGTTTGTGCGTGCGTATGTGCACTAGTGATTTTTTTCCCTGTAAAAAATTGCCAGTCCAAGGTCAGAATCTACCTGTAATCAGTTTTGAATCATGCAGTCCTATCAAAAGCACCGTGCTCCTCTGCAGAGCCACGTATTGTACCTACAAAACCTCCTTTATGTTCAGTCCCAAAAGATACAATATGCTATTCTGTTCTGCCATTTTCAAGATCCCATTTTCAAGATTTTTTTTCTCCCATTTACTTCCATCAAAAAAATATACCCCTCTTACTGGTTAACCGTTTGTGCAACACTTACCATTTGGGCTGAAAAATCCTTTGATATAATTATATAAATCCAGATGTAACCCCTAATAACTGACCAATCTGGAGCCCCTCTCCTGACTTTGGTTTTGAGTCTTCCAGCCAAAATCAAATGGGTGATGTCACCACTCTATCAGTCTATGGACAATTGGGTACTGTGAATTTGCCATAATGCTTCTCTTTTTAACAGAACTATGGTCAAACGCACCTTTTCCCACCTATTTTTATTTGATGTAATTTCATTTCCCAATTACTCGGTATAAATGTGTTGCCAGCCGCTGCATTGACACAGAAGACCCGACTATGAAGCAAACAATTGCGGCTGCATATTAACTTGGTTCAATAATTGGACTACAGCATTGTTGAAATGTGAGAGCAAACTTGATTACAGAGATGAAAAACACTGGTTTGTCTGTCTGAAGGGCTGTGGTTTGTGGGAGCAGGGTCAGTGTGGGGGCGATTATTTCTGCATAACTACCTACCATGTAAATATCTGTGTCCTGTATGTGGAAGAGGATAAACCCTTGACCTGAGCCTTCTGCTTCTCTGTATTGGCCTGACATTTGGCTCTTTTATGGCTCAATTGACACCACCGGGAGAGACAAAACGCACCCACACAGGCCCTTTGCTACCGTCCAAGATTTCCAATACCTGCATAATTCTATTATAGGAGCAAAAGCCAAGCAAATACATGCTGCCAGAATGAGCGCTCCCATATGGAAATGGCTGGCACAGATGTCAAGCCAGAAAACTTATCAAAAAGTACACTGAAAAGGGTGGTGGGCACCGCAGGCACATTTTTTTAACTTAATTCTGTGTATGAAATATCTACTTCTGAGGATATACTATTGTAAATGAAACCCAGCTGCCAACCTCCGGCAGCAGAGGGATTTAGGTTGACTTTGACCTCGATCTTTCCTTGACCTTTACAAAGACGCTTTTGTTTTCCCAACCCAAAGCTAAACAATTTTTGTGCTTCCCAAAACCCTTTTAAATGCAAACATGGCCAAGGCCCTTACTTTTAAAACAAAGGTTTGCAGAGAGTACACTCAAATGAAAAGAGAAAACTACATTGGATTTAACACAGCAACAGTAGAAGTATTTAACATGAATGCAACAGTCAGAACAAAGTATTGACTCACATGTCACATGACAAAAACAAGCACAGTTTTACTTTGCAAATCACAATGCAAAACTAAAACTCATTGTTATTCACAAGATCCTCAAGAAACCTGTCCATGTAGAGGAGGAAATAGGGCTTTGGTATGAGTTACATGGTTGAGGAGTGATTAAATGTCCTGTTCCCGTTTTTTTTCTTCTGACACATAAGAAGTACTTTTGCATCCATTATGGTTTAGTATATCCACAAATATACTTAGTACATTATGGCTGAGGCTGAGTATATTTATAATAGAAAAAAGTCAATATACAGTCAGTGCTGACGCAGACTCAGTGTGCTACAGCTCGAGATAAAGGGATAAACACTGCACCTTTCTCCTCTGTAAGTGCTCCAGATTACTCACCCTATGCTCATACACCTGCAAAACACTTGTATTTATTCCAATTCAAAGCCATATTTGGTCTATGAAGAAAAAAATGCAAATCATACAATGAATGTGTCACACCTGACTTTCTGCAAACATCAAAGCATCACGGTCAGATTCAGCCAGGCTTGAATAGGGGAAATCAATAGCAGACTACATTAGCAGGGTTCAGCATAGCCACAAAATAGAAAGATCAATGCAAAACTGCAGGCCATCTTTGTGTTTATCTTCAATCTTTTGGTACTGTCTGGGATGGGATCTCGTCGGCTGCAGATGCAAGCGGAGTGGAAAAATAGCTCAAATGTTTCATAAGTACTTAGAGATCCTGGCGAATACTGCAGTTACCTTTAAGAGGGGTAGCGGTAGAAATGAGACAGAAAAAGACTGGTTACATTTTGAGTGTCTACACTATAGGACAATATCATCGAGTAGCTATCGTGCTATTTTGCAACACACACAGCAGCTTGACTATATGTCAGAGAGAATAAATAAAACCGTCTTGTGGATGCTCCCCTTTTTTGCGACGCGCACACGTTCCATTTTACGAGGAGCGCGGCTGTTGCTTTGAAGCGCATTCAGCTCCCGGAGAGATATCACGACAGAATATTAAATGAGCGAACACCATCACTCATTAAAAAAGGAAACATTTCATGAGACAAACCCCCTTTTGTGCAAAGCAGAGAGCAAGTCAACTCACGGTGTGCGGTGGCCTCAAAGGCAGAGGCAAAGAGAAAGTCTGCAGAGGAAGGAGATACCGGGGGTCATGCGCAAGTTTATTCAAAGGAAAAAAACATGCACCCAGCTTTATGGATATAGTGGAAATGTGTTTTAAACGTATGTGAGGGTTATCGTGGGTGGCCGGGACCATATAGCATTGCGTTTAATGTCTAAACTGTGTGACATGCAACACAAACAAACTAAAAGCTTGCTTAACCTCGTTTTGGTTTGACTATAAAACAATAAGAATGCACTGGAAGGATATTGTGGTGAAAGAAACTCGATGACTGCTTAGGCAAATGTTTATCAGATCCAGATCCAAGTGAGGAGAGCTAAGCCTTGACCTCTGAGGGCAGCCAGATTTAATTCAATACTGCTACGAAAGACGTTCAGTGAATGAATATACCCAACAGGCCTGCATGATTTGGCAAGAACATGTAATTGCAATTTTTTTGGATTAATACTGCGATGCCATTTGTGATGATATGGGTATATAGTATTTATTAAAAAACATTTCTTTACAAATGTGAAAAATAAACAATAGATTTACACCAGATGTTTTTAAGGTTTGAATCAGGTTTTTATGAGAATGGATAGCAACAAAATGTTAGCTATTAGTTAAATGCTTGAAGAAAGTCATTTTTTGTACCTTTTTAAACATATTTAATTGTCTTACAGTCAATTGAAGTTGGAACAGGCACTCAGGTATGCCAAGCTGTAATATGAATAATAAGAAAATTCTTAATTGGAATAAGTTTTCACTATACATACAAGCGGGTAAATATTAATGAAATAATCCAATTGTACAAAAATTAAGCTTTATTTGTTCTTAATTCAAGAGCTTTTGGGGTGTTTTGGTCTTAGAATGCCAACCGATTGGAGTCTTGGAAATGTACTATTCTAATAATACTCAAGCAAGTCCATTTTGTGAAGCCAAAGATCTAAATGTACGACATATAAACTATGGGCTCCCTCAAATAAATACCAATTATGTCCTATGTCCAATTCTTTGAGTAGACACAGTGTTATAAATGTATTCAAAATGGATGAAGTGGAACGGTCCACAACTGCCACATTTTTTTTGTCACCGTGGGTCAAATGCAGAGACAGCTTTCTCTATACCTCAACAAGTTTGATACGATCAGAATTATGGCGTTATATGGTGTTCAACCCGCATGTTCAGGCCTTATCCATCCTCTTTTATTGGTGGACTCAGCAGTTGTAGAGGGACTGGTTATCAGTGTTCTTGCTCTTTAATGGAAGGCACATCAGCAGCTGCCTGGTGTAAATTGACTTGTTCAGCTCGTGTATGGGGGCAGGAGCGGCGCTGATCAGATCTGCTTTTAAAGGCATACGGCCTTAGTGAAAAGACCAGGAATTATCCACTGGCTCAATCCCGAATAAGCTCCTGAGTTAGAGACCCCCAGTAGAAAACCCCAGACACAATGAATAATTAAATGCATTCCCCTATGGTTTCTTTGCTAAATTGGAAAATACATGCCAACTCTATTAACTGGAAATAACTTTAGAATGAGTTGGAAGGCAGAGGGAGAGATGAATATTATCTAAAAAATGTGCTAAATCAAATACAGTTTCAAATATAATACTTTTCTGTAGAACTTGTCTGTGTTGAGAAACTGCTCAGGTAATGTGACTGAGTGGGGATTTGCTTTAAGTGGACCAACTGTGGTTCTATAATCATCGAATTTCACCTCTCATTATGGATGACAAACATTGCAAAACTGTTACAATATAACAACACTCTAAGAAATTAAGTGTTGCATTTTATTGATACAGTTAAAAACATCACAATATAAAGTTGTTAGGTTTTGTTGGAAATCGACCGAAACTACTTTCAGCCCTAGTTTCAATTAGACAAAACATTTTCATTTGTGGAGGATTGAAACACCTAAACCAGTGCAATGCTATTCCTGTAGTCACAAGTAGATTCACATCTTTTGAAACAAATCTGTGACTTTATGAGGACTGTTAATTGGTCCAAATAAAGTGGATTTGGATTCATGTGGGAATGAGGTGTAAAGAGTCTTGCAGCTACTGAGGCAGTAACCAGCTCTCCACAAGCTCCCTGCAGAGCAAGCTTTACTCCAATAGATACAGAACAGACTGTCCATATCTGTCACTCTCAAGCAATAGTTTACTTTTCGCCAAACTCAGGAACAAACTTCTCTGAGACCATTCTCTTTGGCTCCTTTATACAAATAGGAAGCAAAATATGAAAGCCTTGGTTCAATCAATGTCATTTGTGTTCAAAAGATAGAAAGACTAACCTCAGAAAAGCCATTCAAAAAGCTAAGGACAAGATTTGATCCCTGGCATTGATTGTCTGTCTTTGCTGATTGTGCCATTTGAGTTGAAACAGAAATAAAATTCAGGGATTTTGAAAGCATAACATTGCCGCTGCAGACTGCTGATAAACGCCTTTACATCCTGATTGGTTATGCCTGGGACGGCTGTAAGAAAGCCAGAGGTGAAAGGGATGACACTTGAGAGTAACTATGGATTAAAATATCCTCAAAACTGCAGAAGCACAATAATATTGGTGCATGTTTCGCTGAACGACATGTTCAGACAAATGCTGCCATCCGGTAATTGAAGAAGCCAGTGTCTAGGATCAACAATACCTGAGATAGCCACAGTCCAAATGGCCCAAAATAGCATCAGCGTATGGGAATACATGAAAACTGTGTCATCTACAGAAGGGTTTGAAAGTAGTTTATTTTTGACAATTTCACCTGTTGTCGTTTCCCTGGGCATGCATCTGACGTAAAAGAATCACGATGCATATTACTGATTATTTACTGTTCTTTAATATGTTCTCTGGCAGACCTCTATGACACAATTGTGCCACTTTCTCCTTGCATAATCCTCCATCTCAGCTCAACCTTTTCATTATTTAGCTTCAGTGCTTATCATCATGTTTTATTCATCTCTAATATGCATGCAGCTCTTTTTCTGGGAGCAGAGACTTGTGCATGGTCTGCAAAATGTGCCAACTTCCTTAAACTCAAATATTTTTTCTCAAGAGCGTTTTTAAATGCCATCCTTTAGTACGCGTCTCGAAAAGTTAATCAAAGGGCTCCTCCATTTTGAGTCACAAAACCGAGACAGTTGACTCAGTAGGATTTCGGAAGAGCTGCCAACACCAAGCACAATTAGCAAAAATACTTACAAATTTGACGTTTCAATGGCCAACAGCTTCTATTAGTTCCTATGGCTAAGTTAAAAGCTTAATCTCCTGTCAGTTCGCCTCAAGCTATCCTCTCCCGGGATGCAAGATCGCTCCCCCCATCCATCACCTCAGCAGGGACCAAAAGAGACACTCCCCAAAGGAATGGAGGATCAGAGCAATTTGCATTTAGAACCATCAAGGTTCAACAATCCCATGGTGACAGTCTCCATTTTTTTCTGTATCTTAACAGTCAGACGGGGGAAAATGCCAAGAAGTAGCAATTACCATGTCCTTGCAAAGACAGAAATTAGCTGAAATACTAATTAACATGTATCCGGCAGACAGAAGCTTTTTGCTCAATGGCTCATCTGGGAATTGTAACCTGTTTGATTTCTTAACGTGATCAATCTGATGGCGTTTCCATGTACAAAAGCACAGACACGGTTTGTCCTGTCACCTTATAAGAGAAATACATCAATCACATCAGCTGACATTTCTTACAGTTCTTTCAATGTGTTTCTAATAAGCCTGAACAACAATGTCAGCAGCAGCGCCACATGTCACCGCTTCTCGCACAGGCGATTGTGTTTTATGGCAAAGGTTCACGCTTCGCATTTGGGCCATGTAATTATTCCTGAATGAATTCAGACTGTCAGTCAAATGTCAGCAAGGACTCGAGGGCGGGCCATGATCAAAACAAGAAAAGAACAGGCGAACTAAAGATTACGCTGTGATCAGGAAGAAAAGACTGGCAAACAAACGCTGAAATGATATGAAAGATTGGAGCGATTGACTGACAGGACGCAGCAGGAGGTCTCAGCAAATCGGAAAAAAACGTAGTTCATGTGCAATAAGAAGTTTGTTTTGACATTATACTTTTGCTCGTAGGAATTAAGACTATAGGCTCACATATCTCTGCGGGATGCTGTTGGTATTTGTTCATTTAGTCGATTATATCAGTGGTTCCCAACCTTTTTTGCCTTGTCTGTACCCAGACACCAGCCTAGACAGGGCAAGGGTATTCAATGTTATTAGGAGAGAAGAGTGTTTCATGTTCCCCAGGGATCAAACTCATTCTGGTCCAGGGCCACAACTGTTTTTAGCCTTTACTGTTATACCAAGGTCTCCATTGTTTTCTTTAGGGAAAGTTTGATCACTTTTCCTCTTTTACATATGCGTATTATTGCTTTTTTGTTATTTTTTTAAATGTTTTTATATATTTTTTAAAGTTTTCAAAATGATGTTTAACTGAACCAAAAATTGACCTACAATAAGAAAGGCTTGTTATTGCAGACTGATGGACCAATTATCATTATAATGAGATGGGTTTTTTTATAATATAGGGAAAGGAGTGGTTGTTTTCGATAAGTAGCTTTAAAATGATGTATAACACGTCATAGTAGCCCATATTAACCTCTTACTATCAATGTTTTCCAGTTTTCAAAATCATTTATTTCAAGCACCCCATATAACACCCTGCATACCCCTATAGGAGTCCACGTACCCCAGTTTGGAAACACTGGATTAATTGCCACCCCTCCATCTTAGTGGATAATTGAGCTAAGGTTGATTCTAATGTTAAGAAAAAAATATTTTGTCGACTATAACCCTATTTCTGGTGTTAATTTGTGAGATATGTATCAAAGTATGGAAGCTACGTGTGATCCATAGAATGAACCATATAATTTGCAAATTTTGACCACTTTTTTTCATTACAATTCCTCCAACTCCCAAACATGTTTTGACTACACTAACGTGACACCTTCACCGCACAAAAATGACGCTTTAGTTCCCCAAATCTTTAATCCAACGATGAAAAACTGCTTTCCCAGATGGCGCGTGTAGCAACAGGAGCAACAGGACACGAGCAAAGAGCCAAGCCACAAATGGGCACCTGTTTGCTAACTCAATTCACAGACAATTAGGTTTCAATCTGGGATACTCTGATAGAATGGGAAACAAAGCTGCTATTATCATCCACACAGCCATTATACTCAATGTCTGCTTTATTTGATCAGCAATTTGGCAGAAACGCTGAGAATATTTCGATAAATAGGGACCCTTTGTGTGCCCTGTGCTTAGTTTATTACAGCAACAAGTACAAATGGCTTTGCCTGATGCAGAGGTGGTAGGCTTTTTACAGCTCCCAGCAGTGAGGGAGGGTCTTTTTGTTTGTGTTGGGGTAATGATAGTGTCTGGTGCAGGCTGTATATCAATTAGGCCTTCAAAGTCTGTAGGCATTTATGGTAACACCCTTTGACCTTAGGGTGACAAGACCACATTCTTCTTTATTTGCATTTGAAAGAGGATAAAGACTAGCAGCATCTGAAATCCTAATGTTTTTCAATGCAGTCTTATATGTGAGACGGATATAAATTATAGGCATGGGGCTGGGGGCAGGAGGCATAAGCGCAGTCTATTTGTGAGAAATTGTATAGGTGGTGTTGAATAGAAGCGCACTGATACTGGTGGCCTGTCACAAAAACATAATTTTATTTCTTCAGAAAAACACTTTGATAAACAACAATATTGTCACTATTTCTACTCCCATTTTCTTCAACTTCTCCATAACATTAAATGCTCAGACGAAGAGGGAAAACATAGTAGAATTAAGTGCTATTTAGCCATAAAAGTTAATTATTTAACCATCTACAACTAAAGCCTGATTGTATTACAAAGACTATAGCCAACACAGTTGCCAAAAATATATATTGACCCCAAAATGCATTTCTTTCATCAATTATTGAACCATGAGTTGAAAATTATTGTGATAGGCCTTGGTACAAGCATTGCATTTTGGTGTTGATTTTGAGGTATTTGTTTGATCTGTTATCAATTGAGAATGAGGAGTTGACGTCACGGCACAGAGTCCCCCCTCCCCATCCCCCCTTTGCCGACATATTGGCTGCGCACCGGTGGCGGCAGTACAGTTTGTTTACGTGTGTTGTGAACGCGGTAGTAGCGGAGGTTCTTGCTATTCCGCACTGTTTTATCATGCCTGGAAATAACTGCTGCGTTAAAAACTGCTCCAATACCTCCCAGGATGGATATGGAAAACCTAGTAACAACGGGATACAGTTTTTTAGGTTACCGAAATGGAAAAAGCATCAAGGGGAGCAATTCTCTGACCTGACAAGGAGACGTCGGATTGCTTGGTTGGCTGCAATTAGAAGAAAGGACCTTACTTTCGATCACACACCCCTGTCGACGAGAGTGTGTTCTCTGCATTTTCACTCTGGTACGTTCTCTAAAAATGTATTTATGTAGTTGTCTCTTAAAGCTAGGAAGTGTAGGTTAGCATATGTTATTATGGTTTCTGTAGTGCCTTTGTCTCTGTGTCTTTGTTACCCTCTCAGGCTGTTTCTTACTTAGCACGTGTTCTGCG
Source organism: Knipowitschia caucasica (assembly GCA_964034765.1). Classification (NCBI taxonomy): domain Eukaryota; kingdom Metazoa; phylum Chordata; class Actinopteri; order Gobiiformes; family Gobiidae; genus Knipowitschia; species Knipowitschia caucasica. The sequence goes on along the minus strand of OZ035832.1, from coordinate 19,540,182 downwards.
AGGTCTTTGCCAGTGTAAAGCATAGATTACATAGATTGTACACATAATCTAATTATTCTGTTGTACATAAACCTTCATATGACATTATGAGGTGACCTAAAAAGTACTTGAGATGCTGTTCATGACATAGTTGCCAGTTTAAAGCATTGATTACATAGATTGTGCAAATTATTATATTAATTATATGTTGTTATTATTCTCGTGTAGGTAAACCAGCATATGAGATGTTGGAGAACCACCCTGACTGGACACCATCCCTGTTGTTAGGCCACAATGATGTACAAAAAACAGATGAAGCGAGATATCAGCGGCAAGTAAGGCGCAGGTCCCTGCCACTGGAGCGGCAGCCACCTCCAGCCCAACACCAGCCGCAGGCGCCGCCGCCTCCAGCCCTAGACCAGCTGCAGCCGCCACCAGCCCTAGACCAGCTGCACCCGCCACCAGCCCTAGACCAGCCGCAGGCGCCGCCGCCACCAGCCCTAGACCAGCCGCAGGCGCCGCCGCCACCAGCCCTAGACCAGCCGCAGGCGCCGCCGCCACCAGCCCTAGACCAGCCGCAGGCGCCGCCGCCACCAGCCCTAGACCAGCCGCAGGCGCCGCCGCCGCCAGCCCTAGACCAGCCGCAGGCGCCGCCGCCGCCAGCCCTAGACCAGCCGCCAGCTGACCCGGACATGGAATGTGGACTCTGCACATCTAGACGAGATGTTATCAACAATCTTCTTGAAGAAAACAGACAGCTGAAGCGTGAGCTTGATACGTACCGGATGAATGAGAACTTTCTGAGTGGTGATGATAACACAGTGAAGTATTACACGGGGCTTCCAAACTTTGCATTGTTCCAGACACTTCTACTCTACCTAACTCCAGATCTGCCTCAAGGTAGAATGAAGAAGCTCTCACCCTTCCAGCTTGTCCTATTGACTTTAATGCGCCTCAGACTGGACCTTCCAATACAGCACCTCAGCCATCTGTTTAGAGTACATAGGACAACAGTCGCCGATGCCTTTCACCATACCCTTGGTGTGATGTACGCACAGCTGTGTCCATTGGTGCACTGGCCAAGTAGGGAATGCTTATTGACCAGTATGCCACACCAGTTTGTGGAGTCATTTGGGAACAATGTGGCTGCCATTGTGGACTGCTTCGAAGTGTTCATCGAGAAACCTTCCAATGTACTAGCAAGGGCACAGACTTTTTCTCAATACAAACACGCATACACTATGAAATACCTAATCGTGATCACGCCCCAGGGTATTATTTCCTTCATATCGAACGGGTGGGGTGGGCGCACAAGCGACAAGCATATAACCGAGCAAAGTGGTTTCCTGAACAAGCTGTTACCAGGTGACATTGTGCTGGCAGATAGAGGCTTTAATATAAGAGAAAATGTGGGCATGATGTGTGCTGAAGTGAAAATACCTACATTCACCAGGGGTCGTGCTCAGCTTGAGGCGAAAGATGTGGAGGAGACTAGGGCCATAGCACATCTCAGAATTCACGTGGAGAGGGTGATCGGTGTTGTGCGCAACAAATTCAAATTCTTACACTCAACTGTACCTGTGCACATGCTTGTCAAATGTGAGGGTGAAAACCTAATGCCTTTGGATAAGATTGTCATTGTTTGCTGTGCCTTAACGAACATGTGCAAAAGTGTTGTTTGAGTACCTTATTCTTTACTGTATCTTTTATTTTTAAATAAATGCATGAAACAACTTGATATGGTTTACCAATATTTATTGAGAAATGAATATTTTTTTTGTTACAAACGTGTGCAGTCAAAGTACTGTTTCCAGCATGTAAACATGCCCAACATAGGTAAAAATGATAATAAGAGTCATACTTTTCTTAGTGCAAAGGGACACAAAACACTGCTAAACAACGTGTGCATTCAAAGTACTGTTTCCAGCATGTAAACATGCACAGCATAGGCAAAAATGATCATAAGAGTCATACTTTTCTTAGTGCAAAGGGACACAAAACACTGCAAAACAACGTGTTCCTGTACGGTCCCTTCTCTTTCGCCTTATCTCTAAGCATTGTTTTACTGTCTTCCTTTCCCTTGTTGTATCAGTAGATCCGTCTCTGTCTCGCCGAAAACGTAAATGCGTATAATTTAAAGTGCTCTGGAATATGAGGAGCGCGTGAAATTCTGGGGGCGTGCCCCCGTTGCGCAGCCAATATGTCCGACAGGCTCAGAGCCCCCCCCAAATCACCCCAACTCGGCACGTGACTCCTCATTCTCAATACTTTCGTTTCAGTAAAGAAAGTAAACTCACTGGGTATTTAATTTACTGATTCATAATAATCAAATGATCATAGTTTTACACATGACTTGTTCTGTAAACTCTCAGGATAAAATACTTGCTAGTCACTTTTAAGTTCCTTCACTGGTATCGGTTCATATTGGATATCAGCTGATTTTGAAAGCCAAAGTATTGACATTGACCCTACAGTATTTGTAAAATCACAAGCTACATTATGGGTTATTTTGAATCAACGTTTATTTGTAAAAAAGAAAATAATGAATACATGTCCACCTGATGCAGACTAGCCTGTAATGAAAATAAAAATTGTTAATACTATTCCTGTGCAATTTTATGTAAATTAGCACAGATTTGTGTTAAAAATGTTGTTTTTCACTGTCTTTTCTCCCAGAACATTCTTAAAATGTAGGTTGCATAGGTGGATCTTTAAGTCTTGTTCCCTCTCCCTTCAGTGAACAGCTTCAAACATTGTTCGAAATGAAATACCTTTGGACACAACTAATCCTTATCTCTCCACCAGAAACACCATCTCAGTATAAATCAGTGTGTCTTTTGATCAAATCAAATCATTCGATTTTAATCACAAAACAATGTCATCACCATAGTATTACTGAATCCTAATAAGCAGACATTATGGAAGGCTTTGTTGACCATGACCAAAACATTGCTAAATATTCTTGAACAAAGTCTTTAAATCCATCACCTGGTGCAGCTTAAACATATAGACAAGCAGTTTTATCTTCACAGCTACAGTAGGGAACTGTGGATGCAAATAAGTACACCACATTGCATGAACAGCCTCAGTGTGATCTCTGTCACATTATGTTTATCTGTGCTAAGCATCAATCTCCACCCAGATCACAGAAGCACACTGGCACGCTCCACTTCTGTCATCCATCACAGTCTCATGAAATGGGCCTAATGCAACACATTAACGATTATTGTAGATTTAAATGGTTTTCTGTGTGCACAGTGGCACTCTTCCCTATTGTTATTCCAGGGGACCGTGCAGCTCGAGTTGCCATTTCGATGAGATATTGGAAAACTTGGAGACTGCTGCTCCACAGTTCGCCCATATCGCCATCTGCCTGTTAGAGGAGAAACTTCAATCTAGCCAAGTATTCCGTTTCCGTTAGTGGGCATTATGTCCGACCCGCAGTTAAGCTTTGCTCGTCATATCTGACCACACATTCACGAACATGTCCGTAACAAATGCATTATAAACATACCTTGTAGGCGCAGCGCCAACGCCAGTATCCATATGCCAAAGCACATCGCCATGGCTCCTCAACTATCTGGATCGTCTCTGATCGTCTCTGATGACCTGACAGCGGATGGATGCGGCTCACAGGCGACAGAGACCGCGCATGCAACTTGTGCAAATCCCACAGAACAAATATCGAGAGCAGCTCACTCTCGGAGCAGCAGTAGCAGACTTTTCCACACGGGATGCTCTCCGTCCGGTGCTGTTCTCTGGTACAGACGTGGGCTACGGCTGGTGTAGAGTTTGCACTGGTCCCTCAGCCTCAAACAGTCCCTCTGTTCAAATCCAGGCAGCTTCTGAGCTTGTGTCAAAATGACCGGAGCTCGGACTGTTTCTATTGAACCATGGAGCCTTTGTTACTCCGGTGTCCAGTCTCCAGTCCCCTGCCACTGTTGTGGAGGTAAAGTGGGTGGGGGGTCTTCAATCGATGCTGGATTTGGGAAGTTTCCAATACTTGAAGTTCCTCCGGGAGAATGTCGCCTTTTCTGTTGTTTGTACAGCAGCTAAAAGATGATCTGCGCCTTTACGCACGTCCAGACGTCCCGTGAGCGGCCCCTGGGACAGCTGAGCAGTAAAGTTGTGTGGAGAGTAAATGCACAGATGCACCCCGTTAGTTCCTTGTTATTGGAGCAAATACAAAGCAGCACTCTGGCGACACGCACCGCCCCGCAGATCTCCCACACTGTGTGCTGCAGACTATCGCTGACGCTTTGGAAGAGATCGGATCGAGTGACGTTGTGCAGAGGAGGAGCCTGGATTGTCCTGCAAACAGGGGAGGATTTGAAAAGTCCAGGCAGCTTCAGAGCAACGCGTCCGAAACTTCCAAACGCAGATGAAAGGACAATTTCTAGGTTCAAATGTTTGGACACGCATTGCAATGATGCCCACTGCCCACGCATTTATATCATCCAACACTTCTCTGGCTCTCGTTTAACCTGTCGTTTCGTCCTTAGGCAAGACACTTCGTGCACATTGCCTTGTGTGCTGTGTGGGTGAATAATTAGTGGTGGTTGGAGCCTGGAGGGACTGATGGCGCAGATTGGAAGTCTTATAAAAACAATATACCATCGCTGGGTGAATAATTGGCTGAATGAATGAATGAATGAATTCTCTTTCAGTGTCCAAAAGTGTTTTATTGATCTGAATATTAATATCTTCTTTTCTTTTATAATAATATTGATAATAATACTAGGGACAGTAGATGGAATTCACATATATGTATTGAAATGTGTATTACCCTTAACTAAACAAATAATTATTATGCTATGGCTCACAATGCAACCAAGCTGTAGAATTATCAACAGATATACTGTTGATAATTCCCTTGTATTTGGTGTTCATCAGGTATGAAGCAATTGAAACATAAACATAACAAATACATTGTATTAAGTTGTGGGAATTTGGAACCAATGCAATTCCTTTATGCCGTTAGAATGGTTTTGTCAGAAGCCAAAATGAGTGAAATTGCAAAAGGGACACAACACCAATGCATCCACATGAGAGTGACAGTGCAGTCGCAGTGTTTTGGTTCAAGATAGAGACTCAGTAAAGTTTCTAAACCTTTGTGCCGCAGAACACTTGTTGTGTTCTGTTGGTCTGTGTACGCCTGAAGGGCTCTGCTACCTCCCCCACTGCTGTGACAGCTAACTAACACAGCTCAGCTCATTTCCTTTGGCTTTCCTTCCTGACAGCCTCTCTTCCTTGTTTCTCACTCGTAAGTCCTTGCCTCATCCTTTTCCTTGTTACAAACAAGCCCTCAGATCCGGCCTGTGGACTCAGAGGTAAATGAGTGTTAGGATCAATGTGAAAACACTTCCCTCTTGTGGACACTGCTTCTGTGGGTAATTGCAAAGCGGTCTCCTGTTATGGCTGGCTGATTAAGGCATACCATAATGACCTATTGCTGAGCGGACTATGTGGATGTATATATGTGGATTTTCCTTTACCTGTGTTTCAGAATATGCTTTCGAATATTCTCTCTGGAGGTTTGCCAATTGTATTTATGTTATTATGAATCACCAGCTCCAACTTCAGTTAGGCTCCAGGTTTGACAGTTCACCACTCCAAACCTCTTTTTGTTTCTGTTATGCTCTGACTCATCCATCCAAGTCTTGAGATGTATCTGCTGTCGAATTTATGGAAATCTTCCTTTACTTTTAGCGATCAACATCACTTGCTGACTAATGTACTGAGTGCCATCTCTTGCCGGTATTATTTATATGATCTCTGTGGTTATACCGATGGATAAGGCAAATGTTGGACAGTTTTTATGAAGGTGCAAATTATGGCTATGGCCGTGATGTAAAGTAATATGTAAAAAAAGAGTGCATCTCATTGGCTCAAGTTATCACAAATAATGAGAGAATAGTGGAGCTTGCTGAAATAACTCCGCTGACTCTCTGATCGAACCTTCTTGATTGATTTACAGAAGAGCTGATGAAATTTGATGCACTCATTTAAACTAGCTTATGATACTGATTGTGTCAATGTCGGGCTCACTGGTTTAGAAACTGCCACATCTCATATCTGATTTGCCTTACAGTTATTGAGAGATAAGGCATATGAAGTCTTATAAAATATGCAACTGAGCCTTTTAAAAATTAGACTTTCCACATGTTTTTTTCTATAGGAGGTGAGTGGAGTCCTGTTCCATTATGGAAAAAGCAGAGTTTATGTGGCCGTTTCGTTCAGGTCTGTGGATTTGGTTTGGATGACTCAATTCAATCAAAAAACAAATGATGCTTGACATTTAAATGAGGATGGTTCAAATGAAGTTGAGATGAAATTAAGGCAGACCAAATTAAATTAAGGTGGTTTGGTTGGAAACTCGACAGACTCTGCCCTGAATTTGCTTAAATTGGACCAAGTGTGACCACTCCCTCTTGAGTCTCTTGTTATGCTCACACAAACACTGAAAACACATTCAAACTGCTTCAAACCAAGAGATCTGACCTTAGCCATCTGTAAACTCAGGTCAATAATCATTTCCTTACATATGGGTCCAGCCCCAGTATGTGTGCCCAATTGGCAGGTTGTAGTTTGGCAATGGCGGAGAATGCGTTAGTAAAGTAATCTGTTCTGGTTCCATCAATGAATTGAAGCCGGAGCAAGAAGAATGTTTAGAAAATGTGATTGCTGGCAAAGATTGTGGCGCTACTCCCCACAGGCTCCGTTAGTGGCAAAGGAGATGGCTAGGCTAAATGCTAAATGCTAACGACTCACTCGGGCGCATTAAATAAATCAGCTTAGTTTCAATCTGCAAAAGAAGTTAACACCTCCCACCTGTTAACGGAGCTCAATGGAGCGCCTCCAGACCTTTGTACGAAATGAAGTTTGTACGATGGTGTGGTACGACCAGGCTAGCTCTAAATAGTAGAGGAAGTTACCAGCACATCAAGTCACTTTAACACACTTTAAGACAATTTACTTATGATTTTGGACATTTCCACACAAAAAAATATCTCTATCTTGTAAATATGTTACACATGTCTCAATGCCCTCTTCACCTCTGGAAGGCATTGAAAGTAGATATAATCAAACCTTCCATCCACATTAATTTCCTTATCATGACTTGGACATAATCCATGCCCATAAAAGTACAGACACATCCCTCACTACAGATTTAAAAACAACCTCATTAGCTCTGGGCGATAAATCTGATTGACACAGGGCGTGAGCATCATCCAGGACGTCTCCAAATGTTGTCATCACAAAACTTTGATTTATTCAGTATGACAACACAGTTTGTGGTGACCCACAGTAAACACTTCCATGAACTCAGATACAATGTTGAATGGAGACTGATGGAGGGAAAGAGATTACAATATAACAATCTCCAAATTTCTAACATTTTGGGAAATAACCTCAGAAACAGAGGAAGAAACCAGATCATTCATGAAACAAACACCAGGTTTAACTGTCCATCTAAATCTACTCTTCCTCTGTTGTGCTGTGGTCTTCTGCAATCATAAATATCTTAGACTGGTGAGAAGAATGTTTTGCAACTTTAAAGTTAAACATGTATTTCAATGATGACAAACAAAGACTTCAATCTTTTTTCCAGTTGAATTGCTAAAAAATTGCATGGTTTTGAGATAAAACACAACTATTGTATATTTCCCCAGTGTGAGATCAATAAAGTCTATCTTATCTTATCTCAAACAATAAGTAGTTTTATAAACATGTTGTAAAACTCAAACATCTGAATCAGGTTTGTAGCTGCAGGCTGACTCACAGCAGACGGGTAAAATATAGTAAACACTTATTGTATAGCACGTGTCAATGTGTAACTATTAAATTTGACTATCACATTAAAACCATTATATACGACAGTGTCATTGCAAGCTTTAATGACCATCGGCTGCCATCGCCCTCTAATAATCAGACTTTAAAATCATCATTACACTATTTTATCTGGAATATCCTTCATGCGGTACGGTATTTGACAACGTGTATAAATCTAAAGTTAAGATATTTGTTTTGGCCCTGTAGGGAAATGTGTTCTCTGGTTTTGACCCATCCTCCACTGCCACTATAGGGCAACCTGTCAGGAGCAGGGGTCTCTTCAGATGTTGACGCTGGTCTTCGTCACTGCAGCTGTCGCTGGAGGATATTCTTATGTTTCATGTTATGGGTAAAAGAAAAAAATCCAGAAAAAAAAAAATGAATGGAGAAAAATTAAGAGAACCTTGCGTCACCTGATTTTCTACGCCAACTTAAAAAAAGGAAAAGAAAACACGTTCAAAACTCAGCATCTCACATGCCGTGTTTATTGTCCGACAACATCAAGCTGTGAGATGTGGTCAGTGATGAGGTAATAAATGAATTAGGTCACAACTAACCACATCGTACAGCGTGTTTTTGTATGACTGTAAAGATGGAATACATCAAGCAGACGATTGTGAGAGAGGCTCATAATTCAGATAAAAGTCATATTGTTTTGTCGACCTGAGGCAGAGTAGGAATTTGGCACAAAAAAAAACCCAGTTCATCACTTCTCGTCCGACCACAAAGATACAATTGACTTCTGTTTGAGCGTGAGATTGTGAAAGGAGAAGTGAATCTTGAAAGCACAAAGCATGCATGGTTAAAAGTTAAATATATATATGCTTATAATTATTTTGCAATGAAAAGTAGAAGTCAAATTCCTGAGAAAAGAAAGAGCTATTAACAGTAGAAAGTCCACATGTGATTTTGAGTGAATTGTGCATGAAACAGAAACTTAAAAACAAAAGAAAAAGTGTACGACGGAAAAATTATACAAAGATTAACGGCTTATTAACCGAGCGCGAGGTCTGTATCGAGAAATATTAGACCGCGGCCTTTACAGTGCCTTGAACTTCGGCCCCCTTGAACCTTTCAACATTTCGGCACATTTCAGGCTTTAAACATAAATATATAACATTTTATTTTTTTGTCATGAATCAACAACAAGTGGGACACAATCGTGAAGTGGAACAAAATGTATTGGATAATTTAAACTTTTTTAACAAATAAAAAATTGAAAAGTGGGGCTGCAATATTATTTGGCCCCCTTGCGCTAATACTTTGTAGCGCCACCTTTTGCTGCAATTACAGCTGCAAGTCGCTTGGGGTATGTCTCTATCAGTTTTGCACAACGAGAGACTGGAATTCTTTCCCATTCTTCCTTGCAAAACAGCTCGAGCTCAGTGAGGTTGGATGGAGAGCGTTTGTGAACAGCAGTCTTCAGCTCTTTCCACAGATTCTCGATTGGATTCAGGTCTGGACTTTGACTTGGCCATTCTAACACCTGGATACATCTATTTGTGAACCATTCCATTGTAGATTTGGCTTTATGTTTTGGATCATTGTCCTGTTGGAAGATAAATCTCCGTCCCAGTCTCAGGTCTTTTGCAGACTCCAACAGGTTTTCTTCCAGAATGGTCCTGTATTTGGCTCCATCCATCTTCCCATCAATTTTAGCCATCTTACCTGTCCCTGCTGAAGAAAAGCAGGCCCAAACCATGATGCTGCCACCACCATGTTTGACAGTGGGGATGGTGTGTTCAGGATGATGAGCTGTGTTGCTTTTACGCCAAACATATCGTGGCCAGAAAGTTCGATTTTGGTTTCATCTGACCAGAGCACCTTCTTCCACATGTTTGGTGTGTCTCCCAGGTGGCTTGTGGCAAACTTTAAACGAGACTTTTTATGGATATCTTTGAGAAATGGCTTTCTTCTTGCCACTCTTCCATAAAGGCCAGAATCAACAAATCGACCGCGCGTACGGTCCGAGTCATATAATAATAGTTATTTATTATATGACTTGGACCGTACGCGCGCTCTGATTGGCTGATTACCGGTCTGATATTTTCCCATCTCAGACCGTTACCATGACAATTGGTCCGAACAGCGCGTATCACATTTGATATCTTTCCTCTGACCGTTACCATGACAATTGGTCCACAGCCCGTATCACACAAAACCAAGTCGGACATGAACATATCTCAAAAGCATTGGTAAAGACACAGACGAGAGTCATAAAATAGAACATTTATTAACCTTGCTTGCTCGGTCTGTACAGAGAAATATCAGACCTTGGCCTTTTTGCACTGTACATTAAGGCCGCGGTCTGATATTTCTCCATACAGACCTCGCGTTCGGTTAATAAGCCGTTATTATCTCATAACATGATTCAGTTAATTTAAATGAGTCTAAAGGTTTGCAGTTACTAGAAAGAGGCCAATAGATCAGAATTCTATATTGTGAACAATGGAAATTCCAAAATACAATCAGCTCACTTTTTGGTTTTTTTTTTTATCTCATATTATGTTTCAGTTCAATTACATATGGATATCAGAAACACGTCCGTAAGTCTAAAGGTTTGCAGATACTTGAAAGATACGAATAGATCATATATTTTGAACATTTGAAATTCCAATATTGATTTTCAAACAAGGCAATAAAATAAACAAGTCCAGTTCTGTTAAAGCCCAGTGTAATAAATGGCTCCTGCGGTTTTCTGCATCGTCACACGTAAAAGTTCAGCGCAGACGGTGAAAGGTCAAAGACACAACCTCAAACATGCATGAATCCGTGGGAGCGGATCCCTCCTTCAATGTGGGCCTCTCTGATCCCGCTGGGTTTTGGAGTTTTGCCTACGTTTTTTATCACCACTGTCCGCATTCAACAAATTCAACAACATGTCTCAACATCTATGGACATTTGTCATCCTCCCCTTATGGACCAATGCCTCTATGTGTTTTTTTTCTCATTGCATTTCTTGTCTGATTCTCTGATGTGTGTTGGCAAATTCACCGGTTTTGTAAAGTTCTTCGAGATAAATACTGTTGAATAAAAGTATGAATACAACTTTCAGTGTGTAAATGACAAGAGAAAACAGAACACTATCCTCATCTTAAGATACTCGTAGTGAAAGGCAAGAAGATACCTCTGTTAAAAAATGAAATTCATGGTTTGCATATTTCATGAACCAGGAGCCGTGGTCAACAATGGGCCATCAGACACTACAGTATACGCCCTGGGCCACACTTAAATCAATTATTTACAATTTTTTCCATTAAGCCATATGTTTAATTATCCTATTATTGTCAGAAATCATAAGGTCCAGACTGTCATGCGGTGAACGGCTGAACCCGCCTGCAGCAAATATAGTCAGCCTTTGTTTTATTTACACCAAACTTAATTTTAATGGTGGCGTGAAATACCCACAATTTCTGATGTAAGCCATATGTACGGTTCTCTTTCGCAATGATTTTCAAACATGTTTCAACATTGTTCCTTTACCAAAACATACCTGGAGTAGGTTTTAGATCAATGCTAATATAACAATGATAATAATAAAATAATGTTTTGCTTGATATAGTGATTAAAAATATAGTAGATTGGATATCAGAAACATGTACCTTTCTGTCTAAAATCTCCTGTCGTGGTGTGTGTAATTGAACTACTATGACTTCACACTTAGTTCTCTGCCTTTCAAAACAAAGGTATTGTTATATTATGTTTATCTCAAGCCAAATTACATTTTGTACAATCACATGGCCTTGTTTGCAGCTGGTAAATAGAAAATATAACTATTTCGTCTCCCTCTTAAGGTAACTTGAGAGTTACAGGCATAATATCACTTCTACTCATGGTATTATATCACATATTCACATATAACGTATAGTGTTAGGATTAGATAGCGATTTGGGCAACGTGCAGGACTATACAAGGACTCTGATGGACTCCATGTTTTGACTATGATATACTCGTGACTGTCTCTGTGTGACACGTATGTCTTTCGATGTGTGACGTGACAATGACTATATAAATTGTGTACTGACTTTATTCTGTCTGAGAGAAAGAAACAATTGAAACCACTGGAACTTGAGAGAAACTTAAATAAACTTCCAGAGTTTGGCGCACCACAGTTCAACTGTTTTTTTGCACTTCAGTTCCATATTGTCCAATAATCACTGTCATTATCAGATTTGCATTATGTAATCTTGCAGTTTCCTCCCCCCTAATTCATTCTGCTCTTATTTGTAGCTGCAAGTGTGATTCCTATAGCTCCATCTTTGTCAGCTCCATCTTTGTCAGCTCTTTTGCAGCGAAAGCAGGAGAAACCCTCCACTACTAACATTATGAGATGGCTCGCATGCATGGTACTGTGGGTTACGCGATCATTAACTATCATATCAACACACTCATTCTCAAACCTCTCCAGGCTCCAATATCGTAGATGGAGAGCAACTTCACTTTGACGAGCTCCTTCTTCAAAATCTTTTTCCGCCTGTGCTGAAATGGCCGCACGGAATATAAATGATTGTTTCGGAAAAATCACCCCTGCTCAAATCAGTCCTGTTTATCTAATGACACTGGATTAGACACAAAAAATTATCCAGCCACGGTGTTATTTCCCCCGTCCGTCTAAAAATAGGTACAATTTGGAATAAACATCCCTTTGAAATATGCAGATGGAACATTATTGTCGCATAGCAGGATGTAGTTGATGCACTGTCTTTCCAATCACGAGAAATTGTAAATGGAGAGCAGCAACCTTATTTGCTAATGCCTATTCATTCCCCCATCTCGCTCCTCTATGGCCAAAAAACTCAAATTATCTTTCTTTTTTTGAGCCTCCTCGCAAACATGCACTTAGCCGATTTATTTCATGAATGCCATTTTGTTACACCGTCCAATTTGAATGACAAAGGCTCGCTATATCCACCCCCTTTTTTTTCTTTTTTTTGCGCAAGGCTGTAGCGTTCTGTACAATCATCCAAATAACATTGGAGTGTCCTCTTGCTGAAGTAGGTTTCTTTCACCTCGCCAAAGTCAAGAAAGAAAGAGTTAGGCTCAACCCCACTTGTTTTCCCTTATAACAGGATTTTCAAAAAGTGACAGAAGTGAGGTGTCCGGGAGTTCATATGAGTGGAGGTAGAGAAAGAGGACATTGATTTAACCACAATTTTCACTTTCCTTTTTGCAAGACTTCAGATTGGCAGCTCATTACACCTCCTTCAGTATAGTTCCAACTCATACATGTGATTAGCAGACGTCTGATCATAAGCCTTGAGTTTGACGTGATTCCTCTTTCCTGTTTATAATGGTGGTTTCGTTTGTGGAGAAGCTTGAGAAGAAAAAAGGTGCAATCATGTCTTGATAGTTCACATAATGGTGAAGATAAGATATGTTTGTTTCAGTTGTTTATGTGGCTGATAAATCACAGTCACATGTTTGAACAAGTCTATCTGTGGTTAATGTGTTTTCCATTGCATTCTATCAATGAGTATATTACTTCTTAACAGTATGAGGAGCTGTTTACACGGAGATGCTGTGAAAGTAAGACGATAGAGACGACAAACGGAGTGGCCTTATGTTGCAGGAAAAAGCAAGCTTTGAAAAAACAGCCTCCAGAGTGGGACAATACTGATTCGATATGCGGCGGTGGGCGTAAATGGATAGATAGATAGACGTTCCCCGTACGAGAAATTCAGGTGTCGAGTAGCAGCAAAAAGAAAAAAAAAGAAACTAGATCATTCTAAAAAGCTACCAGTAGTAATATTCAGCAGCAGCCCTGCTCTGGGTGGAGCAGGACGGGTCACAGCAGCAGAGGTGGAGTAGCCTCTGGGTGGAGCAGGACGGCGTCACAGCAGCAGAGGTGGAGTAGCTTCTGGGTGGAGCAGGACGGGTCACAGCAGCAGAGGTGGAGAAGCCGCTGGGTGGAGCAGGACGGGTCACAGCAGCAGAGGTGGAGAAGCCGCTGGGTGGAGCAGGATGGGTCACAGCAGCAGAGGTGGAGTAGCCTCTGGGTGGAGCAGGATGGGTCACAGCAGCAGAGGTGGAGTAGCCTCTGGGTGGAGCAGGACGGGTCACAGCAGCAGAGGTGGAGAAGCCTCTGGGTGGAGCAGGACGGGTCACAGCAGCAGAGGTGGAGTAGCCTCTGGGTGGAGCAGGACGGGTCACAGCAGCAGAGGTGGAGTAGCCTCTGGGTGGAGCAGGACGGGTCACAGCAGCAGAGGTGGAGAAGCCGCTGGGTGGAGCATGACAGGTCACAAGGTGGAGTAGCTGCTTGGTTCAGACTATTTTCTCTGACCAAGTCCAAAGTAAAAAGCCATGTGAACAAAAAGGTGCAAACTCTCTGGCTGCGAGGACCCCACCCATACATTTGGACATGAAGAGTAAGCGACAACAAATGGCGGCGGATCAACTGATGCTATATGTGCTTCTAGCGTTGCACGGAGGAGAATTCTACTCCTTCCGTCCAAAACGAAACCACGCCAAGCTGTAGTTGCAGTTTTTACATTTTTGCTGTTGCTGTTAAACGCAGAATGATGTTGGTGCATTCTTTCCCGGCTTTCCGGTGGCCCTGAGGAGGATTCTGTTGAAGAAGTGGTTGTACAGGCGGGTGTTACGTTGTGAAGTTCTACTGCCCACTACTGGCCGGGTGCTAGAAGTACAATACGTTTTCACTTGCCACGTAGACGCTTTGCACTTCAAATCCAGCCCAGGGTTTTTTTGAGAATAGCTTGAATGCTTAAACATTTCAAAAGTAGTTTTACATTTTGATAAAAGCTATGTAACTGACTTAGTTTATAATTTTAGCTCAGATGAACTATGCACTGATTACTTGAAATATACTTTTTTAATATTCAAAAACGTAACTTTTTTCTTTAGATAAAAGTTACATACGGCATCATTTAAAAGTGCTTAAATTCCACTATAGTATGCAAAAATCAGTGCTCATTTTCATACCCAGACCAAAGCCATAACTTATCTAATATCAAGCGGCTGTCCATGAATTAATAACACATTTTTAAAGCAGCATGAAAGCACTCTATATAGTCTGATAAAAGCAAATTAACAATACAACACACAATCGGCCTGGACTTGTTCAGCGACTCACAACTGCTGTTTATCACCTCTAACTACATTACTACACTCTCATCTTACTTTTCAGCAAAACACTTTTAAGATGAAAACTTGTGTTTGTTTGTTGTTCCTAATACATATGGGAACAAGAATAAGAAACTGCTTATTTGCTCTGATAATAGCCAGTTTGTCAAAGTCTCAATAAATAAATTGTGTGTTTTGTTACTACAGACAGTCAATTATTCACAGAAATGTTTCTCCATTTATTTTACTGTTCAAATCATGGGGATATAATAAAAAAAAGCATACATACCACAACAGACGGGAAATAGTTTAATATATCTGGACTGCTATATTTTCCATATTAGCTGTTTATTGATGTGCATAGCGACAATACATTTTTTATTGAACCCACCATTTTACCTACAATCTGCTTTTCATTGAAGCCATCGTTCCGTTGCTTAAAAAGTCATTTGCGAGGGAGCCCTTTGCATTAGTCTAACTTGAAGGCCAGTTAGCGTTTCAAGTATCTTTAACAGACATAAAATACATGAGCGTATAATTCGGGACGGTACAGAGCAGAGATGTATAAAACGCTGAGCTAGATGCAAAGAAAAGGAGGAGCCGTGAGCAGTAAAGAAATGGATTCTATCTGGAGATCTTTAATTTCGGTCTCGGGCTTCAAAGGCCTGCAGAGGGAAAATGACAGAGGAGCTGAGTGACCAGTGGACTATCAGCAAATGGGTGGGCAGTGACACAGGACTCATCACAGGCCCCAATCTGAGGTGCACACAAGACGTAATGACTCATGCTGTTAGAATAAAGAGGAGCTGAGGGTGACAGACGGTCCCATTATGTGGAAGATTATATAGAAACGACACGAGGTGAGGCCCCGGAAGCACACTTCTGAAAACAATACAACAGAAACTTTAGGTAAGGCATTCTGGAGAACATTTCAGGAAATCACATACAGTATATACCATATCATTTATCATTACCTAACCTTTTTACCCCCAAAATAATCCACGTAGTTTGTCTTAACATAAAGAGTATTGTAGACCGAAATGTTGCGAACAAATCAGGCCACCACAGGCTGTCTTCATGTTTCTCATTAGTAAACATGTTATAGTTTTCATACATGAAAGTCACTGTTGGATGCTTTAGCCTGGGAGCTGATTTCATATTTCTGTCTGAAAACGCTGAGGCCGAAATATGTGAAAATTGGTCGTAGATAGGACCAATCTGTTTTGAGAGGGGACGAGTTTGGTTTCATTATACAGTTCAATCATCATACTACTGAAAAAATAGCTCAACTTTCTCTAGACGATATACTGTTATACATAGTGATTGATTATTTTACAGCTGTATGTAATCTAGCATGAATACACATTATGATTAGAAGTTCAATCTAAAGTTTGTGGAGTTGTGCGTAACAAACTTGCTACGGTGATGAAGCAAAAGTGAGTTCCACAAAGTACAGTATCAACTCAATGCTTGTGCAAACCCCACATTTCTGTTTTTAATATATGTATAATAAAATAAATAATTTTGCTTTCACTTGGCAGTTGGCTGTTATTTTGTAGTGGTAATTCAGAAGTAAATATAAAATGAAATCCATAAAATTTCCAACTTTTTGTGTGTTTTGTAAAGCATCTTGAGTGTCAAAAAAACCACTATATAAGTTTGATGTATTATTAATATTATTGTTATTATTAAATTCATTTGTTTTCTCTCGTGGTGCTATGCTTGTCTGCAGCAGTATGCGTTCAAGGGTTTTCCCGGTCAAAGTGGGAGGTGAGGATGGACTCTGAAGCCTGTGTAACTGCATCCTTCTCCTTTATCGGCTACAGCTTGTTGAAATCCTCTGCTTTGCCTGAACAAATGAGGCGGCACTCAATATAATTTTATGAGCACAAATTCAAAATGTTATGAACAGAAAACTGTGCCAATATCATGTACCATATCACCACCAGCTCTTCCTCACTCAACCATTCTCACACCAGGGAACAGACTAATTGTAGGCGTTTGTGTCTTGTAAAGAACTCGTCTGTCGTCTGGTTGAGGAAAGATTTCTCCGTGGAGATGTGGAATCAAAGGAAGAATACTCACTGGTCTTATCTCTTTTTTTTCTCTCTAAAAGCACATCAACAAAAAAATCATGCCATTTTGTGATTTTTTCAGTCACATAAATACCATCTCACTCCAATGTCACTGGTAGCCTGAGTCCTTGACCTCCTCGAGGTTTCTCACTTTTTTTCCACTGGGTTTTAGAGTTTTTGGGTCTTTGGGCGTTTGTCTCTTACTTCATACAGAGATGGGAGTGAGGTCGCCAGTACAGGAGGTGCATGACAGACCTACTGTACATGTTTTTTTGTGGTAGGGGTAACCGGAGCACCCGGAGGAAACCTACACAGACACGGGGAGAACATGCAAACTCCACTCAGAAAGGTCCTGTTCCGACCGGGATTTGAACCCAGGACCTTCTTGCTGAAAAGCGAAAGTGCTATCCACTCATCCACTGTGCCGCCCGGTGTTAGTGTTAGACTGTCAGTGGGTCTAACTAAAAAGGACTGTGGTGATGATCCAGGACTTTCAACAATTCAACATTTATGGAGCTTTACAAACACTTAAGGACATTGGTCAACTCCCCCCATACTGCATGTGTCCTCTATTCTTTGTGTTTGAACTGGTTGATTCTTTTATCTGTGTTGTCGAACTAAACGGTTTTGTAAAGTCCTCTGAGATAACTACTGTTGTGAATTAGGGCTACACAAGGCTACATTGAAATTGAAATGGCTAAGCCCATTTCAACAAGAGAGAAAAATAAGACTTTTTGAAAACAGTGGTCATACTTATGGAACAGTCCAAAGAGTGCAATACGTCCGGACACAACACATCACTGCCTAATAAAGTGGCCAGTCTTTTTGTATTCATGTTTGCGCACAGAGCTCACTGAATGAAACAACAATTTGGCGCAGAGTCTGACAGCCTAAAAGCGCCCTCTGCTTTCGAAAGTACTCTAATCCGTCGTGTTTATTTTCCTATTATCACAGCGGGCGCCACTGCATCAAACCCAAAATCAATCCGTTTTAAATGCAGAAGCGTCTGCCTTTCAATTAGACATTTAGCCCAGCGCCGGGGGGTTTCGCGCAAAGTAGCAGCCGCCACCATCAGTGTCAATGGGTCCGCAATAATGATGTGTCTAATGCTTGCCATATCGAACAACATGCGGATCTCTTGGTGTGTTGAACAAACTTCCATAGCTCAGCAGCGCAGTCTGTTTTGGCCGATAAGGTTGCAATCAGATTTGGAGAGATCAAGTGAACCGCGGGAATATGAGTTGTCTGTCAAAACAGAAAAAACCCAGTCAACAGCCTTAAGATTAATAAATCCACAGGAAAAAACGTGATCCAGCCATGTCGGTCTCACGCTCCCTGTTTGATACCGTGAACACTGCGTATCTTTAAGGCTTTTTTTGCTGGTAGGAGCTTGAATTATACCCACGAGCATGCCAAGGGGGGTTATCAGCACTCACCTCCTGGTAACAACCTGTCTTATGAAGTTGTTATGAAAAAAAAAAAAGGTTGAATTCTTTTTTCCCCCATCCAAGCAACATTTGAGCAGACAGAGATAAGAGAAATAAATAATGAACTGCTAAATCTGCAGCTGCCGATAAGACTTGGTGGATGGAGAAATTGATTACAGGTTGTTTGTGAAGTGAATATGTGCGATTTGCTGATCAAACCAAAACGCTTTCTGAACAATGGAGGAGAAGAGGGAGAAATCTGTCGCATAATATTCTGTATCAGTAGATAGAGAAATGGTCTGGGGAAAGTGCTAGGGCGAAAGGGTCAGATGGATAAACAGCATTTCCTCCCTGGGATTCTGAATATACGTTTTTACTGTGAGGCGGAAAGCTGTTATTTCCTGACAAGAGATAGTAGAAGAGCTTAGAAATAACTGGACATTGCTCGGAGTCTCTGAGAATTTATATAATTATTAGTACGAGTGTAAAAGATGCATTCCTCTACAGTCCTGTTGGTGACCTATTTTTTGTGAAGTGGTTTAATACCTGTGTCTTAGGATAGGGATATTTTTGCTCTTGGGTATAAACATGGGCATTCCTTATGGATGACTTTAGTGCTTTAAAAACTTTGTTTTTTACATCGAGAAGACTTTCCTCTCCACAAATAACTTTCCGTGGTCATATTGTATTAATATCAACAAGAACATACAATGAATCCAAGCAAAAAGCAGTTGAGGAATGTGTCTTTAAAGTAGCAATATGTAAGATTTTCATGTCAAGTCATCATTAAATGGCCCTAATATGTTAAAAGGCATTATTAAAACATGCTCTTATCCAATACTTCTTTAACTGATCATTTCCAAATCAGTTTTACAGCCCCTAAATCTTGTTATTGTTTTCATTTCGATGTCCCGCCCTCTACCGTTTTACCAATCAGAAAGTCTGTGATCCGGGCGCCAGAACTCATCACGTTAAGCTAATCTTACTGGTAAAGTACCATGTGGCCGCAGAACTAAAATAGGTCTCGTTAAAACAAGAAATAAAACAAGGAATTCTATCGGGGCCTTTGTGAAAAAGGTATTAGTTATAAATTTGTTGTTGACAAAACTCTTGTCTAGTCAGTTATGATGTTCCCAGGTGGATTTGTCTGCATATCTGGCAACCTGAGTCAGGGAGAGTGCAGTGCCACTTTTGGCCAGATTTTTTTTACACACTGCTCCATTAAATAAATGCACCGTCACGATGAGGGAATGTAAAAAAATAAATAACGATTTGATAATGCAATTAATGTCCAAGGTGATAATAAAACAACAACAAATCTGAACACATGAGTGTTTTGTGGATCCACAAGTCTGTTTATGAAGCCAGTCAGTAAATGACCAAAAATAAAACTTGAGAACTTTTTTTCAGAGAAGAGGGCATCTTGTAAAGATTGCCCAAAATAACTTGAATACTTAACTTGGCGAGAGTTCAGTGAGTGAACGCTGGCGCGCTTTGGCAGCCGCTGCTCACTGAACAAACACGGACTAAAACATTGTTTACGCAATATTGGATGTCGTGGTTACGTTGTGTTTTAAGGATTGTTTACCTGCTTTCGATATCAACCACAGTTTGCTGTTGTCATAAGCATTTTGGACATATTCATACCTGGGACCCCTGGCTGTCGTATTCCCCTCCTGGGAAACGATGTGTGTCTGCCATATAACGCGCTGGCTTGTTGTCATCTGGCTCATCGTGTCCCTGGTCCATCTGCAGGCCAATGCTCTCCTCCAGTACTCCGCTGCTGAACTTTTAAAACTTCGGCACCACGTCCCCGCTCCTCTTCAGCCACCGGAGCGCGGACATGACATCCCCCCGGGCATCGCCTTCCAGCCCCGGCGGCGGTACGTTCACCGTGGATCACGCCGTAAGCTCCAATACAAGGACTCCCATTCAATAAAGTCCCTCTGGTCCACCACTCGCCGCTGCTCCCGCACCGCTGGTCGGGACGCTGACAGTGTCCTGGTCAGCGTGGCCCGATCGGCTCAGCCCGCGGCAGCCAAGAACAGCTCCACCACCGTCAGCTTTGGTCTCCTCAACGTGCGCTCCCTCAACACCAAGGGCCATCTGGTCCGGGATGTCCTCGTCGACCGTAAGCTGGACTTCTTGTGTTTGACCGAAACCTGGCAGCAGCCAAATGACTTTGCCGCGTTGAACGACTCCACTCCACCGGGGTTTGTTTACATCTGCCAGCCCCGCAGCTGTGGCCGCCGGGGCGGAGGTCTCGCGATGCTTCACCGCGAGACTTGGAAAGTCACACCTGTGCCTGCTGCCCCTGTCTTCTCCTCCTTCGAGTACTCTGCCTCACTGCTGCCTGGACCTTCTCCTACTGTTGTTGCCACCATCTACCGCCCGCCAAAACTTAATCAGGACTTTTTAAATGACTTTTCTCACCTTCTAACACACTTCTCATCTATCTCTCATAACGCAGTCATACTTGGGGACTTCAACATTCACATGGACAATAATAGCAACCCTCTCACCAAAGACTTCTCCTCCTGTTTAGATAGTTTTGGTTTACAACAACACATTCATTTCCCCACCCACACTAAAGGTCACATTTTGGATTTAATCTGCTGCTCTGGTCTCACTCCCACTGACTGTAAACCTCACACACTCCCATACACAGACCATAAGCTCATCACCTTCAATATCAACCTCACCCTCTCCAAGACCATCCTTCCCCGAACCATTTCTTTCCGTAAAATTCAGGACATAAACACTGCCACCTTCGCCTCAGATATCAATAACCTCCCCAAGTGAAGTTGAATTTGCTACATGTGCATACTGTTTATCAAAAGGCTGCAATATGGCGCTTCAGCTTCTCCTCCCACTCTCAGAACAACATTGCTGCATTGTAATAAAGAATAAACTATAATAGCTCTCATAGAGCACATATGTCCACCAAAATGCCTTGTTCGTTTTTATCCTGGATCCAGACGAGGATCTGAATCAGATCCAAAATCGAATAATTTGTTCCTCGGCTCATTTTTGAGGTAATAAATATAGCTAGAGGTGCTCAATATATACAAATTCATAGACTTGCAAAGGAATAAATCAGACACTTCCTGTCAACACCAAGGGCAACATGCCTTGTTCAAATAAGTTCTATGGTATCAAAGCAATTTGTTACTAAAATGGAAGAGAATGCCTTTGTTTGGAGGTGAAAAAATATAGGATTTTGCCACACCCGGGCACTTACCTTCATTCCCAAATAACTACAGGACTCTGGAGACCCCATGCTGCCTGTTGGTTGTTCCCAAGGGGCCAATTAGTACAAGGCACAGCAGTATAATGGTATAATGACGGCACACCCACACAGACCGCCCTGTCCTCACAATCTCCTCTTTCTTACAGCTTCCAACAGGACCTATACATTGTAACCAAGGTTAAAGCTCAGACAAGGTGAGGCTATGGACGAGGAAGAAAATAAAATGGTATATTCAGAGCTCACAAATGAAACGTTGCATTACAAACATCTATGAACAGAAACTCTATCTTGTTATTATTAAGTCTATTGTCTGCCCTTCTACCTCGTCATCTGTGAAATGTTTATTCATTCCAAAATATTTATTTTAGTAGCACAATAACGTTTGATGTTATAAGACCGGGTGTGGACTGATGTAAAAATAAAAGATGAAGGTAAGCAATCATGGATTAAGTAAAAAAACAAAAAAATTCATGTGCTATGTACAGTATGTTTAGCTGTGTTACATTTGCGTTTTTTTAGATCTCAGACTTATGCACATTTATGGATATTGGTTAACGTGTTATCATCTGCACCAATGACTTTTTGTGATGGTAAAGTAGTATACTGTATATACTATGAGCTCAAGTGCCCTATAAATACGGCGACAATGTGTGCCATGCCCCTACGACCACCACCTGACTCATACTATGGCAATGTGGGTGAAGCATCTTGCCACTATAACAGTTTGGAACTTTACAGCCATGGTTTTCTCACTGTGGTTGGTGTTCCCAGGGGTCTCCCATCAGTGCTAATGCGCATTACTAACCGGGCCTTGACCTGCTCAGCTTCTGCATGAGGTCTGACAGGAACAGGCTTTGACATACAGTTATGGCCACTGCAATAATAAAAAATATACAGACTATTAAATTGAATATATAGACTATTAAAGGGTCTCTGGAATAGATTTTTTACATCACTTATGATTAGTACATAATACAAGACAACAAATATTGGCAGGTTTCTTGAGTACGTCTAACCTTGGCCAAGAGGAGACAGGCAGCTAGCACACAAACAAAACATTGGCTACCCTTCAGAAATCCTGTGTTACCTCTAGTATATCATTATTTATGGGTGACGTACACATGGTTCTTTTCAGGCCAAGAGGGTAGGAAGCAGAATCTCTGGAGGAAACCTACAGCTTCTCTGGGGAAGAAGACACAGCTTGTTCTTCACGCCGTAACCACATCTATACACTGTGTCTCAGAACTGTAAAATTCCATGCAGTGAGTTGTCTGTAAGTGAAATAACTTGGCATTAGGTCACTGGAGGAAAGTACTGAGGTGCATCTCCATAATATGAATAAATAGATGGCTTTGCACCAATAGTGAGGTTACCCTTTTTGTGCCGAGATTTCATTTAGCTAGAAGCCATTTCTGATGTAAACAGTCTCCATTTGCCAAGTCTGGGCGTGGCATATAACAGACAAGAAGTTAAGTTTGAGTTGTATAAAAGTATGTATTAATTACTTCACCTCAATAAGAAAATGTGGTTATTTTGTGGTTGACTAAGAACTGTGTGCGTCTATTGACTAATATTTACATAAATGAAATATGTGCATGCAAATGACCACAACACAAGCCCCCTGAACTAAAGCGCTCATAAAATATTCAGCAGATATATATATGCTGTTGCCATGGAGACGTGTCCAAACAGCAGCTGCTGATGGACTGGGGCTGCGTTTGATGTTGAGCTGACCTGACAGTGTTTTAGCCAGGCCCTCCAGGACACTGCAACACGCCCTTCAAGTCACACTAACATTTGGGTGCAATCATTTATTAATGAACACTGCAACAATGAACGATAACAAAAGGATTTAATTCTGAGGCAGCACGCGTAGTGTACAGGCATCATGTTGATTCTAATAAAAGATATTGAGGTTACTGTCTTTGAATCACATTTATCCAATAGGAACATACAATTCAATTCAACTTGGGCCTCCCTGAGGTTTCTCATTTTCTCCCACTGAGTTTTTAGAGTTGTTTCTTACTGATGCAGGAGGGTCTATAGCCTGGACATACCATACCATAGTACAAATTGCATTTCACTAAGGTCTGGCTTTGCTACAGTACATTCAGCTTCATTAACAGGTGAGAGGGGTTAACTCCTTTTGCAGATTGAAACGGATCGGAGTTTGGATCTGAGTTTACCGTGACGTATGTAACGCGCCCGAGTGAGTGAGCTAGCATTTAGCATTTAGCCATGCCATCTCCTTTGCCGCTAACGGAGCCAGTGGCGAGTTGTGGCACAATCTTTGCCAGCAATGACATTTGCTAAACATTCTTCTTGCTCCAGCTTTAATTTTGACTTTACTATTGAATTCTTCGCCATTGGCAAACTACAACCAGCCAATTTGCCGCAATTTCTTGACGTCACCCACACCTACCTACAACACCCGCCTCACACGTTTGTTGATTGGTCAGATGGGAATCAACCGATGTAATTGCAGACACTGGGACTAGACCCGGAAGGTAAATGCAGGGATGGCTAAGGCCAGGCTAGAGAGTCTATAAATAGACAATGGCTCTATGTGTTTTTTTAATCATTGCACTCCCTATGTTTGAACTGTTTGATTCACTAATCGGTGTTGGCGAGTTGACATCTTCATCGTCTTCCAAGATACAGTATCTATAGTTGTGATTTCGGGCTGTACAAAGATACATTGAATTGAATTGAATTCAATTTTATTCAAAAATCAAAAGCAGACCAAGCAACTGGTTAGGGCCTCCTGGTCACCAGACGACCTCCCAATTAAAAACTACTTCTCCATTTTAATGTTTGTGTGGACCCCAACAGACCTGTTTTGTTATTGTATTGTACCTTTTATCTAATTAAAAAGTCCCACAGAGATTCAGAATAAAAACAAAATCTATCTGTCAAGAAAAAAAAACAACTCACGTCTCAGTCTCACTTGTTGTAATTGCCTGGAATTTATCTGATGACACAGGGGATTCTAAATATTAGCTCTATTCAAAGATAAGATAAAAAAGAAAAATCAACTGCTTACACACCTTTTGAGCATTTCATTTCCGTTCTAGAAGTCTCTTTTTTTGTCCTGCCTCCAGTGGTGAGAAGACAGCGCTAAATACTGTATGTGTAAAAAACACTGAAAAAACACGTCACTGGAACATGTGACCACTCTCAGGAAGACAGCAGTCAAAACTGTGTGCACTCAAAAAAGGGAAATTGTTGGGCTGTTACATTTGCTAAAGTGTAACATGTATAACGTAAGCTATAATTTCATGTTTCCAAGATGAACAAGATAAAATCATGGTGAATGTATGAAATCAGACAACTAATTGAATGTATTAGATTCATTCATGTTGGCATAAAGCGAGGCAATTGCGTCCTTATGGTGGGCGGGAAAAGCAAAGCGCACATTGAACGTGAAGACCCTGCTCACGCGATACTTTACAAGGAAACATGGGAGGAAGACCGGCGTGCACATGGAATTGGTAAGCAGAAATCCATTTTCATCCTTCTTAACGCAAACGAAATACTATGTAGAAATAGCTGTAGTCCATCATTTTCAGCGATATTTAGTCAAAATTATAGTTTGTTTAAAAAAATATATTAACAGTCGACCGTCTGACAGGGATCTAGACTGAGGCTAAAGTGGTTGCATGTGCGACATTTAGTTTTTCTTGTTTTGTCAACTGACAGTACAATTTTAAAAAGGACGCATCTGTGCGAGTGATCGAAAAGTTTATCAGATATGTTTTGCACTGGAGGGTGCACCTCCTCATCACGCTGCTTACAGCAACACCTGCAGGAAACGGGCCTTTGCTCCAGTGCAGGCAGGTAAACCTCCGCTTACTACCACAGCTGACGCTTACTTTAAAATCTGGCCTAAAACTTGATTTTATTTTGCGGGACGACGCAAAACATGCATTTAAATTGTCACGGCTGCACGCTAATTCTAGGGCCGAGTTATCTGCTAATAATGCTAACGATTGTTTTCCTCTGTATTCTCCGCTGTCGTTTGCTTTGGGCTTCATGCGTGCGTTTCTTGATGCGCCCGATACCACGATTAGATCCATGGATACCACACTCTTGGACTCGTACTCTTTAATGTGGTCTCGATAAAAGTATCTGATACCACTTGATGTGCGGCGCAGTGCACCTACAGTAAGGGACACTCCTCTCAGCTGAGGAGAGCTAAGAGCACACTGGTGAATTCTTCCATGGAAAGACAATAGTCCTCGTAGTGCGGTCTTACTCACAGATATTTAACAGTGCTAGATTTAACCAGAGCTAAATGTTGTCTTTTTGTGCCTCAGTGCTGGGTCTGCTGTGTTTACAAGCCGCTAATGTTGCTAACTAGCCGGCTAGCGGCTAGTTAGCGCTTTGCGCTTACGTGCTTAATTTATCTGTAAAACTAACCTAGCGACTAAAAAGTACTCAGAAAATGCTATTTATAGAGATATAGCATGTCCATATTGAACGAAATTTAGATGGAGCAAAAATAATAAAAATACTGTCGCTTAGGCAACTGGCCAGTTAGTCTACAAAACACACGTAAAGGGAAATTCACACAGTTGTACTAAAGCAAAAAGAAGCCAATTAGTGATAAGTACTATTCATTAAATGAATACAGCACAGGCAATGAGTAAATTTTGGACATGGAATGTTTTGTCTCTGAACAGTGCAATAAATATTATTGAATAAAGTGCATATGTCCGATTCTGTCAGCTATAACTTTTCTCCTTAATCCGAATTTGCTCAAGGAAATGTAAATGAGTAAAGAAACTTAATTATTAATTTGGTGTACAAAAATCTGTCTATAAAAAATGAGATGGAATAATTAGTAAATTTCCTCTTAATTTCTTAAACAGAATATCATATTTGAAAATATTTGATAACATGACTCAAAATACAAGAAAAGCCATTTCATATTACCAATGATATAAAACATTCAGAAACGTGTTGCATCAGTCACGAGAGCACTTTTATCATAATGTTATTTATGGCTCATTAACATGAAAACATTGTAATATCATTTTTAAGAGGTTATGTTATGAACTCATTGTGTCTATTGATAAATTCCTAGTCTGTGTGAGCTACCTGTAGATCCACGTCTGTCAGTGATTACATGCCTATTTTCATGGGAATTAATTGATCTAATAAATAATTGTTCTCAATTTATTACAGCAGCTTCTGACCGCAAGAGTGTCCTTTCCGACCACACCTGTGTCTGCTGCCCTACCACAAGAGTGTCCTGTCCGGCCACGCCTGTCTCTGCTGCCATTCAACTGCATAAGTGCCAGCTCGAAAAATTCGTCTACCTGAAACAGTGAATTTCTTTAGGTGAGGACATGTGGAACTGTAAGGAGTGTAACGTATCTCTATCCGGTAGATTTGAGCTACTAAAACATATGAGACTACAGCACCGTCATAGGCAACATTACCCCTGTCCACACACAAAGTGCCCATGTACTTTTAAGACATGGAATGCTCTTCACATTCATTTAAGTAGAGTCCATCCTAAGCAAAACTCTCAGGAGCAGCTGGAATTGTCAACGTTCAGTTGTCATTTGTGCACTTGTTGTGATCTGCCTACAGAAAAGGATTATTTAGTACATATTGGAACTCATTTGAAGAGTAATGAAACTGTTGCCTGTATGTTTGGGAGTTGCAGTTTTCAAACAAATGTATACGCAGAGTAATAAAGTGGAGTAACCTTCAGAGGGAGGGAGAGGAGGGAGAGAACAGATGAGAGATAATGCATAAGAGACAAGTCTTTTGTCCTTATTGCTGTAAAAATTCAGATATACTCTTGTTTAAACTTACAATATTCTTTTTCCTAATTCTTTCCACAGTCTGTTGTGTAATGGCTGCTCCGGTGAAACTCAGAATCATACTAGGAGACAATAATTCCCAGAGATTGATTCTTCCAGATGGGATTCCAGAGTCTGTCAATTAACTCGCACAGCAAATTAAGAGACAGTGTGGAATTGAAGGGGTTTTCAGGCTTCAATTCATGGATGCAGAATTTGGGAATGAATTCAGCAACTTGCTGTCAATATCGGATGTCCAGGACAAAGGTATCATTAAGGTAATCTACATTTCAGATGCCCAACCTGGTGGCTCCGCACCACCTCCCTCCTCAGCTTCGTCGTCGTCCTGCTCTCCAAATGACTCCTCAGTTTCATCTGGTAGTATGTCTGTATCAAAAGAGCTATCTTCTCCCGAGTCCACCTCCTCAAGATCAACTGCATGGCCAGTGGTCTTCCAGGTTCCCAGATTCTCCTATGATGCTGAGCTACAGCTGGACAAGGCCAATGCTGCTTTCAAAGCAACCGGAACTTTGTTCAATCCTGATGTGAAACTAAAATCCGCCATTCTTAATGGCTTAGCTGAAATGATCATTCAGTACAAAGTGTACCTCTCTGACTCAGAGTTTGACGACGTGGCAGAAGCTCTTGTATCAAAGCATCCATGTTTGAAAGAGCCAGGTTCTCTCTCTGGATATGGCGGATGGAAGGCAAGCTTGAAATATAAACTCGCTAACTACAGAACAAAGCTCAGGGGGCTTGGGTGCCCTGAAGTTACACTGAATTCCCTAAAACAAAAGCCTGACGGCAAAGTCAGTCCTGCCTATGGTGTTAAGAGGCCAAAAAAAGCAGAAGTGAATTATTGCCCAACCTATCCAACTGGTGAAACTGCAGAGACGCTAGAAGTGATAAGAGTGGGCCTCCTGTCAGAAGTACAGAAAAGAAATAACGACGACAAGGTGGCAAGGATGATGGACAAGACCTTCGCACTCAGAAGGGAAGAGGTAGTCCGAGAGGCACCCATGATTGCAGATTTCAAAACGAGGTGGCCGGCTCTCTTCCATGTGCGTGAGGTAAGAATGAATGTTTGACGGAACAAACTGATATTAATTTAAAACACAGTGCTACATTAGAGAAATGCAAAACTCCTTAAGATAATGTACTGCCATATCAAATGTAACATTGATCTCAAAATAGGCATTTTATTTTTACTGTTGTAGGTGAGTTCCGAATTCAAAAGAATCACAACGCATCTACAGTCAAAGTTCTTCGCTGAGCTGGATGCTCACTCTGCTAAACTGCTCAAGGTGTATGCCTAGAAAGGTGAAAAATCAAGAACATCATGGTACCTTTAACCCAGGTATGATAACGATGGAAAAAACAACTGTTCAACCTGTACTGCTGTCATTTTTAAACTTAACCTCTTAACTCCCACTTAAACCGAGCACACTATCTCTCGTTTAGCTTTACCCAAATCTAAAAGCTTCTCTGCTGGAGCTTACAACCTTATTTACTTTAAAAACGGATCTGACACTTCTTCTCGCATTGTCGTCACTTTTTCATCATATTATTTTAGTAGCTTTTTTGCTGCGTTCTCATTTTCACTTCTCATGTCTTTGTTGCTTTTTCATATAAATTTTGGACGCTTTTTTGTGTTTTTGTTGCTCCTTTGTCGCCTGTTTTGCTGCATGTTCATCCTCATTTACGTCTTGTTTTTGTCGCTATTTTGACGCATTTTTTGAAGAAGCTTTTAGATTTGGGTCAAATCAAATTGGAGAAAATGTGCTTGGTTAAATGGGGGGTTAAGAAATTAACTGAAAGCCTGACTATTGTGGAAATGGCTAATGTTCTAAAAGTAAGGGACATGCTCAAATCAGTTCCTGTGCACTTGTATAAATTTAACTGAAGAGGGTAGATTTACAGGAAAGAAGCTTCAGTTTGAAATTGTACAAATCATCTTTTATGAAAAGGCCAGACTATTCATGACGGGTTCACAATCCTTTGGAGAACCACTGTATTCACTACTACTCTAATCTCTAAATGGCTTCAAAGTTGTGACTAGCTGTGAAACTAGTTAAATGTTGTCTAAACTTTGTGAAACCTGCTCTGCTAGAAGGTTGAGATGGTTTTCCTAACGTTGTTTGTTTTTTGTTTTGCATTTCCTCTCTGATCTGCATACTTAGACAGACAGCATTGACGTCAGACGAGAATGCGTCCTCAAAGGTCTTTGTGTCTACTTGAATGAAGATCCCGAGAAGCTGGTGAAGGAATACACGGTATGTTTATCTTATGTTTGCTGAGATTTTGATAAGTTTGTATGAATGGGATTTCCTCTGGGTTCCAATCAGCTGTAAAATTGGGAAAGATAAGGTCTTAAAAACCTCTTTGAAATCTACCTACTTGCCAACTGCATTGTATTTGTAAACAAATCACTTAACTTACAAATTGATACCTGCACATAAGAAAAATGTATTGGGCCAACTGGCATGATTGGTGTATCATTGCTCAAAATCTATTTTGTAATCATACATTGACATACACCAGTCTCTCGTAATCTTGTAAATACATAAGTGCTTTATTTTTCACTGTACAACCGTACAACAAAATTGTGTCCAAGTGTTAGTCCTGAGCTGCTGTGCATCGAATGTGGGCCGGCCAGCATGTTTTTGGAGGTAAAGAAACCCTGGTTGGCTGTCTTAAGTCTCCTCTCAAATGGTGCACTGCCTCCTGGGTTTGTATGGAATCATTTTTGTGCCAAAAGAAACAAATAAAACTTCTTCAATGTCAAACAAAAATAGGAAATTTGAGAGAAACTAAAAATAAGTATAACTTGCAATCAAATTCTTTGTCTAATTGCGTAAAGTATTGGTATTTTACTCTTCTAATAATGTATTCTTCTGTTTACGGTTCCCTCTGCTTCTCTCTCTCCGGTCAGACTTTTGCTCCGACTTTGTTAATGTTTTTTATTTTTTTATTTTTTTGTCAGACGGCTGACGAAAACATTGGCACGGCCATGGCAGCGACGGTCTTTGGAATCTTTGTCATGCGACATGAAGGAGCAGAGCCTGGTGATGACCCTGAGGATGTTGGAATCATTCTGGAGGGGGTGGAAGTACTCAAAGAGTTGGTAAATGTTCCCTTTGCTGTGGCAATGTTGCTTGCTCTTGTGTATGCTCTAAACTTGAGCTACCCTCCAGAGCTAAAATATACCTTTGAAGCATTGCAGAGGATCATAATGGAACTAGATGGAAACCGACTATCCAGGAAGATACAAGTTCTCAAAACATTGCTTTGCCGTTTGTTAAGGCGGGGGTAAGAGGTTTTGACAATCTGTCAGGGACTCCTTCGCGCCTTTACTGAGTGCATTTTCTCCAGTTCAGTTTTACCAAAATCTAAAAGCTTCTCGACATGAGTTCACTGGCCTATAGGCCTCATTTGAAAGCTACAAAATGTATAAAAACAGATCTTTTTCCTCGCGTTGTTGCTGTTTTTTCATCACTTTTTTGTTACATTCCCATCACTTATGTTTTTGTCATGTTTTTGTTGCTCTTTTGTTGCATTTGACACTTTTCTGTCACTTTTTCATTGCTTTTTTTGTCACAATTTTGTTGCTGTTATGACACTTTTTTTTTTTTTTTTCAAGCTTTTAGATTTGGGTATTGCCAAACTGGAGACACTGTGCTTGGTTCAGGTGGGGGTTAAGAAGTACTTTTATTTTTCTTTGTTACATTTGAACTGGTTTTCTATACTGTAAATCCCCTAAATGTGGCATGGACATGTTCTTCTATTAACCTATGTTTCAGTAAGTTCAACAGCACAAGTGCAAAAACTGTTGCATTATTACTTATTTGGAGAAAAAAAAAATTTGTGGCAGCATCTACATGTTTCTACTTTTTGATATTAGTTTAAATATGCAAATATTTTAGTGGAAAGTAAAACATTACAGGAATAGGCCACTGTTTTTACATACTGAGATATGTTCTTACTTGAGCTTTGACGAGTTCATCTGTACCTGTCTTGTCTCCACGTGTGCCTTCCGTAACGTAAACACAGCACAGACGGCGTTAGCATTTAGCCTCTCTTCTCTTCTATAGCTCCAAACGAGGTGAAGATAGAAGCTACCAAACTCTTCCACGTTTTCCCTATTTAAATATGGTTACATGAAGTGTTACACTATAAAGTATAATTACACAAAATTAAACAATGTGGATTTTCTAAGCGGATAAAAAGGGGAACTATATTGTAAGGCGTAATAATACCAGTAGAAATTCGGCATCCGCACAGTAAAGTGAAGATGTCACTGCGCGGATGCCTTTTTATCCACTTAGAAAATCCACATTGTTTAATTTTGTGTAATTATACTTTATAGTGTAACACTTCATGTAACCATATTTAAAAAGGAAAACGTGGAAGAGTTTGGTAGCTTCTATCTTCACCTCGTTTGGAGCTATAGAAGAGAAGAGAGAGGCTAAATGCTAACGCCGTCTGTGCTGTGTTTACGTTACGGAAGGCACACGTGGAGACCAGACAGGAACTCGTCTAAGCTCAGGTAAGAACATATCTCAGTATGTAAAAACAGTGGCCTATTCCTTTTAAAAGGGGACTGCAAAGATGGGATCCAACTCCCAAAAGTATCTTAAATTTTTTTTTCTTTCATAGTACTAGGTTCTATAATTCATTCTCTTGGCACTTAAAAAAAAAAGCAGTGTACAGCATTATACCAGATTGTCATTAAAAAAAGTTTTAATTTTTTGTTCTGTGGCAAGCAACTGTTCATGTAAAACTTTGATGCACTTTTGAAAAAATACATTTTTATGGCAATATCTACTATTTGTCTTTTCTTTCTACTCTTGACACCAAGCAGTCTGTAGACTTTGTTGATACTATTCACTGCAAACCTTAAAGTGTTTACACTTTAATTGTATTCTTTAAATGACCTTAATTAAATCATGGAAAGTATTTCCATGTGATTTAATGGCTTTTTTTCAGCATTAACCATTTCTGTTGGGCTAACATATTTTACTTGGGTTGGAACAACTTAAGATAGTTTTGTAATTTCACTACTGTCAAATAAGTGGATCTAATACTTTTGTATTTAGTGAGTCCTAGCCCAAAGAACCAAGTTAAATCAACCCTAATTAATTAATTGATCCAACACATCTACATTAAGTAGGTCCCAAACCTAGTAAATGCGTTAAATCAACCCTAATATATGGTGTTGAACCAAGTCAAGTGCATCAAGTTGGATTAACAAAATTGGTTAATGCTGAAAGAAAGCCATTTAATTATGTGGAAATACTTTCCATGATTTATGTTCATTCAAAGAGTTGTTTTTTTGAGTGTGTGTTCTCCTTGCGTCTGCATAGGTTTCCTCTGGGTGCTCCGATTACCCCTACTAAAAACAGGACTGAATGTAATGGGGATGGTCAGGGGTTTTGATGTTCTGGTGTGTTTGACGTCTCACTTTAGATGGATATCACTGGGAAACTAAATTGTAAAGTTATTTGTGTGACGTCGGTCTGTGAAATGCACTATATAAATAAAGATAACTTCCTTACTACTTACTGTCAGGTATGAAAACATTCCAATCTTAAAAAAATGAATCAACTTTTTGAATCTATCAGAAGACCAAATCAACCTTGGACTATTTAGGCCCGAGCCCCGAACGGGGT
Organism: Knipowitschia caucasica; assembly: GCA_964034765.1. Lineage (NCBI taxonomy): Eukaryota > Metazoa > Chordata > Actinopteri > Gobiiformes > Gobiidae > Knipowitschia > Knipowitschia caucasica. The sequence continues at coordinate 19,507,056 of OZ035832.1, read as the reverse complement.
AAGGGCCTATTGCTTTCACAATGGTGAAAACAAATGGTGGCGGTGCGTGACGGACGCGTCAGCGCCAGTCACTCACCAAAATGTGACGGTTGCGTGCGTAAACTCAAAAGCTTTAAAATTATGTATCACGTGCCATTGAAACCTATATTGTTTTTGCTCGAGACGTCGAAAAAAATTCCTTTTTTATTAGGCCCGAGCCCCGAACGGGGAAAGGGCCTATTGTTTTTGCTCGAGATGTCAAATTCTGCACTTTGAGCCTTAATTTCACCCCCTGAACATGCATGAAAAGTTGTAAAATTTTGCCCAAACATCAGACTTGGTGAAAAATTTGATATTTTGGTGTTTATTTTTATGGGACTCAAAAAATGCCAGAACAGCGCCACCTACAACAGCCAATGGGAGTTTCAGAGGTCAAGTTTGTCGTAGAGCCATGAAATTCGGTACACATGTTCCTCAAGTCAAGATACGACCGAAATGTTATCATGGCTCCGCCCTCTGACAAACAGGAGGCCCATAAATTTCACTGCAAAATGGAAAAATGAACAGCAAAAGTTTTCATACATGTCGGGTGGAAAGCGACTCCTCCTCGGCCGTTTCACCGATTGGCCTCAAAATCGCTCCACATTGTCTAAACACATGTACCATCAAAATGACCTCAGGGATTTTTGATTAGTGAAACATTGTTTGAGCAGGGGAGCGGCAAAATGTGAGTGTTTATTGGCCGTTTTTCACAACCTTCTATTTGCTCCCGTTTGCACAAACAAAGTCTGATTTGCACAAAACTTTAATACATTGTTCAACTCTAGGGTCTAGGTAGTTTGAAAGTGAATTAATTCAAATTGACACATTAGCGCCCCCTACAGACTATTTCAAAGTTTTAGATGGGCATTTTCAAATTTAGTTCTTTCAAAATGTTTGAAATTTTGCACATAAATCTGTTTTGCCCTCTTGATTCAAAAAGTCAACAGGGTCCAAGCCTTATTTTTTACCCTGTTGCCGTGGCGACGACAAACGCTCCCCATTCATTGCAAATGTACACCTCACACAAACATCAAACCAGCCTCGGCCGTTTCACCGATTCACCTCAAAATCGCTCCACATTATCTCAACACATTTGCCTTCAAAATGACTTCAGGGAATTTTGATCAGTGAAACGTTGTTTGAGCAGCAGAGCGCCAAAAAGTGGCGTATTTTTTTCAGTTTTTGACAAAAGAAAAATTGCTTCCGTTTGCACAAACAAAGTCTGATTTGCACAAAACTTGAATCCATGGTTTAACTCTTGGGTCTAGGTAATTTGAAAGTTAGAATTTTGAAATTGGCTCTATAGCGCCACCTACAACAGCCAATTTAAAAATGCCTATGGGAGGGGTTCGAGGTCAACATTTTCGTAGAACCATGTAATTTGGTACACATGTTCCGCAAGTCAAGACATGGAAAAAATTTAATTATGACTAATCCCTCCGACAAACAGGAAGCCCATAAATTTCACTGCAAAATGGAAAAATGAAAACCAATCATTCTCATACACTTCGGTTGGAAAGCGACTCCTCCTCGGCCGTTTCACTGATTGGCCTCAAAATTGTTACAAATCATCTCAACACATTTACCTTCAAAATGACTTCAGGGATTTTTGATCAGTAAAACGTTGTTTGTGCAGCGGAGCGGCCAAATGTGAGGGTTTTTTTGGCCGTTTTTGACAACATACATTTCTTCCCCGTTTGCACAAACAAAGACTGATTTGCATTAAACTTGAATCCATTGTTCAACTCCAGGGTTTAGGTCAGGTGAAAGTGAAATATTTGAAATTGGCCCATTAGCGCCCCCTAAAGACTGAGTCAAAGTTTACATGGGGAGCCAAACCAGCTCTACTTATCATATTCATTACAATTTGACTAACAATCTTCTATGGCTACGGGAACAAATCATCACACAACGGCGCCACCTCCTTTGAGCGGTGCTGCGTGGTACGGTGTGGTGCGGCGTAGTGCGGGGCGTTGTGGAGCGGTGCGGGGCGGCTTGGTGCGGGGCGGCTTGGTGCGGGGCGGCTTGGTGCGGGGCGGCGTGATGCGGGACGGCGTGGTGCGGGGTGGCTTGGTGCGGGGCGGCGTGGAACGGGGTGGTGCGCGCGGTGCGGGGAGTCGCGCGGTGCGGCGAGGGCCGTTTGACGCCGCTTGCGGCTTTAATTATTTATTTCTTTCTTTCTTTCTTTCTTTTTTCTTCTGCACTTTGAGCCTTAATTTGACCCCCTGAACATGCATGAAAAGTTGTTAATTTTGGCCCAAAAATCAGACCTGGCGAAAAATTTGATATTTTGGTGTTTATTTTTATGGGACTCAAAAAATGACGGAACAGCGCCACCTACAACAGCCAAAATAATACCCCTATGGGAGTTTTGGAGATCAAGTTTGTCATAGAGTCATGAAATTTGGTACACATGTTTGTCAAGTCAAGACAAGAAAAAAATATTATTATGGCCCCGCCCTCTGACAAACAGGAAGCCCATAAATTTCACTGCAAAATGGAAAAATGAACAGCAAAAGTTTTCATACATGTCGGTTGGAAAGCGACTCCTCCTCAGCCGTTTCACCGATTCACCTCAAAATCGCTCCACATCATCTCAATACATGTACCTTCAAAATGACCTCAGGGATTTTTGATCAGTGAAACATTGTGCGAGCAGCGGAGCGGCAAAATGTGACCTTTTTTTGGCCGTTTTTGACAACATTAAATTTGCTCCCGTTTGCACAAACAAAGTCTGATTTTCACAAAACTTTAATACATTGTTCAACTCTAGGGTCTAGGTCATTTGAAAGTTAAATGATTCAAATTGACACATTAGCGCCCCCTACAGACTATTTCAAAGTTTTAAATGGGCATTTTCAAATTTAGTTTTTTCCAAATGTTTGAAATTTTGCACATACATCTGTTTTGCCCTTTTGATTCAAAAAGTCAATTGGGTCCAAGGCTTATTTTTTACCCTGTTGCCGTGGCGACGAGAAACGCTCCCCATTCATTGCAAATGTACACCTCACACAAACATCAAACCAGCCTCGGCCGTTTCACCGATTCGCCTCAAAATCGCTCCACATCATCTCAACACATGTACCATCAAAATGACTTCAGGGAATTTTGATCAGTCAAACGTTGTTTGAGCAGCAGAGCGCCAAAAGTGGCGTATTTTTTTTCAGTTTTTGACAATAGAAAAATTGTTTCCGTTTGCACAAACAAAGTGTGATTGGCACAAAACTTGAATCCATGGTTCAACTCTTGGGTCTAGGTCAATTGAAAGTTCAAATTTTGAAATTGGCTCTATAGCGCCACCTACAACAGCCAATTTAAAAATGCCTATGGGAGGGGTTCAAGGTCAAAATTGCCGTAGAACCATGTAATTTGGTACACATGTTCCTCAAGTCAAGACATGGAAAAAATGTTATTATGGCTAATCCCTCTGACAAACAGGAAGATCATAAATTTCACTGCAAAATGGAAAAATGAACAGCAAAAGTTTTCATACATGTCTCTTGGAAAGCGACTCCTCCTCGACCGTTTCACCGATTCGCCTCAAAATCGCTCCACATCATCTCAACACATGTACCTTCAAAATGACCTCAGGGATTTTTGATCAGTGAAACATTGTTTGAGCAGCGGAGCGGAAAAATGTGACCTTTTTTTGGCCGTTTTTGACAACATTAAATTTGCTCCCGTTTGCACAAACAAAGTCTGATTTGCACAAAACTTGAATCCATTGTTCAACTCCAGGGTTTAGGTCAGGTGAAAGTGAAATATTTTAAATTGGCCCATTAGCGCCCCCTAAAGACTGTGTCAAAGTTTACATGGGGAGCCAAACCAGCTCTAGTTATCATATTCATTACGATTTGACTAACAATCTTCTATGGCTATGGGAACAAATCATCACACGGCGGTGCCACCTCCTTTTAGCGGTGCTGCGTGGTACGGTGTGGTGCGGCGTAGTGCGGGGCGTTGTGGAGCGGCGCGTTGCGGCTTGGTGCGGGGCGGCGTGGTGCAGGGCGGCGTGGTGCAGGGCGGCGTGGTGCAGGGCGGGGAGTCGCGCGGTGCGGCGAGGGCCGTTCGACGCCGCTTGCGGCTTTAATTTCTTTCTTTCTTTCTTTCTTTCTTTCTTTTTTCTTCTGCACTTTGAGCCTTAATTTGACCCCCTGAATATGCATGAAAAGTTGTTAAATTTTGCCCAAAAATCAGACCTGGTGAAAAATTTGATATTTTGGTGTTTATTTTAATGGGACTCAAAAAATGCCGGAACAGCGCCACCTACAACAGCCAAAATAATACCCCTATGGGAGTTCTGAAGATCAAGTTTGTTGTAGAGTCATGAAATTCGGTACACATGTTCTTCAAGTCAAGACAAGAAAAAAATATTATTATGGCCCCGCCCTTTGACAAACAGGAAGCCCATGAATTTCACTGCAAAATGGAAAAATGAACAGCAAAAGTTTTCATACATGTCGGTTGGAAAGCGACTCCTCCTCGGCCGTTTCACCGATTCGCCTCAAAATCGCTCCACATCATCTCAACACATGTACCTTCAAAATGACCTCAGGGATTTTTGATCAGTGAAACATTGTTTGAGCAGCGGAGCGGCAAAATGTGACCTTTTTTTGGCCGTTTTTGACAACATTAAATTTGCTCCCGTTTGCACAAACAAAGTCTGATTTGCACAACACTTTAATACATTGTTCAACTCTTGCGTCTAGGTCATTTGAAAGTTTAAATTTTGAAATTGGCTCTATAGCGCCACCTACAACTGCCAATTTAAAAATGCCTATGGGATGGGTTCGAGGTCAAAATTGTCGTAGAGCCATGTAATTTGGAACACATGTTCCTCAAGTCAAGACATGGATAAAATGTTATTATGGCTAAGCCCTCTGACAAACAGGAAGCCCATAAATTTCATTGCAAAATGGAAAAATGAAAACCAATCATTTTCATACACGTCGGTTGGAAAGCGACTCCTCCTCGGCCGTTTCACCGATTGACCTCAAAATTGTTCCAAATTATCTCAACACATTTACCTTCAAAATGACTTCAGGGAATTTTGATCAGTGAAACGTTGTTTGAGCAGCGGAGCGTCAAAATGTGAGGGTTTTTTGGCCGTTTCTGACAACATTAATTTTTTTCCCGTTTGCACAAACAAAGTCTGATTTGCATTAAACTTGAATCCATTGTTCAACTCCAGGGTTTAGATAATTTGAAACTGAAATATTTAAAATTGGCCCATTAGCGCCCCCTGCAGACTGAGTCAAAGTTTACATGGGGAGCCAAACCAGCTCTACTTATCATATTCATTACAATTTCCCGTAGCCATCTTCTATGGCTACGGGAACAAATCATCACACGGCGGGGCCACCTCCTTTGACCGGTGCTGCGTGGTACGGTGTGGTGCGGCGTAGTGCGGGTGTTGTGGAGCGGCGCGTTGAGGCTTGGTGCGGGGCGGCTTGGTGCGGGGCGGCTTGGTGCGGGGCGGCTTGGTATGGGGTGGTGCGCGCGTTGCGGGGGGTGCGCGCGGTGCGGGGAGTTGCGCGGTGCGGCGAGGGCCGTTCGACGCCGCTTGCGGCTTTAATTTATTTATTTCTTTCTTTCTTTCTTTCTTTTTTCTTCTGCACTTTGAGCCTTAATTTGACCCCCTGAATATGCATGAAAAGTTGTTAAATTTTGCCCAAAAATCAGACCTGGCGAAAAATTTGATATTTTGGTGTTTATTTTAATGGGACTCAAAAAATGCCAGAACAGCGCCACCTACAACAGCCAAAATAATACCCCTATGGGAGTTCTGAAGATGAAGTTTGTTGTAGAGTCATGAAATTCGGTACACATGTTCCTCAAGTCAAGACAAGAAAAAAATATTATTATGGCTCCGCCCTCTGACAAACAGCAAGCCCATAAATGTCACTGCAAAATGGAAAAATGAACAGCAAAAGTTTTCATACATGTCGGTTGGAAAGCGACTCCTCCTCGGCCGTTTCACCGATTCGCCTCAAAATCGCTCCACATCATCTCAACACATGTACCTTCAAAATGACCTCGGGGATTTTTGATCAGTGAAACATTGTTCGAGCAGCGGAGCGGCAAAATGTGACCTTTTTTTGGCCGTTTTTGACAACATTAAATTTGCTCCCGTTTGCACAAACAAAGTCTGATTTTCACAAAACTTTAATACATTGTTCAACTCTAGGGTCTAGGTCATTTGAAAGTTAAATGATTCAAATTGACACATTAGCGCCCCCTACAGACTATTTCAAAGTTTTAAATGGGCATTTTCAAATTTAGTTTTTTCAAAATGTTTGAAATTTTGCACATACATCTGTTTTGCCCTCTTGATTCAAAAAGTCAATTGGGTCCAAGGCTTATTTTTTACCCTGTTGCCGTGGCGACGACAAACGCTCCCCATTCATTGCAAATATACACCTCACACAAACATCAAACCAGCCTCGGCCGTTTCACCGATTCGCCTCAAAATCGCTCCACATCATCTCAACACATGTACCATCAAAATGACTTCAGGGAATTTTGATCAGTGAAACGTTGTTTGAGCAGCGGAGCGCCAAAAAGTGGCGTATTTTTTTTCAGTTTTTGACCATAGAAAAATTGCTTCCGTTTGCACAAACAAAGTCTGATTTGCACAAAACTTGAATCCATGGTTCAACTCTTGGGTCTAGGTCATTTGAAAGTTAAAATTCTGAAATTGGCTCTATAGCGCCACCTACAACAGCCATATTAAAAATGCCTATGGGAGGGGTTTGAGGTCAAAATTGTCGTAGAACCATGTAATTTGGAACACATGTTCCTTAAGTCAAGACATGGGAAAAATGTTATTATGGCTAAGCCCCCTGACAAACAGGAAGCCCATGAATTTCATTGCAAAATGGAAACATGAAAACCAATCATTTTCATAAACGTTGGTTGGAAAGCGACTCCTCCTCGGCCGTTTCACCGATTGGCCTCAAAATTGTTCCAAATCATCTCAACACATTTACCTTCATAATTACTTCAGGGAATTTTAATCAGTCAAACGTTGTTTGAGAAGCGGAACGGCAAAATGTGAGGGTTTTTTGGCTGTTTTTGACAACATAAATTTTTTCCCCGTTTGCACAAACAAAGACTGATTTGCATTAAACTTGAATCCATTGTTCAACTCCAGGGTTTAGGTCAGGTGAAAGTGAAATATTTGAAATTGGCCCATTAGCGCCCCCTACAGACTGATTCAAAGTTTACATGGGGAGCCAAACCAGCTCTAATAATCATATTCATTACAATTTGACTAAGTTCTTCTATGGCTACGGGAACCAATCATCACACGGCGGCGCCACATCCTATGCGCGGTGCTACGTGGTACGGTGTGGTGCGGCGTAGTGCGGGGCGTTGTGGAGCGGTGCGTTGCGGCTTGGTGCGGGGCGGCTTGGTGCGGGGCGGCTTGGTGCGGGGCGGCTTGGTGCGGGGCGGCTTGGTGCGGGGCGGCGTGATGCGGGACGGCGTGGTGCGGGGTGGCTTGGTGCGGGGCGGCGTGGAACGGGGTGGTGCGCGCGGTGCGGGGAGTCGCGCGGTGCGGCGAGGGCCGTTTGACGCCGCTTGCGGCTTTAATTTATTTCTTTCTTTCTTTCTTTCTTTCTTTCTTTTTTCTTCTGCACTTTGAGCCTTAATTTGACCCCCTGAATATGCATGAAAAGTTGTTAAATTTTGCCCAAAAATCAGACCTGGCGAAAAATTTGATATTTTGGTGTTTATTTTAATGGGACTCAAAAAATGCCAGAACAGCGCCACCTACAACAGCCAAAATAATACCCCTATGGGAGTTCTGAAGATGAAGTTTGTTGTAGAGTCATGAAATTCGGTACACATGTTCCTCAAGTCAAGACAAGAAAAAAATATTATTATGGCTCCGCCCTCTGACAAACAGGAAGCCCATAAATGTCACTGCAAAATGGAAAAATGAACAGCAAAAGTTTTCATACATGTCGGTTGGAAAGCGACTCCTCCTCGGCCGTTTCACCGATTCGCCTCAAAATCGCTCCACATCATCTCAACACATGTACCTTCAAAATGACCTCGGGGATTTTTGATCAGTGAAACATTGTTCGAGCAGCGGAGCGGCAAAATGTGACCTTTTTTTGGCCGTTTTTGACAACATTAAATTTGCTCCCGTTTGCACAAACAAAGTCTGATTTTCACAAAACTTTAATACATTGTTCAACTCTAGGGTCTAGGTCATTTGAAAGTTAAATGATTCAAATTGACACATTAGCGCCCCCTACAGACTATTTCAAAGTTTTAAATGGGCATTTTCAAATTTAGTTTTTTCAAAATGTTTGAAATTTTGCACATACATCTGTTTTGCCCTCTTGATTCAAAAAGTCAATTGGGTCCAAGGCTTATTTTTTACCCTGTTGCCGTGGCGACGACAAACGCTCCCCATTCATTGCAAATATACACCTCACACAAACATCAAACCAGCCTCGGCCGTTTCACCGATTCGCCTCAAAATCGCTCCACATCATCTCAACACATGTACCATCAAAATGACTTCAGGGAATTTTGATCAGTGAAACGTTGTTTGAGCAGCGGAGCGCCAAAAAGTGGCGTATTTTTTTTCAGTTTTTGACCATAGAAAAATTGCTTCCGTTTGCACAAACAAAGTCTGATTTGCACAAAACTTGAATCCATGGTTCAACTCTTGGGTCTAGGTCATTTGAAAGTTAAAATTCTGAAATTGGCTCTATAGCGCCACCTACAACAGCCATATTAAAAATGCCTATGGGAGGGGTTTGAGGTCAAAATTGTCGTAGAACCATGTAATTTGGAACATGTTCCTTAAGTCAAGACATGGGAAAAATGTTATTATGGCTAAGCCCCCTGACAAACAGGAAGCCCATAAATTTCATTGCAAAATGGAAACATGAAAACCAATCATTTTCATAAACGTTGGTTGGAAAGCGACTCCTCCTCGGCCGTTTCACCGATTGGCCTCAAAATTGTTCCAAATCATCTCAACACATTTACCTTCATAATTACTTCAGGGAATTTTAATCAGTCAAACGTTGTTTGAGAAGCGGAACGGCAAAATGTGAGGGTTTTTTGGCTGTTTTTGACAACATAAATTTTTTCCCCGTTTGCACAAACAAAGACTGATTTGCATTAAACTTGAATCCATTGTTCAACTCCAGGGTTTAGGTCAGGTGAAAGTGAAATATTTGAAATTAGCCCATTAGCGCCCCCTACAGACTGATTCAAAGTTTACATGGGGAGCCAAACCAGCTCTAATAATCATATTCATTACAATTTGACTAAGTTCTTCTATGGCTCGGGAACCAATCATCACACGGCGGCGCCACATCCTATGCGCGGTGCTACGTGGTACGGTGTGGTGCGGCGTAGTGCGGGGCGTTGTGGAGCGGTGCGTTGCGGCTTGGTGCGGGGCGGCTTGGTGCGGGGCGGCTTGGTGCGGGGCGGCTTGGTGCGGGGCGGCGTGATGCGGGACGGCGTGGTGCGGGGTGGCTTGGTGCGGGGCGGCGTGGAACGGGGTGGTGCGCGCGGTGCGGGGAGTCGCGCGGTGCGGCGAGGGTCGTTTGACGCCGCTTGCGGCTTTAATTCCATCTTGGTTTCACTAAGATGTCAACATTTAAGAGTAAAGATAGAATAATTATCGGAGGTGTAGATACATAAAAATGAACAACATGATTAACAACAACCCCTTAGCATGCTCTGTCTCTAAACAGTCAGCAGGTTTCGTCCTTGCTGCACTGCTAGAATAATATACACACTGAAATTGGGAACATAGTACATATGTCACACGAGAACCGCAAACCCCCGTGTACTTGGCTTTCCTGCGTTTCATTTGAGCTTAGCATTAGCGAAGATTAGCTTTGGGGAATCGCCAAAACGTAGAAGCCACCTACGCGGAGCTAGCTAATGATAAGCTAAGGTAAAAACATGTTCAGAAAGTACATACAGTAGTGGTTTGCGTGTTACATACCAACTAATCATGAGAAAACACACTTACTGGTTTGCTGTGGACGCCATGTTCAGATGAACAAGACAAGTCGTGTTCTGGCCCCGGCTACATCTATGGAGGATTGGCTGATCGATTGCTTCTGTCTTGATTTACCCGGAAATAAAGCATGACATTTCAAGCAGCGAAAAAAAATGCAACGACTTTTTGGACACTGAATTTTTTTCAACATTGAATTTTTGGACACTGAATTTTAAAACATTGAATATTTTGACACTGAATTTTAAAACATTGAATTTTTGGACACTGAATTTTAAAACATTGAATTTATTTACACTGAATACTTTTTTGTTACAGTTTATAGAATTCAAAAGCAAAAAAAAGTGTTGATAATAAAAACACAGAATAACCTTCATACAGAGCGCTCGGGCCAGTTCTAACCCAAAATTACTCCATTGGTGACTTGTACAACGGCATCGCCAACAGAAACTTTCCCTTTGGGACTTTTTTACATTCAGGTCATAAAATTTGAGCAGGCCGAGACATTTCAGTTCATTTCAATCTCACCAAGGTGTGTTTTAAATCATGAGAATGGACAAGGGGTGCAATAATTTTGTTTTATTTATTTATTGATTTGATCAAATATGTGTCCTGGTTCATTCAACGCAGGACCCATATTTAATATTTTTAAGTTAATTTTAAGTTGGTTTAATTCATGCTTACAGCTAAAAGTTAAAAAACAACAGAAATGACACTTTGTGTAAATTCTGCTGTTTGTGCGACAGTGAAATTCTGAAAAGTTGTCGTTGTTCCTCAAATGTCTCTGCGAGCTCTGTCCTCTGGTCTTGGGGAGGAGCTCATGTACTGGGTGCTCACTGTGACCCATGTTTGGGACCAAGTTCACTGCGGCCTCCTCTCTCCTGCTCTGCGGTGATGGCAGCTCCAGAGCACAGGGGCCTCTCCTGCACTCTCTCCAGCTCTGCTGCTTCCTTTTTATTACAGAAGGACTCTCCCAAACTCCAGACACGGTCTCACCAGTGTGGAGTGTGGTCAACAGGTCCTGCTGTGGTAGACGTCTTTTAAGGGCCGTGTGGAAGTGGAGGCGCTTTGAAGCCTTCTTCACCATCTGGTCGATATGGGAATCTCCACTCAGATCTGAATCCAGATGGAAGCCCAGGTGTCTTTTCTTTTTTCTCAAGAAAAACACTGCGTTAGACAATGAAGGCTAATCAAATTGTCTTACATCTCAGCCTTTAGTAGTTTTACAACCACAAGCGCTTGTGTCGCTCTTCAGAGTACTTGATCTTGTACTTTTCCAGTTCTGTATTAGTGAAATTCAGGCGGCTGAGGCATTCCTGTTCGCTGGATTGTCTCCGGACCACTTCTTTCTCCAGCTCTGAGATCCTCTGTTCCATCCAGAATGGCTTTTCCTCCCGAGAGGCCTGTTCAGTCCTTAGAATGCTGTTGACCTGGTTCAGTTTGGTCTGCAATTTCTGTCTATCTGTCACCTCATCACATTTGCGCCCTCTCTGCGTGACCTCCATCATTGTCCTCAGCTCCTTACTACTCCTTTCACTCTGCTCAAGTAAGACATTCAGAGACATCTGCTCTTTACGCAGGTCGCTAATGTCTACTTCCAGTTGTTGACACTTTCTGTCCACTGCACTGGTGTGCATGTCGATGCCCTCTACTCTCATGTTCTTTTCATGTGTTTTTGTATTGGCCGTTTTGACCTGAGTGCGCAGCCTGCATATTTCGTCCTGAAGTTCAGTATTTTTGGTGATCGCTTGTTTCAAACTAGCATCCCCAACCTTTTTCTGCTCCAGAATTTTGTTTGCCTTTGCCTTCACTCTTTCTAGCAATGAGGACTGTTCACCATTTTTCGTTTCAAGCTCTAACACCTGCCGTCTTAACCATGAGGTGTTCTCCACTTCCTGTTCCCATAAAGCCTGATATCTCTGACCCCTGGGTGACAATCTTCTCTGATTTTGTTTACTTTGGAGATTTGAAACCATCTCTTCTAAATCTTGCTTGATCACGACAGACTCCTGTGTCTGTTTTTCTTGGACCTCAATTTTGTAGGACTGGCGTTTTACAGTTGTTTCTTGTTGAATAATTTCTAGCTTCAACTTTTGTACCACCTCCTCTAGATTTTTGATGGTGGCAGAAGAAGCAGCTGAGGTGGACTCTTCCTCCTTGAGTCTCTGTGTTGCAATTACACATGCCTTCTCTTTTTCCTCAACACAGTTCCTCAGAAAGACAGACTGGTTTTCCACCTCTGCCAGTTTTTTCTGAAGTCGATCCATTTTCTTTAGAAGGCTGACATTTTCCTGCTCCAGGCTTTTGCAATGAACATTCTTCTCGTTCAAAGAAGCTTGACTCTTGGTCAGATCATTTTGAGTATCAGACAGTTCGTGCTGCACTTGCTGTAGACTGGCCTCTCTGTCATTTTTCTCCTCCTTTAACCTCATTATTTGGTCTTTGAGTTCTGTGGCCTCTCTGAGCAGATTATTGTTCCGCACCTTCACTTGTTCGACCCTCTTCTCACAGACACATTTGTTTGTGGCCTGCAGCTGGTCTTGCAATAACTGACATTCACTTTGAGCCACGGACAGGCATTTTTTTGTGGCCTCATGCTCTGACACCAACTTTTCTTCAGTAGATATAAGAGAACTCACCAGCTCTTCGACCTGCGTGGCCAGCGCCTGTTTGTGTTTCAGTTCCTCTGTCAACTGAAATTTTAGTTTTGAGACCTCATTTTCTAGTTGCAAACTGTGTCCTACGTTTGCTTTTGTTTCTTGCTGAGAATTTTCCACTTGTATCCTCTCCTGTTTGTCTTTGACTTGGTCAGAGTTGTGAGACCCTGACATCTTTGCAGAGCATGGCGGATTTAAAGAGACATTATTGTTTGAACATTTAGGGGTTGTTGAATATTTAGTTTGAACACTATTTTTAATCAGCTTCGATACAGCACGATAATGAAGCTGAAGCGCAAATTCAGACTGAAAGACCGGCCACAGCTCTCACCCGTCCAGGGCCAGCCAATCACACCGCTCTGCCAGCCTCGAGCCTTTGCCAATCACACAGCCCGACCAGCCTCTTACCAACCCACTGACCACAAAGCGGGCAGTTTAAAAGCAGCCACTTCCTGACAAGCAGCGCTTCCTGAATCTCCAGTGCCTCCTCAAAGTCCTGGTTCCTGCTCTGGTTCCTGCTCGGGCTTCTGCCCTGGCTCCTGCTCTCGCTCCTGCCCTGGACCCTGCTCCAGCTCCGCTTACTCCCTCCCCGTACCATGCCTCTAGCCATCACCAGTGTTTGACCCCGGGGGATCTGAGATCATCTACAGCAGCAAATTATCACCCCTCTGCAAGTGTCAATGTCGGGGTCAATGCGCCAAACAAACAAATATTTGTCTATCATTCACCAACGGCTAAGCAGCTGTTGAGTTAGCCACAGGAAGTGCACACGTCAGTATAATGTCATATGCGGAAGACCAGTTTGACGGGAAGATCATCTCGACAGAACACCGACCCGACCAATATCACACAGATCACACAACTGCAGAGGGGTGCCGCAAGTATGCATTACAATCTTTTTATGTAACTCAAGAGATGTTTTGTGTTTACATGTAACTTTTCCAGCCAAAAAGTCCCACAGAGATTCAGAATATCATAAAAAAAAAATAATTATAATGCATCCATGGTGGTCTGGTTCTCACCCTGTGCTGCAAAACAATCCTGGTGAAAACACAGTGTTACACAAAAATATATTGGGATAGTTGGGGAGTTTTCTGGCTTGTCTATTGCTAGTAATTTAGCATACATGTTTGAGAAAGAACTGAAAAACGATCGGCGAGGCACACACACACACATGTCGAGGTCTAGGGCATCCCAGTGTATAGATTTGTGAACCGATAAGAGCATTGTCTATCCATTTGCTATTTTCCCTTTGGCATTGATGCATTTAAAAGATATTTAAAGAGGAGAATAGTAGATTCATCTAATTTTCTGCAAGAAAATCAAAAAGTCTGAACAGGCTAATATCAATATCAGTGGAGTGATAAGGATAATGAGCTTTTGGAAGTCAAAGACATCACATTCTTCTCCATGTTACAGATGTTTGAGTCACACTATCTGACCTGGCTTTCCTCACTTCACTTCTCTCAGTCTTTGCGCACTAAGCACATCAGGTTGATTAAAAGGCTTTTCCTGGGGGCTAAGCTCGTTTTATGCCTGGGTCCAGTCTTATCTCAATATAAGCACAGCCCATGTGGTTTAGGGGCCAAAGCGATAGGCAGCCTCTGCATGCCAAAGCGCTCTATAGTTCAGACAGCAGCTCATCACCTTCAGTTCCCTTGGTACAAACCGAGAAGTGCTGAAGATAAACTGGTGAAGTAACTACATCAGTTAAAATGCAACTCTGCAGACCATGCCAATATACTACAATGCTGTGGATATGCATTTTCAGATTCAATTCAAAATCCTACCCGAAGCTCACACTTAGAGGTTATTGATACTATAGTATTTGTGAAAAGATTCACATCTTCTAATATATTCACCAAATCTATTCACCATTTTTCAATCAACCATTTTTCAATTATTTACCAAGCGCTTTTCATACAAGAAATGCAACACAAAGTGCTTTACAGTTTGGTTGAAAACAATCCCACATCTCCATGACCCCTCCACCCGACTACCCAACAGACCCACCCAAAACCACATTTCTTATTAGGTACACACACAGACAAACACATATACACATGCTCACATACAGTATGTACACCAAATCACATAAAATGAGTAAAATATATGCAACCAATACAAAATATAAGGCTAGGTGTCGGAAAAACAAAAGATGATGCCATCTGGGAAAACCCATCACATGGTGAAATTTGACCAACTTAAGATTCTGAAACCATCTTAAAGCTGGTTTCAATCTCTTTTCAAATCTGTTTTCCTTTTTTTAATAGCATGTCTGTAACAAAAGTTATCATTATCTGAAGTCGGCTTTTTAACATGGTTTTATGAAACAGAATTCTGAGAAAAAACGGTTTAAAGATAGACATTCTAAATAGAATCACCACAAACAAATATAACATGTTACATTTGAATGACTCTGTTTTGGCACACACTTATTTTAGTCACTATGTTGTAAAAGATTTTTTTCACTTTGGCACCAATTAAAACACACAACACTCATGAATTAGATGAAAATCAAGAATGATTTCAACAATCAATGAGTTGAATTTGTTTTACGAAACTTTTCCTCTTCTTTTTTTGTGTCTTTCTCTTTATAAGTTACTGAACATCATATATGTGATAGACAATGCCAGTATTACTCTATCCAATCACGCAGTATATTTATCCACGCACAAACACCAAGCATTTTTAATGCAAGGAAAAAATTAGGTAGCTGAGCTTTAATTTCGTGAGCTTTAGACTTGGAACAAGCTGGGGATTGTCTGAACGCGTGTCAATGGTTCTGTCCGTTTCTGCTTCTGTCTATGGTCCTGTCCAAGTGTCTATGGTCCGCGTGTCTCGCGTGTCTAGGATCCGCGCATCTATGGGTTCTGTCCGCTTGTGTGTATGGTCCTATTCACGTGTCTATGGTCCTGTTCACGTGTCTATTTTCCCTGTTTACTCGGAACGTGCCAGCGCGACATCCGACGGGTTTTCCCAGATCGCATCACTGAAGAAGCGTCATCCAAGGAGCCGTCTGCACCAGGAGCAGAGAGTCGCCTGCAGCCACAGAGGACGACACCAGGTCCAGAAGCCAGACCCCGGTAGCACCCAGAGGAGAGAGGAGGCTATATATAACTCAATCCACATTGAGTTATATGAAACCTAGTGCTGGGTTATGGAGCCCTGTGAAGTGTGTTTGCTAGTACTTCAAAGTGACTACAATGTCTGTTCAGTAAAACTGAAATCTGGTGGATAAATTAAGTCATTGCAGTTACTCAACAATTAGACTGTATTGCGTTGAGATATTTTGTTTTTGTTAATGTTAGTTAAACTACGCTTTTTAAGAAGAAGCTGTATCAAGACTGATATACTGTCTGTATTACATAAATAAACTCGTAAACTCGTATGTAAACTCGTGTGATCTTGCTAGTCACCTGCCCACAGCCCAGCAATACGTGGACTGCCCCACGCGCCAAACGCGCACCTTGGATAAGTGCTATGGGAATATACCGGACGCTTACAAATCCTTTTGTCGGCCCGCTTTGGGGAGGTCCGATCATTATGTTGTCCACCTGTTCCCGAAATACAGGGCACAACTGAAACAGGAAAGAGCAGTAATAAAGGATGTGCGCATATGGACAGAGGACAGTGCTGAGGCTTTAAGGGATGGCTTAGAACAAACGGACTGGCAGATCTTTTTTGACTCTTGTGACAATGTAAATGATCTCATAGATACCATTACATTTTATTTGACCTTCTGTGAAAGCAATGTCATTTGCACAAAAACTGTTAAGATTTATCCCAACACCAAAGCTTGGATGACAAGTGAGTTGAAGGTTTGCATTAATGAAAAGAAGGTAGCCTTCCTTAATGGTAATTCAGACCTTGTCAGAGAAAAGAGATCAGAATTAAGATGTCAGATGAACAAAGCAAAAATAGAATATAGAAAGAAAGTGGAGAGGAATTTCTGCTCAGGTAACATTAGGACTGCATGGGAGGGCTTAAACCAAATCATGGGCAGGGAGACAAAGAACAAACGCACTGCGCTCTCTTCTTCTTCGGTAACGGTTAATGACTTGAATGTATTCTACAGTAGGTTTGATAAGACTGATTTTAGCTCAGATTGTGATTTTATTTGCGATTCGATCCCAGAATATGACCATATTGTTCTTACTGAACAAGAAGTGGCTGCTAGCTTAGCCCAGATAAAACCAAGGAAAGCCACCGGGCCAGATGGCCTCTCAGGGAGACTCCTGAAAAGCTGTGTGCATCAATTGAAAGGTGTTTTTACTGTGATTTTTAATGTCCTTCTCCAGACACACACCTGCCCTGAGTCCTGGAAGCGTACAAATATTGTGCCTGTCCCTAAGAACGCTGGAGCATCTGTACTGAATGATTATCGGCCTATTGCACTGACCTCCATCTTGTGTAAAACCATGGAGAGAACTGTAAGCAAATACATCATGTCCTCTGTATCACACTGTTTGGACAACTTACAGTTTGCATACAAAAGTCGGAGAAGCACAGAGGACGCAGCCATCACTCTGTTTAACACTGTAGCCGAACATCTACAGGCCTCTGACCACTATGCTAGAATTCTCTTTGTGGATTTCACGTCAGCTTTTAACTCGATGCAGGTACATATTTTATTGAGTCGACTTATGGACCTGGGTGTTAATGGAGGTATAATCAAATGGGTCAGAGACTTTTTATCTAATCGTCCTCAAAGAGTAGTACTTGGTTCTGATATCTCAGAAGTGACTGTCTTAAATACAGGTGCGCCTCAAGGGACAATTCTGTCTCCTTTGCTTTTTTCTATTTATACTAATGCATTTCAAGTTCATGAGGAATCTTTTAAACTTTTTAAATATGCCGATGATATGGCTCTTGTTGCCTTACTACAGAAAGGGAACACTGTTTTGGAGAGTCTCTATTTTAATCATTTGTCCATGTTACAGCAGTGGTGTGTGGACAGCTTTTTAGAAATCAATGTTTTGAAAACAAAAGAGCTCATTGTGCACATTGATAAAGAGACATTGATAGAAGTGAAGATTCATGGTGCCAATGTTGAGATGGTCGATGACTTTAAATACCTTGGCACATACATAGATGGGAGACTTACCTTTTCTACGAACACAGACTTCATTTTTAAGAAATGCTCACAGCGACTGTATCTGCTTCGCAAACTGAATAATTTTGGTGTGAGTCGTTCTATCCTTGAGACGGTCTACAAGAGCCTGGTGGAGAGCATCCTCACCTTTAACATGCTGATGTGGTTTGGCAACCTCAGCATGAAGAACCAAAACAAACTCCAAAGGATCGTGAACCAGAGCTCGAAGATCATTGGGCAGCCACAAAGATCTCTCCAGTGTTTGTTCGAGGAGCGCTTGGGAAAGAAGGCTGAGCTCATCATTAAAGATGCTTCCCATCCGCTAAACCCAAAGTTTGAACTTCTGCCGTCAGGACGGAGATATCGAGTGATATCAGCTAAGAAAAACATTTTTAAAAACTCCTTTGTGCCCAGAGCAGTGAAAGCGGTAAACACTCTTAAGCTTTGAGCAGTCCTGAGCTTGACTCTTGTCTTTAGGCCGGAGGTGGCCTTGTTGGTTTGTTCTTCCAATTGTTCTGTGAATGTAGTGCCACATGATATTGTGCTGGATGTGTGTCTTTTATCTATTTTAAGGTGATAACCAAAGGCAATTTTCCACCTTGGTGGACAATAAAGTTTTCTTATATTAATACATACACATGCTCCGGAACACCGCTTCAAAGCATTGTGCTTCAAGAAGAGCTACACAAGCTACAGCTCTGGTTTCATTGGCCCAACACTAATCAAACCTGTCAATTTTGCATTTGATTTAAATGCATGATTTAGATTCTCTGTAGGTCTTATCTATGCCTCTGAAACCCTACCCTGTTTGCTTCTACCTCTGAGTGTTGCCCATTCTGACCATCTCTTATTCCATTATACATGCACACACAATTTTGTATACTGAGCAAACTATTTTACATTATAAAATTTGAAAGGCCAATGTAAACATTCTCAAATTATTATTTTGAGTGAAACATACTTTGATTGGGTAACTTCGCTGTTTTCTTTCTCAGGATCAAGTTGAAGGTCCAAAGCTAATGCACAATATCCATTCATCCTGGGTCTTAAACAACAAATGCCGTGCCACAAGCACGGCATTTGTTCCATAATCAACACAAATCTGACTCTCTTATCTCTATGGAAACTAAAAGGTTTAATTATCAGCCAGAGCTAGTCTTTAGAGTTCCCAAAAAAAAAAAAAGGTATTTTATGGAGGCCCACTTCACCTGTGGCTCACTCAGAGGGGGAATCGTTTAACATTCCTCTCAAAGTGGAACAATGTTTGCAAGTTATTTGATCAAGTGACAATGGGGAAAAAGAAGAAAGAATTAAAGCCGCAAGCGGCGTCGAACGGCCCTCGCCGCACCGCGCGACCCCCCGCTCCGCTACGAGTACCCGCTCCGCCCCGCGCTCCGCTACGACTCCCCGCTCCGCTGCGACACCCCGCACCGCGCTCCGCTACGGCTCCGCGCTCCGCTACGGCTCCGCGCTCCGCTACGGCTCCGCTACGGCTCCGCTACGGCTCCGCTACGGCTCCGCTACGACTCCGCGCTCCGCTACGACTCCGCGCTCCGCTACGACTCCCCGCACCGCTACGACTCCCCGCACCGCTACGACTCCCCGCTCCGCTACGACTCCCCGCACCGCTACGACTCCCCGCACCGCTACGACTCCCCGCACCGCTACGACTCCCCGCACCGCTACGACTCCCCGCACCGCTACGACTGCCCGCTCCGCTACGACTCCCCGCTCCGCTACGACTTCCCGCTCCGCTACAACTTCCCGCACTGCGTGCCACTACGACTCCCCGCACCACTACGACTCCGTGCACAGCTACAACTCCCCGCACCGCGCAACTCGCGATTTCCCTCCCTGTGACTCCCCGCGTGACTCGCCGCTCCGCAGGTGGCGCCGCCGCGCCATGATTTGCTATCGTAGCCATAGAACAATGTTTGTGAAATTGATCCGTCGGTGTGGCTCCCCATGTAAAGCTTTAGCTCGGTATGTAGGGGGCGCTAAAGAGCCAATGTCATATTGTACACACTTTCAGGTGACCCAGGCCCAGGAGTAGAACAATCGGGTCAAGTTAAGTACAAATCAAACTTTGTTTGTTCAAACGAGAGCTATTTTTACATAGCCAAAAAAGGTCATTATTTGCCGCTCCGATGCTCGAACAATGTTTCACTGATAAAAATTACCTGAAGTCATTTTGAAGGTACATGTGTGGAGACGATCTGGAGCGATTTTCAGGCAAATCTGTGAAACGGTCGAGGAGGAGTTGCTTTCCAAACGACATGTGTGAAAATGATTGCTGTTCATTTATCCATTTTGCAGTGAAATTTATGGGCTCCCTGTTTGTCAGAGGGCGGGGCCATAATAAAACTAATTTCATGTCTTACCTTGTGGAATATGTGTACCAAATTTCATGGCTCTACAACAAACTTGACCTCAAAAACTCTCATAGGAGTATATAATTGGCTGTTGTAGGGGGCGCTGTTCTGGCAATTGAATTATTTCACATTCAAATGACCTACAACCTAGAGTTTAACCATGGAAACAAGTTTTGTGCAAATCGGACTGTGTTTGAGTAAACGGAAGTAATTTTTCTATTGTCAAAAACTGAAAAAAAAACGCCACTTTTTGGCGCTTCGCTGCTCAAACAACGTTTCACTGATCAAATTTCGCTGAAATCAAAATGACGGTACATGTGTTTAGACCATGTGTAGCGATTTTAAGGCAAATCGGTGAAACGGCTAAGGAGGAGTCGCTTTCCAACCAACATCTGTGAAAATGACATTCTGTAGGGGGCGCTACTGCTGCGATTTGATGTTTTACACTTTCAGTTTACCCAAACCCAAAAGTTGAACAACCGATTCAAATTTGGTGCAAATCGGACTGTGTATGTGCAAACGGTGGCTTTATTGGACTACAATTGCGCCCCCCTACAATATCAAATTTGTAGTCTCATACTAGGAAACACAAAATTAATAAAGTGTTTGCAAGAACAGAACTTGTGGCAAAATTTTGTAAGTTTTTGTGCATGTTCAGTGGGTCAAATATGACATCAAACAACAGCAAACTTGTTCTTTCCCAGGTTTTCCTGGGCTAGAACAAGTATAATTAAAGCCGCAAGCGGCGTCAAACGGCCCTCTGCAGCCGCCACCAAGTCCCCCCATGTGGTTTTGGGATTTTTGCTCAATGTTCTTGTGATCATTTTGACCCCACAGGATGAGATCTTGCATGGAGCCCCAGATCGAGGGAGAATATCAGTGGTCTTGTGTCTTCCATTTTCTAATCATTGCTCCCACAGTTGATTTGTTCACACCAAGCTGCTTACCTATTGTGAATTCAGTCTTCCCAGGCTGGTGCAGGTCTAAAATGTTGTTTCTGGTGTTTTTGACAGCTATTTGGTCTTGGCCATATTGGAGTTTGGAGTTTGACTGTTTGAGGTTGTGGACAGGTGCCTTTGATACTGATATTGAGTTCAAACAATTGTTTGAACTCAATATCAGTTCAAACAACTGATCTCTTTACTGCAGGTAAAGAGTGGAGGACAGAGGAGCCTCTTAAAGAAGGAGTTACAGGTCTGTGAGAGCTAAAAATCTTGCTTGTTTGTAGGGACCAAATATTTATTTTCCACCTTAATTTGCAAACAAATGTATATATTTATATAAAAATATTTGTTTTCTCATTCTATGACTCATAGTTGTGGTATACCTCAACTATATATATAATCTTCCCAGGTCCCGGCGGAGGAGGGGGACATGGAGTCCGAGTGGACCATGTTCTCTGCCTCAATCGCCGATGCGGCGGCTCGTAGCTGTGGTCGCAAGGTCTCTGGTGCTGGTCCCGGCGGCAACCCCCGAACCCGGTGGTGGACACCGGCAGTAAGGGATGCCGTCAGGCTGAAGGAGTCCTATCGAGCCATGATAGTTTGGGGGACTCCTGAGGCAGCTGTCCAGTACCGGCAGGCCAAGCGTGCCGCGGCCCGGGCTGTTGCAGAGGCAAAAACCCGGGACTGGGAGGAGCTCGGAGAGTCCATGGAGCATGACTATTGGTCGGCCTCGAAGGGATTCTGGTAAACCATCCGGCGCCTCAGGAGGGGGAAGCAGTTCTTTGCCAACACCGTGTACGGTGCGGGTGGAGAGCTGCTGACCTCGACTGGGGATATTGTCGGGTGGTGGAAGGAATAATTTGAGGTTCTCCTCAATCCCCCCGTCACGTCCTCCGTTACAGAGGCTGAGGATGTTGGGGCGGATACATCCATCTCCCTGGCTGAGGTCACCAAGGTGGTTGGCAGCCTCCATGGTGGCAAGGCTCCGGGTGTGGATGAGATCTGTCCTGATTATCTAAAGTCTCTTGATGTTGTAGGACTGTCTTGGCTGACACGTCTCTGCAACATCGCGTGGCGATCGGGGGCGGTGCCAATGAAGTGGCAGACCGGGGTGGTGGTCCCTCTCTACAAGAAGGGGGACCGGAGGGTGTGTTCCAATTATCGTGGGATCACACTCCTCAGCCTCCCCGGTAAGGTCTACTCCAAGGTACTGGAGAGGAGGCTACGGCCGAGGGTCGAATCTCGGATTCAGGAGGAGGAGTGTGGTTTTCGTCCCGGCCGCGGAACACTGGACCAGCTCTATACTCTCCATCGGATACTCGAGGGTTAATGGGAGTTTGCCCAACCTGTCCACATGTGCTTTGTGGATTTGGAGAAGGCGTTCGACCGTGTTCCTCGGGGGGTGTCCTTTGGGGGGTTCTCCGGGAGTACGGGGTCCGGGGTCCTCTGCTGAGGGCTGTTCGGTCCCTGTATGACCGGAGCCAGAGCTGTGTTCGCATTGCCGGCAGTAAGTCAGACCTGTTCCCGGTGCATGTTGGCCTCCGCCAAGGCTGCCCTTTGTCACCGGTTCTGTTCACTGTGTTTATGGACTGAATTTCTAGGCGCAGCCAGGGGCCAGAGGAGGTCCTGTTCGGAGACCACAGGATTTCATCTCTGCTGTTTGCAGACGATGTTGTCCTGTTGGCTCCAACGAACCAGGACCTCGGCCAGAAACCACTGGGGTGGTTTCTGGCCGAGTGTGAAGCGGCTGGGATGAGAATCAGCACCTCCAAATCCGAGGCCATGGTGCTCGACCGGAAAAAGGTGCCTTGCCCTCTACAGGTGGGTGGAGAGGTCCTTCCTCAAGTGGAGGAGTTCAAGTATCTCAGGGTCTTGTTCACGAGTGAGGGAAGAATGGAGCGTGAGATTGACAGGTGGATCGATGCAGCGTGCGCAGTGATGCGGTCGCTGTATCGGACCGTTGTGGTAAAGAGGGAGCTGAGCCGAAAGGCTAAGCTTTTCGATTTACCGGTCAATCTTCGTTCCCTCCCTCACCTATGGTTATGAGCTTTGGGTAATGACCGAAAGAACGAGATCGCGGATACAAGCGGTCGAAATGAGCTTCCTCCGCAGAGTGGCTGGGCGCTCCCTTAGAGATAGGGTGAGGAGCTCAATCACACTTGAGGAGCTCGGAGTAGAGCCGCCGCTTCTCCACGTCGAGAGGAACCAGTTGAGGTGGCTCGGGCCTCTTTTCCGGATGCCTCCTGGACGCCTCCCTGGGGAGGTGTTCCGGGCACGTCCCACCGGGAGGAGGCCCCGGGGAAGACCTAGGACACACTGGAGGGACTATGTCTCCCAGCTGGCCTGGGAACGCCTTGGGGTCCCCCCGGACGAGCTGGAGGAAGTGTGTGTGGATAGGGAAGTCTGGGCGTCTCTGCTTAGACTGCTGCCCCCGCGACCCGGCAACGGATAAAGCGGAAGAAAATGGATGGATATATATATATATATAATATAATATAATATAATATTATATACATACATACATACAGTATGTATAGCTAATTTCTCTGAATAGCATTTATCTGAATATATCAAACCCCAATTGTTGTGCATTAACAAACGAAAAAGAAGCCAAAGAGCTGTTATTTCATTTATACAATATACGGTAGCTCACACAATGCATGTGGAGCTTCAAAATCAGTGATGTGTGGAATGGATTTCCTGCATTTGAAATGACTGACTGAGCACTAATATGTGCATCTGCTGTAAGATGCACATATTATGTTATGTTCATTTTGATTTACGTAAAAAACACTATGAACATAAATGCAGCTCAAACTAATTTCCTGATGCTGGCGACGGAACAGAAAACATGTCTGCAGAGAAGCGCATGAATGCTGAAGTGGCCAAAGATAAAATGGGAAGACCCTAGTGAGGCATTCACAGTATTATATAAGAAATGTGCAGAAAGCCTTGTAAACACGCCCCCTGACGGTGGAGCTGCTCATGCATGCATCACATCCTGCTGTGGTGCAGTGAGATCTCACTCACAAAACCTCTGTTCATGTTTGTCTCCTAGCAAAAAAAAGCTGGCTTGATTTTGGACACCACTCTCCAATGGTTGTCATTTTGTATACCTTGGTATGATATAATAATGTCTATTACCAACGTTTTTACTCCTTAAAAACCTGAATCATTTCATTGGGTCGACTCATTTTTTCCATGTTTGATGCTTTGGGATGGTTTGATGCGGAGGTGGCTGTACTCCAAGCTCCTCTAGTGACAAAGCCTCTCCTCTTGTCTCTAATCCAGTCTCTTTGGGTTATTTCAACCACTTGTACCTGCAATCTTGTCCTTTCTTTGGGCCATTACCCAAAGCTCATGACTTTATGCGATTGTGTGTCTTTTCAGCTCCGATACAGTGATCAAATCAATGCAGACACTACACTGATCCATATTTCATTATCACGCTGCATCCTTCTCTCACTCGTGAACCAGACCCATACATAAGAGGGAGGACCTCTTCACCACCTGGAGGTGAGAACTATATACTTTAGTCTCAGATTTGGGGGTGCACACCATCCCAGTGCATGTTGGTTTGTTGAAGCCAACAAGACATCCTGATCTTCAAACAGAGGAGATTTATTCATGTGGTACCCAAACCGGACTCTATTTGGCCCCTGGCTGCGCCTGTAAACTCTGTCCATAAAAAAGTGAACAGAACCAGTGGCATGTTCAGGGATTCTAAAGATGTGAACGCTGCTCAGGTTCAGACAACACAGAATTCAGTCTCACCGATCATTGTGCAATATTGTGCATGTTGTGATGTCAACATGCACAACATCTATAGATGTGAGGCTGAACCAAAACCAAAAGGACTAAGATGAGATAAACCTTTATTAGTCTCACAGTGGAGACATTTCAGACTATTTGACAATGTGTGGTTTTCCCCATTGTCACAAACTCAATAACCGTTTTGTGATTTAAGAGGCAATTGTAAACCTTAACAAAAGTGTGATGATGAACAAACACAATTATTAAGGCACTCAACCGTGTTGGATAGGACCAGGGTCTTGGTGTCTGTACGCTCTATTTGCAAGTAAAGAGATAGCAAGAACAGGCGTCCCTAACTGTGCATTTTTTTTTTGCATGTTAGAATAACTGAATAACAGATGTCCCTGTCTTCAGCAGGCGTGTCTTGTGTTGGACAAGAAAAAAAGGAGATGGAGATTACGGGCCGGTGCCTACGCAGAGCTAATGCATCGTTTGTCATTTGAACACAGGGCTGACATGGTTTTCTGATCAGAATAAAGTAGTGCGCAGCGACATCAGGGGGCGTGGCTGTGTGCATGAATCAACCTTCACATGGTCCCTTTGTGGCTTATTGCAACAGGATGAAAGTTGAATTCTCCGCCCACTACATAGGGCTGCGAAGAATGATTGGATTCTGCTTTATGTAATAGTAACACACAGCGCTTGACCAATCTGCAGAGAGTAATAGCTCAAGTATTAAGTTTGGTGAAATCTTGTTATATTTAGAGAGTTTTGAGTCTTTTTGAGGATGGCATGAGCACTCCGTGGCCTCTTAGCATTGTTTGAAACAGCGGGTTTACAAAAATACATTAAAAGCAGACATTTACGTCAGTCTTTTTCTCAGTCTTTTTTATGCCCTAACGTTATTGAATTAAAGAGAAAGTTGAAGTGTTTAATGTATGGTCTTGTTAGTGGGTTAATAGTTTAAAATTTTACTGGAAATGCTTTTTAAAAATAATTTGGAAATCTGAAACAGCCCAGAACTGGTCCTGAACCAGCCTCTTGGTGTGAAGGGGGTAGAAAGGGTTTGCTCTAAAATGTAGTTGTACCAGTAAAACAGAAGAAAGAATTCATGATCGTTGCATTTTCAGGAATATTAGGCGACAGTAGCTCAGTTGGTAGAGCATTGGCCTTTGAGCCAGAAGGTCGTGGGTTCTAGCCCACCTCAAGACTTTCACCATCGTCTCCCTCTGATGTCTGCTGTCGTTGTGTCCTTGGCAAGACGCTTCATCTCTGGGAACACCAGGTACCACAGTAGGGCGGCTGTAAAGTGCCAAACTGCCGTTGTGTCCTTAGGCAAGACACTTCAACCCCATTGCCTAGAATGAGTCTGGTGTGTGTGAATGGTTGGTGGTGGTCGGAGGGGCCGATGGCGCATACTGGTTGCCTCGCTTCTGTCAGTGTGCCCCAGGGCAGCTGTGGCTACAGTAGTAGTTTATCACCACCGTGTTTGGAGTGAATTAATAATGACTGTCTCTGAGTGTCCAAAAAAGCCCTATATAAAACCAATGCATTATTATATTAGGTTCAGCAAATGACCATCTACTAGAAAACACACACACACATAATACAAAAATGAAGACAGACCCTTTATCTACATTCTATCTATAATTCTCAAGAGGTCATCATTCTGAATCTTATATCAGAAATACCCTGAACACATAACATTCTAACACTAAGGGGACAGTTTATTCGTGTATTTTTTTGTTTTTTTATGGCTATTTATTTTATAAGCGATGCATTTCCATTTGCAATATGTTCTTCTTGCATGGACAGAACCACTTAAATTCTGTAATCCCATTACTGCTATTTAACGCTTTTTAAACCCTCAAGCAGGCTGACATCCAATGCTATGCTTTTGAATCTAACGGGCTAGTTTGTTCTAAATATCCTGACATAGGCTGCAAATAGAGTTCCACATTCGGCCAAAACGCAGCAGGGAGTCTATGAAGTCACCAGGCCTTTATCATAGCAGACTAATGTAAATGTGTTTTTTTTGTTGGCACAAGCAACAGGATCATGTCTCCAGTCGTGTGTGTGCGTCCACCACTCCGCCTCCGAAAGGGCTAAGTAATTTTATGCTCTGATTCTTTTCCTTTAAATTAGGCAAGAGGCATAAAATATGAAGGAGGCAGTAGGGATATTTTGAGAGGTCATGTGACGCAGGCGTATAAATACTTAAACAAGCATTTGAAAGGAAACATTTTATTATGTCATATGGGCAAATAGTGTTTTTCCTGTAAGTTGATTAAAGGGGAAAGGAGTGGGTAATGTGCGCTTGATCCTTTATGTAGCCGTGAAATGGGACGTGATGCAGCCAGACGATCGCCTGCCAACTGACATTGCATTAATCTCAGCGTAATGGAGTACAAGGCATACCCCTGATGCTTACATCGCCGACAAAAAAAAGTAATCATAGGCCAAAAAAACCAGCAATTATTATCAAGTTGTTCTCAAACTGTGGGCCTGCAATGATTTCTAAATTGTGGCCAAATGTTTTATTCTCTGTGTCTGATTACTGTATAAGGGGGTTGTAAGTTGTGATTACCTGCTGCGAAATACAAATGAATCCAAAAATGTTGATAGAATAGCATTGTTGGTCTTTCAGAAATGTCAATTATTTTGTGTGTGTTTTAGGGTCTGAAGAAATTTCAAAGTCGGGTGGTAAGAATTCCAACGTTTGGAGAATTTTGAACCAATAGCCATATTTAGTCCAGATGTGACATAGTTATACTGAAATTATAATGGTCTGTTTTTACATAGTTTCCCTTGCTTTACTAATACCATTTTCCTTTGTTCTTGACATTCTTAACGTTGAATTCTATTCAACACATCTGAATAGAATTGTTAAAGAACACAGGGTTTTGAAAAATTACGAAAAACTGAACAAAATGACTGACAAAGAAGGATCTTTCATCATAAAGAAACTGAAGAAATGGTCTTAATGTGAAATGAAATTAATATAGAAATATAACAATAACATGAATGCCAACATTTTTATTTTGGTATTAATTTATCCATATGACCATTCTTATTCTTGGTGTGATGTCTAACTTCTAGCTGCAGCCAAAGCCGGTGCTAACCTTTTGGGGCCATAAAGCATAAGTCCTTCAGGGGCCCCGCCCGCCAATTCCACAAACGCTAATTATTCCAGCAGAAGTACCACTCTTATAAACATGTTTGTCGTTTTATATAATGCAGCATTAATTGTGAAAAAAAAAAAAACTGCACAAAATAACTTTTCCACAATATTCTACATTTGGGAATTGAATTCATCATTAATTTGCACAATCAATGTCCGTCCTTTGACTCCATAGTTGAGCGAGAGAAGACAAAAACTCTAACTTTCAGATTACCAAGGCCCTCCCAGCTGCGCGGCGCTACACATACTTTGTAGTCTGGATTTTGGAAACCTCGGCTCTGGTAGCAGCGGTACACACAGGGCTGACTTTAAATAATGATTTAAAGTCAGCCCTGTGTGCACACACACACACACACAGACACACAGAGCTCTGGCTCATTTCGTTTGTGCAGTGTGAGTTTGAGAACAATGTTGCAGGCATAAACAGAACACAATAGATGTCTTGATGAACTGAAAGTTTTTCGTCATTCAGACTAAAATCAACACCGGCACGTGGTGACATTTCATTTCCTGAAAACATGTCACTGTTTTGTTAAAAATACCACCTAGCTCTAATGTTCAACCACTTCATATGCTCTTAACAACATTTCTCAACAAAAACAAAATTATGCATTTTTTTGGAAAGGATTGCTCATAAGTACAAAATGTGACACAGAAACATGCAGCAGAAATACAAATTTATCGTCGGCTGTTGAAACATTTTATCTGTCTCAATTTGTGACACACCTTGTCTAAACATCATCAGTAAATTTGCATCATTAGCTAATGTTTTCTATCCTACATCACTTGATGTGTGCATAACCTTGACCCAGTCTTGTTTAATTCTAGCCAAGCCACACAGGTCATGGGTTTTCTTCCATCCCTCATTGCCCATAAATTAATTGCTGTCGGTTTGCTATCATCTGGCCCTTAAACCAACATTTACCAGCAGTTATTTTCTCAGGTGCATTAGTAAATTGCATGCGATTCATTTCTCCCCTTAGGCACCTTGTCGCTTTTCTCATCCCGAGCCTGAGCGACTGGGGCATGGAGCTATCCGGAGATATATTATTGTCCAGGAGCACAGAAGGAGGGAGAGAGCCTGTCGGTGTGATTTATTTCAGCTCTGAAGCCCTGTAGGAACCAGTTGTCAATCCCTCTGGCTTCACCTTAGGGTCACATCAAAGCACCCAGTCGAGGAAAAAACAAGACATTTGTTTACCGATCGAGACGCCTGTTTGGTGATTTTTTTCAGGGGATGGACATTAAAATGTAAATGACATTTGGAGGATAAATAAATGCATTTTTGAGGCGTTGACATGAAGAAGAGATAACTGTTTGTGATGTTTTCGAGGCTTCCCGGTTGCTGAGTGGCTAGCAAGAGATATAATTCTCCAGCCAAGGTCCAGCCTATAAACATTTGTTAATTATACTAGAGCAGCAGGGTTAAGTCTCCTTTGTATTTGTCTCAGGTCTAGCCATGCATTTATTATGAAATATGTATAGGGAGTTAATTTAGCCTGAGTCATAACCATGGTAGGGAAGAGAAAACTGGACTCATTATTCATGTAAACACAGACATGGTGAGCAGACAGGGCACCTAAGGTTGGATTTTTCGGCAATTATCGTTTTCTTTGTAATCATAAACTTTATATATATATATAACACATAAAAAAACCTTCAGCTTTGTTGAACAATAGCTCTTTAGTAATTGAACTTTTAATACACTGGATAGAAACTTGATAAACTATCTCTCCTTTCTCTCATCCTATAAAATGATTGTACTGTTTATTCATTATGTAAGACTGCTGCGAATAAACTGGTCAACTGCGCAAATCCTCCAGCTGCTTCTGGCTGTTTTTGATTCACCACTGTTTACTGAATATACTCTTGTACATAATATCTGTCCTGAATTATTTCCACCTCTCTAGTCGCGCAAAGTATCCTTGGGGACGACTGTGCATGTTTGGAAGGCCCTTGAACCACAGAAAAGGGGCTCGCCAGTTTAAAATGATAAAGAAAATGTTCCAGCATGTATTTGACGTAGGCAGGCAGAACTTTTAGAATACAGAGTGTGTAAAGTAAAATATGGTTGTTTACTTGTTTTTATGGCTTCCTTCTTGATACTCAAGGCTGTTTGCTACGTTGCAGTGATGGAAGTGCGGACATTAGCCCCCCATTCGCACCCATATTGTGGTCCCAGTGGGAGACATTCATCCCACTAAGGTTTATTCATGAGGACAGTGGAGTGGCCTGTGCATTATAAATAGAAAAGAGCTCTCTACAGCGCTCGGCCTCCTTAGTTTCTACAGGTCTGTACTCACACAAACACAAAACAGAACATTTTAAGTTACGTAAGAGGTCTTAGGCACAGTCTCTGGGCAAGGGCACTGACGAGAAAGAAAACTAAGTGACGCAATTGTTTGGGGTCATTACTATAGTTTGAAATATTGGTCATCATACATATTATTGTAATTGGATATTAAGTCTTCATAGCCAATTCACCTTCCCCCATTTTGTCACAGCAACCACAGTTTTTCTTTTTTTTGATGATTTTGATTTTATTTAAAGAAAGACCACCAGTGTGAATTGAAAGCAAATCATACATAAATATATATATATATATAGTTACATTTTTTTAATATGGGGTCTACAGCTGAAGATGAAGTCTCCAATCTTAGATGTATGGAGGACCGTGGCTGCCAAAACAATAAATATATACAGAAATAAATGAATAAATAAATACATTTAAAAAAGATAACATTTGCAAAGACATGCATGCAATTATGAGAATAAGTGCATTTTTTTCTGTATTTATGTATTTATATATTTATTTATTTATTTATTTTTGTAAATTCTTCATGCATTTATTTATACATGTATTTCTCTTTCTGTATTTATTTTTGTATTTATTTATTTCTCTATTTATTTATTTATTTCTCTATTTATTTATTTTTGCATTTATTTATTTGTTTCTCTTAATTTATTTTTTCTTTATTTATTTATTTCTGTATTTATTTTTTTCTCTATTTATTTCTGTATTTATTTCCATATTTCTCTTAATGATATGCAAATCATGGGGTGGACCGGGATGCCTCTGCTATAAGCTCATCTTCCTTGCTCCATAAGCTTGTCCAGCATAGGCGGTCATGTTGAGATCACTGTGTTCTCGCTATAGACATGTCAGAACGAAAAAATAAAAATCTCAAGCATTCTTCCATATGCAACAATTGCATTGTGTGTGTGTGTTTTTTTTGTCCGGCTCGTGAGAGGCTTTTGGCAAAGGCAGTGACAGGTGCTCGTGTGTATTTTACTACAAAGCGCTGAAGTCCGCCGAAAAACCCCGCGTTCGAAGTGTGTGTTTTACACTCAGACACTGGAGCTTTCAGTGAAGGCTGAGAGAGACTGAAAAGTGGAGGCGGCCACAGCACTGACCGAGCCATATATATGGTACAAACGGTGTGTAGGAGAGTGTGTGTGTGTGGGGGGGCGAACATGACATGTTCGTTCTGACATGGCTATTGAGAGTGAGGAGTTGTCGTCATAGCACAGAGCCCCTCCCCTCGATAGCGCAGGACCCTCCCCGTCTCCGCCATGATGGTAGGAACCCAGCGGCAAACAGTTGTTAACTCGGTAGCAAAGGAGGTCATCGCTATTTCTGTTTTACCATGCCTGGAGCTCATTGCTGTGTTAAAAACTGCTCCAGTACTTCACACAATAAGAAAGGAAAACGTAGGAACAACGGTTTACAATTTTTTAGGCTACCAAAATGGATACATCAGGGAGCGCAAGTGTCTGACCTGACGAAGAGACGCCGGATGGCTTGGTTGGCTGCAATAAGAAGAAAGGACCTTACTTTCGATCTCACCCCCCAGTCGATGAGAGTGTGTTCTCTGCATTTTCACTCGGGTACGTCCTAAAATGTCTTAAAGGAATAGTTCACCGTTTTTACATACTGACATATGTTCTTACCTTACCTTAGACTAGTTAATACGTACCTGTCTGGTCTTAGTCCGTGCGCTCTGTCATGCAAACGGAGCAAAAACGGGAGCACAACCGCAGCCTCCTCTGGTCACTGTGTAAGACCCAAAAGGTAGCTCCCGCTAGAAGCTACCAAACTCTTCCAAGTGTTCCCTATTAAATGTATATAGTTACGTGACGTGTTACACTGCAAAGTATAGTAACACAGAAATGTAACAGTCGATTTTCTCAGCGGATAAAACGGGTACTATATTGTGAGGCGTAGTAATCTGAGGGGCGCTACGTCCGCGCACTAACTTCTCTCCGGAGACTTCTCTCTCGCTCACTTCCGTCAATAGAAGCAGCGTGACTTGTAATACACACAGTAGCAGCGAGAGAGAAGTCTCCGGAGAGAAGTTAGTGCGCGGACGTAGCGCTCCTAACTTCTCTGCGCAAAAAAGAAAGTCAAGGTCTTTTTGCCACTCCGCTGCAGGAAGCTCGTATGGGTCTACCTGTTGTATGTTTGAGAGCTTCTCCAAATGACGTTGTTTTGCCGTAGGTAGAAGCTTTTCCCTGTACGGTCCATTTCCTTTCGCCTTCACTTTCTCCATTAACTGTCTTGCTAGTGTTGTAATCGTAGATGTATTTACTGCCGAAATAATAAACGCGCTCAAGTTAACACACACCTCTGGAGCGTTAGCATAGACTGTATATATCGAGCGTTAGTGGCGTTGCCCCTGGCAACCGATAGAGGATTCTATCAACATGGCCGACCGGATTAGACCCTGCCCAAATTATCACGTGACTCCTCATTCTCAATAGCGAGAACGCAGTGATCTCAACATGACCGCCTATGCTGGACAAGCTATGGAGCAAGGAAAAAAATTAACCAATGAGCTTACAGCAGAGGCATCCCGGCCCACCCCATGATTTGCATATCATTAAGAGAAATACGGAAATAAATACAGGAATAAATACAGAAATAAATACATAAATAGAGAAAAAATAAATAAAAATAGAGAAATAAATAAAAAAATAAATACAGAAAGAGAAATAAATGTATAAATGCAGAAATTAATGTATGAATAAAAACAAAAATAAATAGATGAATAAATAATTAAATACAGAAATAAATGCACTTCTCATAATTGCATGCATTTCTTTGCAAATTTTATCTTTTTTAAAAGTATTGTTTTGGCAGTCACGGACCTCCATATAGATGCATTAGATTGAGGGCATTTGTAAACAGCGATGTTTAGATCTCCAATAGATCTTTATTTTTAATAATTAATAAAATACAAATAACAATGAAAATAAAAAAGGGATTGTCAAAGTCAATGTGAAAAAACAAAACAGATGTGTTGAACTACATGTCAAGTAATTATTAGTAATGTTAACATCAGTTGTAACTCCTGTTAAGTCGTGAGCAAACTATGAGTATTAGAGATTTTGTATGCATTTAAATTAATAGAAGTTACATAAACATTTCGGGTGCAAAGGCAGAACAATGCAGACTCATCCTCATACAAGATTGTGTGATCCACGTTATCAGCATCCCTTTAATTCGATCAGACGCTGAAAGCTGCAGCAGATTGGTACAAGCTTCAATGGCGTCCACACGAGCACCTTTGATTGTTAAAATTCCTCTCTGTTTCTGACTAAATGGCCAAAGCTGGTTTTAATCTTCAGGCATATTTGATTCCATTGGCCGCGTCCCTGAAACCCTCCTTCTCTATCAGGCGCCTGAAAGACTTCTTTGTGCCGCATTGGAAGATTTAAATTTTGATACAGACTCCAGCTGATTGCACTACGGCAAAGCAAAGGTTATTATCATGATGGACTAGATAGCGAAACGTAAGCCATTATGTGGGCTGAGGAAAGGTTGATTAAAATGAGTTTCGGGTTGACTTAGTTCCCTTCGTCCCAACTTCACCCAGTAGCCCCTGGAGGTTTAAAAAAGAACACTTTCCATTTCCAGATTATTCACGAAGCAGGCTTAATCAATCGCAGTGACTCTAATATTTTTGTCGGAGCACTCACGGGTGTTTTTCACAATCATGTTTATTGATCACCTTCACAAGGACGAAGCCATTTAATACTGGAGTAAATCCATAGACAACATAAAAGTGCACATAATGTTTAGAGGACGAAATGATTTGTAGGGACTGTAACAAACTCTTTCTGTGCTTGTTTCATTTTTTATAGTTAGAAACTTTCTATTGATACCAGTAAACAGGACATTTTCTGTAGGTAAAAATGTGGGAAAAAAAGCCCAATCCACAATACAACCATTTTACATTATTCAGTGCACTCTGGGTGAATCCACATTCAAAGACGGCAAATACAATACACAGATTATTTAGTATACTAAAAGCCACATGGCATTTTTTTCCATAATGCATGAATTGGGGCGGTCCTGAGCTGGGTATGAGTGTCTACTGCCCTACTGCCTTTCGGACCTGTCAACGCTGTCCAGACTGTGCTGATGTGAAGACCTGCTTTAAGGCGACAGTCAGTTCACCGCTGGGGTCTGTTTGCTGGGAGCCTAGCTAGACATGGCCCCACCCCCCACCAACCATTGAAGGAAAGACATCACATGGCCTTTATGAATGGCGCAATGTAAAGAAAATGTATATAATCTAAAGGACGTAAGTAATCATTATTTTTATAGCCCATTTTTACAGACCAAGGTCAACCAAAGCGCTTAACAATGTTCAGAGTTAAATTGTTTTTACCTCGCTCGACGCAGAGTGATGATAGAAGCAAGACGCCAAACACAATGGCGCATCAAACCCCCCAATCAACACCATTTATTCACTCACTCACTCAATACATTCAGATCTATTGTACATATTTTTTGTGGTAGGGGAAACTGAGCACTCGGAGGCAATCTACGTAGACACAGGGAGAACATGCAAACTCCACACAGAAAGGCCTGGAGGTGGAATCGAACCCTGTAACTTCTTTCTGTGAAACACAACCCAAAAAGTTTTAAGTTCAGATCACGCATGTGGCTGAAAAGCAGGAAGTATGTGAGTGGTTTTCCTTTTGTTAATGTACCGTGAAACAATTGTGTGTTTCTTTCAGTGGAAACTTGAGTGCAGTTTTTGTACTTGTATCTTGTACTAACTATCTGTGCTTTGATAGCAACTGCAGCGGTGTCTCGACAGGTTCAGAAAGTTTTCAGGTGAACTAAAATATTAATTGTACATCGTGGGGGTGTAATAACTTCACCTGATGTCTATTGTTTAGAAAGGCTGTTCGGGGCACACATTTTATAATTGCTTTATCATATGTTATCTTCCCCACAATTCCTTCCCCTAAAATTGTTTTCTTTCAGACCTAAGTGAGAGGCAAAATGCATTTGTGGGATTTTATATAGTGAGTAATACAAAGGAAGTGCTGCCGCTAGCAATGTCAGAGCGGGTTAGACTCATCCCAAAATAGGTACTAAGGATAGGAGGTGAACATGTCATCCTGACTTAGGTCAACAAAGCAGGAGCTCACACTGGGTAGACTGCATCTCTTCTCTCAAAACAATTGTTATTATGGTGCTGTCGGGTGCACAGGAGAGCTACCCTCACCTTACTGTTACAACTTCAGCTCATTTTACCACCCAATATTGGTTTTGTGACGCATCAAACATGTTTTACGGGCACTGTTTTTTTCAATCTAAATCAATATGCAATGTCAACTCAACTCAATTCAAAAACTGTATTGTCCCCGAGGAGAATATTGTTTGCATGTGGTGGAGCAGTAACATACATTCTAATAACAATGCAATACAATAATGACAGTGAGTATGGCACACATATCAGGCACTGCTTAACCCTTCAATGTTCACTCATTGAAGTAATAAATGTATTTATTACTTAGGAGCACAACTTTTATTTTTATTATTGACCGTTACGAAATGATTGAGATGCATTTTCAGTTTGATTGTAATGTTCAAGATAAAAAATGACCTTCTGTCTGAACCACTACAGAAACTGTTCACAATCAGAAACAGTCATTATGAATTTAGAGGATGAGATGGAGATGTTCATAAAACAAAAATGTAGAACTACTGTAATGAAAAGTTGTTTATCTGTTAGAGGGGTTGATCTCTGGAACTGATGCACAGATTGACTTAAGTCCTGCAATTCACTTTACCACTTTAAAAGAATTGTTTAAAACTATCATTTTGGATGGCTACCTGGCTATTAGATTTTTGATATTGTTATAGTTGCTAATTTAAATGCTATTGTTTGCATTCACGTACACTAATGACACTTGTAAAAAGGGTAGGCAATATAAGCATTAGCTTCAGCCTGCTTCTTTTCGGTCTTGGTTTCTGTTGTAATTTACTGTCCTGACAATGTGTAAAATGTACAAGTGACCGAAATAAACTTCATTCAATTCAAAATGCAGTTTGATGGTAAAAGTGCCTAAAAACAAGTGAGATGCCCTAAAGTGGTATATTTATAAAGTGACTCCAAAAGTGATCAACCAAATTGTTGAAGTATCCATTAAAGGGTTAATCAAGTGGAAACATCTGGACAGTGGACAAAATAGGTGCCACATTTGTCCTTTGTCACTTTACATTGTCACTTTATCTACACATTTAGCCCATACCCTCATTCTACTAACATGTACAGTAGTATCACATGCTGCTAACATGTACAGTAGTATCACATGCTGCTAACATGTACAGTAGTATCACATGCTGCTAACATGAACAGTAGTCTCACATGCTGCTAACATGAACAGTAGTATCACATGCTGCTAACATGAACAGTAGTATTACATGCTGCTAACATGTACAGTAGTATCACATGCTGCTAACATGAACAGTAGTATCACATGCTGCTAACATGAACAGTAGTATCACATGCTGCTAACATGTACAGTAGTATCACATGCTGCTAACATGTACAGTAGTATCACATGCTGCTAACATGAACAGTAGTATCACATGCTGCTAACATGTAC
This sequence comes from Knipowitschia caucasica, assembly GCA_964034765.1. Taxonomy (NCBI): domain Eukaryota; kingdom Metazoa; phylum Chordata; class Actinopteri; order Gobiiformes; family Gobiidae; genus Knipowitschia; species Knipowitschia caucasica. The sequence goes on along the minus strand of OZ035832.1, from coordinate 19,470,126 downwards.
AGTAGTATCACATGCTGCTAACATGAACAGTAGTATCACATGCTGCTAACATGTACAGTAGTCTCACATGCTGCTAACATGAACAGTAGTCTCACATGCTGCTAACATGTACAGTAGTATCACATGCTACTAACATGAACAGTAGTCTCACATGCTGCTAACATGAACAGTAGTCTCACATGCTGCTAACATGAACAGTAGTATCACATGCTTCTAACATGTACAGTAGTATCACATGCTGCTAACATGAACAGTAGTCTCACATGCTGCTAACATGTACAGTAGTATCACATGCTACTAACATGAACAGTAGTCTCACATGCTGCTAACATGTACAGTAGTATCACATGCTGCTAACATGAACAGTAGTTACATCACTCTGAACATTTGAACAACTTTCTCCCCTAATATTCTTGCATTGTAGAGTGTATTAGTGATCTATCTGCATATGTATACACTTACAAGTATATATTTCTTTTTCTAGGGATGAAGCATTTCATACTTGCTAACTTAAAGACAGAGAATGTATTTTATTTTATTTTCAAAGTTTCGAGTTACTTAATATTCACTAATCTTGTGTTGTACAGTATGCTCATCATTCCTACTGGTCTTTAGCTTGTGATGCAACAATGACATTTCCCCACCATGGGACAAATAAACAAGATATAAATATTAATCTTAACTCATTGTACCATGTTAGTTTTGTACTTCTAATCCATATAAACAACAAGAAAACCGTGAGCAGGGAAGAAATACATGCTTTGAATCAGTCAACGGTTTATTATGGAAAACTGTGAAGCATCCTTCGTTGCGGATGGGCACAGCCATATTCCTGATTGAAAGCTTGTCCGACCACTTCTCCGCGTAATTGATCCTGTAATGAGGAGGGTTTACAGTCATTATGTCCGTTTTATTGCACTTCTGTCTGGTAGACTCATTGACCGAGCTCACCTTGCCCTCATTGGCTAATAGTGGTTCACAGATAGGGCAATATAGCATAGGAGATTTCTTTTGGGGGGGTGGGAGATGTGGGCATTGCTTGAGGTGGATATGCATGTGAGCAAAGTGATTCAATCCAATCCAATCCACTTTATTTATATGGCACATTTTATAAAACACATTTCCAAAGTGCTCCAAAGTACAGATAAAAGTACCGCGTTAAAATGTACAAGTCTGTCTGATTCACATGCAGCAGCAAAACACAACAAAACAATATTACTTACATTTTCCATCAAAAAATAGAACCACAGTTTCTTCACAGAAAAAGCAGAGACATGCAGAAAAAAAAAAAAGTGTATGTTTATGAACGGTCTTTATGATACACTGCGCTGAACTAAAAAATGCATTGAATTGTTGAATACTTGTAAGTAGACCTTCAACATGTGCAATATATACAATCATCTGTCAGAGGGGTATGAAAGGGATAAACGGCTGCTCTCTGTATAGTGTTGTCAAATATAATCTCGTGGCTCGGGTATTCAGCTGGGGAAAAACAGTCCATGATAACACAGTAGCACCTCTGCCGGCTCCAGCTCTGGCCAGGCAGTGTCACTCACAATCAGCCAACCTTTGCCAAAGAGCATTCATCCACAAAATGCCAGATTCCACTATAATCATGTTTATCTTTTTTTTTTTTCCTACCTCGATCTCTCCGAGTCTGGACAATCTCGGATTTTTTAAGACGGACCATTGAAAATCTTGACCTTATGGAGGACTGTTATTATGGGTTGAAGAAATATGTGCTTGGAAGTGTTGAAGCTTGGAGCACTGTGTAGGTTCACCGACTGTACGTAATCACTCAATGTCTAAATCATCCGAACGTCATGCCATAAATCATACCAATATCAGTTACATAAATATGCTGATAATTAACAATGATTTATAAGTGGTTGTAGCTGTGATAATCAAAATGTATCTGTATGATTCTAAAATAGCACTTGAAAATGGCGTAACGATATTTCAAGATTTAAGAATTTATTTGACATTTTCAGTAAAACCACATTGGAAAAAACTGTGCAAGACGATACCACTAGTACGCACCAGACAGAGAAAATAGTACACACCAGGGCCCCTGCCAATGTGATGATATTGCAGAAGGATGGAGTTCTTATGTTTGATAAATGCAGTTAAAATTTCATTAAATGTACAATTTATGTCCAAAAGTCTACTATGAACAAGGGTTGAGAATTAGCATGGTCTTGCTGAGGTCTCCATGTGCTCTCCATGTAACTGGGGTGTCCATATGAATTAAATAAATACAGAGACAGCAAAGGAATGATACACTCTCATTAGGTCTTCTGTGTCTACAATATAAAAGGAAATACAAATACAAAAGAAGATTGAAGTCATTGTCCTGAATCCCATTATGCATCACATCAACAGGAGTGTGCTACGTTAATAAATGGGTTTGAAATTCACATTTGAACTTAGGATTCTTCAGAGGAGGTCATTTCCTTGTAAGCGGCTGACCTATCCTCTGTATTAGATGGAGTCGGGCCTTGATGTTGAGACTGTTGTGAAGTGCAGCAGGTACAGTACAGTGCACCCAAACTGCAGCAGGACCCCGGTGCATATCTGATGAGGAATATTTGATGGGGAATCTGGGGCAGGAAGGCACAGATGAAAAGCCATCTCTTTCTCCAACTTGGGACGTGATCAGCATATTAATACAGAGCTGTGATTAGACTTTGTCGACGATACCTCAAGGCCGCACCTAATGAAACAAAGAGGCTGACCTTCCCGCAAATTCTGAAGTTTGACCAAAATATGGAAGTTCACCATCAGCATTGAATCTTTGAATACATTCCCGTTCATTTACATAATTGGAATTTGGATCGCTCTTCGGGTTTGTTTGGTAATAGGTGCCGCAGGACGGGAACCTCCACAGAGGTTATACTGTAGAAGGGAAATGAGGAGACGACTCATGAACTCTGACCAAAAGAATCAAACAGCTGCAGGAATAGAAACTGTAGGCCTCATCTACAGTGGTCGGAAAATAAGTCATATCCCATAAACTTTTACATGTTTATTTTAATGTGAAGTAAAAGAAAACGTGATTCCCACATTTTGGAAATCTCACAGAACATTGTGTAATCTATCATCCAGGAATGGAAAGAGTATGACAAACCTGCAAATACACAGCGGTCTTCCTAAAACTAACAGCTTCAGCAAGGTCAACACTGATCAGAGATGCAAACAAGAGACTAGTGGTGCTCTGGAGCACCTGCAGATAGCCACAGCTCTCCTGGGGGAACATGAGGCAAATACAAGTCATACACTACACTAATCTGACCATTTTGATAAGATAAGAACAGATAAGATAAGATGGACTTTATTTATCTCACACAGGAGAAATTTACATGTCACATTTGGCATGGATAGAATCACTGAGATTTGTGCAAAAGACATGCTTGAGGCAAAAAATATAGTCTTTTCAGGATATATTATGTACAGTACAATGCAAAAAAATAAAAAAAAAATAAGTGGAAAATAGTAAGCCAGTTTTTAGATAAAGCCATTAGAGGGTCACAATCAACACGTGGAAGGTTCTGTGGTCAGATAAGGCCATTATGTGTTGGTCCAAATGAAAAAAGCTTCGTATGGTGGTGAAAAACTACACTGCTCATGACCCTCAACGCTACATCTGCAGTGTCACCGGGCAGTCTTCACACACAAAAATCATAAATAAAGAAAAAAACAGGTATAAATAATATATTCTCAACGATAAAAGGGATTTTTGTTCAAAATAGCGATGCATATTAATGAGACAGATTAAGACTTCCTTAAATACCGCTCGATTGCCATTATCTAGAGATTTTTCTAAAACCCAACTCTGAGCGTTGGATGGCTTCTGTTCTTCTACACTTGTCACACATCTCATCCTTTGTGTTATTTATGTGGTTCAATATGCTCTTTGATCTGATGTCAGAGTTAGAAACACACATTTCGAAAGAAGACAGTGCAGTAAATTGAAGTAGCCTGTGCATTTAATACGTTTTCGTGCTTCTTATATGCGCCAAATAAAATCTGACTGCTAAGTTTTCTCTGCGGTTCTAACAAGCCAGCCTCAAAAATTTCATTTATTGAGAAAATTTTGAGTACAGGATTGCCTTATGCTTTGGTGAAATTCAAGACAACAGCCGGCAGCCACTCATTATTGGGCTGCCCGTGGTAGAAGCGAATGAGTATATTTGATTGAGCGCCCTGCGAGGCTGTGACCATCCATAAAGCTGGTGGCTCACACCTGGGGCAGCTGCTTCACAACTCCAAACATCCAAACAGCCTCAACACGCCTCAGAGGAACAGGCCCACTGTCAGGCACTGCATGTCACCGCAGACACATACATTCATCAAAACAGGCGTTTCTCTACTTTAATATCTACTTTAGGGGCAGAGCTTGTTGAGCTTTCATATTTCAGGGTTTGTGCCTGCAGTGATTTACAATAGTGAGATGAAAATGCATGTGCTTTTCAATAAATTATACATACAGTAAGCTAATGTGTATGCAGGACTTCATATAATTTTAATTCCTGCAGTTTTTCACATATAGTTTACTGTAAAAAGTTAAACATTGCTCAGATTTGGCCAAATGTATTAACACTTGAGTGAATTCTGACTGCCTTAAAATGAGATTTGCCAATTGGATAACAATGATCTTGTATTACAAAGTTACAAGAAATGTCCCCTTAGGAGTAAAAGAAAAAATGCAACAGTTCAGTTCTTGAATTAAGACTAAATAGCTGTGCACCCATTGGAAAATCTTTCAGGACAATAAGAATGTACTCAAATTAGAATTAAAAAAAAACTTTATTTATAACCAAATGTTTGTCTTTAATTTTTTGTTGTCTATTGTGCACAGTGGTTATTTTGTGTACAACTAGTCCAATGTGTTAGTAACTGCAAAAAGCACAAAGGTTTAAACAAGTTGAGAAGTTTTTGGCTGGACCTGGAATGTCTCTTGAGAGGAATCACTTATCTAAACAGCTTAACAACCAGGAACCCAGGAGTGGCCTCTGGGGAGTTTAATTTCTACAACTAATACACAGCCTTACATGTAAGAAACAAAATACATCCTGACGCACTCTCGGGCCAATGATTGATTGCCTCGAACATCCCTGCCCATTAAAGGATCTTGTCTCGAGTGACTCAGATTGTTTTATGTCTTACATGTTGATCAGTGTTTTTTACTGTCAATCCTGATGAGCTCCTGCCAAAAATGAATCCACTGAACCATCTTTCTCAAATGTTTCCTATTTGTTTACATTCAAGTGTAATGGTAAGAAATGGTCAATATACCGTTAACACAAGGACTCCCACCATCATGAAACTACAAGAAATCTCATAATTTTGTCTGCTCTCATTCAAACCAATGGAATTCTGGGAAAATTGCCCCCAAAATCTTGGGTTTTTAGACAAGTCTATTAAAAGCATTTTTTAGTAATTTTTTACCTTTGATCCCTTTTACGTTACGTTAAGTGTTAAAACTGGTAAAAACAGCAAAAAAGCAGTTTCTTGAAAGGCTACCAAATGAAAACTGGTTGCAGGAAAACGTTATGTTGTCATAGTTACTAGTTCTGGGTCTACTCTGGGAGATAAAGCTACTCTCATTTCAAAAGTAGAATCAAATTTCATAAAAAAGGTGGGTGAAACAGCCAACCCCCTAAAACACTTTTCTGTTGCTTATGGGAGGAAAATGTGAATGAGTCTCATCCAACATAAAAGTCCTGAGCTGTATACTAAACACGACAGTATATGCCCAAATCCAATGTGTGCCGGGGTTGACATTATTCATCACCTCCACCACCGCCTGCTCAGTGCTCCGTGCAGTGCCTGGTCCTCCATGCTGTGAGACTGCTCCTGCTGCTCCCTCCCAGGCCCAGGCAGCTTCGGCTTGAGTGATTTACTATCTGGCTGTATTTTGTCTCACTTGGGTACACTCGGCTAGCAGCAGCACTGCCCTGTCACAAACAGCCTCTCCGTGTTTGTAATTCGGCGTGAAGCGGTACCTGGGAGGCGCTATCTCCACCGCATTCATCACAACCACGCTCCTAATCTGGTCTGGGTCCGGTCGCCTCCACTGCATCAATAAGCCACATGGCCGTGAAGACAAATATCCTACAAAGAGAATGTATGTGCAGCAGTCACACAATGAGATAATCCGAGGTAATTAGTCACTGCTAACTTTACCAGGGAAGTCTTCGGTCAAGGTTCAAGATCACGGTTTCTACTCAACACAGGGTTAAGTCAAGTTGTAGAGGTTTGGCTAGCAGCGGTGGATGGTTGCAAGAAATCAATTATTTTTTATGTTATCTATGATAGTAGTACACAAGCTGGGTTGCCATGTTTTAAATGAGGTCCTATATTTACTCACAGTCTGGACTTCGTTTTAAGTGGGCTAATTAACAGTTCTCACAAAGTCACTGCTCCCTGTGTGGACGAATGTACTCTAGTTTATCTGTTTAAAATCTCCACAAATTAAGCATTTTTGATCTAAGCAAACCAGCAATGGTCTAATTAAAGTAAACCAGACAATCAAGTTTAAACACTCTCCTTACGGCTATCAAATGCCAGTGAAATTCAGAATAAAGTGGCCATACCTGCATGTGAAAGCCAGAACCTGTCAGATCTCTGAAGCGAAGCAGGGCAGGACCTGGTTAGTACTGTGACGGGAGATCTCTGGGAACACCAGGTGCCACAGTGGGGTGGCTGCGGCTGTAAAGTGACGAACAGTTGTTGTGTCCTTAGGCAAGACACTTCACCCACATTACCTAGAATTGGAGGGGCCGATGGCACATACTGGTTGCCTTGCTTCTGTCAGTGTGCCCCAGTGCAGCTGTGGCTTTAGTAGTTTATCACCGCTGTGTATGGGGTGAATGAATACTGACATGTGAAGCATCTTTGAATGTCCCAAAAAGCGCTATATAAATCTTTGCATCATTATTATAGTGGATACTGTGTGGATGGATATGTTGGTGTTAAAAGTGTAGCCTATTGTTGTCTTTCAATTTATTTGTAATCCTTTCCTTTTCTATAACGCGTTGCTCTCTCAGACATGCTTTTTTCATTCACATTACGGCTTAAATAAAACACAAATGAATGTATAATAGAGGTGGTGCCACCTTTGCCTGGAGGCTAAATGGTCTTTGAAAAATGTAAAACCTTTTCCACTCAAATTAATGCAAAAGGTTTAGAAAAAAAGCTATTTCATATTATCACATGTTCCCGGCTTTAATAGCTTGTTTAAGAAAGAGTTCCCATTAATCATTTCCTCAGGTGCCAGTGTCAGCAGAAAGCAGTACCCAAGCAAGTTATAATGTCTGCAAATATTTGAGCTTTACTGATTCCAAAATTCTGAAAGTAAACTCGACACAGAATGTTAATGTTGTAGTCCTGGAATCTGTGATAATGTTATTCCAAAAGGGACCAATAATGCTGCAGCAAGAGGAGCTGGCGATGCTCTTAGTGCTGCCGGCATAGTGCTGCCATTTTCCAAGTTTTATTTGTCCCTGTGTGTGCTCAAGTGCTGGTTTCACACCAAATACCAACTAATCAAGAGAATAGTTTTCTTCTTTTAAAAAATATGGGAAAGAGCTGAATAATTTACTGTCTACTGTATTTCCAAATTTTATAGAATTGTCTTTATAACCATTTCACAACATTGGCAAATTAATTTAGTTTTGGGTTTTGCTGAATCCAAAAACAATATTGACATAACGGCACAAACCCGATATCAAAAGCTTTGTTTTCCATCTGGTTTTGCTATGACATATCCTTAGATTATGATCAGCTACCTTTACCTATTATAATAATAATAATAATAATAATGCATCGGTTTTATATAGCGCTTTTTTGGACACTCAAAGACGCTTCACATGTGTCATTATTCATTCACTCCATACACGGTGGTGATAACCTACTAATGTAGCCACAGCTGCCCTGGGGCACACTGACAGAAGCGAGGCAACCAGTATGCGCCATCGGCCCCTCCGACCACCACCAACCATTCACACACACACCAGACTCGTTCTAGGCAATGGGGGTGAAGTGTCTTGCCTAAGGACACAACAGCAGTTTGGCACTTTACAGCCGCAGCCGCCCCACTGTGGCTGGTGTTCCCAGAGGTTAAGTGTCTTGCCAAGGACACAACGACAGTCAGTGGGAGTCGATGGTGAAGGTCTTGAGCGGGGCTTGAACCCACGACCTTCTGGCTCAAAGGCCAACGCTCTACCAACTGAGCTACTGCCGCCCAGTTATTCAAGTCAATCATGCTGATGCACATAAGTGGTACGCAGGTACGCATGCGCGGCAAATATCAGAAATGCGTATCATCACTTGAGTTGTAAGCGCTTTTGCGTATACTTCACATAGACCAGTCCTTCTCAAATAGTGGGGGCTCCTGCCTAGGGGGGCGTGGTACGATAACATCCATAGACGCGCGCACAGAACCATATACACGCGATCAGGACCGTCCCCAGGTTGTCGAGTCATTATTTGACTTTTTGGGCTGAGAGTAGATTTTTAAAATATTTTTTTCCACATAGTTAGTGCCACTTTATTGCCAAACTCTTTTTGACTTATTGTATTGAGAAACATGTGTTAGTCTCACATTATTATTATTTTTTTTATTACCTTTCCTGTGTGGGAGTTGTAAATTCTTTTTATTATTTTACTGAAGGATTATAATAATACACTGCATTTTTATTGACAAGTGTCATCTCTCAAATTCTTTTGAAATTATGTTTTTATCTACTCCAGAGGCTGAGATATCAATCATTCTGTAGACGTTAAATTTCAGGAAAACCTCAGGTTTTGGAGGGTAGTTCTGAAGTCGGCCATAGGTTTTACAGGTCTGTTTTACCAGCTGTGTCAGGCCTTAATGGGTTATTTGATTTGGATTGAGATGCTGATCTAAACTCTAGCATTAAAAAGAAGCAAGTATAAAATCTTGATCAAGAACCGCGCGACAAATGGAACGAGTACCAAACACCATGTCCTGGTACTCATCTGAGTACCTCACTGAAAAAATTATGTGCATCCCTGCCACATATTAATTATTATTATTATTTAATGCATATTAAAACTCAATTCAATTCAGCCTTGAATTGAAAGTCTTGTAGGACTTTATCCGGTTGTCGATTCCTCAACAACAGATCAGAGCTGGAAACAGTTTGAACACAGGGAATGCAATAATAAAAAAAACACATAGGAGCCATTGGTCTGTACAAGGGGCCTCAAACCTTTGCCTCGTCAGCTACCAGTAGCTCGCCACCCCCTTTCAGGTAGCTCCCCAAAGTATTTAAGAATGCGCGATCCTGGATGATTCTCTTTTGAGCTATTGCGTATCTAAATTGTCATGAATGCGGGTCTCTCTTTTTTTCTGAAAGAGCCAAAAAGTCTCCTACTATCAATCAATCAATCAAATTTTTTATAAAGCGCTTTTCATACAAAAAATGTAGCACAAAGTGCTTTACAGTTTAGTTAAAAACAATCCAACATGCCCAGCCCTAAAACCACCTCCCCACACACCCCCCCAAAACCACATTATATTTACCCCCACATGCGTATACACACGCACACGCACACGCACACGCACACACACACACAAATATAAAGTCACATCAGGTACAATAGGTAAAACAATAAAAAGAAATGGGGCTGGGTGCAGATGTAACCGGCTGAAGAAGCGCCATCCAAGGAGCCATCTGCACCAGGAGCAGAGAGCCGGCTGCAGCCACAGGGAACGACACAGGACCCAGAGGAGAGAGGGGCCCCAGACCCCACCAGTCCCAGGAGTCAGACCCCATAGGACCCAGAGGAGAGAGGAGGCCCCAGACCCCCACCGGATCCAAGAGCCAGACCCCCGAAGCCACAGCAGACCCCAGCTCCCAGTGCAGAGGGCTCCTCCAGAGGAAACACTGGGGATACTAAAACAATGCAATAATACAATAGAAAGTAGAACAATAAAATGAGACACTAAAAAGAAAATGGCAGCTGCCTAATATTGGTAATAACAATAGTAAATGGGTAGATACAATAAATAATTAAAAACCAAAAAATAGAATGTGTGTAAAAACATAAATAAATATACTAAAAAGCAATCATAAATAATAAATACTAATCTAAAGCTACTCTAAAAAGGTGCGGCCTTGAGCTAAAACATGTATTTCTGTGGGAGCCATGAATATATTTTTTTACAATGAATATGTTTGATTTATAACAAGATCAACACATTTAGAGTGAGATATTAGTCATGTAATACTGTATACTGAAGAAATCCAGTGTATAAAATATTCTTACTATTGGTTCCTGACCCCTGCTGTACAGTATAATGGTGTATTATGCATGTATGTTCTCCATGAATGGCAGTAGTTATTCCATAGACTAAGATGGCCTTTTGACTGCTAAAGCTTTTTTTTAAGGAGCTCTCCAATGAAAATGGTTGGATACCCCTGGTCTATAGAAAGCAAATAGCCAATGTCCATAAATGTTAATAAAGCAGGGTGTAATTGACCCCGTCCTTCAATGGATGGAGTGTTGCTCATTTAGAACATTCTATTATGTCCTAAATATTAGCCTATCCATACTAAAAATGCACAAATAATGCATGATGTTTTTGTGCCTGGATTTTACAATGACCGACTAATCAAATAAACTTCCTCTACACTCTATTTTTCAAAAAAACAGTCAAAAGGGAGAGCAAATCGGGCGGCACGGTGGCTGAGTGGATAGCACTCTCGCCTCTCAGCAAGAAGGTCCTGGGTTCGAATCCCGGCCGGACCAGGGCCTTTCTGAGTGGAGTTTGCATGTTCTCCCCGTGTCTGCGTAGGTTTCCTCCGGGTACTCCGGTTTCCCCTACCACTAAAAATATGTACAATAGGTCTGGCATGCGCCTCCTGTTCGGCGACCCCGCTCCCATCTCTGTGTGGAGTGAGAGGACAAGTGCCCAAAAAATAACAATTGTAAACCGCTTTGTGACTCTGGTCTGTGAAAGGCGGTATATAAATAAAGCTTACTTACTTACTTACTTACTTCAAATGAAACACCAGCGTGTCTGTCTTGAACCTGTGTGAGGTCGCTCTTTTGAATTCTTCCTGTCAAGTTTGCACTATGTGAGATGAGCGCTGCGGTAATGAATCGAATTTTGTAAATGGTTTCTGAATAATTGAAATGGATACCCAATTTGCAGTGCTAAACAAATATTACGTCCTGCCATTCAAAGTCCCATGCATTCAACTTAAAGAAATCCAGCATTTTGCATTGTGCATCCTGTTCTTTCCAGAAACAAGAAGTAAATATGAAAAGTGCATTATCCCGTAATGTAATAAACACCATCTTCTCCAGTAAATTTATCCCTTATACTTTATTCTACTTAAGCCAGGAAATGCATTATTCTTGTCGCTTTCAAAGGATATAGCATAAATCATGTCCCAGTAATGTACTATTTATTTGATTAGGTAGTTTTCCAATTAATGTTTGTTCCGCAGAGTCTGGTGGTGTCCGAACGCTAAAGTGAAACGGAGGTGTGCGTGCAGCTTAGCTAATGTAATTGTATCATATCTGCACAGATTGGAGGCATCAATGGTTTCTCTTAGTGTAAAGCCATACGTAAAGCCCGAATGACATAAAAGAGGATTATTAAAAGTTACTGCAGGAAAACTTTTGAGATACACAAACTGGGGACAGCAAGGGCCATTTAGACAACAACAACAAGGGAGTAATGAGTTTTTAAAATGTTTTATATAACCTTTATTAAACCAGGAAAGTACCATTGAGATTAAGAACCTCTTTTACCATGGTTACTATGGCGGCGCATGAACATGCTGCAGCTTCTCTCTCTCTTGACAAGGTGACGTTTCTACCCTTTTCTACCCTTTTCTGATAACTGCATTTGCAGTTTTTGTGATCCGCATTGTTTTGCAAGATGTTGTTGTACATCTTTGCCATGTTTTTGTGGAGTTCAGCGGATTTTTTACTGCCAAAGCTCTTTGCTAGCAATGAACAGAGGATGTGTTTTTAAAAGTAAACACACAGTTAGCATCTGAGCTAAAGGCTTTTTGAGCAGTATTTAACCTTTCTGTCGTGTTCGGGTCAAATCTGACCGATTTCCTACTTTCAACAATCATACATTTTTAGTTTTATATTTTATTGTTTCAAGGCCTTATGATATCCTCCACACTAGGCATTTGAACATGTACAATTGATGATCACCACTTTCGTTGAATTTTGAGGGGGTAAATCAACTTTGTAACACCTGTGGTGTTCCCGGTCAAAAATGGCCGCCATAGGAAATGAATGGGTGACTCTAGATCCTTTCATTCACCATAGTTTTCAACACACACACACACACACACACATACGCGTTTGCGTGACAAATGAGGACCTATGTCTGCACTGTGACATATCAGGACGTGCCTTTCTGAAGGTCCCAGAGACCTGAGGATCACATAGGGGGGAGCAGGGTGTGTTCAGTAAAACAGCTAGCTGTTGATATTTTGGTTACAAGAAACTTTTTTCCTGCAAGATTTTATTGCCACATATGAGGACTTTGACAGGTCTGAGTGATATATAAGGTCCTACAACACACACATCAGGTCTGAGTGAAATATAAGGTCCTACAACACACACATCAGGTCTGAGTGACAAATAAGGACCTACAACACACACATCAGGTCTGAGTGAGATATAAGGACCTACAACACACACATCAGGTCTGAGTGAGATATAAGGACCTACAACACACACATCAGGTCTGAGTGAAATATAAGGTCCTACAACACACACATCAGGTCTGAGTGACAAATAAGGACCTACAACACACACATCAGGTCTGAGTGAGATATAAGGACCTACAACACACACATCAGGTCTGAGTGAGATGTAAGGACCTACAACACACACATCAGGTCTGAGTGAGATATAAGGACCTACAACACACACATCAGGTCTGAGTGAGATATAAGGACCTACAACACACACATCAGGTCTGAGTGAGATATAAGGACCTACAACACACACATCAGGTCTGAGTGAGATATAAGGACCTACAACACACACATCAGGTCTGAGTGACATATTAGGACCTACACCACACACATCAGGTCTGAGTGAGATATAAGGACCTACAACACACACATCAGGTCTGAGTGAGATATAAGGACCTACAACACACACATCAGGTCTGAGTGACAACCTATACGCTCCGCCTCCTCCTCCACACACTCTGACCACAACCTAAACGCTCCTCCTCCTCCTCCACACACTGACAACATACCCTCCTTCTCCATTTCCTCCTCCACACACACTGACCACAACAAGGGGTTTTATGCCCAAAATCCACTGCACTCACAGTGGACGCTAAAGCTGAGCATGCAGTGTTTGCTAATGCTTTTATAATATGTTTCTGATGTGGATATTCAGACTCAACATTGACAATAACAGCGCTCACACACCTGTCTCGCTGCTCCTTCTCTTCCTCCTCTGCTCACACACCTCTGTCTCCTCCTCCTCACACAGAAGATGCAAGTATCCATCTCTCTGTTCACTGGGCTCATTCCCGTTACTTTCTTCGTTCCTCACTCAGACCCAGACACTGCTAAAGTTATCTGACAGCTCCGTAAAGTTTGTTTTGGAGGACCCGCAGCGTACATAGCTGCCCTGGTGCCTGCCTGTTTACAAATCGCTTTTGGTGAAAATTTGACTTTACTTGTATAATAATGTACTTTTGATCAAAAGAAATCACAGAGGTCCAGAAAAAGGGGTTTAGGGGTCCGAACTTGGAGCGCAGTCCGCCCTTTGGGGAACCTTGAACTAGTGTATTTATTAAAAAATAAAAAGGAAGGAAGATTGCGAGGCCCTGTGCGACGGCACAGGTCGCACAGCCCCTCCGACGGGCCTGCACCCGGCATCTTCACGGGAAGAAGTATCTTGTTTAATGCTACTGAATGAAAAAGTGTTTGGGTTGTATTCTCTTCCTCAACTCCTTAATATAAAAGGCCCCTTCAGGTGATTTTCAGGTCTGGCCGGAGAGATGTTGATGTGATGTGTGCAGAGAACTTGAGTTTGCATCTACAAAGCTAGTTTTGTCTTTACCCAGTATGATTGCTACTTTACTCAAGCTCCAATAGAAACTTTAGAACACTAATGATCAACTTGTTTGATATTGCCCACAATTTTATTCCAAAAGTCTGAGGATCAAAAGAATAAATCAAAAAGATTTGTGTTTGGGATAGATATGTTTCTGCTTCTATATATCTATTTATCCATCCATCCATCCTTCATACAAAAATGAATGCATTTTATTTTCAGTATAGTCTTTGGATGACACACTTTAATATAATATCACCTTTAACGCAAAGCAAAACAATGTCTAATAAATATTTTGACTTTGCGTTGGAGATTTGAAGTTGACCCATGACATACAATTTCTATCACCAAATATAAAAATACTTCTCCCCCTGAATATTGCTTATTCAGTGAAATACATCCATTTGTTTCAAAAGATGCATTTCATTATTTTCTTTTAGACTTTTCTTGAACATGACATTGAATCACCATGGCAACACAACATGGCGATGTCATTTTGTTTGTCTAAGCGGAACATTCTATCACCACAGCAACCAACACCATGTCATCGTAACCACGGCTCTGAAAAGTTCATGTGTGTGAAGAAAGACAAGACAAGTGACTTAAACAAACCCGAGGGAAATACGAGGATCAGAGCCCAGATTGACAAAGCAAAGCAAACGATACAACACTGACAAGATGTGGTGTTTTAGAAGAAACACGAGTAAAAAGGAGCTTTACAAAGCCATGGTGGACAATTTGGTTCTTGCGGAGGAATCAAACCAGGCTTTGTTGGCTGAGGTCAAGAAACTGAAGGAGGAGAAGAGTGACCTGGTCAACGCTCAAGCAGAAGAAACATGCAGACTGAAGGAGCAGGTGACACAGCTGCAAATGGAGAAGTCTGCTCTGGAGAGGGACTTTTTGGAGTCCACCGCTTTCAACCGGCACCAACTTGACACCACCCTCCAGGAGAAAACCAGCCTTGAACTCTCGCTGCAACAAACCACCGGAGAGCTGCAGACCGTACAGCAGACGCTGAGGACTTTGGAGAGGCGTGCTGAAGAGGACAGGCGAAAGAATGACTCCATCATTAAAGGTATGGACACACATCTCTCAAAAGTTGACGATGAAAACATGAACACATTAGAAGTAATAAACTTTTGTCTTCTAGATGCTGAACATTATATTAAGGAGCTGGAGACCAAAATGCAGGACCAGGAGATGCACCTGAAGAAAGGTAATTATGAGCTGGAGGAAAAATTGCTCAGGCTTCTGAAAGAGATAGGTGTTTAGAGAGAACTTTGTCCTGAAAAACTCTGTTTTTGCAGAAATGGAGGAGGAGATGAGCAAATTTAAGGCTCAGAAGGCGGAAACAGAAAAGCTGAAGGAGCAGGTGACACAGCTGCAAAGGGAGAAATCTGCTCTGGAGAAGGACTGTTTGGATTCCACCACTTACATCCAGTACCAACTCAAAACCACCGTCCAGGAGAAAACCAGCCTTCAACTTTCTCTGCAAAAAAGCACCGCAGAGTTGCAGACGACAAAGGGTGAGGTGCGGGAACTGAAAGAGGCTTGTGCCAGATGTGAGGACAGGAACAAGGAGGTCACCAACTTCTCCAAGATCCTGAAGGAGGAGAACAAGGGCTTGTCCGAAGCAATGGAGTCCGTAAAGCAGACTCTGAAGGAGGAGAAACAAGCCTTGTCCACAGAACTGCAGTCCGTAAAAACGACTCTGAGGACTGTGGAGAAGCGGGCTGAAGATGACGGGCAACGGAAGGACTCCCTCCTGAACGGTATGGGCACAGATCTCTAAAAAGTTGAAGAAGAAAACATGAACACATTTGAAGTAATGAACTCTTGTCTTCTAGATGCTGGCTTTTATATTGATGAGCTGAACACCAAAATGCAGGACCAGGAGATGCACCTGAGGAAAGGTAATTATGAGCTGGAGGAAACAAACTGCTCAGATGGAGGAGTTTAGAGAGAACTTTGTCCTGAACAACTTTGTTTTTGCAGAAATGGAAGAGCGGGTGAGCAAATTCCAGGAGATAATGAAAGAGGCCGTCGACGAGAACCTACGCCTGAAATATGAACTGAACTTTCTGAAGAAGAATCCGTCCAAGCAGCAGACCCAGGACCCTCAGGAGGGCCTCACTCCACACTATCCTCAGCAGATGCAGAGACGCAGTCGTCAAAAGACAGACGTCTATAGACGGGTCTGTTACGGTCCCAAGAACTAAGACTAAGTTCTGAATGAACCCCCCCCCCCTCCCCCTAAACCTTCCCTCGACCATTTTCACAACAAACGGCACATTGGATCCTGACCCACAACCCTTACAGAGTCACAGTGACTGGAGTTAAACCTCCACATGCTTCAAGTATTTAATACTCATGAATATTGTGTCCGTTTGGTCATGAGGCTAACGGCTAACAGCTAGTGCTCGCTGCCTCTGATGTCAAAGAGTAATGTCAGTGATTAGAGACCGCTGTAAGACCAGGCGCCACAGTGGGACGACTGCGGCTGTAAAGTGCCACACTGTTGTTGTGTTCTTTAGCAAGACACTTCACCCACAAGTATGAATGGGTGTGTGTGTATGTGGTGGTTAGAGGGGCCGACTCAGGTTGGCAGCCTTCGTAGTCTGTCCCAGGGCAGCTATGGCTACAGTAGTAGCTGACTACCACATGATTGAATGTGTGTATGAATGAAAGGTGGTGGTTAGACGGGTCGACTCAGGTTGGCAGCCTTCGTAGTCTGTCCCAGGGCAGCTATGGCTACAGTAGTAGCTGACGTACCACCATGAATGGTATGAATGAATTGCGGTTTTGTTTTGATGAAAATAATACTTGACAGCGTTAATGCGATACGTTTTATCTGTTTCACCCTGACCCCTCTGGCGCCATCTAGAGGATCTGCTAGACAAAACGTAGACTCAATGACCGAATGTATAAACTGAAAGATCTTAGGTTAAAACGCAGCATACTCCAGAGCTGACGACCTGTGCTCATGAAGGAACCAGTGTGTGCAATGTCCAAATGTGAAAAGGGTCCATCCCCCCTTCCCTCCCTTCCCTCCCCGCAACAAAAAAAGTAATTAAAAAAAAATATAAATAAAAAATTGTAACTGTGTTACATAGCTGAACCAACAAGCTGATTTTTTCAATCAAATTACTGGTTTTAATAAAGCTCAGAAAATACTGTCTACTACAGAAAAACAGAATGTCAATAATTCTAATAAAAAAATACAGTATGTACACTAACCTTACACAGACTCACCTTAACCCTGACCTTCTTACTCAGACCAACTGAGTAAGAGTGTTTGGAGACTAACACTGAGCCTTTGCCCCACACCAGGAGTAACAGGTGGAAAGAGCTCTCTGTCCCTGAGCTCAAAAGGTTCTTGGGACTCAGTTTCCTCACTGGTTACCTGAAAAAAACCAACAGTTGAGATGTACTGGTCTACAGATGAGATGGATGCAACCCTATATTTTGCAAAAGTAATGTCTAGGAACAGGTACCAGCTCATCTGGAAGTTTCTTCATTTCAATAACAATAGGTCACATGATGTAGGTGACAAAATGTACAAAGTCCGCCCTGTTTTGGACTACCTGGTAAATAAGGACATGTACAGTCCAGGGAAGAACATCTGCATCGATGAGGGAATGATGATGTGGCGGGGGCGTCTGGCTTTTAGGGTCTACAATCCTCAAAAGCCAGTGAAATATGGCATCAAGTCCTATATTCTATGTGACTCAGCCACAGGGTACTGCCACAATATGCTGCCTTATGTTGGGACAAGCTCCACACTGGAGGACACTGTCTTCTGTCTTCTGGGTCGTCTCCAAGGCCGAGGTCACACACTTTTTATGGATAATTTTTATAACTCTGTTTCACTCAGTGAACATTTACTGAGGAAAAACACAAATGTGTGTGGAACTCTAAGGAAGAATAGAGGTGAACCAAAAATAATAAAAGAGGTCACAAAAATGCAGGTTGAAGACAGGATTGTCAGACACAACGGGAAGGTGATGGTGGTGGCGTGGCAGGATGAAAGACTGGTGAAAATGGTGACGACCTGTCACCATAACACTATGGAGAAGGTGGAAGTGTGGCAGAAGGGAGAGAAGCAGAAGGTGCCACAGTGGAAGCCAGCGTGTGTTGTGGAGTACAACAAGTGCATGAACGGAGTGGAAGTTGGACCAAAACGTGGCCTACTATCCATTCATCAGACGGTCCACAAATTGGTCCAAGAAATTCGTGGCCTATCTTATCCAGCTGGCAATGTTCAATGCTTTTGTTGTCTATAGAACCAGACACCCCAGAGGAGAGTGCAAACACCTCCTACAGTTCCTCAAGAGTGTGTCTAGGTCGTGGACGTCAAGGAGGCAGGAGGAGGAAGGAGGAGATGAGGAGAGTGCTGCTGTCTTGGGACCACACAACGCCAGGGCTCCTATGGTTGACCCAGAGAGCCGGCTGGATGGGCAACTAAGGAGGCACAAAATGGAACACCTGATGGCCACTAGTAATAAGGAGAGACCAACCAGAAGATGTCGGGTCTGTTTCAGGAGGGGTCTTCGCAGGGAGACCAACAAGTGGTGCGCGGCATGTCGTGTTCCGTTACACACAGGACAGTGTTTCACCTCCTACCACTCGAAGCTGAACTATTGGGAGGAGTGAAAAAAGCCCTCACACACTCAACTTTACACCACACTTTGTTCTATTTTATACATTTATAGTTTTATAGATTTTTGTGTTGTTGTTGTTTGAAGTTTGTTGATGGTATAGAAGAATGGTATCTGAATAAATTGCCAACAATTTGCCATCAAAAGTATTTTCTCAGAGTCATGTTTTTATCATTTACATAAGGGAACAAGTGTGAAGATGTTTGAGGTGTCACTAAAGCAAAAAAAATGCACCTAAAAGTCACTTTTCTGCTTGATATGTTCCTGTTTACATACAGCTCGTTTTCTCTGTTTTCTTGCTCAGACCAGGTGTTATGGGTGAAAGTATGCTATGTTCTATGGCAGATTGTGCAAGAACGGTAAAAGGTAGAAACAAACTGTTTCATTCAGAGCACAGCAGAGAGATTAACCTTTAATTTGGTGCCCTTGGTGTTGACATAGTCTAAAAAATGACTATTCTGTGGCTCTTCAAAGTTGGGTCGAATCCCCTGAAAACGCTGGCAGAACCCACTTCTCAAATCTGAAAATGCCTGGCAGTCAGTGAGTTAACCATCTTACTCAGACCGCCTTAACCCTAACCTTAACTATCTAACTCACACCACCTTAACCCTAACCTTAACCATCTTACTCAGACCACCTTAAAGCTGCACTAACTGACTTTATTTTTGTATTCATTACGGAAAAGCTATCCATGTCCATGCAGTGCATTGGGATATTCGTCCTTTTGAAGAAAAAGTAGCGCAGATTTGGGCTGGCGTGACATTATATTTTAGATCGAGTTTTGATGAAACAAGGAAGAGAATGTGTTTCGGGTCGCAGATTGTGACCAATCACAGCGGACCACTGGCCCCCACTTTCGTGAGAAATCTACAGGTCCGTTAGCACAGAAGGCTGAGTTAGCACAACAAGTGGCGGAGCTAACCTGAAGCTTCCTCGTCTTCGTCACCGGTTACTGCTTACACAGCGAGACAGCCATCCAAAAGAAAGTCTCGTTCCTCCGCGCTTCCCGGTTCTATCGTTCTATGGTCACGCCATCCACGTGCAAATCCATGTCCATGTATTTATCCATATTGGGAGACGCTAGCTCCGTCCCAACAGTGGGTGTGTGTGGGGGCGATAGCTTCGTGGGTGCGGGGAGGGGAGCAGAAAGAGAGAGGCCAGCGAGTCTGCGGCTTCAAAATCCCAAAGTCAGTTAGTGCAGCTTTAACCCTAACCTTAACCATCTCACTCAGACCACCTTAACCCTAACCTTAACCATCTTACTCAGACCACCTTAACCCTAACCTTAACCATCTTACTCAGACCACCTTAACCCTAACCTTAACCATCTTACTCAGACCCACCCTTAACCCTAACCCTAACCATCTAACTCAGACCGCCTTAAACCTAACCCTAACTATCTTACTCAGACCCGCCTTAAACCTAACCTTAACCATCTTACTTACAATACAATACAATTTATTCTTGTATAGCCCTAGGTCACAACAGAAGTCATCTCAGAGACTTAACAAAACCATTGAAATCACCAACACAAGTCAGTCAATCAACAGCTAAAACACATGAACCCTAACCTTCTTACTCAGACTACCTTAACCATCTTACTCAGACCACCTTAACCTTAACTCAAACCTTAACCATCTTACTCAGACCGCCTTAACCTTAACCCTAACCATCTTACTCAGACCGCCTTAAACCTAACCATAACCATCTTACTCAGACCGCCTTAACCCTAACCTCAACCATCTTACTCAGACCGCCTTAACCTTAACTCAAACCTTAACCATCTTACTCAGACCGCCTTAACCTTAACCCTAACCATCTTACTCAGACCGCCTTAACCCTAACCTTAACCATCTTACTCAGACCGCCTTAAACCTAACCTCAACCATCTTACTCAGACCGCCTTAACCTTAACTCAAACCTTAACCATCTTACTCAGACCGCCTTAACCTTAACCCTAACCATCTTACTCAGACCGCCTTAAACCTAACCATAACCATCTTACTCAGACCGCCTTAACCCTAACCTTAACCATCTTACTCAGACCGCCTTAACCTTAACCTTAACCCTAACCTTAACCATCTTACTCAGACCACCTTTACCCTAACCTTAACCATCTTCCTCAGACCCACCTTAACCCTAACCCTAACCATCTTACTCAGACCACCTTTACCCTAACCTTAACCATCTTCCTCAGACCCACCTTAAACCTAACCTTAACCATCTAACTCAGACCGCCTTAAACCTAACCTTAACCATCGTACTCAGACCACCTTAACCCTAACCTTAACCATCTAACTCAGACCACCTTAACCCTAACCTTAACCATCGTACTGAAGTCAATAATTCCCTTTGACTGACGTATCCAAAGTCGATGCAAGAGCGAGACAAGAGATCTTCACGTTTAACATCTGCATTTAATTATCTTTACAATCAGATACAGAATATTCAACAAAAAAAGTGCTCCTAAACTAATATGTCCCTCTCCTGGCCCTCGGCTGACTGACTGCCAATCTCCTCCCAGCAGTTTCTATCAAAGGGTCCGATGACGTCACAGATCTGGGACTGGTCTGGCCCCTGGTCCTGGTCTGGACCCGGTCTTCCATCTCCACCTGAGCAAACAATGCCCCCCACCACTGGGCGCCTGATTGTGTTGGACTTTTGCCCTCGTCGAGAGTGGGAGAGAGCATTTGTTTATTCTTGGAGTCAATAATTGTCTGGTTTTGTAAGCTGGTCATCTCTTATGATTCCTGAGTGCATATTCCTTTGTCTGATGTGCAGCATTTTGTGAATATTCGTCAGTACTCAGACCACCTTTACCCTAACCTTAACCATCTAAGTCAGACCGCCTTAACCCTAACCTTAACCATCTCACTCAGACCACCTTAACCCTAACCTTAACCATCTCACTCAGACCACCTTAACCCTAACCTTAACCATCTCACTCAGACCACCTTAACCCTAACCTTAACCATCTCACTCAGACCACCTTAACCCTGACCTTAACCATCTTACTCAGACCACCTTAACCCTAACCTTAACCATCTAACTCAGACCGCCTTAAGACCTACAAATCCAGAGATATCATCTTCTGAAGCGCTGACAGGTCACCGAGGGCCCCACACATCTGCAGCACAGTGGAGGCGTCACAAGAGGCGCTACAGGAGTCCCGGCCTCCGTTGTGTGCAACTTCTACAGAGGGACTGTAGAGAGCATCCTGACCAGCTCCATCACGGGGTGGCACGGCACCAGCACTGCCTCCTGCCGAAGGAGCCTCCAGCGCATCGTGAGAGCAGCAGAGAAGATCTGCGGAGCCCCTCTCCCCACCATTAAGGACATGTACTCCACCCGTCTCACCCGCAAAGCCGTCAGAATCACCAGGGACCCTACGCACCCATCACACAGGCTCTTCAGGGTAATGCCTTCAGGGAGGAGACTGCAGAATTTACGGAACAGTTCCAGTCGACTTAAAAACAGTTTCATTCACAAGGCCATCAGGAAGCTGAACTCCCTGCCCTCCCTCCCACCCCTCTTCCCCCACCCCCGCTCCACAATCAAGGATGAGAGAAATATAATTTCAAACCATTCACTTGGTTTGACAAATAAAATTCTTGAAATCTTTTTCAAGTGAGTCCTGGACCTGAAAGTATCTATCTATCTATCTATCTACAATTATTTGCAGATAATATTAAACAATGCAAATTCAATTAAATGTATTATTGTGTAGGCCTAAAACACAACAGCTGTTATCTCAGCTGACTTTACCAGCTGTCGACTCGCCAACATAGCTCAGAGAATCAAACAATTAAAATACAGGAAATGCAATAATAAAAATAATAATAATAATTAAAAAAACACAAAGAACCAATGATGAATAAGGCGCAAATGACCATGAATATTATGCGCTTTGGCACATATGATCCACTTTTATAGGAACACTTTTTGAACATATATATGGTTTTTATTTTTTATCATGGAGTGAATTTTTGGTTGTTTTTTTTATTTTCAATTCTCTCTGGTTTTGTTTTAGTTTGACTTCCTGTTCTTTTCCCCTGTGTTGATTGTCGTACCCGCCTTCATGTCTTTCACCTGTGTCTCAGAGTGTCCTTATGTCCCCTGTGCTCTTCCATTGTCTTTGTCTGTTCGTCTGCTTTCCTGGTTCCTGAGGTTCGTTTTTACCCTGGACTTCTGTTTATTTCCTTCATTCAATTATTATTTTTTGAATTCCAGCGTTTTGGGTGCTCCTTCATCCCCCCACATAACAGTACTGGAAGAAATAAAGTAAAGTTTGAACTCCCAGAAGATTCTATAATGTTTTTTATACTTGGAACATTCGGAGTAAAACATACAGTAGATGATCCAGAAGCAGTGAAAACAGACATATGCCGTTTTTCCACAGTCCGAGTACGGTACGTTTTGACTCTACACTGCGCGACATGGCCCAGTTCGCGTGCTTTTCCATCAAAAATAGTACCCCCTAGTATGTCCTCAGCGTTGTCAGACCACGTCATTTACGTGTGACGCGTAACTAGTACCGGTGCGGTGCATGGATTTATAAATATCAGAGCAAGTGTTTAATAGAAAATTCAGCACAGCACGAGTAGTTTTTGAAAATGCTTATGTCTTAAAAGAATGACTCAGACACTGTGAAGTCAATGGGGCTGACTGCTCTGTACAATCTGAATGGGACATACCTGTAGCAACAGCAGCCTGTGTAGCAGAGGAGGAGGGCTGCATGTCCGAGGATACTGCTAGGCTATAGCTAATGCTAGCGCTAGCTCGAGACTCCGCTCACTCACTAACCCTGGATTCCAAAGCTACTACAATACTACACTTAACACATCTATCCCTGCCATCAGAGGAGGATCCGGGGTTTAAACTCGTCATATGGCAACTCGAGCAGTAAAGGACCGAGGGAGAGAGGGCAGCAGCCATTGGGGTAGCTAGTTAACGGCTAGGCTAGGCTAAGCTAGGCTAGGCTAGTCCGGACTCGGGTCTGGACTAAAGCAGACTCCGAGACCAGACAAACAATCGATACCCAAACCTCAGCTACAATAATAATAAATGAATGAAACACAGTCTTGGGATACAATCACAGATTTATTGAAAACAAAAGTAAAGTGCAAAACCAACAGTTTACAAAGTCAAAAGTACGTATGTGTGAGACCAGGTCCAGACCAGGTCCAGATGAGGAGAATACTCTGGTCACTCATTACTCGTTGGTAATCTCCACACTTATGGAAAGGGATTCTCATACAAATATACACACGACAACTTAAATACAAGCACAAAACAGAATGACAACACGTGAATACTGCAGATAATACGAGATAAAGCACAGTAGCACAGGGAGGACGTTAGCTTACCTGCTATCGATAACTAAATGAAGCTAAATGTAGCTAGCTCACTGTTTACAACAGACAATCGAGCATTTACACAGTAAATACATTTCAGTGAGAGCTTTAGGGGGTTCGTAGCTAGCCAGTTATTTCAGGATTACCACAGACTAGTCACAAATCCAGAGCTGGGTGATCTCCTGAAAACTGTGTTGAGCCTCGAGCTGCCTTTGAATTCTTTCTTTGGCCTGAAGAGAGGAACGTGTGGACCTCTTCCACCGACCAGGACCAGGACTTTTGGGGCTTTCTGTGCAATTCCATTTCTCTAGAGTGAGGAGGACGTAATGTAACCGAAGCAGAGCCGAGCAGAGCAGCCGGTTTTAAAGATGGCGGTTGAGTTGTTTTTTCCAAAGGGTCAGATCCACCAATCAGTGTAAGGCAGTGGGCCGACGTGACGTCATGGCACGGGTACTATGGGGATGGAACCAAGGCTGAGGCAGTACGGAAAAGTACTCAAATCTCCCATACCATCCACTAGTGGAAACGCAAAATAACCGTGCTGAAGCGTACTGTACTGTACCGAACTGATACTGTGGAAAAGCGGCATTAGTTTGGGCCAGACCTATTTTTCTCACCATACATTCAATTTAAGAGATGCATTCTCATAAAAAATCATAAAAAAGTGTAGACCTGGTTGATGTCTTGTGTTGGGTCAGTGCTATTCAGATCATGTGGCGTCCAGTGGAGAGGAAAAGTGCTCTGGATGTACCTGAAAGCATAATGTTTAAGGGAGCGGTGGTTCCTGCTGTGGCACATATAAATGCAGAATGCTGGAGATACAGTATTATTTGATTAAATCTCCATATACTGTATACGGTGTGAAATACAAAAGGGCCAGAAAGACAAAGCGATTGGACCTCTATTCTGAAGTGGTTCCCAACTTGTTTTGACTCTCATTTTCACACTTTGATATGTAGATTTTTTTTTTTTCTTTGTTTGAACAGAATTAATTCTACTCCTAAGGAGTGGGATGAAGCAAGAGGCTTATGAGCACCCACATGCAACCCACAAACCCATTGCAATCAGACTTTTAATATCAAAGTATTATAGTATAGAACAAGGACACAAGAGCACACACAACAAACTACTGTGCAAAGTCAACCATTTAAACAGATTAAAGAAGAACAAGTCCAGAGAGAGACCAGAGAGAGACCCCAGAGAAGAAGACCAGAGATAGACCAGTGAGAGAGACCAGCAAGAGAGACAAGAGAGTAACCAGAGAGAGAGGGACAGTAGAGAGACCAGAAAGAGAGACCAGAGAGAGAGGCAAGAGGGAGAGGCCAGAGAGAGAGACCAGAGAGAGAGACCAGAGAGAGAGGCCAGAGAGAGAGACCAGAGAGAGACCAGAGAGAGACCAGAGAGAGACTAGAGAGAGAGACCAGAGAGATGCCAAAGAGAGAGAGACCAGAGAGATGCCAAAGAGAGACCAAAGAGAGACCAAAGAGAGACCAGAGAGAGACCAGAGAGAGACCGGAGAAAGAGACCAGAGAGATAGACCAGAGAGAGAGGCCAGAGAGAGAGACCAGAGAGAGAGGCCAGAGAGAGACCAGAGAGAGAGAAACTAACCACATGTTACTGTCACTTTACTGAGTCACTTTGTACCGGACGCTGATGCTGCTAACATGTACAGAAAATATGCACACAGCTACAGTATATGTTACTTGCACTGGAATATACAGTATTTTTTACTTGCTTCTTATTTAGGCAAAAGTCAGGGGTTTTCATACTTAAGTCCTGCTTCTTCATCTTGGTAAAGTTGGAAATTTTTTGGACTTCTTTCCTTTGATATGCTAAAGACATATAGATTCACTGCTTCTTTTTATGCTAGAGTTAGAGATGTTTATTTTATTTTATTTTATTTTAGTAAAGAGTTATTATGCATTTATCTTGTGCTGCGTGCTCCTCATTTCTACTGTCTGCAGCTTGTGATACAACACTGAAATGTTGTCACTGTGGGACGAATGAATTATCTGTTAATCAATTGGTGGAAATAATCGAATAGAAAATTGAGATCAATCAGCATGGGGAGAAACAAGTCACGATTATTGCAATTGGCTATACAGGTAATGTTTTGCAGCTCACCTTCTCTGTGGTTTTTCAATGCCACTGCAAGGACCTCTGCACTTGTTTTTCCAGCATTCAGGTTTGGTTTACACAATATTCCACTCGATAACATGACAGAGCTGGGGTAAAATAGGTTGGTGAGTTTGCTGTCTGGAGCAGGGCTTAGAATGTGACTATTTGAACAAATCCTCTCCCAGCCTGATATGCATTGGCCGCAGATCGCCTGGGAGAGCTCCTCTACACTTTGGCTTTTGACAAATACACTAACATGGTTTTTCTTCCCTGTACAAAGAGAGAGTTTAGATGAGCTGGTTTCCATGCTCATCTTTCTGTCACAACACTGCAGTCCTCTGGTGCAGTGGGAAAGCATGACTATTATATTGAGTGTATCAGTAAGACTGTATTATACGGCCTTGCATGTTCCACGTGGATTGAAAGTAGTCGTTTCAAAGTCACTTGTAACGACCTAATTACTGATCTGATTCACTGTTCTATTTACAGATCGGGTAAGAGGCAGACACCACAATATTCTCTGTAGAAAAAACAAGTAAATCACTGATCATGTAAATGGATAAGGTGGATCAACTTGCCCTCAGGGGTGTCAAACGTATTTTGGTTGAGGGCCGAATAAAAAATGAAAGGGCTACTCAGGGGCCGGATAAGTGGGTTTCATTTATTACACTTTTTTATAATATGAAGGTATCTAAATAAATGACTTGTTTCACATTAGTTAGATTGGATATTCTTTTCTGATTAGAATTAGTTCAGTTCCTGTGGACTGAACCAAAACTGTACCAAATATTGAAGATGTATAGGAGGATTTTCTACTTCAGGGTGGATCATCAAGACTATTTGTCCTCCCAACTGTCAATCCTTCTGGTGATTCGTGCTTGTCAAATAAGACCAGAGAGTTTTGTTCGAAAAATTGGGAAATCCTCTTTCATATCTTTAAGAATAAATGTAATTGAAGACTCAAAAAAACATAACATAACAATACTAACTTCTAATTACATGTTGGCTTCAAATCTCTTATGGAATTCAATTTGATGGTTGTTTTCTTGAGAAAATTAGCAATGGATAACATGCCATTTTTCGTCAAATACCATCGATGCTGCTATTTAATATAATTATTAAATTAATATAATATAATAATAATATATGTATTTTATTATAATTTAAATGAATAATTTAAAATCATCTCAGGGGCCACTGGGAATGGTCTTGCGGGCCGGATATGTCCCCCGGGCCTTGACTTTGACACCTATAGTTCAGGTTTTATCGCTATAGCATTGTCTATGTCTCTGTATAAGGTTATTTCAAGCTTGTTTTCACTATGAGACGACTGTAGATCAATTTGTGAGCCTGTTACATATAGTGAAAATAGTGGGATTTTTGGTGGTTCTCATGTGACAAAATCAATTCCAAAATCCTCCAGCTGGTCCCAGGCCACAGGATCCACCATCAAACCAGTGAGATTGCTCTACAACAGAGCCATAACAGTATGGGCCAAAAAGCCAATAAGAACATGCCGTTGTCATGTGTGGCAGTGGGTAAATGTTCTTAGTTTTGATTCATTTTTTCAGTTTATTAGATTTATTTGATCAGTTTATTTGACAGGGACATTGTCTGTAATTGTAAATGATTGTATAAAGCCTCTGCTGTCCTGAGTACTCTCCTACTTCCCCTGTGGGCTGTGGGCTCCATCACACGAGGCTCCTCCAATGGAAATGTGAAAGTGCCCTTAAGAAGAACAGCATCGGTCGGTCTTCTCTGCCCGGGAGTCAAAGCTCTGGAACTTCAGCCAGTTCATCTCAAACTGAACCCCGGACTGGGCTAAACTGAAGAGATTGAAAAAAAAACACAAAACAAAATAAACAGTTGTGTGATCATTGATGAGTTTGTCTTTGTATAATGAAAAAGTAACAATGTGAAATGTGATTTTAATTCTGTTAAAAGCCCTTCTAGGGACAGACATTGCAAATTAGCCTTGTCTATAAATGCTGTAGTGTTTCAATGTTACTTGTGTTCACTTGTTCTTACCAAACAAATAAATAAAATAAATACCAACTCCCAAAATTCCTGAATCAAATTAGCCTGTTTTGTACAGGTCTTTTGTGCAGGTAACAAAGTTCTTACGTCGCATTTCCTCAAAGAAACCATGACTTTGTCCCAGTGGGAGAGTAGAGTGTTTCTGCAATTGCTTTTTGTGAACCTTTAATCATTCAGAGATATAAGGGGGCAACAATAGCGAGGATTAGCACTTTTAAAACATCAAAGCAACAGTCGACTGCACACAAACTCAAGTGCTTCATAAAACTCAATTAGAACCAAAGAAAATACCAGACAAACTTACTTAACTCCCACATGAAAGAAATGGGGATTTCTTTTTTTTTTTTTTTTTTGCACACCTTGTATGTTATTCCAACTTTCTCGATCAAATCTAGGCCGTTCAATTTGCCATACCAACATGATCCGAGTATATAAGCTGACAGTGCTGGGAATGGAATAGAGGAAATTAGTAAAACATCTCAGTGTAGGCTTTCATCATAGACAGACTGCTTTAATCTCAGTAAAGAGGATGTTTATGCTCGCGAAGCCTTCAACCCCTTTTCATCTTATTAGCTCACGGAGATATCGGAGAAAAAGAAGATGTGAAAGGGTCTTCGTCAAACAGCGCACATCAAAAGGAGAGCGGCGACAAGTTATTTGGTAACAACGTTCCATCGGGAAGGGCCAAAAGTTTGAGCCAAATGAAGATTGTGGCTGAAGGCAGAGTATGTATATATGTTAATACATGAAGCCTTGCAACCATTAGTCAAAATACAAAAGTGAAAAGTATTTTGAGTACTTAAATTTTGAATGGGATTCTCAAAAGTCTAAGTTTTTTTTTTTCTTTTTTTTCTGTTCTCTGTCTGTTATGTCCATATTTCTGTTAGCTTTTTAAATTAAATTTTGAAAAAATAAAATAAAAGTCAAAAGGGTATGCGTTTTCTTTTACCTGGCAATTAATTTACAGTTATTTTGTATACAGTTCAAACACAATAAATGCAATGATAAAAACACATAGAGCCAGTACTTACTTGGCATTGGCACTTTTTCTGTGAATAGTTGATTGCAACCACAACATCTGTGATTTGGGTTTGATTAGTTGTGCAGTCCCACTTCTCACACTAATCATAATAACACAATCTCTATTCTAAAGCAAGGTCTATGGAGTTTAAAAGCATACCACAACAAGCAACTAGAAATTCACTCTACCATCTGGCTCTACCAGAAGTAATCCACGGTGACATTTTAACTACGCCTCCTCCCGGGTCTCTATCCCCCAAACAGCTCCATGCCTCTAAGTCCAACATAGTGAGTAAGACTTTCTCCAACTGTCTGATGTGTTAAACCATAGGTGAATGGTCAGGATCCCAATGACAAACTCTTGCATCAGCCAAATGAAAGCCCTGTGTGAGTCCTTATGCAGCCTCCCTTTTAGTTTATGACAACTTTGAATCTTTTTTGGCAATGTGGCAGTATTTTTCTTGGCAACCGCTGCTCCATCTTTCATGTCAGCGACTGTATGTATCCCAGAACTTAATCTTCCCATGTATATTTGTCATCCTTTACAAATTCTCACCGCTTGATGTGAAAGAGACGAGAGCAAAGAGTGGCTTCAGTGGATGCTCGAACATTCACACACGGGTGCACAATTGCTCAAATGTGCAAGCAGTCACGTGAGCTCTGTGATAAGCTATGCAGCCAAATGCTACATCCCGAAAGAGATACTACGCTGGGAAATAATGGCTTTATGTGGATTGTGGGGAAAAGGGGGGAAGAAGGTATTTCAAATAACCTTTATCTTTCACTGTCAAAACTGAGACACCGTCAATGCTTTGAAGTGTAAAATTTCCCTTAGAGTGTAAACAACCATCTCCCATCCATGACGCTTACCTCTCCGTTTCTTTGTGTTGGCAATTTTCTGCATGAATAAAGAGAAGTCTCCTTGCTTTCTGCCACTGGCAATACGGGGGAATCTGTTAAAAATATCAACTCAAGCATCCTTGGCCTTTGGTCCTATGGTTTTTTTTTCATTTTTTACTATGAATCGTACATTCACCCCTTGCTTGTGTTTGCGTGACAATAAGCGCCATTTCAATTGATTCACCACGGTCGACAAGAAAGTTTGATACCACATTCCCAGCCTTATCCGTTTGCCCAAATTCAATTATCTGAACACGAATCTTTCCAATTATTGCATGGGACTCACTAATCTCTTATTGTTCGTCTTGCGTTTTTCTCAATCCCCATTTAAACAATCTGGGCGGATAAAGAGCACAAAGCTGCCCTGACACCACCTCCTCATTTGTCAGTCAGCTTAGCAAACTGGCACATGGCTTGTATAGGTGTGGAAGCTGGCGGAGGATTTTCACACACATCCCTATCATAAAAGATTGAGTATGTGGGAGTCATAGAAATGTATTCACGCTCACAATGTAGTGGAGCCAGGGCAAAAGTAATGGTTGTCAGGGACTGGTATGCCTCAGTGAACTCAAGACGACATTTTCTGTCTGAGTGGCTGCGGGGCTGTGCAGTTATATAACCCTAGGAAGCCACAGATGAGATGTCACATGCGAGCGCTAATAAAATACTACATTTATGTGGGCTATGAAGAAGCTTGTGTAGCACTGAGGATTTAATAAAGGCGAGCTGTGTTTTAGCCTTGCCCCCGGTTAAATGGAAGTACTATATGCGCCGCTTTTTGCCAGGTAACATAAACTCTACATGCCTGGAGTTACACGAAATCAATAAAGGAATGGTGCTTGATGAGGCTTAAAGAGAAAAGATGCATGAATGTTGTAGCAAAGAGAGGGAATTACTCTTACAAATGGAACAGGGGCTATGACCTTCGCTGTGGAATTATATAACTTTTGCACTATAGCCACAACAAATGAGTTACCAGAGCCATTTTAGGTTTTTGAAGAATGGGCAAGTTGTGTGGCAAATGAGGAGGGAATCTAGCACTGGAAGATATTCATCGGAGCGTGCACGGTTTTATTACGGAAAATTCTCTTTAGCCAGACGTGAAGTCGGTCATAACCAAAGGGAGGGATTTTTTTTTGATGAGATTTTCGTGTTTTCTTTTTGTTTCTTTATTTTTGAGACATACAGTACATATAATCCATAATGATTGTAACCCTGCATAAATATATACTATAGACACATTATACAAGCATTTATAATCTGGTGCTATATGGCAGAATAGATAGAGCTTTTCCATCACACACCGATGGCACTTTAAAGTAATAGGAGCTGAGTTTTATCCTCTTTTCCCGCTTTTTACTCTTCAGCACATTATCATTAGCTTTCACATGATTGAAGCAGCCCAATTGCTTCATTAACGAATTATGACAATGTGAAAAAACAGCCAATATACAAATCCACTTCTGGCTTTAGGTATTTTACATGGCTGTTCTCCATACTTGCTCATTATTATGTAGCACACTCATACATGTCTATAATAAGACAGAGCGTGGATAGCTTGACCCTAATCTCGCCTGTACGTTGGTTTAAAATGCAGCAGTTCAGTGAGCATCACTTCAGAATACCCACTAATTTGTCTTTATAACAAAAACAAGCCATACATGGGGAAATGTAACATTCCTATAACTTATGAGTCCACCAAGTGAGTCATGTTAAGTACAATTTTGTAATGAAAATGAGTATGTAATGAATAAAATCTGAATGATTTCATGTTATTTGGTCATTTCTAAGTCATTTGGGGATCTATCAAGAAAGGGGGTGGTAGCTCGACTTTTGGACGAGAGCTTTTTCTCATCACAGTGAACAGTTTTTGCTGCAATCTATGAGATAGCAGAGAGCAGAGTGAGATATGAAATTTAGTTATCTTTGCTTTAGCCTTCTAATTATACGTCTTTCACATTTATGACACTCAGAGGAATGTCAGAACGAAGTTGAGACCAAATTCAAAATTACTTTAAAAATAACTCTTGTGGTCTAATACTCAAGGCAATAATCAGGGTAATAGCAGTGTGCAGAGCCTGTAATGTGTCTAATGCCTCCAAAAGTTGGCTGAAAAATAAGTCACAGGTTAATATACATTAAAAAATATGGGGGAAAAAAAAAAACATTACGAATACTGCTTCTGCTCCACACAGCCATACCATTGACAAATACAAATAAAAACAAATAGATTGCATGTTAATTGAAAGTTATGGCAAGTTCAGTATAGCTGCTTTGTTTTCAGAGTGTCTCAAGGTAATTGGAGGACTTCAAAATTTGAAATATTTTCCAGAACACGTCTATGTCCATCAAAATAGACTTATCTTTACCTTTCTTGCCTGACAGTCAAATCAGTTTTCTATTCGACATTTTAGTCTCAGGCAGCTACACCATAACATTAGCAGCATGACACACTATTCAAGTGAAATGATGTGGAAATAACCGAACTCATTTTCACTACGTCATGCCGTGAAGCTTTGAGGTGAAATCACGACAAAGCTGAAATCTTGTTATAATGAAATTACTTTGAATTATATCTTGCCAGAATCAGTGTTCCAGTAAAAAGTACCCTGCGAGAAACTTCTCCAGTCTGCGACACGACACAATGAACCACTGATTCTAGCTCTATAAATAGTTTGAAATGTGTAATTAGCTGGTGGCATATGTTTCCAAGTGTAAATGTTGGACTTGATTGTGTCAGGATGTAGAGCTTCTGACGTGAAAATCTGATTAGTAAAATTCAAAAGCAGGTAATGCGAGTGTGAGAGATGAAATGTGCTAAGGATAATCCGCTTAGAGGCTAAAGCATTTTTCAGTTTCAATACAGATTTTTTTTTAAGAACACATTTCCATATCTAGGTACTGTATGCATATTCTTGAAAAAAATAAAAATAAAAAAATAAAAAAACATGCTGCGAGATGTTGCCATGGTTCCTCTGAGGGCCCGAATCCAAAATGCCACCCATGCAGAAGGAACGTGCCAGACAAGAGCTCTGGGACAAATGGACATGCCACGTTCATTGAGCAGAATTCTATGTAGAGCTTTCTCAATGCAAATGTAATCAATGTTCTAATCCTTTCAAGTAAGATCTGTACATTATTCATATTTGCATGTCTTCATACTAAGCCATTAATACTGAATAATAATCCCAATTAATTTTGTTTTCACACTGTTTTGTTCTGTTTTGCCGATTAATACGTATTGTTTGTCCCAACAGAAGAGACCACACGCTGTCTTTATCTTTGTTACTCTCTTTCACTGAAAAAGCAGATCTAAAAATGTAACAGATCCCAAACAATGCATCTGAAAACTGATTCCAACTTTTTGAGAGCAAGGGTTTCATTACAAGCTAAGCAGGTCAGGGTCTGATTAGTACTGTGATGGAAGACCTCTGGGAGCCACTGTGGGGCAGCTACAGCTGAAACGTGCCACAAACTTTTTTTGTGTCCTTAGGCAAGACTCTTCACCCACATTGTTTAGAATGAGTGTGGAGTGTGTGTGAATGGTTGGTACACATTGCCTTGCTTCTGTCAGTGTGACCCAGGGCACCTGTGGCTACAGTAGTTGTTTATGAAAGAACAATTACAAGTGAAGCGTCTTTGAATGTCCAAAAAAGCGTTAATATTGGGTTTCATTAAACTGGCCAGTAGGGGGCGAATGAGCAGAGGTGGGACAACTCAGTATTGCTCCCATTGAAAACCATGTAAATCGTGTCTGTTTTGGAGTCAAAATGCTCTCCTCCTGTGCGGTGTACGGTTGTTGTAAGAGTCTTAATCGGGAACACTCAATTCTAAGGGAGTATACTAAAAAATGTTTCTCAAAAAAATCTTGATTTTGGGCATTTTTGGAAAGAAAAACAGAAAAAATTGCTGCGTTTCCTTTGGGTGGCCTGCAGGGGGCACTTTTCTGGGAGAGCCTTGATCCACCTCGTCCGCCTCATTCGAGTGATTTTTTCAAAGTGTACTCCTTTATTTGAGACCGCAGTTGGAACACAGAAACTCTTGTCTTTCTCTCTATTTGCGCGGTTGCCACAAGCGTACACCGCACAAAAAGATGGCATTTTGACAGCGCTTCTTCTTCCACTATATCTCCGTGTATAAACCCGGCAGACTGCACCGCCAAGATACGTCACGTCCTGTCCCACGTTTGTTATTTGCGCCACTGCCCTGACGTCAAATGAAACCCAGGAATATAAAACAGAGGCATTATTATTATTTATATTGTGGTTTGAAAGTTTGGTACTTAAGCTTTAATTGCAAACAAATGTACAATGTGTGTTCTGAAAAGAAAACTGTCCCATACATTTGCTTTGAATGTGGCACAACAGTCTTAATTGGCTCTTGATCTTAATTTGTGCGTTTGTCACATCATTGGCTGAAAAGGTGAGTTTGCGCAGCGGGATTGTGCGAGCGTTTTGACAGTTGTGAAGATCATGAACATTTCTTCTGGCCGTGCGCACAGACAGCACCTGTCACTGACAAGCCTCCACCTGCAAATAAATGTTAGCTGACACGCCATTAAAGGACTTTACAAAACTAAGTGTTGTTTTGACATGAAAACAAGCAGACCCAGCCACTCAGCCCATTTAATAAAACCCTAAACCCTCAGAGGCTTAATAAATGTCCCTGCCAACTTTCATAAATGGAAGATCAATTCTAATTGATTTTGCAGTCTGATACATTTATTAAAGTGACATCCAGTTATACACGCGCTCACCTGTTTTGCCATCAGCGGCGTGTCAAAGCCAGATAGGATCTCAGGGCTCATATGTTATTCAGGCCTTTTTCTTTCGTGGATAAACGTTCATGAGTAGTCAACGCGGGTTAGCATGGACTCTGGGAAAATCAGAGACATGACCATTCTTCACTTTTTTATACAATGTCCAAAATGTATATGCGATGCAAAATGATTGGAATTGCCTTTTCTTAAACCGTGTCAGCACATTTGGTCAGGAGCTGATGGTGCCTTCCTGGCAACTGGGATATTTCACGCTTTCGTCTTGAAAACCAGGAACGTGATTGAGATACAAGTTTAAATGTGACAGGTTTTTTATGCTGTTTTCCACTTGTCTGTGCGGTACTGTGGTAAGCCTAGGTTGTTTTAAATGTGCTTTAAAAATGTACAAGGATAATTGCCAAATAGAATAGAGGTGAGTTGTTTAACACCAAATATATGTATACTATTTGCTAGCCTGTGGTTTAGCATTAGCTGTTTTGTTGTCAAAGTTCATACAGACCATGAATTGGTGAAATAGAGAAACACCCGTAAAACACAGACATCTGCCAACACCGCTATTTGATTATTTGATCTTGCATCTCCCTATTTTTATGAAGCAGGTATTGGTTTGTTCACCCAATATTTAGTTCAATTACATTTATATTTATATATTCATAAATAACAAGAGCACAGAATCAAACAGAGAATCAATCATCTCAAATACAAGAAATTCAATTTGAAACAAAAAAGTAGGAACCATTGATCCACAGAGGGCAGATGACCAATGTCCATAAATATCCATAAATATCCTTAAAATATCCTGGATCATCACTGTATGGGTTCAGACCATAAAACTGGTTCCTTTCACAACACTGATGAAGTCTTTTTAGCAAGACTTCCACCTTTTCTTGTCATCATTTAAAAAACCATAGATACGAAAAACTTTGGAGATATGAGATTCAGCCTTTTCAAAGTGATAGAATGGCTTTGCTGTATTTTTGGATTGATCCTCTATTGCAGGGGTGCTCACACTTTTTCAGCATGCGAGCTACTTATAAAAGGATCAAGTCAAAATGATCTACCTACTACAAAAATGCAAATCATATATTTATTTAAAAAAATATTCTTTATATCTACAATGTATGTTTATGTACATGCAAAACCGCATGAGCCAATATAGCACAACACAACACAATTACCTATGTACATTTTTTGTCATTACCCGAGTTTACTCTGATGACTTGCACTGAATTGAATCGGCCAGGGATGCATAGTCCGGAAAATTGGTGGTAACTCGCTGACAAGTTTGTCGTGGTTTAGCTTTCCTGAACTGAGCGCGGTTGTTTGCGCATGTGCAGTCACCTAAGTGTCAGTAAAACATTACTGAGTAAAACACAGATGTCATTTGACTGTGGTGCCATGTCCATGTGCCATGCCTGTTTTTTTAAAATCCAAATATTTTCCCTCCTCAGTTTATAAAATAATTTGCATCCACACATCTGCGTTATCAATCACATTCGTAACATTCCAAACATGTGCGTCTCTTACGTCCTGTCCTGCGTTGGGGAAAAACACGGAAGTGGGCGGAGCTTTGATGCAGACGCCGGTAACGGCACTTTTACAGTCATAGAAGACACTCAGAGTAAAGACGTATGTTTACAAGCACTGACCCCGTCCTCAGCCCTGGTTTAGTCCTGGTTTAGTCCTGGTTTAGTCCTGGTTTGGTTGTTTTCGAGCGTGAGTCCCCGCGATCACTTTGCTGCTCTCTGATGTGGAGCGAGGATGTTTGCTGCTGCAAGCATCTCACAGCGAACAGTTTTTAAGGTAGTATGATCCATGCTTCAGTGATCAGAGGAATTTAGGGAGGTACTGTGGCGTGCGAGAACGCAAAACTCCGGTTATCTCTGTCTACACACAAATGCATTAACGGAGTTTTCAAAAGTTTTTTGTATATATTAGTTTAGAATGTGTAATTTTTTATTTATTTAATGCGATCTACCAATACTACCTTTGCGATCGACTGGTAGATCGCGATCGACGTATTGAGCACCCCTGCTCTATTGTATGTGCAACAGGCAGCACCACAGTGGAATTTCCCTTTAGAGCTGAATACATTAGTTCCAGGATGCCACCTCGTCACATTAGAGACATGAGGCGCAGATGAGAGCTGCCACTCAGCGGAGCAGAGGACCATCAGTGATTATCTTATCTTTGCAAAGACATCGCCCACATGCTGAGGCAGGCAGCCACTGTGTGAGGAGAGGTGTGTGCAGACGCTTTGTTGATTTAGAGGTGTTTAAAAACGACTGGGATAGACGTTATATTTCATACTTTTCCACTGCAGGGTGGTTGAGCTTTTGCCACAAATTATTCATATACTGTAGCATGCATGGATCAAGCTAAATCTACTCCATGGCTGTTTTTAATGAGGGAACAATGTTGTAACGTCTTTAAACAATCCAACATTTTTGCACATTTTTTGTCCTTTAGCAATTCCCATCCCCATGCGTAAAAGTAGGTGACACTGCCAACCCAAACATACGTTGAGAAATTATGAGGTTCAGCGTGAGAAAACCTTTTTCTATTTTGTTTTGGGCCAAAAAAACACACTTGTAAGTGATTAAATGCAAGAAAGATGACATATTTCATAACATTCAGGGCATAGCAGCAGTAAAAACCTTCCAAGGGCTTGACAGCTTCCTTGACCTGACAACGTCTCTGTGTCTTGTTATAATACAGGTTGAATTGGTTGAATGTTGTGGGGCGACAGTGGCTCAGTTGGTAGAGCATTGGCCTTTGGGCCTGAAGGTTGTGGATTCAAGCCCACCACAAGACCTACTTCATAACTCCCACTGTTGACTGTTGTCGTTGTGTCCTGTGGACTCACCACCTGCAGGAGGATCAGTGAGGGGCTGGTGCTCTGTACTGGGTGACTGCCACCCCCCTGACCCAGAAATGGATGATGGGGAAGAAAATGAATGGATGGTTGAACATTTATAATGATTTATGCCAATCTTTTACACAAACGATACGAATCAAGTGTTACTGTTTGTTCTGTTGGTCTGACTCCTTTATTGAAACGGAAATGACAACAAATGCCAGCCAACTGAAAAAATGCAATAAACAAAAAGCATAACACGGACATTTTCCCCAATCAAAATACAATTGTTGAAAGCAGAACTAATTAAACATTAACATTTCCCATTGACCACCATGGATCACCAATTTGCATATGTCCTATTACATGTCTCAGTGTCTATGTCATATAGAAAATAAGCCAAAACTCAGTATTGCAAGAATACCTAATGAAATGTAATACAATGGCGGCACGGCGGCTGAGTGGATAGTACTCCCGCCTCTCAGCAAGAAGGTCCTTGGTTCGAATCCTGGTCTGAACAGGGCTTTTCAGAGTTTGCATGTTCTCCCTGTGCCTGTGTAGGTGTCCTCCAGGTACTCCAGTTTCCCCTACCACTAAAAACATGCACACTAGGTAGCAAGGGCGTAGGTTTGCATGGGGACCATGGGGACATGTCCCCACCAATATTTGGTGAGGACTAAAAAGTCCCCACCAAAATGACATGATGTCCCGTGACCCGGACGGTCCGGGACACATGTCTTCTGTTTGTGCACACGTCGCGCCTCCTCCTCGC
This sequence comes from Knipowitschia caucasica, assembly GCA_964034765.1. Lineage (NCBI taxonomy): Eukaryota > Metazoa > Chordata > Actinopteri > Gobiiformes > Gobiidae > Knipowitschia > Knipowitschia caucasica. Next base: position 19,431,551 of record OZ035832.1, on the reverse strand, counting down.
CTCCAGAGTGTCACTCCCGTCTTCGTCCCGGAAACCGGATTCGTCCGGAAGTTCAGTTTGATCCAATGAGCATACGCAGCAGTAGATTACGTCACGGAATCTGGACGGAAGCGGAAGTAAACATAAAAAACTACCTATTCATGCCTAAACTTAACCAGCCATTCCCATAAAATAACCCCAACCCAGCCTTAACCCTAAACTTAACCATCTTAATCAGACGCCTAAACTTAACCAGTCACCACTTAAGGACATATTAAACTTTTTGACATGCGCAAACTGAACTTCCGGACGAATCCGGTTTCCGGGACGAATACGGGAGTGACACAGAGCAACAGCAGCAGCAGCAGCACGTGACCCGTTCCGTTCTCTGCAGTGATTGGCTGTCTTCTTCAGCGCCAAACTGAAGCACTGTTTAAAAGTGAAGCGACTGTTTAATTTTTAAAAGTTAGCCAGCGTGAAGCAAGTTGTGCGCAAAAGACACCACAACAGGTCATTAAAGTTTTTATTTTGCATACTTGAGAGCCCTGTGAGTCATTACTTGCCTTTTTGGGTTGAGAGTGGAATAAAAAAAAGAAAATATAGAAAAATCCACACTGTTACTTATTGCCAAACTCTTCTTAACTCATTGTATTGAGAAATACTATGTAACTTTTGACATTGGCCAAGTTATATAAATGATTCTGCAGTTCATGTATATGAATGTCTGTTTTTGATTGTCTATACCTTCTTATATAATTTAGAGAAAATGCCACCTCCACAAAAAAAGATAAAAGATATCAGGAGCTTTTTTAACAGTTGGAAAGTAAGTAAGAGAAAGCACAAGTAATAGCAAATTATGAATTGTGATGATTAATCTTCTGTTAACATACATAGGAAACTCAACCAACAAGAGAGAACAATATAGGGAATGTTGAGGTAGAAGCAACAGGCTCTTCAGTGCATCAGGTGAGGTTGGAATTTTGTAGGTATGCATGGGACTATGAATTGTTTTTAGAGATTGATCGTATATGTCAAACAATGTAGTGAGCTACTCACTGTAGATTCTAATTCAATATTTTCTCCTCTGTTTTTATTTATTATAGGAAATTGAAAGATCAGAGCATGATTTATTTCAAGTATCGAGAGCAGTTCCTGAACTGTTAGAGCCTCAGGTGAGGGCTATTATGTAGATTTGGATTAGGTTTAACTCAGTATAGAATCATACTAAAGTTAAAGAACATCATTTGGTTGGAAATTACCTATGCCAATTACAACATATTTTACTACTATAATGATGCAAAAAGTGTTGTCTGAAATCTTTTACTAAATATAGGACACTCTGAGCGATATAATGGAAATTCAAGAAGGAGATAAAGACAAGGACAAGATAGGACTCCAGGTGAGGTTAGGATTAAGCAGTTAAAATCTTAGACCCATCAACCAATTCTAGTTTCATGAGATATTTAGCGACTGGTGTACCATGCCTAGGTTTCATTTTATTCAATGTAGAATGTGTGTTTTTATTAATACCATAAAGGAAAGTCAGACAAACAGGGAATGTGCAGTGCTGGTAGAGGATGAGGAAGTGGCTGGACCTTCAGGGCTTCAGGTGAGGTTGAAAGTATTTATTTGGTTTTGTTGGTGGTTTTATTTTGTATATGCTTAGATCTGATTTGTTTAATGTACTACATGTGTTTTATTTATTATAGGGAACTCAGGTATTCAGGGAAGATGTTGTGCAGGCAGATATCGAAGCTGGGCTTCAGGTGAGGCTGGAATTATGAAGATAAAATATGGGATTTTTTAAAGTTTCATAACAGTGTATTTGCTATTTAGGAGGCAGCCAATGAGAGTCACTCACAAGAAAGTGCCAGGGACAGCATATTTGAGATAGGTTGTAAACCATATCAGCCTGATCCTGAATACAGGATATATTTACTATCTTATTTACTATAAATCTCTTGTGGACAAAGTTAGAATGAACGCAACACAAAACTCAGAAGCTCTGATCCAATTGATTTTGTTTTAACTATTAGAAAAAATCCTTAACTGCTTCTCATTCAGTCTACAGCTGAGTTTAGTATAGAAGGCAACACACTATTGCAAATATAGTGTGTGATTACACAACAAATTCTGGGGGAGAAACTCTGGACCCCGTGTCAATGGGTGTAGACTCAGGTCGTAGTGAATGTCCCCACCAAGATTGGAACCAAACCTACACCATTGCTAGGTAGTCCTGACCAAGTTGAGCATCAACACCTGGAGATGGTTCCTGGGATGACACAGTGAACTTGTGTCTATGATTTCAAATACTAATTTGGGTTAGCAAGGCAGAGGGCCACATAAAAAGACACAGAGGGCTGTGATTGGCCGGGCCTGAGTTTGGACGTGCCTTGTGTAAGTCATCATAATGCACAACAGTCTGGTCAATTGTTGGACAAAGTCAGTCATGAAAAGCATGATACCATAAACACCAGACAGTGTATGAATACATTGGAACAGTTGACACATTAATGGCAGTGATTCTCTAAACCCTACTCTTACTCAGACAGACGGACACGATTAACAAAAGACATTTCCCACATTGCAGGTGACAGTTTGATAAGTGACATATGATTGCTGTAGAGAGTGGCCAGAACCATGTGCAGTATGAAAAGGGAGGTACCTTGGGAGAAATATGAGCTTTTCTTAGTCATCTGTGCTGAACTGTCATGGCCAAGAGAGTCAAGAGAAAATGAAATGGTTCTCTCATACAGATCGTCCCCACAGCTCTGGTTGTGCCTCAGCAATGTCACCACTGTAGTTTATTATCCTGTTTATGTTTGAAAATCCCCTCAAGGACAAACGCAGCGTTCTCATCTTTCTCTGATTTATGCAAACTTTGATTGCGACATATGACTACTCCTTATGCAGGCTGTTTGCACTGAATCTGATTGCAATGATTTTCACTCCTCTAAGTCATCTTCTTAAGGTGTAGCGTCGAATAATCAAAGAGTGAAGAGGTGCATAAATTGATTCACTGAATTCAAGCAAGGACCGTGCTCTTTAGTAGAGCTCATGGTTACCTCCACCCTGTAGATCACGTGATCATCTGCATGTGTTTGTTTGTCAGTGAGCAACATAACTCAAAATGAGGATTTTGAATAAATGATAATCACCGTTTAGATGCAGGACGTTTTTTAAAGGAATGCAACTCTAGGAAGAGGTCTGTGCTCTAGAGGTGCGTTTCTAGTTGTTTTATGGTTTAAAATGTCATGGAAATGTTAAAATCTAGAGAAATACATATTGGACCAACTGTTTTGCTTGCATCAATTGACAAGGATGCAGGAAGGTGGGTTGATCTCAGTGTATATTGAGTCCAAGACTTTTACACACACTGAATACTAATCACAGTATATAGATTTGACCATGAGATTATACTCTGCTTAATTAATATAACAGGTGTAATATAACAGGTGTTTATATTAATATAAAATATATATTATATATATATATTAAATGGTTCTTGACCATTTGAATTTTCTTCAAATGGTCAAGAACCATAAACACCTGAAACCGTACAAGACAACCACTACTTTAACACCTGACACAAAAACAATTCTCTGACCAAATACAACATACACACACAAACAAAGAGCAGATGGTTATTTCTCACAGAGATTCTCTGACCTTTGAAAAGTCAACGTGTGGCTCAAAGGGTCGTGTGGGGTGAATGCAGAAGTGCATTAGTAAACAAAAGCTTTTCTAGAATTAGCTGCAGGTCCTGGTGAGCAGTTCACTCTCATAAGGTTATAGTGTACACACAGGCTCTTAACTGGTGTGTTCTTTGGCAAGACACTTCAGCTACATTACATAGGTTGAGTCTGATGAACTATTGGTGGTGGTCGACAAACTCGATTGGTTGTTCTGGCCAATATTTTGGTAGGAATAATTTAGCGCCTACATTTGGAACTTCATTGTGCTTGTTATGTATTTAAAAAAAGAGGGTCCATATGATCAAAACGTGATGGTGGCTCTTTCTTACAAGCATGCAAAATATAATGTAGTGCAACTGTAAAAGCCATTTTACCTGTATTTGTGTCTCTAAAAAGTATCCTTGTGATTGGTTGTATTAGTAAACTCTCCACACGCCCTATAACAATACATTACATTACAACAGTATGTCATGCAGGCAATTCAACAGTATTAAAGTGGGGCTTCCAGATAACAAGGCAGATGTACCTTGAGCACTTTGACTCTCCTGCTCTAGGTCTGATAGTGTCCAGTGCTGCTGTGTCCACTGTTGTAGCTGCAGACTCTGATACCCCTGTGTGACCAGGCTTCTGCCCGCGCTAAGGTTAATGGTGTGGGACGGAAGGGCGCTCTGTTGATTAATTATAGCTGCACTCAGGTCTCTGCCTCCATCCTTTAGCTATAACAATCTATAACAACAACTGTATTTACAATGGGCAGTGCAGAGGTAGAGGTGCCACATGGACCTGGACTTCTGCCTTCAGGTGAAACTATGATGACTCACTATATACTGTAGACGGAAAATAGATGTCCGTTGAGTTTTAATGGCATTTTTCGGGGCAAGGCTGCGTCATTCACTGCCAATGTCATAATAGAAACTGCCTCAACACCTTCAATTACCTCAACAGGATCCAGGACCTTGCTCCGAGTGATGGAGCCCTTGAAATTTCTGAATAGTAGACAAATAATAAACTTTGATCAGACAGGAATGTGGGTGTGGTTCGCGTGTTGTTGTATGGCTTCAAGCAAAAGAGAGGAATCATGTTTTATTCAACCCCATGCATGCGGTTGGGAGCACACTGAGCCTTTTTGAGAAGCCAGTAGTGACGGGAAAACTTTGTGTTTGAGCTCCCCCTATAGATGGAAACGCAATACTGCAGACAAGAGCACACTATACTGTATCTTGTGGAGGCTGGGGGCAGAGAAGCAATCAAAATTATGTGTTCCAGGCAATGCGTTTGCACTGTAATTCTTGAGTGGTTTTTGCCAGCTACAGAAAGGAAGCAATATCTCTTTGTAATAGGTAGTTTATACATGCAAAATAGATATTGGGATCATATACACCAATACTTTGTCTTTCATACCAGCCAGTATCACATATTAACCAACCATTTTGAGTGCGCTGAGCTGGCTGACAAGAGGTAATCTACAATCCATACAATATTGCTGCTGATTAGATCCCACACATCACTCCCGGGGACTTTTCATTTTCCAAACCAGTTATCCCGCCTCCACAAATGATACCGGGCGCATGACATCAAGTGTTAAATAAGCTCTGGACGAAAGGCTATCCATTCTACTTTGTGGCTTCAGCCCTAATGTCTACTCCTCCATAAAAATGCTATTTTCTTTTTCCAGGGCAGGTAAACTATCCCCAGGGATTTCCGCGACGCTCATTTAACTTTCTAATAAAGGGCCTTAAAGACATGCAGATAGGTATTTTCAAAGAGAGGATAGAGGCTTCTCAAGCGCATCCTGCCATGAGAAGAGTTGACGGTAAAAAATGCATGAGGAGTAAGATGGCAGGTGGATGTGTGCTTCTGGGGAAAAGGGAATGAAAACGAAATCAAGTCAAGTCTATTTGAGGTTTTCCGTGCTTTCTTCCTGCTGAATATGATGTAATATTTCAAAATAGGTTCCTGAATTCTTCATTATGGGCCCTATGTGATTTCAAGCACACCATATCGTACCATGAACAATTAATATGAAGAATAATGTATTAAATATTAGTCTTTAAATGTATTTTATATGAATCGCAGACGGAATATTCAGTGCCGCCCACGTTCTTTGAACTAACATTGTTTATTTCAATGGGATCTTCAGATAATATTATAGCAATTCAGCTAAAAGTGCTCTTCAACATCCTTTGAATTTCAGGGGGAGATTGAGCTCCATAAACAGGGATGAAATGGCATAGTTCACTGCAGATAGCAAAGTACAAATGATTTTGTGGCCATAATGCAATCCTGTATGTTTGGGAAGCACAAAACGAATGCATTTCAACTTCAAAAGGAAACATCAGTGAAATAGTCAGTCGCTGTTATCACTTTTATGCGCTATACTCACACAATTTATTAGGAATCTTACTGATGCATTTGAAAAACAATAGATATCTATTATATCTCATTTTAGTTTGTACAGTATTTTTTGTTTTACTTTTTTCTCAAAATGTTTAAAACCAATTGATTATCATCCAATAAACTGATATCATTCCATTCATTTGATACAATGAAGCTCTTTAACAAACACAACAAAAATATATATATATATACAAATAACTAACCTGTTGAACAACATTTTAATTGTTCAATACAAGTTAGAATAGTGAGCATTAGGGCGGGTTATCTTTCAGCGTCTGACACAGTCAGTCACACAGACAGTGATGGAAACGGGTTCGCCATACAGGAGGCATGCCAGACCTGTGTTTTTAGTGGTACAGGAAACCGGAGCACCCACAGGAAAAGTACGCTGACATGGTGAGAACAAGCAAGCTCCACACAGAAAGGCTCTGGAACTAGCTGTGAGGCACAAGTGCTAACCACTGCGCCAACAATCCCTAAATATCAAAACAAGATCTATAGTATATTTATATTATAAATATTGATGTTTCCTCTGAAATTTTGTTCACAGAAATGATAACAAATAGCTATTAAAAGCTTCATATTTTAAGATGAGTAACCAGTACAAGTGGACCCGAAGTTAGAATGAAATTAGTAATTAAGTTCTGAGTAGTGCTTGCAATGCAAAAATCCCTTTGCGCGTAAAATCTTCTTCAAATGTCTTATTTGTGTCTGCGACTGAGAACTGGTTTAATGTCCTTATATGTCAAGCCCATTTCAATATAACTCAATAAACTTTCCCCACAGATGTGTGACTTGCATTGTTGATTCAAAGTTATACCAGATATGGACAAAGGAGTAGTCGTATTAGCACTTCTAACTATTATGGTAAAGGTTTTTTTTTTTGTTAGCCTACATATATTCTCAGGATCTGGATATACTTATGTTGATAATTGTATCATGTGTTTTACCCTAATATATATATATATATATATATATATATATATATATATTACCCGCTGAACTCGGATACATCTTCATTAGCCAAATGTATATGCTGCCAAAACAGTTCACAGATTTGTGTAAATAGGGATTTTTGCCAATCTCTAAGAAAGTCAACCTTCTCTTTCGTTATGTTTTGCTGCCAGAGATAAGCGCTACAAGGTGTTTACAGATATCTGTTTATCTCACATCACTTCACAAAGCCACGGTTCAGGCATTTTAGCTCGGGTCTGATTATGTTTGTCGCTGAAAAGTAAGTAAAGAAGGTGTTTTGTGATTTTGTATACAACCTGGTAAATCGGTTACGAAAATGAGCTCCCTAACACAATTGCAGAGCTTAAAATTTGGAGTAATAACAGCCCTCAGCCGCTCACTCACATCCTCCCCAACACCAACCCTCAATCAAAACCTCACTCCACATCTGCTGAAGTGCTCCCACAAGAGCGCTCCTTCAGCCCCGGCCAAATCCACACACTCAGCATTTGCCTCTTGTTCCCCGCAGCCACAGACAGCCCCCCAGAACCCCCAAACACCCCCAAATTCTGTTGCAGAGGTAGCCATAAATCTTCCATGGTCTGCCCTGTCAGTCCCAATGCGGCACAACAACAGTGTTACATGTTCTCCAATCCCAAAGTTTACAGTCGGAATTAAAGGTGTCATTTCTACCGTGTCAGATGACTTTGGCGCTAGATGGGTGCGAGGGAGGAAATGTCGAGGTTGTTTTGAAGTTACACGGTTTTGTCACATTCTGGGAAATATATATGAACAATGCCATTAGTTAGAATCCTGCGCTTGAAGTTCAAAGAGAAAGAGAGAGAGAGATAGAGACAAATAGAGAGAGAGAGAGATAGAGCGATAGAGACAGAGAGAGAGAGAGTTATAGTTAGAGATAGAGACAGAGAGTTAGAGATAGCGACAGCAAGAGAGGGATATAGATAAAGATAGAGAGAGAGAGAGAGTTAGAGATATAGAGATAGAGACAGAGAGAGAGAGAGAGAGAGAGTTAGAGGTAGAGACAGAGAGAGAGTTAGAGGTAGAGACAGAGAGAGTTAGAGATAGAGACAGAGAGAGCTAGAGATAGAGACAGAGAGTCAGAGAGATATTTACTGTAGATAGAGACAGAGAGAGAGACATAGAGATAGAGAGATAAAAATATAGAGACATAGAGACAGAGAGAGAGACATACAGTAGAGATAGAGAGATTGACTGACTGATTGATTGACTGATTGGTTGATTTGAATGGGCCGCCATCATTGATCATCGGGGTTTGGTCCACCTGCACAGGGAAGCAAGGTGGGATTCTCTAACAATAATATTTAGTCAACCATGTGGCACATTTTTTTTTTCTTACCTCATAACTGGCTAGGATGAAAAAAAGGGGGGGAAAGTAATAATAGTAGTACTAGTGGTAGTAGTACAAAAAAAAAGAAAATGTGATTAAGCTCTATTAGTTGTCACAAGATGGAGATCATAATTCTAGTCTCCATTCATAATTTTTGATCCTACATTATCCTGCAAAAAAATCTGTGTTCCTAACATTTCCAACCTCCACTCCGTGCACTTTCCCCATGTATCGGCTCCCAAACAAAGCAGGTGCCCCGTCTCCGCCCCGCTTGACAACGGAGGTGTTTTCCGTTAAAAGAACAACATTGTTTATTTGCCTAACCTCTGGCACTCATCTCTCGGCAGAGCGGATTACGGCGTTCTTAATCCAGCCTGGAGTGCCCCCGCATCATCAGTGGGCCAGGTATCAGCACAGACCCCCTTTACCTCCATGGGACTGGGGGATTATCTCTGAGGAGAAATGCTAAAGCCTCTCTGGATTATTATGATGCAATTTCTCTCTGCGTGTTCCTATGATCTTATGAAACGGTGTGTTTGTGTGAGATAAATAAGTACTTGCTGTTCTTCTGTTTCTGTACATGTTTATTCATATTAGAATGCTTTGTTATTTATATTATTGGCACAGAATGGCTTTGTAGTCCCTCGGTGAGATGTTTTGTATAGTTTAACTTCTGCGTAAACTCTCGGACTATTTAAGTGTGTCAACAGAGTCCGAATCTGAAACTTTTTTATCGTCAAAAACTTGCTTTGCCATATGGTGCAACATATTGAATCGTGAAATAGACTATACTGAAGTAACCCATGCATACAAATACATATGATAGAATGTTTGCTAAATCAACAGATGGATGTAGAATGGACTGGTCGACCAAATAGACAAGATAATAAGGGAAAACAGTGTTGGGTAAGTTACTTTGAATTGAAGTAATTAGTTACATATGACTAATTGCTTTAAAAAAAAAAATAGGTGTTTATGATGTGATGAGTGAATGGTTTCTTTCTGCTTAGAATTCGGTTTATTTGGCACAGATCCCCAGAAGCTGCCACCAAAATGAAACCTATAGCCGCCCTGGGGTCCATCACTAAAATACCATAAAGCTATACAGAAATATTCAAAACATCATTCTAAACCATTCTAAAAAGTCAAACACGGATAATAATATTTACATAATATACAAGGCAATATTGAACTATAAATGCAAACATACAATCTAGTTCTTTCTTATACGACAAGCCTTGAAACCCCTGGCATAACTTTCTTTTGAAGATGTTCCCGTGAGTAGCAGCTCTGTAAAAAAAACTGCATTTCTGCATTTTTATTTTGGGTCCAGGAACAATGATGTCCAGGAACAATGATGTTGTTCCTGGACCCTGGACTGTGAGGTGTGTATATGTCTATCGCGAACATACATTAAAATACTATTTCAAATATTGGGAATGGGGCGACAGTGGCTCAGTTGGTAGAGCATTGATCTCTAGGCCTGAAGGTTGTGGGTTCGATGCCACCATGACACCTTCCCCACCGACTCCCACTGATGTCTTCTGTCGTTGTGTCCTTGGGAAAGACACTTAACCCCACTTTACCTGAAGCCCCCGCTGAAAAATCACGGCTATGCTCACACTGACAGAGCAGCCGTCCTCCTGTGGACTCACCACCTGCAGAGGGTCAGTGAGGGGCTGGTGCTATGTGACTTGGGTGGCATCTCTGACTGCCACCCCCCCGACCCAGGAATGGATTAAGGGGTAGAAAATAGATGGATGGATGGATATTGGGAACCAAAAAAATAATTCTTCAACAGTCTCCTTTCAACTAGCAGTTCTGTGCATATACTAAAGATAGAGTGATGTTATGTGGGGAATATAAACATTTAATCAAGATGCATTATAAATACCACTAGACGCCTGAATGGAAGCCTGTCCTTTTTTTCCCATATGTCTTTTTTTATTCATTGCAGCTCATGTAACTTATTCAAAAGTAGAGAGCAGAATATATATATCATATTAGTAAAGCTTGTGCTAGTGTATAAAGATAACTACAACAGCTACTACTACTACTACAACTACTACTACTACTAATACTAAGCAAGGGCTGTATAACCTATTTTATACACAAGGAAAAAGACTACTTCTGCCACTATTACTGCAACTAATATTGTCAAAAAATGCAGAATTTTACAACACAAACAGACCTACCCACCCCCCCACACACATACACACACAGTTTCACACACTTAACAACAAAAAAGCTTTTAAAGAACTCCAGCCCTTTTGCAACTGCCCATTAACTTTCCCAAACTCTTAATACTTTCTCTCGCCCACTATTAGCCAGCCCATTACTGTTGTTACATTACTCGACTTTAGCCCCAGCACTTATTGACTTGTGTAATTGGACGAAACATTGCAGGTATCTTCATTGTATGGGTGTGTTTTTTGGCCTTTTACCATCACCAGTGTTTGTTTTTTTTTTTTGTTTTTTTTGATTATGCGTTAATTTCCCTCAAGACTGGAGCTGGCAGAAGTATCCCTCCTCGCTTCTCTTTGGAGTCAGTAAATACTTTCCTTATTGACATAATCAAGTTGCTGAGACTGTGACATTCTACAGTAATAGCAGAGTGATAATCCACACACAATTGCTTCTCTTTGCTCAGTCGCCACAGGGGAAGCCTTAGGGGACAGTCTGTAGAAAATTGTTGCTTACCGACTGACCGTGAACATGATAGCCTTGCCCTCGCTCTTTAGCCGTTATTACCCCTGTGGAAAATGGAGGATCAAACTGTCCAATGCTGACCTGAGGGGGTGAGGTCCTGATGCAAGACGCAAGAGCTCCAGCAAGTGGCCAGAATGAAAACTTCCACTTGATCAATATCGTCTCTCAGACTGAGAAAGGCCATTTGTGTCAGCCAGTTGATAAATTATGATCAAATGCATGTGCACATCCCACTGACAAACAGAAGAAGGCATTTTCCAAATAATTAATATGAAGTGTAAATTTAATCCATCTGGACACTTTACCCTTACTTAGCAGTTCCGAAATATTATGTTCAGGACTTATATTTTTTTTACTGTACTCTCATTGTTATGTATTACACAACACTTTCCCATTCGTACAGATATGGGAAAGTTCTCTTATCTTACAGAGACAAAAACAAGGAAAGTAAAAAAACGAATTCAAACTATGGCGGAGGAGTGAGGAGAGTCCTTTGTTAATGTAGCTAAAATAATCAAACAATAATGGTACACTAACTCTGAATCTGTGCCTTCATTCACACAGACTCATTCTAGGCAATGTGGCTGAAGTGTCTTGCAAAGGGTCACAACAATAGTTTGGTTCTTTACAGCCGCGTTGGCACCTGGTTTTCCCAGTGGTCTCCCATTACAGTAATAACCCAGCAAATAGGCAAATAGGCCAGCAAAACAAAAAGGTAGCTCAAAGTTATTGGTTAGCTCAGTTAGCTCAGTCAATGGAGTTAACATTGTTGGCTTCTCTACACGGACTGCTCTGTGCATTCTCCTCGGCATGTCGTTAGGCGTGGTTCTTTTGGCACCCCCCACCATCTGTTTTTGGTGAGTTCTGTGTTGTTAGAATCACTGATGTTGTTCTAGATCAGATTCAGATTCAGATTCAGATTCAGATTCATTTATTTGCCATTTGCAGTAAAACCACATTGGAAGAACTGTGCAAGACTACCCCGGTGTGCACCAGACGACACACACCAGAGCTCTTGCCACGGCGCCATCTTTTACGGCTAATCAAACAGTTGCTCTTAAATAGAGTAAAGCAAAAAGTGTCATTTTAGCTGTGTTTGGACCGGATTTCGCTCGTGCAGTGAATAGGAAACAGCAGGATTTCCCATTGTAATGAATGAGCAGATATGGAGCGTGTCAGAGAGTGACATTGAAATCTACTTTTAAATCTCTGTCTGTTTTGGTGTCGCAGAGGTTAGCATCTCCATATTTAGCAAAATTTGGGGAAGTTCTACCATTCACTACTGGAGAAGAGCCAGTACTATAATAAAAGGCTAAATGCTACTGTCACCAGTTAGCATTTAGCCTTTGTTGCATCTCAAGTAATAAACTCTCTGCTTTAGCAATTATTTAAAAGTAGGTGAAGATAAATACCTTGAAAACGACCTACTTTTCATTAATCTGGTTTGAAAGGAAGCAGGGAGCAGTCAAATTGATGGCTCTGGAAGTTCTACTAGTATCAGAATTCCGGGGATCCTTGTGTTTTACCATGTTTTAATAGATATTACACACATAACATAAAAAAATAAAATAAACTTCTCATGGCAAAACCATTATTAAACCTTGCTGTTACGTGTCCAGATTAAATTTTCTCTTCATTTAAATCATGGGATTGCCCTTGGAGCAGCTCTGTGGGTAAATTGGTTAGTTTTAAAGAAGTTGCAGCATTAATCAAGCAGCTGTCATTAGAGATACCTATAAGATGCCTCCCCGGTGTCATATCCACGAATAACGCTGAACACAAATGCAGCCTCCAGGAAATATAGGAGCCACACACTGCAGCACTTTTTAAATTGGATTTGAGAGAAGCAACGAGGGCTGGACTATAGTCTTTCACACCAACTGTGCAGCGGCAAACACCTTTATATTAGGATATGGAAAACATTTCTAGCAGCATAAAATCAGCATCAAACTAACACATTCAAAAGTGTTGTTAGGCTGGAATGTTCTCATTAAAAGTGACGAGGGCAACGTTTCTGTTTTAGCCTTGGCGCGGCTTCATGTGATTAAATAAAACTAGCAACTACTAAAAGGAAGCTGTGTTTTCGGCAATATTCAAAAGCCAAAACAAAACATTTTAGATTGTGCATGTGCATAATACACTTGTTTTTTTTGGTAAATTGAATATTCGATTGGATTTCTTAATAAAATAGCTGCAGAAAAAAATGAAAACAATAGAAAATCTTTTTTTTTTCTCTTGCGCGCGCCATCCGATCGGTGAAGCCTACACCTCTGTACTCTCCAGTTCCAGATCACTGCTGCCAGTAATTGGAAAAGAGCTTTGTGCTGAAACCATTTTGTGATTACACTTAGACACATTTATAGGAACTTTGAATTAGTTTGTGGGATAGAACAGCGGAATCCCAAGGTTACTGTTTACTCCATTTCCAAATGTTTTCCTGGACTGGTGCATGGATCACTTTGGACTTCTCACTGAACGCAAACGACTCATGACACGGTTCTGAAGGGACAATACATAAAAAAGATAAGAGACATGATGTTTGATAAAAGTCAAAAGAAATAATTCAATTCACTGTTTGAATTACATTTTGTCCGTAGCACTGTGAGATGACATGAAAATTATTATTATTAAAAGGTATTCTACACTGTTGATATTTATTCTAAACAAATAAGAATCAATATTCAATCGATATTAATTGATACTTCTTGCTGCAATTTTGGTGTCTTTTTATATCCTGCAGCTGTGAAACAAGCTAGCTAATGTGATGCTTGTAAAGGCCGAGTATAATCAAAAGAGCAATTGCACATTTTGTGATTTGCTAATATTATTTTTTCAATTGGCTTTTGCGATTTAATTAAGATAAATATTGCTGAACAATGCATACTGATTTTTTCATAGTTTTTTCCAATTGGTTGAAAGGTTTGATGGAATTAGATGATTTCTATATTGAGTGAGCATGTTACAAATTAAATAACTGCATACATTATTAGGCCCGAGCCCCGAACAATGGTGAATGCAAATGGTCACGGTTGCACGCGTAAACTCAAACGCTTTAAAATGATGTATCACGTGCCATTGAAACCTATATTGTTTTTGCTCGAGACGTCAAAAAAAATAGATCCTATATTTATTTATTTATTTTTCCTTCAGCGCCGTTTGCCTTAATTTGACCCCGTGAAAATGCATGAAAAGTTGTAAAATTTTGCCCAAAAATCAGACCTGGCGAAAACTTGATTATTTTGGTGTTTATTTTTATGGGACTCAAAAAATGGCCGAACAGCGTGGTGAGGGCAGTTGCGTGGTGCGGGGAGGGCCGTTCGCTGTCGCTTGCGGCTTTAATTATTATTGTTTTTTTAAATATGTTAATGTATGTTATCCTACGGATAACTCTGTTATTTTCATTGGAATTCAACAAGTCTGTTTAGGGGGAAGTTATTCCACTTACATTTTCCCAGTTGGAAAAATGACTCAACTGGTCACTGTCCACAGTCCCATCTCCAGAGGTCGATGGTCCGCGAGGTCAGGACAGGATCTGGATGATTTTCCCTATGATTTTAGGTGATGGGTGAAATTGGAGTGCTCTGGTGGAAACCCACCAAGAAACATGCAAACTCCAGAAAGGCCTGGGCCAAGATGGGATCGAACCAGCAACCAGTTTGCTGTGAAGGATGAGTGTTAATCACTCAGCCATTGTGCTGCCAAATGCTGCTGTCAAGATGAGACAGAGATGAGACAGAGGCCAAAGAAATATGAACATTGGCCATCTGCCCCTTATGGACCAATGGCTCTATGTGTTTATTAATCACTGCATTTGTTGTGTTTGAACTGTTTGATTCTCTGATCTGTGTTGGTGAATTGACGGTTTTGTAAAATCCTCTGAGATAACTAGTGTTGTGGTTTAGGGCTATGCTAAAATAAATTGAATTGAATGGATTTGTCTTGGTCGCAAATTCATTTCTACGATTTCTTTTACCAGACCTGCCTGTCACTGTGTATATGCTCTCTCAGCAACAACTCTATTTGTGTATAATTCACTCACATGACATACATCTGCACTGGTCTCTTGGGTTTGTCCTTCCCTTACCAACAGTTACGACATGCCCTCCTCTCAGCTGCATTTTTGTGTTAACAGAATGCAGATGTGCTGTGTGCGGATCTTCTCAAAGTCCACCTCTGCTGCCGCCCCCTTCTGCCATTGGCTCGTGGGGACGGTGGAAGTTTACAGGGGCGAAGGCTTTCCCCATCTGACTTTTCTCTCTCATGACTTCACTTGTTTGCCTCTTTCTGGTACAACATGACTTCTGCACACGACAACGCTGTACTCCAAGCCATCTTCAATCCGAACACGCCGTTTGGAGACCTCCCAGGCCCGAACCAGGAGGAGGCGTTAACTGATAATGGTGTGTGTGTTTGTGGTTGATTTGATATGTTGTATGTTTATCTTTTCACAACATATTGGATTTTCTTGAACAAATTCCATGCCTGGCCAGAACATGACATTTTAATCCAAGTTGAGTTTTTCGAGTGACATTTGTGTGTTTTGCTTTACACGCTACCTGTCAATTGTGTTGGGGAATGCTTTCTCAACTCGTTTATCTTGCCCTGGCAGACAGCGGCTTTGACACCAAGTTGTTGAAGCAGGTGAAGGAGTTGGAGGTGCGTGGAGTCTCAGCGGCAGAGGCAGGGGATTTGAAAGACGCTCTTCAGCTGTTCAGCCAGGCAATCCAGTTGCTGCCCAGGAGAGCATCATCCTACAACAACCGCGCTCAGGCCCTGCGGCTACAAGGGAACACAGCAGGTATAGCACTGCCTCTCACACACGCATGCATCACATGAGAGCCCACAGAAGCTTCCTCGGTGCCTGCGGTGGGATCACGGCACTGAAATGGTGTCAATTTTGATGGAAATTAATAGACTGAATAGCAATTTCCCTGAATATGATTTTAGAATTTTGGTCAATAAGCTGGGATCTTCTTTATAAAGCGTGCATACATACAGTACAGTACTAACGTGTTTTGTACTGTACATGGCTTTACATATACAGTTTGTCATTGACGTAAATGTAAATTGATGGAGAAGTGAGCGATTTGGTCTAAAACGTGAGCATTAAAGATTTTATATATGAGACAGGCCAGTGCCAGGGGAAACTAGAGGTGAGTAACTTTGAGAAAGATTGGCTTTGACGAGAATTTTTGTCTTGTAATTTTACTGTTTTTTGCCCCCCAAATTGTTCTGCTTGTATTCAGTCTTTACTTTCCCAAATAATGGCATTTAAATACCATAAAACAGTGCCATCCTGACATTCTGGATCCAGCTGTAGAGCTCAAGTCCTCCCACGTTCAAAAGGAATTCATAAATGCTGAATGTGTAATATCAGTTAATGACATTTCCATACTGTTCTCTACTCTTATCTTATCTTGTATGAATAATATTCTTATTATCTGTAACGTTGCATTCATTGCTTCCACATCCTCAGAATCCAGTCACATTTCATCTTTCACTCCGACATAGATAGTGTTTGTGGTAGCCAAATATTTTTTGACCAGCGACCAGTCAGGCCCTTCTTCGTTCTGAAACTTGGGATCAGATAAAGGGTGGTGGAAAAAGACCAATCACAGAGCTGGAAATACAGAACTTATCCTGTTTCCAATTTATACTCGTCCTTCTTTCCATATTTTTTTAACCTTTGTGGCGTAAAATTGACAAATGGGGCAGTAAAAACATATTTAAAAATATGGTCTCATCAAAGGTGACGTATGAAGAGAGGCACAATTTGGATGTAGTCAAGCTTTGCACAAAAATCCAAGATGGCGTCGCTACCAGTTTCACAATTGTTTTAAAAATACAGAATATGGAATGAGGTAACACCACTTGATTGATCATGTATCTGCAGCTACTTCCTGTTTCCTGCGATTTGTCCATTCAACTGCGACCAAACAGCTCATATATTTATGATAGTAGGAGATCACTGACCTCATCTAAATGGTGTCTGTGTGTGTCGCAGGTGCACTGCAGGACCTGGACCAAGCCGTGGCGCTCAGTGGCTCCGCAGGACGTTCAGGCTGTAGGGCTCTGGTGCAGAGGGGCCTCCTGCGTAGACTCCTGGGTCAGAACGAAGAGGCCAGAGAGGATTTTGAGAAAGCAGCAGCACTCGGGAGTCCATTTGCGCGACAACAGGCCGTTCAGCTCAACCCCTACGCAGCGCTGTGCAACCGCATGCTGTCCGAGGTCATAAACAAACTGCGGAACCCTGACCTGTCTGAAGTGCATTAGCATAACATGTGGTTCAATAAAATTCTGTTTTTCTACTTGCTTATTTCATTCACTAAAAGGAAGTCATTTGTTGGACCGGATACTATGTTTTTTTCTGGTATCAGTAAATTACTTTACCACTTATTTTTCTGCCAATTCTTTACTTTTACTAACCAGGATATATCGACATATCTATTCTTTATTATTTTAGATTGGAGGATAAATTACAGACATCACATAAATACAGGTTCAAAGTGGTTATGCTCAGTGTTGGGGAGTATCAGAGTACATGTAACGCTGTTACGTAACTCCATTCCATTACAGTTATTACTTTAAAGTCTAGTATTTAGAATGCAGTTACTTTCTGAAAATCATGGCAAAACATACTTTCTCTTTAAGGTAAAAACAAACAAAATACAACAACATCAAAGAAAACGTGTCCACGCATTATGCATCCAACAAGTCCAGGCGTACGGCAGCGAGTGCATGAAGGAGACTGGTTTAAAAACATGGAGTCAGACTTGGAGTCAGAGACCAGGAGACACGGAAAGAACGCAAGTCAAGTTGCCAATGCATTCATATTGTGGAAGTTCATTCAGTAATTCATAAAATTGTCTTTTTAGTACTAATGTAAAAAATAGCCCCTGAACTGACCACTAAGCTAGCATTAGCTAAACATAGCGTTCTATTGAGCATGCGCTTGTACGTTCGTGCGTGTAAATTAGCATGGTTATATTTCTATTGTCATAAATAAATGTATTTTAAGTATTTGGAAAACAGTTTCTATTTTTTCCAAAGTAACAGAATACTGTACAAACTACATTTTAGGTCATGTATTCAGTATTCTGTAACAGAATACATTATCAAAGAATTCTACCAAACACTTTAATGTTGAATAAAAGTAATGTTTAGAGATTTTTGAACACTCAATGTGCCATCGGCCCCTTCGACCACCACCAACCTTTCACTCTCACACACAGATGATCCATGACCCACACTTGCACCAGGCAATGCAGGGAAGTGTCTTCACAGCCGCAGCTGCAACTATAGTGTTCCCAGATGTCTCCCATCACAATACTAATCAGGCCCTGATTTGCTTAGCTTCTGAGGTCCAACAGGATCTGGCTTTCACAGACTGGTGCCACCAAAGATTATTTAAATAAATTGTTGTTACGTACAACTTAGAAGTGTGGCTATGTTTATTTATTGTTAAAATATTTGCCAGTGTGACACATTTCTACAAGGACATACCGTAATACTGTAAAGTGTATAACATTCTATACTTCATTACTTTTACCACAGTTGATTTGTATTAGAAAAAGAGTTTACAACCACCATAACTGGCTCCAAAATATACAGTATATATGCTAAATATTCCAAAATGTATGAATCATAAGCCCAAATTTGTTTTAAATGCAAACATTTATGATACATATTGACTTATAAAAACATTACCTCATTTAAGATTACCATGATATTGACTTTTCCAAGAATCTTAGAAAATAGTTACAGTATCTACAACTTTAGTCCTGAGAAAGTCCCTGTGAAAAGAGGTTGCAGAGGTTCTTCTTTTCCCACCTCTGCCGATAGCTCGGGGAAACGTAGCCTATTATGTTCAACGTGGTGGTGAGACATTTTGTTTCAATTAGAATGCACAGTCATGACATAAACTAGGCCAAATAAATTGTGACATTTTAGGCGGGTATATGAAGTAACTATAATGCTGATTGAAATACAACTTCTGTCCACTAGATGTCAGTCTCACTACACTCTACACATTACAACTTGATGTGATTTTGTTGTGTGACTATAGCCAGATGCCCCAAAAGAACACGGTGCATTATATGTGATTACAAACTTATTTATATCCATGAGCCACTGTTAACACAAGTCACATGTGAGTTAGTGGTTGTAAATAAAAGCAGCTGGAGTCCAGCTGATCCCAGGCCTCTGGTCTTATCGGCTGGAACAGGCCCGCTGTCCATCTGCGACCTCTCCTAGGCTGGGTAAGGCCACCGGCTCACACCACTCTTCTCTCTGGTAGTATGAGCAGCTCTTTAAGTGCTCTGACATGGAGGGAATGTCACTAAAGCTCCATTTGTCCACAGTGGAAAACCCAGAACTGAAGGACCACACCTGCGAAACAAGACCATACAAAAAAAGACACATCTGTGACTTTAATGAATCCATACATGAAATCTGAAACCTATTCATTTAGTGTAATATAAACACAGCTGCATCACTGTATGACTGTGCAGATGATCAGTGGTCACTTTTGATTGTTAATGTCCTTCCACCTTAAATGTTAATACATATTTGAGGTTTGTTTGCATATATTATGTTTATTATTTATTTTTATTGATTCTCTGATCAGTTGTAAAGTCCTCTAAGACGACTGCTGTTGTAATTTAAGGCTATACAAAAACACATAGGAAAAAATGAGTAGAATGATTGTTTTTTTGGTTGGACAGTGGATTCTAATGAACACACCTCTCTGATGTGGCTTTGGTCTCACTTGGCTGATCAAACTTACAGTATACTGTCTTTTCATTATGCCCCAATGAAGACTCTTTATCAATCGAAATGCAATGGTCTGAAGGTGTTAATAAAGCTGTAAACTGACCAGAGTACCCCAGACTCTCAAACATATTGCCTTTGGCTGAAGGACATAGGATTTGAAATCCCCTATGAGGATCAAAGTATGTTTATCATCTGTGCCACATGAGGCTGCTTTTGATACACTTCTTTTGATGGCTGTTCTTCAATGGGAAGATATGCCCAGCTGTCTTCTGCATCTTGTTATTTGCCCCCAATGTTTCAATGTTAATCCAGATCTGCCAAGTTATGTAGCCAACAGTTTACAGCCGACTAAGCTCTGGCCATTCCTCTTCGCTGACATCATCAGGCTGACGACAGTGTGTGTACTGCTTTTACCTCAAATGTCTTCTTAGCTTAAAGGAAAGTATGTTTGTAGGTGAGGAGGATACTTGGCTGTGATTGGCCTGTGACTAATGATGTCACCAAGTGATTAACAGTCCAGGATCGAAGTTACAAGTTGATCCTGACTCATACCTCAAACCTTTACCCTATTCTTAACCCTAAACCAAACCTTATCTCTAATTCCACCACAGTAAACCCTGGCCCTACCTCTAACCTCTAACTCCTAACCATAACCTCTAACCATAACCCAACATTGAATCTGGGCTAACAACTTTGACAATGATCCTGGACTGTTGATTACTTTGTGATATGTGATTATGCACCAAGAAACAGCCACCAGTGATAGTAAATAGGCATTTATCTAAACTGCTGCCATTTAATGCTGTAGACTATTATGTATTTTAGATATTTTCATGTTTTGAAAAACATTATCTGAACGTTAATTTTGAACCTGTTATCAAAGTTATAATGGGAAAGAATTCAGAATGGTTGCAATTGGGTCCTTTTAACATGAAAAAGGTGAAATTAAAATAATAATCAAAGAGGTCACATAACTTATAATAAGGAAAGTGATAATACAAAAGTTACATTTTTCCTATACACCTTTTTTTGTTTTTGTTATTGATTAATGTGGTATGTAAATGGTTGTATTCTTAACAACCTGTGAACAACAAGTTTCTGTTTGCAATATTATACTTTACAGTGCTCCACTCTTTTGGTTCCCAAATAAATAGTTTGGAGAACTGGTGTCATTGGCCTATTTATGACACCAGCCTATTAATTTTATCCAGAATTCAACCACTTTAAAACAGAATTGATTAACAAATAAAAATAAAAAAGCCTTTAATTCTTGAAATAATTATATAAAACTCATACATAATACAAGCATCATGTGTAGTATAATAGAAATAAATATACTTGCTTTCTTCTCACTCTTCCAGGATATCAACCCGTGGGAATCTGTCTTCTTTTCCCACTCAAGGAAGACCATCCCTCTCTCCTGTAACAGCACCGCACACACATCCCTCATCAGGTGCGAGGTCTGGGACAACTGCGATAAAGTGAAACTGTCAAGGTAGACCACGATGTGCCGAAGGACCTCGAGGGGCAATCTGCTCAGGCCATCCATTTGGGGGTCTACCTTCTCAGTTTGGCACGACGAAGGGAAGGCTTGAGGCTGAAGGACAAGTGCGTTGACATCTCTGCAGTACTTTATTGTAGCATGTTGCCCAGAAGGATGGAACCTTGTCTGGATATAAGTGCAGCCTAGGTATGCCAGAGGGCAGCGGTGTTGGAACCATCCATTGAGACAAGACTGGATGTCAGAGTGTACGTTTTTACAGTGTGAGCTAAACTCGTCTCGCCGGAAGATGTGTCCGCAAATGTAGCTGAATGCTGAATTGCTTCTATTATGCCTTCTCGTCACTGACTCTGTCTCAATATTGATGTCAAGACCGTTATGGTTTGGGGCAATATCAACAAGGGACGCATCAGCTTGAAATGGGGCTGAATGGAAGTTATATGTTTGTGTCCCAACATCATCATAAAGTAGATCATTGGATGTATTTTGTGATATAGAATGGCCTTTCAGTTCTTTCTCTAATGCGCATAGAAGTGCCATAGTCACTTCACAGCCATTTGGAATATCTTCAAGGAACACGCCCAAATCTGCAGTATCCACACACTGATGGGCAGTTTTGATTTTTCTCGATGGGTCTTTTAGTTGGCTTCGTCTGGCTCTGTAGCTGGTAGGAATATTGAAGGTGCGGACAGTCTTCACTTCAATCGGCTCAAGTTGTCCGTAAACAAAATCCTTCTCTCTCGGAGTACATGCTGGGATTTGGCCAAAGTCGATAAGCATTGCTCCATTGTGCACTAGATACATGTTGTATTCAGATATATGGACTTGATTTCTTAGCCTCTCCAGGACCCCATCTTGCCATGGTGCGAGCCCTGTTGCATCGCTCTTGCCTAAAGTGGCAGCAGCGCCCGCAGTGTCTCCTTGCCCATTGCTCAAATGATATTCCTCTCTTGTCTCTCGTTGACAGCTGCTTGATTCCTCCCCTGCCTTCTTCTCTCTTTCCTCCTTCTTGCCCAAGTTTTTGACAGTTCTTTTGCATCCATCCATCTCCTTCTCAAACATCTTCTCCCAGGAGTTGTAACACTGAATATTCTCAACATTTCTACTTTTAGCCAAGACGTCTCGCTCTTCGTGGCTCATCTCTGTTTTTACAAAACCACATTCAGCTAGTTCTTTATCACAGATTGAAGAGTTGTCTGCGTGGTTATAACAAGCACTTGACATGGGGACAGATTCAACAACCATCAATTCTGGAAAAACATTCTTCATTTTGAGTTTATGAAAAAGTATTTCTTGATCTCTTATGGCCATAGCAACATCCAGATGTTGTCTGGTTTGATGGTCTTGTGAAATATTGGTATAAAATGGTGGCTTCTCATCAGGAATGGGCCATCGATTCCACTCCTGAGAACAGCAGACAACACTGGCGGGACAGGCGCACAGGTGCTGGCCCAGCCGAGAGCGCGGCATAATCAGGGGACATCCGAAGCTGGCATTAATGCATGGAACTGTCTCATTAGGACAGAGGAGACGGTGATCCTCCTCCTTGCACAGATGAAGGTAGGCCCCACACTTTTTACCACACTTAATTACCGCACATGATACAGAGACTTGACAGTGGAGGTTATGGCACTTGTCACAGTGCTGCTGGTGCATGGCTGCCGATGACATCCTGGTTCTCACCTGCTTCAAAGGCACACAGAAATATGCAAAAGGCAATCTGTGTTATGTTTGTCGACATTAATTAAACACTGGAGAAGGCTGATGATGAATACAAGGGCAGTAAGCATTTAAGGCATATATTAACAACTACTCTGAAGTCCTATTTCACTATAACATTAAGGAGTTTGAGGTGAAAAGACTAGAACTTTATATGTTCTTTCTTGTTTTGATGTTGTTGCAAATCACTCATTTACTCTCTGGATTTTGAGTTTGATAAAGTCAAGTAGTATAAATCAATTTACCAACATGATCATGAGCATCAAATGTCAAACTAGAATTGTAAAGTCAGCATCAGTAGCTGTATATTCAAACACTGTTATAAATACATATCGTTTTCTAACCAAATGAGAATGGGAGATAGCAGTTAAAACACCAACCCAAACAATGCCGCCTCTCACCTTTGTTCTTGTGTGGCTGTGTGTGTTCAGAGGCACCTCAGAGTAACCTCTCTGCACTGTGTCTGCAATTTATAAATAGCTGAACGTCGAGGCAGACAGGCCACAGGGAAGGGCTATTGTCACACAGCCATTAAGGGCCAAGGTCACGTTACAGCCGCCACATGAGAGGAAGGTGATAATGCTGCTTAATCCAGGTACTCAACCATCCCACTACTGCTCGTGCACTTTGATCAGCACAAAGAAGGGACCCAACCACAGCATGATGGACTTGAAGATTCCTCTATTTGATGCCAAGGCTTTGTGGAATTTTCTGCCAGATAGTTGGTTTGATATGACAACTATGTTAATTGACATCACCCATTGAAAGACTTTCATTATTGTAAATCCTGACGAAGACCGTCCAAGATCGAAACACGTTGGCCTTGGACATGTCATGTGGAGCTGACACTTGGACAGTTTCTAGTTTTGATTTATAGTAACACACTCAGCATACATACATAGACTCATTCATAGGCTTTTTTGAATCTATATTTATCAAAAACAGGATTTTATTTTTTGTTCTAACAGAAAAAGTATTGTAAAAGTAACATTTGTGACCAAATCAAACCACGCATGCTTTTGATGTCCTATTCAAGTATGCAAGCATTCCATGTGCAGCACTTGTAAGATAAAGCCCTGAGACACTTTGGGCTAAGACCTTATTGGATGAGTCATGGTGGTCCTCTCATTTTCACTTTTCTTTTTGAAACAGCTGATCTTAAAATATGAAAGGGGCCTTGATCGCGATTTAACCAAACTATTATAGGGCTATTTATGGGTTTCATAGTTTTGTATGTATTGTGATTTGAAAATACGGTACTCTGGATTTAATGTATAGGTTCCTCTCAAATCTTTTCACCAAACCATTTTTCGTAACCCATAAATCTTTTCAAGATTTTTTTGTTTTAACCTGATTTAACAATCCACCATCTGGATGACTGATATCATTTATATTTGAGAAAAATTGTGAGTAGCACCTGTACTGAAGGCTAAAGGAAAGATGGCTGAATAAACGGGAGCAATGATCTTCTTGTGAAAAATAAGACAGTAACCCTAAGTTGCAAAACGAATTGCAGACATCAGAATTGCGACATAATCTCTTTAATCTACGACTATATATCCTGGAAAAGGTTTCCCTATATTTGTGTATTGTTTCTTTGTATATAATACTTTTTTTTTTTAATGTATTTATCCCTCATACAGTTTTAGGACTGCACTTTGTATCTGTTTCACTTGAAAAAAAAAAAAACTTTGGTGTTTAAGGGGTAAAAGTCTTTTATCCCAGTGATGTAAAATTTTCAGTTCCACAAAGCAGACACAACAGAGTGCACTAATACTGTTTCCAATCCACTTCTCAACCACTAGATGTCAGTGTCACACTTACAGTTTGCATATAATTCTAAATAAGGATATTTGCCCATCTCTTCCTTCTGTAATTTAATTTCTCTCAATTCTATCATTCTGTCAAAATTGTATAAACATACTGTTAATGTTATTTCAAATTTAATTTGAGTGAATGGAGTAATTGTTGAATGTGACCTAAAACATGTCTGCCTTTTTAGATAAGTTTAACTACTACTGTCCATAATGTTGCATGTCCCGTTAACAAGCTTCATAGGACACATGGATTAGCAGTGTGTGCAGTCTGGTGTCTGCCGGTGCCCCTCAGCGGGCTACAGGAGCAGATCAGACTCTCTCCAGGACAGAAACACTCCCCACTGAGCATGTGCAGCCCTGTCAGCAGCTCTGCCTTATCACACACTGCTGCCTCTTTCACTGAGAGGCTCTAATCAACACGAGCCCCCTGCACAGCGAGCTGCAATCAGCCTCACAGCTCACCGGAGACACTTCACTTATTGCACAGGTATAAAGTTAAGTTATACCTGTTTGGAAACCTGCTTGGATGAAGATGGAAGTTCAATACAAACATCATGGATTCAAATGCACCTGCAACCGTCCATGTTTTCAAAAGTAACAAAGATAATATATAAATTCATACCAAAACTTCTATCAGTAATTTATAATTATATGTATAACTAAATTACAGTATATCTTAAATGTATAGTATAGTTTTCATTGGTTGGGAGATTGATACTTTTTGTTTGGATCCCAAACAATCAGTAAATAGGTACTTACCCTATAAGTAAACTAATTTTGACCGCTTCTATTCGCAATCTCATGCTTTCAGTCATTACCCAAATCTCATGACCATAGGTAAGTGTGGGAACTAAGATCAACTGGTAAATCGAGACCTTTGCCTTTTGAATCAGTTCCCTCTTCACCACAACTGACAGATACAGCCATCGCGTCACTGCGCAAGCTGCACCAATCCGCCTATCAATCTCTTGCTCCATCCGTCCTTCACTCATGAACAAGACCCTGAAATACTTGAACTCCTCCACTTGAGGAAGGACCTCTCAAGGAGAGGGCATGGTTAAGCACCATGGCCTTGGAATTGGAGGTGCTGATCCTCTTCCCAGCTGTTTCTCATTGGCTGCAAACCGTCCCAGTGCATGTTTGAAGGTCCTGGTTTGTTGGAGCCAATAGGACAACATCCTGTCAGCTGCACCTACAAATTCCATAAAAACAGGGAACAGAACTTGTGACAAAAAGCAGCCTTGGCAGAGTCCAACAAAAACTGGGATCAGTTCTGACTCCAACGACGCGGCCACAGCTCAGACTTTGGTCGTACACCAACCGGACGGCCCACAGCAGAGGACCGCATACTCCCGGAGCACACCCTAAGGACACCCCAGGAAACATGTCGGTGACTTCAGTCTTGACCTCCAAATTGGAGGACATAACGGGGAATTGAGGTGAACCTCAAAGTATTCCTTCCACCACCTGACAATATCCTCAGTTGAGGAAACATGGTTAATAAAGCAGTGCTTCCTGCTCTTGAGGCGCCAGTGTCACTGGCCTTTCCCCCCATCTGACGGCAGAGGGTCGCTACCCTCTCCTTCACTGGAGAGAACTTCAACAAGTGGTGGCTGATGAGTAAGCCAACCGCAGCCAGCAGGAAGAGCCTGGTGACTAGGTGGTATCTCTCGAGGTCACGGTCCTTGATGTAATACATAATGGGTATTGGACAATGCTTCATTCGACTCAAATCAGGTCCGAAATCTAGGAATAACAATGGATTTAAATTTCAAAAGCCACATCAAATCAGTAACAGCAGCTTTTTACCACCTAAAAAACATTGCCAGGATCAAAAATGTAGTGTCTAAAGCACTACTGTAACAGCTGCTTGCTGGGTTTGACAAACAAGCAGTAAAACATCTGCAGTACATTGACAACGCTGAAGCTCGAGTCCTGATTAGAACCAGGAAATTCGATCACATTAGTCCAGTCCTCAGATCTCTGCACTGGCTTCTTGTGGCTCAGAGATAATACTTTAAAGCAGCTTTGCTTGTGTACAAGTTTCTCCATGGCATCGCGCCAAAGTACATCCGAGACATGTTAGTGCCATACGAACCAACTCAGACTCCGAAAAGCACAGGGACAGGACTCTTGCTGATGCCCGGAGTCAGACCTAAACATGGAGAGGCAGCATTTCAGATGAGCTAAAATATGGAACCTCTTCCAGGTTAAAACAGTTGTTTAGCTGTGCCTAAACTGAGGGGTTTTATCTTTACTCTTGTTAATGTGTGGTGATTATTATATCATATATTATTATATAGTGAACTGTGCTATACAAATAAACTTGCCTCGCCTTGCTAATTGTCATCATCTTGGACAATTGGCAATGAGAGACACAACCAAGGGCATACAGCCCCAGCCAACATAGATCCGAGCATGAGAACTTGTCACCATGTTAAAGGTGGCAGTCCATGGATTGTTGTGATAATATGGCTGCAATTTTTCCGTGATTCGCCAATGAAACCGGTCATCAAGTGGACATTGAAAACAGTGAGCATGCTTTAATGCTAATGTTTTTGCACAACAGCATCAAGAGAAGAAGGACTATACAAATTCGATAATTTTCCAATTACAGAAAAAAATCACACAGATTAACTAAGGTTCACAGGAATTAGGAAAAAGGATATATGTCCCGGAGCATTTCCTTCGTTGGCACAGAAGAAAATAAATACATTAATAATACCATACCAAAATAAGTACTTTTTTCCTTTCCACTCTGTTCTCACAAATATTTCAGTATTGCATACCCCTTTGATTTAACATAACTGTTTGTTCTCTACTATTAAAGGTCTTTTTCCAGCACATTTATCTGTGTAGAAGAAGACCCGTCCCACCTTTTGATATTTTCCGAGGCAGAAAAGTAAGTGTTGAGCAAAGTCTTTCTCTTTGGCTATAAAATTGATTTCCTTCTCAGCTTGAGGTCTTATGCAAGCCGGCAGCCCAAAGAGCCATAATTATCACTTGTCCGTTTTCTGCACTAGACTGGAACAATTCGAAGGCCATTGGTTAATGATTCATGCCATGACTCCATGTCATTTAACTCTAATTTAATGTTGTAAAATGTGACTGGACAGCTTTAGATTGCATTCTTTCATCCATACTCTGTGATTAATATTCAAGACACTCAATAGCCGCCGCCACATATACTGTAATATTAACTTCACTGCATTAGACTGACTGGTTTCCAAAACCAGTGCACTGTATCCTTACATGGCCCTTAAGCTTAGCCAATCCTGCCTCATCACCATCATTCTCAAATATTGCATTTTGTTTCGGATTTCTATCTTGTTTATTACACCTGGAAAACCGTATTAATAAGATGGGAGCGAGAAGGAGAGAGGGTAGAAAGGGTTTATTATAGCACTGGGTCCAGAGGAGTCATATAAAGAAGGCAGGAACTGCTGTGGGAGCCTGTATGAATGTACTGTACAACCAAAATAATAACAGTAGTCCGCAATGATAAAAGATAATGAGAGATTAATTTTGTTCCGTTGTGTTACCCTGACAATTAATACAAAAGAAAACACAATTTCACCATCTCATCCTCACCTCACCTCACAAAACACTCTCATACTAACGTATCATCAACATGTCCAAATGCTTGCTCAGAATAATGTGTTTACTTTGAACATGAACTGTCTCCAGTCGATGGCCAATGTCCTCTTTTGGTCATCTGACTGGTACTTATTTATGTCATGACTAAACACCAGGTCACCATTAAAATTACATTTCATCTCAAGGGACTTCCTGGTTAAATAAAGCTTGGATGAAAAAAAATCAGATTTTTCAATTCTTTAATTAGTATATACATTAACTCAATTTCCTCTTCCAGATTTCAAATGAACAGTATACTATTTAAAATAAAGAGTCAGGTCCTTTTGACATATTCATTATTCAAAGGGGTTCAAACTTTTCACATATCACTTCATTTTTCTTGTACCTGTCTGAGTGGCATGTACTTTCTCCAACCCTGACCAATCAACACACACACACATGTTTATAGCCATATCTATTTAGCTTGGAGCACCCAATATTCTCTGTTTAATTACAACGACTAATTAAAAGTTGTTGGTAACGGGAATCTGCGCAGGTTCCCCAGGGCACGGTACTTTGTGTCATTTTGCATCATTTATAAAAAATATTCTCAAGAACACAAAGGCAAGCCAAAGAGTAATGAGACTGGTACTTGTATTCATTATCATGGGAAAGGAGGAGGAAGTCCAAAAAGCAGAGTAATTTTAGGCCTAATGTACAGCAGTCATAAATAATGACTCATAAAACATTCATGAAAGTGGTAAAACAGCTTGTTGTAGACAAGTTCAATAATAAAACCCACCGAAAGCATTTATAATTCAGACCGGATCCCAGTAGGAGGAAAGCAGTATGTGAATTATTGGAAATTTCAACCAAGTCCCTTTACATGCTCATAAAACGGATTGATTGTAAAATACTGTTAATGAATGCAAGGCTGAGTGTTCTCCAACTTTCTTTGTCCCACTTTTGGATCAAAGATTCTTGCGACGCAGAGAGAGAGAAAACAGAACAACAGACTTTATATCATCTCAGAAGTGTTTGGTGTGTAGTTCTGGTGGGGGATTTGATAAAGGAATAAGAAACCACGACAATGTTTCCTCTGCGGACAATTTATATTAAATGAGACTAACTGTATAATGCACAATCGACTTTGTTGCGCTTCTAATCATGTTGCAACATCATCAAAACTAGACCAGGAGTTCCTTTTCAGAACCATCCATGTTAATATAAGTCTCCTCTGCCGCAAAACATGTACAATCTATCTCACCCGTAAAACTATAATTGTACATTTAAATTATATCTGTAAATTTCTTAGATATTATTTCATATTATAACACATTAAATAAGAATTTATATAGTTTAATAATTATTTTAAGCGCCAAAAGGTAGTTACATGTGATACCCAGACACCTGCAGAGGTGGAGGTGGAGGCGAGGAGGCGAGTGCCCTTGTCCTCTTGCTCCTCGATGCCTCAAAGTGCCCTTTTGTCAAGTTGTTTTTTCCTGAAGTTGCATCTTTATTCATTGCATCTAAATTTCCAAATTCCTTCTCAACTGCAGCCCTGACAACCACACATACTTTCTTTGGCCTTTTCAAAATAAAAACACCTGTATGACAAGCTGTGGGTCCAACTCTCATTGGGGAAATGCTTAAAGTGACAATGCAGTTTACTGGCAGAACATATAACACAGAAACTTTATTCCCGACTAGCGAGAAGGCTTGTTTTGAGAAAAAACTATAGGGAGGTTTCAACACAAAATTAGTACAGGGGCAGTGTGCCTTTCCACTGAAGCAGCCGCAACCGCATATACATACAGTAAGTTCTTTTTTTGGGTGAAATGAACTTCCCACAAACTCCTTGAGTAAACAACAAACAATAATAGAGCATGACTATAAGTATTCATCAATATACAAACATTATTCGTAATTATTATTATTCATAATCCGAACCTAAAAAGCTAATACAAGCCACAATGTAATCTATAATTTCAAGTGGCAACTTTTTCCGATCCTTCAATTCAATTCAATTTTCTTTTGTCTAGCCCAAATCACAACCGTAGCAAAAACTTTTTAATCACATCACAAAGTTGCCGCTTCGCCAACACAGATCAGAAAAACAAACAGTTCGAACACAGGAAATGCAATAGTAGCAAACACATAGAAGCCATTGGTTCATAACGGGTGGATAACCAATGTCCATACTGTAAGTGTAAATTTATCCTGTGTGAGATCAATAAAGTCTATCTTATCTTATCTTAAAAAATGTCCATAGATGTACTTACAATTAATGTCCCGGTCATCACCACTGTCCTTTGACCCTCTTTCATCGGCCAGGAACAAATAAATAACCCAATGGGAAAAGGTTTTTACCCTACCTTCCGCAAAGGTCTCTGCATCTCCCTGCTCACACCTGTAAATTTATTATTTTGTTTTTCCATCTCTAAAGTTATACAGATTAGATCATACTTTCATGATCATTCCTATTAAAAATTCAAAAGGCACAACGTGTGTCCGATAAGGGTTTAAGTTTGTCGGTCTGTAGGCATTTTAATCAGAAACAATTTGCTCGCTACCAACAGGAGGTCGATGATAGTGGAGAGATGTGCCTCAATGTAAAATCCATTGTCGAGAAATGTGTAACAAATTCTATGTCGTCAGTGATGTCAAGTTCTGCAGTGTTTTTTTTTTAAATTACAAGATATATAGATTCTATTACACTGCAGTGGACTTTATGTCTGCAGGTGAAAGCCAGATCCTGTCAGACCTCTGAAGCTAAGCAGAGCAGGGCCTGGTTAGTACTCTGATGGGAGACCTCTTGGAACACCAGGTGCCACAGTGGGGCGGCTGTGGCTGTAAAGTTCCAAATTGTTGTTGTGTCCTTAGGCAATATATTTCCCCAGCTTTGCCTAGAATGAGTCTGGTGTGTATGTGAATGGTTGAGGGTGATCAGAGGGGCTGATGGCACATACTGGTTTCTCCAGGGCAGCTGTGGCTACATCAGTAGTTCATCACCACATTGTATGGAGTGAGTGAATGATGATGCGTATTACTTTTTAAAGGAACATAGCCTTATAAACAACATATTTGGTTAATATCATAATTGGCACTGCATTTGTTATCCTTGACTATGTACATATATTTTGTATTTATCTTTAGGAATCAATGCAATTCCCATGAAATGACTGATTAGATCATGAGTATAATTGAGCATACTTCTGTCAACTTGATTACATATTCATCGCACACATATTGTATCTTACAGCCAAACATATACAGAGGAGCGTTGACGACCTCACAGCCGTCAGACAGTGATGGAGATAATTTCTCCTCAGGTGGTGCAGTTAAAATGGAGGCTGTGTGTGTTTTTTGTTGTTGTGTGGCGGAGTGATAAGGAGCATCCGCTGATAAGGAGCAGAGCGCAGCCACAGGATGTCAGTGCCTCCACAAAGCGTGTAGTTTCAATCCAAGTTTACCAAAGCACTGTGCGCTGTGCACGGCTGCTCACATAGACCCTTCTGATCCTATCGTACTCCACACACAAATGATATGTGCCAGTGCAAATTTCATGCCAATTTCTGCTTCTCCTCCATCCCCATATGCAAGGAGTGTTTAGAGTGTTGTAGGAGCAGATATAAAACTTTTTGTTTTTTTATATTTACTAATTTGTTTCTTTTGTTTGATTATTTTGTTATTTTCCATGTTGTGGAATTTCTGAGAGTAAAAAGTGTAACAATATAAACCAGACGTCTCCAAACTTTTTCAGAAAACTACTTCCCTGAGACGAAAAAGACTGACAGATACTCTTTTAAGTGGTCCTGGCAAAAATTAGGTGATATGTTAGTGAGATGGAGCCTGATATCAGATAGTCATTTTATTTTTCAGTCATTATTTATCATTACATATTAATTAACTGTGCACATACTTTAATAAATAATCATAGTTAGTCATACTTTCTGAAATATTCTGTATATTAATTTGATTTTTTCATTTCTAAATCGTTTGGCGAGCTACCTGGACCTGGAAGGGAGTGGCGAGCTACCTGGAAAGGGGTTGGCAAGTTACCTGGAGGGGGATGCCGAGCTATGGGTAAAACAAAATACCAACCCGAAGCTGTATTATGATCAAAGTTGAGTATATTCGTCTTAGTAAATATATACATACCTGACTTCCCCTTCCCTCTAAGAGGAGATCACTACACATCATCCCGGTGGGAGCACATCTTAAGCTGTGTTCCCACCTGACCCTGCAGCGCAGCGGGTTTTCGTGCTAAGTCAATGGTGCCGCACATCAATGTGATTATTCGCATGTGAGTTGCTCCACACACGTTTGTCTGGTCGGCGGATATGTTTCAGCAAAACATGCAACAAAGTGTACAAGATGAGCTCAACTTTTTGACCGGACGCACATGCCGCAACCAATCAGAGCAGCCAAGTGGTCCCTGCTGCTCAGAGCAGGGGGAATACACTTGAAAACAGAAAAAACCAGGACTGACATTTGCCGGATACAAGTGCTGCTAACACAATCCGCGGTAAGGAAGTACTGGTTAATTCTGGCAGCAATAACAAAACATATTTATAGCATTTTTCCTTGAGCATATACCCTATGTAATATGACTTCTCTGGAGGGACCCACACAGGCCGCGAGCAGCATTTGTGTTGAATAACTTCTATTAGTACACAAAAAGCCGCAAGCTTAAACTCGTCTGCATCGAAGCCTGCCCACCCTTTCCAGCTTGCTTTTCTGCAGCATCGCAGGTTAGTGCGATGGCTTTACCAAAGTCATGCGGCTGAATCTTAATAATCGTACATCCAAAATGCAACAACGCTGGGAGGGAACACAGCATTTGGACAGCTGTAAACAAAACCATATCTACTCAGAAATGTAAAAAACTAAGTCATCACTTGTTATGTGTTTCTCAAGACTGTCCTTTTAACTGGTCACAGAAAGTCACAAATCAGGAATTTGCTTTAAAATTACTACTATGTACAAGTGCACAATAGATACACATAATAGACATCTGTCACGAGGTGCGAAGGAGGAGGACTCAAAATGCGAGAATGCCAAAATAATGATTTAATAAAATAAAGTCCAAGGTAAAAACAAAATCCAAAATACGGAACCAGGAGCACAAAATCAGGAACAGGACGGAACAGAAGTTGACAATACAATGGACCAGCAACAAGGGGAGAGTAGCACAGGGTAGAAATAGACACAGACACAGGTGAAACACATTAGGGCGGGGCAGACAATCAAGACAGGGGAAACAGGACGTCAAAGTCAAACTAAAACCAAAGCACAGAACAGATTTCAAAATAAAACTAAAGTCCAAAATAACAAAATCCACACCATGACATTATCAGTGCAATAAATTGACAGTAGTATAAGTTGAACGGTCGTAATCATTGTATCTATCTATTATCTAACTATTTAAATTGAAATTTAGATCTAGCTGACCATGCTGACCATGCTGCTGCACAGAAACAATATATAAATATGTTCATACCATAAATGATTAAATGTGTTCTAACATGTTAAAGTTTATTCAGAACACATCGATAGACTGTCACTGTATGCCCACCGGAAATCTATTCTAAACACCATAATGTGCTGCAAAAGAAAAATAGTGAAGTACAGAATAGCTAGTGACAGATGGATTAAGGAGGACTGCCCTGTGAAGACAGCTGTAATGGCAGACTAATGGTATTGATGTGATGTAATTAGAAATCAGGGCTAATGGCTCTTCTGAAGTTCCACAAGTGACAGGCAGTAGCAGTCGTCCTTACTTTTACATGTAGTACATCGGAAATGTGCTATATTATGTCATGATTTAATATTATAAGTAATATCATACAAAAGCTTTTCCTCTCTAACCTCTCTCTGTTTGTGCCTGTGATCATCCTACATACTGTAAATACATCCTCAGCCATGTATGTACTATATATGTGTTTTAATTGGTGATATTACAGACGTACTCAATACAATTTGTATATGATAAAAACAAAAACATTGAAATATTTCACTCAATGTGTCAAATCTATGTAAGAGTATAACTTTCTGAAATATGTGTTGATATACTGTCTTTGTAGATGTGTGTGGTTCAATGACATTAGCAGAACCAAGGCTTTGATGAATGATTCAAAATAATACATACGTTAATTGTAGAATAAAATATAAAACAGAGTCTTGGGTGATTTGTGTGTGGCCTACAGAGCACATCTTAGGATTCACCAAGGATTTATTTAGGTTTCAAAGTAGAAAAAACAGCTTGATATTGCTAATTAATGTTTGGTTCAATAAACTGCTTGAAGCATGGGGTTATACTGCCTGGAGAGATGCCTGCCAGTCAAAGTCGCAAGTCCAACTCATGTGTTTAACAATGTGTGAACTAATTAAATCTGTTCATTGGGAGCCATCAGTGGACCTTGTTAGAGAATGTTTTTTCCAGGGATAAAAGAAGTTTAAACATCCAAGGTTTTTGTTTTGTCATGTTATTCAGGTGATTGTGACCTGTTTTCTAATATTTTGTTTTTAAAACTCCTTGCTGGCTCGCCAAGTTCTTTTTTTCATACTGTTGTCATATATTTTTGTTAATGCGCTTTTCTTGAAGAATAGATGTATCTGAACAGCTAACGGAGATCAACAACAATACAAAATCGATATTAGATGCGCTAATTCTACAGGATAAAGCAACATTGATTTATAAAAAATAGAAAGCTGCATGTCACTTAATTATGCTTTTAATACACACACACTTCACTGTAGACCATCAGGCTTGTTACAATTAAAATTCTATTCTTGGATGTAATCTTTGTCCCGAAGACCCACTGAAGACAACAGGTGTAAATCAAGGGTTAGTCCTGCTGTGCTGCTCAAAAAAACGTCACATCACATTTGACACTTGCTGTTGCTTTTAAATTCTCTGTCACAAGATTGTCAGTATTGAGCTGCACGGATCAAGAGTGTCTGAATTCCCCTGCTGCGTTGTTCTCCAATTACCAGCGCTGATGTTTACCCCGAATCGGCCCAGACGCTCTGTGTACCATGCCCTCGCAAAACACAGCCGCGGGTGCCTCAGTACTCTCCAAACAGGGCCGTGTCTGGGCTACTCTGCTGCAGGGGGAAGCACCACTCTCATGCCCCATTAGCCGCACGTCCCGAGTGGATGAAGAAAAATGCGTGCGCTGTTGTTGCCGCGTTGCCGTGGTAGACATCTGGATGGCAGCCATTTGTCCTCTGTTCTATGACGTCTTTCAATGACCCCAGCCACCGGTGGGGAACGCAGGTTTTAATCACAATATAAGCGGAGATGAAAGTATGACGAGTTTTTGGGTTGGTATGCCGCAATGCGTCTATAATGGGAAGTTAGAAGGCAAGGCAAGGCAAGGCAAGTTTATTTGTATAGCACAATTCATACACAAGGCAACTCAAAGTGCTGAACAAGATAGCATTAAAATCATAAATAATTACAGAACATTAAAACGAAAGATAAAAATATAAAATCCCTCAGTTGTATGCACAGCTAAACAGCACCGTTTTTAACCTGGTTTTAAACATTGTCAGAGAGGAGGCCTGTCTCACATCTTCAGGAAGATTGTTCCAGATTTTAGCAGCATGAATCTGAAAAGCAGCCTCCCCATGTTTAGTTCTGACTCTGGGCACTAACAGGAGTCCAGTCCCTGTGCTCCTCAGAGTCCGGGCTGGTTCATATGGGACTAACATGTCACTAATATATTTTGGTGCGAGGCCATGGAGAGACTTCTACACAAGCAGAGCTGTTTTAAAGTCTATTCTCTGAGCCACAGGAAGCCAGTGCAGAGACCTGAGGACTGGACTAATGTGGTCGTACTTCCTGGTTCTAGTCAGGACTCGAGCTGCTGCATTTTGAATGTACTGCAGCTGTTTTACAGCCTGTTTGGACAGACCTGTGAGCAGGCCATTGCAGTAGTCTAACCTACTGGAGACAAATGCATGGATAAGAATCTCCAGGTCTGCTTTAGACACTATGTTTTTGATCCTGGCAATGTTTTTTAGATGGTAAAAAGCTGCTGATGTTACTGATTTTATGTGGCTATTAAAATTTAAGTCTGAGTCCAGTATTACCCCTAGATTTCTGACCTTGTTTGAAGGTTTTAGGGAGAGAGACTGTAGATGACAGATGACGCTCTCTTTGTTTCTGGGGACCAAAGACAATCATTTCAGTTTTGTCTGCGTTTAGCTGAAGGAAGTTGTTTTGCATCCACTCACTGATCTGTTGGATACAGTGAAGGAGTGAGTCCACTGGTCCATGTTCTCCTGCAGTCAGTGAGACATACGTAGATCTGAGTGTCGTCTGCATAGTTATGATAGGAAACTTTGTTTCTGCGTATTAACTGACCTAACGGCAGCATGTAGAGATTGAACAGAAGAGGTCCCAGGATCGACCCCTGTGGGACTCCACAGGTCAGGGCCATATGATCTGAGACACAGTTTCCAATCTCCACAAAGTATTTCCTGTCTTCAAGGTAAGACCTAAACCAACTTAGGGCGGTGCCAGCAACGCCGGCACCGCCAGCGACTTGGCGTGACTGAGGAATATTTTAGCGCAGTTTTAAATAATACAACCTGATGCTAATTCATGCGTGAATTTGGAATCACTAAAATAATTGACAGAATTCTGAAAAAAAATTGTTCTGTCTTATGAGAATAACACACATTAATTAGTTGTTTTCCTTTATTTCATTTTGACTTTTCATAAACCTGTCTCTGATTCTGATATTGTACATTATTCGGTTCAATTGCGTTTGAAGAAAGAAAAACATTCTCTCAGCATGACTTTGAGAGAGGCAATCACAGGGCTCCCAGAAGGAGGCGAGATGGGAACATTGCTGATAAACAGATGCAGATGTAGATGAAGATGTGCCTCAGAAAACCTGAGGGAAGTGCACAGGTTGAATCCAAGGGGAAATCATGGAGTTGTCTGTGTCAAGCAGCCAAACCCATGGCTCTAAATGGGATGGATCACAAAGGCTGCGCTCGGGTCACTCCTGCACTATCGATTACCAATGTAACACATCTCATTCCCTTTTCCAGTCTGACTCTTTCACCCTGAGACTCATAATGACAAACTGAACCGAAAAATGGCTTTAGCTGGAGTCTGATTTGAACTTTATTGTGTGATGGAGATATACGAAGCAACCCGTGGGAATAAATAATGCATTGTTTTTGAGGCCAAGCAGGTGTACCACCCCTTTTACTAGTGGTGTGATTTTATCTGTGTCGTGACTTATATATGGTTCAATGTTAAGATTTACAACGTGGTTTTACTATCTGTGCTCTCATCGTAAAGTGCATCTTCTGAGTGTGTCCGCATTCAATATAGAAGGGAGTAAGTGTTTCGCGATGGGCGTTTGTTGAACATACTGTATCATTCATTGACAGACATAACATTTGAAAGCTTGGTGGGGTGTTTATTGAAGTCCTGACCCCGTCCTCTGCTCATTAAATTGATTCATGGATTCAATAAGTGGGGCACAGGCTGCAGGTGTGCACTACGGAGCGCACGTTGGCCCGGGACATCCATCACACTGAGCAGGTATCTTCACTCCTCCTTCAGCAAGTCTCACTACAGCCCTGCAGATGTTACTGGCCTGCAGCCCAGACTCCCGCCTGGGCCAGATTGGTGATGGAATATGTCATGTGGTATCGGAATGCCGTGGTAAGGGTATACAGAAAATCAGGACTTTATAGAAGCAACTTATATATGAGAAGTCTAAGTTATTAATTAAATCAAACCGGTCAGGCTGTTTTAAACACAATAGACTGTATTTACTTCTTCTTTGTTGCTTTTTCTATCGTTGTTTCTTATCTTGTCCTTAAAATTTTTAACATTTTAATTTGTCTTATTGCCCACAGCCTTGCTACACATGTTGACACTTGGCTTTGTGTTGTGTGAGGAGTTGCAAACAGCCTATGCCATATTTCACCGTAGGCCAGACAGTGAGTGTCTTATCTGGATTTTCAAATCTCATTTCTGGATTTACAATCAGAGCATTCTACAATAAAACAAAAAAACATTCTGTTTGTGTCTCAACAATTGAATCGGTTAAACCAATATTGGATTGGTCAAAATAATGGTCAAAATGAAGCCAAGCAGGGCATGGTATCACCGTACTCGGGGTGCTGTGATGGGAGACCTGAGAACACCAGGGAAATGTGCTCATACTGCATGGGCAAACCTCGTCTTCATTGAAGTCTAGTCACAGGCGCTTATGACCACAGGCATAATTGACGTGTCTTCTCAGTCAGTCAGCCAATGACGCACATCAACACTCTAAAAGTATTTCTTTTTTTTGGCTTCTGTTCCACTTGTTTACTTCAATGTGTGAGTCATATGAAAAATTCTGAGAGCAATACCAGATTTGTCTTATACAAGAACGAAGTCCTTAACCCTTGTATTATGTTAAGGGTCAATTTGACCCATTTCAGTTTTTGTGTTGATCAAAGTACTGGTTATCCTTTCTTTTTCTTGCTGAAATTTGGTGACTTTTCCTCATCTAGGGTCATGAACAGGTGTGTAAAATCTGGACACTTTGATGTGTAGTGGAATGTCTGTGCAGAGTTTGTATACAAAGATGATGTTGCGGGTCATTTTGACCCTGACGTTTTAATGTGGGTAAATAGTTGTTCAGATCCAAAAAAACATGTCTCTTTGACATTTTATTTTGATTACCTCTGAGAGCCAGGTGTGTGAAGAGAGGGAACTTTCTCACACTTGTCCTTGTCACTGTTCTCATGTCATCTCTTTTGCCTAGTGTACATCGTACTGGCAACTGAATATATCCGTCGCCTTTGAGTTGCTGCCTCGCACACATCGACAATCTGGCGAAAACGGGCAACTTCTAGTAGCAGGCTAGTCTCGGGAATAACAGCGCATACATCAACAGCAACTGGCCTCAACTACAGTGTGTTTTCTGCATAAACTGTAGAGGGCGCAATACACGCAATACACACGTTGTTGGAGCACATCGGGTGAGATCTCTGGATCTGAGGACAACTAGTTGTCGAAAAGTAGAACACGGGCAACTGAATGAATCCGGAGATTGACTGTTCATCTCCAGTTGTAAGAGCGCTCATATCGACCGATTTTGGCAACTGATCATCTCCATCATCTACTCTCAGTTGCCAAAAGCCGTCTTGCAACTAGTTAGGCAACGCTAGGCCCTAGAC
Source organism: Knipowitschia caucasica (assembly GCA_964034765.1). Classification (NCBI taxonomy): domain Eukaryota; kingdom Metazoa; phylum Chordata; class Actinopteri; order Gobiiformes; family Gobiidae; genus Knipowitschia; species Knipowitschia caucasica. Next base: position 19,391,858 of record OZ035832.1, on the reverse strand, counting down.
AAACTCACCAAAAATGAGCTCCAGAAGGATGACATCTGAGGAGGCTTTATCACAGATTTTGGGTTGATGATGTAGAGGAAGAGATTTCAGAAACAGAGGATTTTTCAGATACAGGAAAATGTTATTGCTGATCCAGATTGTCAATCTTCTTACGATAAGGAGGATTCAGAGGACGAATCATTGGCCAAGTAAAGAGGAAGGGAGGAAGGAAGGAAGGTAGGAAGGAAAAAAGGGAGGAAGGAAGGAAGGAAGGAAAAGAAAAGAAGGGAATAGAGGAGGATGAACAGAGAGAAGGAAAACAGGATGAGAAAAAGGAAGGAGAAAGCATGGCAGGAGGAAAGAGGGAGGGAAGAATTGTCATTTTAACCCGAGAGGAGGACAAGAAGATTAGACTAAATATTTCTTAAATATATCATTGGAATAAAAAAAAATATTGTATGTCACTTTTCTAAATATTTATATAACCTAAAATATGTTTTATTTTGACAACAACACCAGGTTGTTATTGGTTTAACCTGTTTTCTTGACTGTTTTGAGTGCATTTACGCAGTACGGGTCAAAATGACCCGCAACATTATCAATGTCATTTTTTTTCAACATAATACAAGGGTTAATAAACAGGGCAGTGCCGATTAAAAAGTCTGACTGAAGTTTACGAGCCCCAAGCTAAGATTATCATGACGTTAAATGGGTTATAATGCAGCGTTTTAACATTAGAGTAAATCTGTTCACTCAAAAACAAGCTATTACGTATATAATATTTTACCGTTATCAAAGCCTGATGACAATTCACAGTATGAATTAAGCATCTTGGGCCATTCTCTTTCTCTCTAATGAAAGCAATAACCAATATCTGCATATGCAACATTCTGCCCTCGCTGACCTATATGCATCAATTGTTCAATTAGAAAAGTAGGATGTCGGCCAAAAACACTAATCACAAGGACACCGCAGAGCAACTTATTCCGCTGCAATCTACATCAAGTTGCTTTCTAAGACATTATGTAAAAACACTAATTGTTTTTGGTGGTGGAATAAATAATCAGGTGCACAGTGCTTAGTCAGTGCATCTTGAGTTTTAACACAGTGGACAGAAGCGAAAAGGGGATCTGCGTATCTCGTGGGTATATACAGTAATGTATATTTTACCCACGGTCAATGCAAAGACGGTATATAGATGGACAATGCTAACCCCCTAGCTCAGGGAAGTTTTAACACTAGGAGCGCCGCTAGCGGTCAACTGATTAGTGCTAATTAGTGTATTCAAAACAAAAAGCCAGAATTTGAAATTTTATGACTTTTATTAGGTACTTGCTGTTTATGTTTTAATGTGTTTTGGTTTTGGAAAAAATAAAGAAAACAAGATTTCCACGCATTTTAACATTTGTAAACCACAGCCCTTTCTGCTGTCCCATAGGGATACATGGCGCAGGGACGACTATTGTCGTAGTAACCTTTCCCAGGGGTTTTTCACGCCTTATACAAATGTATCAATATGTTGTCATTAGACTCTAAAGGGACTTGAGTTTGCTTTTTTTTTTGGGAGAGAGAAAGAGAGGAAGAAGAAGCCATTTTATCAATAGTTTAAAACAAGGAAGGTGAGTGCTGCAGAGGGTACAAGTAGTAAAAGGCATAGGAGAGAGGTTTGCCGAACATAAATACGCAATCAGGATTCAAAATCTGGACTATCCGCTGGCTAAACATTTTAAAACTATGGGCCATACCAACATTAATGCACTCAAAATCATGGTCATAGAGACAATCAAAATGGACCTCAGGGGAGGAGACAAACTCAAAAAACTGCTCCAGAGGGAGACCTATTGGATAGACACGCTTGGAGCTTTACATCACCCTGGGCTAAACGAGGAACTGGACTTTACCCCATTCTTGTAGATGTTCGGAATTATGAGTTTTTGATAGTGATCGTTTGTTTGTTTTGAAAATGTATATCGATGAAAGTATTAACAGGCATTACACTGCTCTTCTTTTTCAGTGCTGTACAGTTGGTGCTTCTATCTTTATGCTTGCTCTCCTGACTTTCACCTGTGGTGTTGTGTTTGAGTGAACACAGTTCATGTATTTATATACATAGTTTTGATGTCCTTCCCAAATATTAATATTAATTAATATTTTGCATTATTTTTGCATCTCCCCCCTGGACTCCCACCTTAACGTGGTGGGGGAGTTTGAGTACTCGGATGATCCTGGGAGCTATGCTGTCTGGGGCTTCATGCCCCTGGTAGGGCCTCCCATGGCAGACAGGTCTCAGGTGACGAGTCAGACGAAGAGCGGTCCAAAAACCACCATGGACAGCACAATAAATAGACCAGTGACGTCGCCCGGCATGGCCCCGACCGCGAGCGCCTGGTGGCCGGGCCTTAGCCCACGGGGCCCGGCCGGGCTCAGCCCGAAGGGATGACGTGGGCAGTCCCTCCTGTGGGCCCACCACCTGCAGAGGGGTCCGTGGTGGCGCGGTGCTGAGAGGACTGGGCGGCAGTCGAAGGCGGAGACCTCGGCAACCCAGTCTGCACACACAACATCTGGCTCTTGGGACGTGGAACGTCACCTCACTGGGGGGGAAGGAGCCCGAGCTCGTGAGGAGGTTGAGCGATACCGACTAGAGATAGTCGGCCTCACCTCCACACACAGCTTGGGCTCTGGAACCCAACTCCTTGAGAGGGGTTGGACGCTCCACTTTTCTGGAGTTTCCCGCAGGGAGAGGCGGCGAGCTGGGGTGGCCATTCTCATTGCCCCCCATCTCAGCCGCCACGTGTTGGAGTTCTCCCCGGTGAATGAGAGGGTCGCGTCCCTCCGCCTCCGGGTGGGGGACAAGTCTCTCATTGTTGTGACGGCCTACGGGCCTAACAGCAGTGCAGAGTACCCGGCCTTCTTGGAGTCCTTGGGAGGGGTACTGGACGGTGCACCGCCCGGTGACTCCGTTATTCTCCTGGGGGTCGTGAGTTGGATCCGCTGGCAGGGGAAGAAGCCGGTCAGACCTGGCAGACCCAAGCGTATAGTGAGGGTCTGCTGGGAACGTCTCGCTGAGCCCCCTGTCAGACGGACTTTCAACTCGCACCTCCGGGAGAGCTTCTCCCAGGTCCCGGCGGAGGAGGGGGACATAGAGTCCGAGTGGACCATGTTCTCTGCCTCAATCGCCGATGCGGCGGCTCGTAGCTGTGGTCGCAAGGTCTCTGGTGCTGGTCCTGGCGGCAACCCCCGAACCCGGTGGTGGACACCGGCAGTAAGGGATGCTGTCAGGCTGAAGAAGGAGTCCTATCGAGCCATGATGGTTCGGGGGACTCCTGAGGCAGCTGTCCAGTACCGGTAGGCCAAGCGTGCCGCTGCCCGGGCTGTTGCAGAGGCAAAAACCCGGGACTGGGAGGAGTTCGGAGAGTCCATGGAGCATGACTATCGGTCGGCCTCGAAGAGATTCTGAAATCCTGTCTGACGGAGGAGAGATGTCTGATTTTTAGGTGGAGAGTGACACAGACTCAGAGCCCGACACAGCGCTCCCTCCTCCCGCAAAGAGAAGGTTGACGCCTCCTTCAGGCACCACCTTGACGGCAGGTAAATATACATTATTTGTTCTATTCTCCAATTTAGACCCATTTTTAGGACATTTGCCAAATATGTATAGTGTTTGATTGGCTAAGGAATAACCAAGAAATGTCCTTGCTGTTGTTTTCCAAATCAGCATGCTAGCAGCGCTGCTTGAATAGAATATATCCTAAAGAATAGATTAGTAGGCATATACCCGCTGATTCAATGTATTGTAGCCTATATTTGGTGTAATATAAGGGACTGCACCGTGGCTGAAGCGCGTCGCTCACCTCTCCATCCCTGAGCTCAAAGCTGCTTTCATCACGCTTTTATATGTTATGCGAAGGTTCAACAAAAACGTAGAGATGGAGAGCTTTTGGTCAGGTGATTGGGGGCTTATTTTGTGTAAACATTATTGTATAATGAAAAAGGCATGATAGTGTAGCACTTATGGTGCTATCTGTGCCCTTATGTAGTAAAGGATGGACTGAAGGGACAATTGGGCTAGATCAGATAGATTCGAGATTCGGAGGAGCCTAGGGTGTACAACATCAAAGGACACACACATACACAAGGAGTTGCAGAAAAATAATGAACGTTTACTCTGCAAATTTAGTTTAAGAGTAATTATGTACAAAAGGGAACACAATTGCGCGCTTTGAAAAATAAAATAAAAATACCCCTCAAAATTGTTGTAAAGTCCATTCAATGTTCGTTTAGTCTTTCACTGTTCGTTTGTAACAGTAACCAGTCGGGTTACAAATACCAGTCACTGTGGTTCGGGCTATGGCTCGCCATCCAGATCTGGAGCCTCTTCTTGAATTGGATCCACACAAAAAACCTGACCTGGAAACAGGTCAGACAATAGCTTAAATTATGTTCTATACAGACTAGTTACTAATTAAGCTTTTTAAAAGTTATTCAAAATATCTTCAGTTGTACAACATTATAATTCCAGTATTACTGAATAAAAAATAACCCAAATTTACATTAGTTTACATTTAGTAACAAAAATAGTTTCTCTCAAAAGTGTATAGAAAGTACACTTTAAACTCAAAATTTACACTCACAGGCTTTAAGTGTATAAAATAAAAATTTCTCACTTTTTAAAACAGAAAAACCTTCAAAAAAATCAGGCAAAGTGCATGTACCAGCACTTGACATTAACCCTAAAAATGTTCACAGTGGCTAACCCACATTAGCACCACCAGGATAAAAATTAGCATGTGCTAAATTAACTATTTTGCACCAAAAAACGGCATTTTACACCTCTACACAATTGACTTTGCATAAACCTTTAAATAGTATTTCGTATCAAATGAATTGGGGCCTTGGATTCACCTATTTACCTCTAAAAAGTGCATTTTCGTAGTGAAAAAGCTAGCGGAGATACCACTCGGAGATTAGCATGCTAACTAGCCCCCATACACAATGAATGGCACTCACCATGCTACATCCCCGTGGGACACAGGGTTTCCCAGCTAGCGTGGGTTCACAGCCTTTGGGACTCAGTATCTTAAATTTAATAAAACGAATTGTCATTAATCTGTATATTGCAATGTTTTGCTTAGTTTGGGTTGGTTTTTGCTTACCTTTCACCGTGTATTTTCACCAAAAGGCTGCTACTAACACGTTAGCTTCCCCGGAGCAGGTACAAGGTCTCTCTCTGTCTGCTAGGGATGGGCGGATCGATACCAAAATATCGATATTTCGATCCAGGTGGCTCAAATTTAAGGATCGATCCTCAAGTTAAAATATCGATACTTCTAATTAAATTAATATATTTTATTTTTCTGTAATAATCCTATATTTTCTGCACACACAAACGACTTTTCCTTCCGCTTTCTGCACTCACGCAGCGCCAGCACAAACTACTTTTCATTCCGCCATCTGCACAACACAAGCTGCTGCTGGCGTCTGCCCCCTCCGCCCCCTCCTTTCCTCACATGTGCTCCGTGAGCCGGTGTAACGCCGAGATACACTTCCTTGAAGAGATGCACTTCCCCAGCTGTTTATGATGTAATGCAAAACTGCGCATGCGCGTCTCACGGCAACCGAAGCATACCAAGATGGCGGACCGTGAATTGCTTTAAAAGTTGAAATACGAACGAATTAAGACACGAATGTCACTTTTAATGCAATTTGAGGCGAGATGTTGATGGTTCCGTTTTGTCACATGTGGGTTTTAAGAGTCAAAGTTTCGTGCAAAGTTTAGTTTAAGCAGTCAACTGCGCCTGCGAAACCACAAAGCTAATGTTTTCATAGCAGTCCGCGGCTGCTGACGTAGGCTGATGACGCGTCCTACACACTGGTCTGTCGGGTTGATAATGGAAAATGGGGAAAAAAATCAATCTAATTAAATATTTTGTTTGAACACACTATTGTTAATCATATTAAATACAGTACGATACATGTATTGAATGAAATTATTTCCATTATCAACCCGACAGACCAGTTGTAAGCTGTAGAGTTGCCACAGGACGCGTCATCAGCCTACGTCAGCAGCCGCGGACTGCTATGAAAACATTAGCTTTGTGGTTTCACAGGCGCAGTTGACTGCTTTAACTAAACTTTGCACGAAACTTTGACTCTTAAAACCCACATGTGACAAAACGGAACCATCAACATCTCGCCTCAAATTGCATTAAAAGTGACATTCGTGTCTTAATTCGTTCGTATTTCAACTTTTAAAGCAATTCACGGTCCGCCATCTTGGTATGCTTCGGTTGCCGTGAGACGCGCATGCGCAGTTTTGCATTACATCATAAACAGCTGGGGAAATGCATCTCTTCAAGGAAGTGTATCTCGGCGTTACACCTGTACTCCAAATAAACACAGTGACGGCATGCAGGAGGTGAAGCAACATGGCCATGGCGTCGAGCGTAAGAGGAGTCTTGTTTGGAGTCATTTTCAATTGCTTAACAGCAGCGATGCAAGATGCGATGTGTGTGACAAGACTGTGAAATATTGTGGCAATACCACCAATCTAACGAAACATTTAAAAAACGTGCATCCAACGGTGCACGAAGAGTTACAGAAGAAACGAGCTGTGACTGAGGCAGCGGGAGGAGAAAGCAGTACAGCAGCAGCACCGAGGCAAAGTACATTACAAGAGGCGTTTCACAAAGGCAGGGTATATCCAGGTAAAACTTGTTTGATAGATAACCAAAAGACATGAGCATTACTGGTCGATGTGCAATATTAAACAATGGTCAAATGCTGTGATACATTTTATGTTACCTAAAAAGTACCTACAATCAAGCATATTTATTTTTCATCTTGCACTTGCTATTAAGCACCTGTATTGATAAATTACCCCTTTTGTTCATATAAGCCATGTAGAAGACTGTTTTGTTCAGCTGTTGATCCAATATATATATTAAAAATAAAAAATAAAACTACTTCCGGTATCGGTATCGGATCGATATCGACCCTTTTGCCCCAGATATTACTTGGTATCGGATCGAATCCAAAATCACTGGTATCGCCCATCCCTACTGTCTGCGTCTCTGGCATGTCCGACGAGCACGTACAGAGGACGTAGAGGTTAGGAGAGGAGACTTGACCTTATTGGCTAATGATGATTTTATACTATAGCGCAATTGGCTGCTCGGGGTGTCAACCAAATATATTTTTTACGTCTTTTTAAAGGATGTTTTTAACGATATTTATCAATTTATATTTATATACTTTTTGGCAATATTTATTATTATGACATTTTAATCAGTAATATTATTTTTAATCACGTTTTTAACACTGGGTTACAATAGTCTTTTACCATTTTTTATTGTACATAATATATCCTGCATTTAAGATGTTTGCACATTTCCTCCCTTTTTTGCACAATCTGAGTGTTTCTATTTATGTGACATGTAAATTTCTCCTCCTTGTGAGATAAATAAAAACTATCTTATCTTATCTTATCTTACAGGACGCGCTGCAGCAGCAAGAGGTGAGCACAGAGGGGCAGCGGATACGGCTGGTAGGCACACGCAAATAGACAAGATTCACCCAATAATTTTCACATGGCAGGCCTGTAAATGTGTTTATTGTTTCTTCCAGTGAGCAGACAGGACGTTGGGGACCAAGTCTGGATAGGAGCACCTGCTCCAGAATCAGGTATTGACCAGATGCATCAACGTCATCCAGTCACGTGATTGTGAATGAGCTTACGGCGGAAGTATTGGAAATTAATAGTTACCTAATGTAACTATTCTACGAATAGGTGCGTAGTCCCTTAGGACTTCGCTAGTGGGATATCACTCGTGACCCCCAGGTCACACGCCAGAGAGATCAAAATAATTTGCTCCAATCACCAGCCACCCTCCTCTATAAAGGCCCCTGCACACAGCCGCATCCCCTCTTGAACTCTGCCAAGCCGGGCTGGCCTGATGGGCTCGTAGCTAAGGGACTACGCACCTATTCGTAGAACTTAAGTTACATTAGGTAACTATTAATTCTACGTCATGGTGCTACGTCCCTTAGGACTTCGCTAGTGGGACACAACGCGGAGGCCGTAGGAACATGTACTCCCAGCAGGCCGAGCAAGACCCTCACACAGTGAGAGGACTCAGGGCAGAAGAAACAAATGCGTGTTACAGGGCCACTCCTACCAAGGATACCCCCAAGTAACACAGACCGTAGGTCACCCGTAGTCCCAGGACGCCTCTCCCAAGAGCTCCTGACGTGGACTACCTGACCGACCAAACACACATATAAGTACCGCATCTGTAGGATGCCTCTCCCAAGAGCTCCTGAACCAGGGCGGAAAGTCAACCGAAGGCCCCCTCAGAGGAGGGACCTAACGGTCTAACTCAGTCCGCTGCACTCAGCACGGAATGGGCCACCGACCGGTCCGACACATCCAAAAGATAAGACCGGACGAAAGAAGAGGACGACGCCCAAGAAGCCGCACGGCAGACGTCCTCGACCGACGCCCCCCTGAGGAAGGCCGTAGAGGCCACCACCCCACGCGTGGAATGCGACCTGAAACCCACCGGGGCGGCCAGACCCTGCGTCTGATACGCCCGCCGCACAGCCGTGGCGACCCAGTGCGCCAGCCGCTGAGCCGACAGCGGGGCGCCCCTGTTCTTGGGGCCCAGACACACAAACAGCTGATCACCCAACCTGAATGACGACGTCATGGCCAGGTAATGCCTCAGCATTCTGACAGGACACAGAAGGTGCCGCCGCTCCTCCTCGGGGGAGGCATGCGGTGGCGGATAGAAAGCCCTAATCCTGATGACTCTCGACCTAAAGGCCGACGTGATGACCTTGGGGAGAAAGGCCGGATTGGGCCACAATTCCACCATGCCGTCGCCCTCTCCAAAGGACAGGCAAGACGCATGGACAGAGAGCGCACACAAGTCGCCCGCCCTCTTAGCAGACGCCAACGCCAGCAAGAGGGCCGTCTTAAAAGCGACACACTCGGGACTCGCCTCCGCCGCCGGTTCAAAAGGCGGACCCGACAGCCCCCTAAGGACCACCCTGAGGTCCCAAACCGGGGGTGTTCTCTAGAGCGGGGGCCTCCTCCTGCGCGCCCCCCGCAGAAAACGTTTAACCAACGGATGAGAACGGGCTGTGAACCCCCCGAATCCGTCGTGACCCGAGGTAATGGCTGCCGCGAACACCGCCAAGGTAGCGACAGCCCTCCCTTTGTCAAAAAGCTCCTGTAGGAATCCCAGGACCCCCTCCAGCGGGCAACGCCTGGGATCCCAGGAACGAGAACCGCACCAGTCGCTGAAGAGCCTCCACCTCGTGGCGTAGGCCCTCACAGTGGACGGCGCCCTCGCCCCCTGAATGGTCTCCACCACCGCAGGGGGAAGACCCAGGTCTAAGAGGTTCCGCCTCTCAGCCTCCAAATCCAGAGCCTGCGGCCGATTATCAGGCGTGAAAACAGGGCTCCCCCCCCTGGACTACAGCCCCCGGCTCGTCCGGGAGGGCCCAGGGCTCCATCACCGCCATGCCCCTCAGGAAGGGGAACCACCGGGCATGCGGACTGTCCGGAGCCACCAGGATCACCGACCTCCTCTCCTGTTCGATCCTCCGCAGCAGGACCGGCAGGAGACGCACTGGTGGGAAAGCGTACAGCAGGCCCTCTGGCCAGGGGTATTGAGCCAGAGCGTCCACGCCTAGGGGCGGCTCGTCCGCGGCCCTTAGGGCGAACCAGGACGGGCACTGTGCGTTTTCTGCACTGGCGAAAAGGTCGACCACTGAACGGCCGAACCTCCGCCAGATCTCCGTAGCTACCCGTGGGGCCGGGCCCCACTCGTCCTGGAGTGGGCCCCCCCTGGACATCCTGTCGGCCCCCACGTTCCGGACCCCCGGGACGTGGCGCGCCCTGAGAGACAGGAGGTGAAGCGCCCCCCAAGCAGCGTCACCGTTGCCATGCGATGGAGAGCAGGGGACCTGGTGCCCCCCTGCCTGTTCAGATAGGAGACCACTGTAGTGTTGTCTGAGCGCACCATCACGTGTCTCCCCTGCAACTGAGGGGCAAAGTGCAGCAGTACTCTGTGCACTGCCTCCATCTCCAGCAGGTTGATGTGACGGGCTGAGTCCGACCAGCAGCCTCCTACAGAGCTTTGGCCGAGGACCCCGCCCCATCCTTCGAGTGACGCGTCCGTGAACACCTCCACGTGAGACACGGCGCAGGCCAGAGTCACTCCGTCCCGCAATAGACCCGGAGTGAGCCAGAACCTGATGTCCGATGCTGCCACTTGGGGAACCCAGATCAGCCTTCCCCCGTCCCGGGAGGGGTGAAGCCTGAGGCGCGAGAACCACCTCTGAAAATTCCTCATGTGGAGAAGGCCTAGCCGCACCACAGCATGAGCCGCCGCCATCATTCCCAGCAGAGACTTGAGGCGCCGAGCGGGGACTCTGGGGCCCGCCAGAACCTCCCTGGCCAGACGGGTAATGTTCATCCGTTTGTCCACGGACAATGCAGCACGGAATGTCACACAGTCTAGCTGCAGGCCGAGATAAATCATGCGCTGAGCGGGCTGCAGCTTGCTTTTCTCCCTGTTTACCACAAAGCCCAGACGCTGTATGTGGGACAGGACCCAGTGCGTATGACTCACGGCCACTTCCCTGGATGAGGCCAGAATTAACCAGTCGTCTATGTAGGTTAAAATTCTTACCCCTGCGCGTCTGAGCGGCTCCAGTGCTGCCTCCACGCACTTGGAAAAAGTGCGAGGCGCGAGTGCGTAGCCGAAGGGGAGACGACAGTACTCGTAATTCCCCTCTCCCACTGCGAAGCGCAGGAACCTCCTGTGTTCCGGTGTAACAGGCTGTTTTAATCCCCCTGGCCGGTTTACACCCCGGGGTTAAAATAGCCTAGGCCAGAATACACCCCGGGGTTTATTCTGGTCTAGGCTATTTTAACCCCCCTTAGGCCAGATTAACCCCCCTCTTGTTTTATCTAATAATGATAAAATATACATTATTAAATATTTTTTCTAAACTTCAAAATTATTTAAAATCATTTAGAAGTAATTTGTTAATTACTCTATAGCCCTAATTAGTGTGATTGCTTTTGATACTTTGTTTGATTAAGATTGAGAGATCCTTTATTTCTCCCACAGTAGGGAAATTTCAGTGTTGCATCACAGGTTATAGGACAGTAGGAAAGAGGAGCACACGGCACACGTTAAGTGAAAAATAGCTATACTAAACAAAATAAAAATAATCTAACTCTAGCATCAATATAAAGTATAAAATCTCTATTTTGAAAATATAATAGATGTAAAAATGTAACATTGACAAAATAAGAGGCAAGTATAAAGTACTGTGTAATCTAGTGCAAGTAAAGTGTAGTTATATGTTAGCATCTGTACATTAGCAGCAGTAGTATGTTTACATCTGTACATTAGCAGCAGTATGTTTACATCTGTACATTAGCAGCAGTATGTTTACATCTGTACATTAGCAGCAGTATGTTTACAACTGTATATTGGCAGCTGTGTATTGCACATTCTGGTATAAGGTAAGGATATTGCAACGATGCGAGAATGACACTGGAATCAAGTTGGCAGTGTTCATTAGTCCTTATTGGTCCTTATTGTTTGTTGTACAGTCTGACAGCAGCAGAAAGGAAAGACCTACGGAACCTCTCCTTCACACAGCGAGGGTGAATTAGTCTGTCACTGAAACTGCTCTCCAGAGCAGAGAGTGTGTCCTGCAGGGGGTGACAGTCATGGTCCAGCATAGATGTTAGTTTGCTCAGGACCCTTCTGTCCCCCACCTGCTGCACTGTGTCCAGAGAACAGCCCAGGACTGAGCTGGACTTCCTGATGTTCCAGCTTCTTCCTGTCCCTCTCTGTGATGCTGCTGCTCCAGCAGACCACACCGTACAAGATGGCTGATGCCACCATAGAGTCATAGAAGGTCTTCAGGAGTGGCCCCTGCACTCCAAAAGACCTAAGCCTCCTCAGCAGGTAGAGGCAACTCTGGCCCTTCTTGAAGAGGGCGTCTGTGTTATGAGTCCAGTCCAGTTTGTGATTCAGATAAACACCCAGGTACTTGTAAGAGTCCACTCTCTCGATGTCCTTTCCCTGGATGTTCACTGGAGCTGGAGCGGCAGAATGACCTCTGCGGAAATCCACCACCATCTCCTTGGTCTTCCCCACGTTGATGAGGAGGTGGTTCATCTCCTTGGTCTTCCTCGCGTTGATGAGGAGGTGGTTCATTTCCTTAGTCTTCCCCGTGTTGATGAGGAGGTGGTTCATCTCCTTAGTCTTCCCCGCGTTGATGAGGAGGTGGTTCATCTCCTTGGTCTTCCCCGCGTTGATGAGGAGGTGGTTCATCTCCTTGATCTTCCCCGCGTTGATGAGGAGGTGGTTCATCTCCTTGGTCTTCCTCACGTTGATGAGGAGGTGGTTCCGCTGACACCAGTCCACAAAGTCCTGTATAACTCCTCTGTACTCTGTGTCATCGTTCTCAGAGCTGAGTCCGATGATGGCAGAGTCGTCAGAGAACTTCTGTAGAACACAACCGAGTTGTGAGGTGATGAGTCAATGTATCTACAAACTTCTCACATGAAACTCTTAGAACTTTTGAGTAGATATTAATTATGGGCAAATGACACCAATGCTCCGGAGCTTGTGTCACTCTTTCCGAAGCAAATTGCTTCAAAACACTGCGTTGGAGCATGTATCAAAACAACCGGTCACGTGACAAACGTGACAGTGTCTCGGACTCTGCAGCCGCTGCTTCACTGCTTCACTGCGCATATCAACAGTGTGGGTGTCGTAGAGTGTCTTTGGCTCAATGTGTTTCCTGACTTCTCATTTGATCATCTCGCTTCCTTGGTATGACTGCTGATACCATATAGCTAAAGCACTTGGCTTGAAAGTTAAGAAGCCTGTCTAATTTGGCAGGGTCCAGGAACTTGCAGCACCAAAGCGACTACACAAGACCCGTGGTGATGGAAACTGCTATTTCCGTGCTTTGAGTTATATATTCACAGGATCTGAGGAATACCACCTTTCTTCGTGATAGTGTGGTTCAACATATGAACATCAGCATTAAAGACAAACTTTCCTGTTACCTCAATCAGTCAATAAATGACTACGTGACATCTACTGCTATGGATAAGTGTGGTGTGTGGGCAACAGATGCAGAAATAATGGCCAGCTTCCCTCATAGGCAATGATATAATAGTGTATACAAAGCATGGGGTAAGTATGCAGTGGCTGACATATCCAGCATCTTTCAATCTACAGGAGACATCAGAATCTGCCATATACCTTGAAAACAAGTCCGAGCACTTAAGTGCTGTGATTGGTGTCGAGGGATGAGACTGTATGGTGTAGTAAGGTTTCTGCAAAGTACAGTACGGGAGTATTAGGAGTGTTATAGTTTTATCATTGTTACAGTTTTATCATTGTTACAGTTTTACCATTGTTTTAGTTTTATCATTGTTATAGTTTTATATAGAATATCACCACCATAGGGGGCGACAGTAGCTCAGTTGGTAGAGCATTGGCCTTCAGGCCTGAAGGTTGTGGGTTCAATTCCCACCTCTACACCTTCTCCACCGACTCCCACTGATGACTGCTGTCGTTGTGTCCTTGGGCAAGACACTTAACCCCACTTTGCCCAAAGCCCCAGCTGAAAGATCAAGGCTATGCTCACACTCAGAGAGCAGCCGTCCTCCTGTGGACTCACCACCTGCAGAGGGTCAGTGAGGGGCTGGTGCTATGAGACTTGGGTGGCATCTCTGATTGCCACCCCCCTGACCCAGAAATGGATTAAAGGGTAGAAAATGGATGGATGGATGGATGGATCACCACCATATCTTTTCCTAAATGTATTTAGTAAGAAATAAAGAAATAAAAAAAATATTGCTTGTATTTTATTGTTATTATATAAAATGAAAGGGGGGGTTAATCTGGCCTAAGGGGGGTTAAAATAGCCTAGGCCAGTTTATACCCCGGGGTGTATTCTGGCCTAGGCTATTTTAACCCCGGGGTGTAATCTGGCCTAGGCTACTTTAACCCCGGGTGTATTCTGGCGGGGGGTTAAACTGGCCTGCTACACCGGCACGTGGAAGTAAGCGTCTGTCAGGTCTATGGAGGACATCCAATCTCCCTGCCTGACACACTCGAGGAGCTGCTTTGTGGACAGCATCCGAAACTGCCGTTTGGAAATGCACTCGTTCAAAACGCGCAGATCCAAAATGGGACGCACCCTGCCTGACTTCTTTGGCACTAAGAAGTAAGGGGAGTACAGCCCCCTGGTGGCGTCCTGCGGGTCTACCTCCACTGCTGCGCCTCGACTCAGCAGAGAGGAGACCTCCGCTTGTAGTGCCTCTAATGATTCCCGTACCTGAGAGCGTGCTGCCCGTACGCCTCGGAATGGTGGTGGCTTTCGGGAGAATTGCAGTGCGTAACCCCTGCGCAATGTTTTCTCCAGCCATAGATCTGTCAGCAAACCTTGCTCCCTCCAGATACTGTAGAAGTCTGTGAGGGGCTGAACGGGAGCTGGAACACGAGACGTCACGGCCCCGCCCTCTCCTGGTGTTCCTCGCAGGGAGGGGGGGGACGAAAGGGCGGGGGCCCCTGCGTCACACGGTCCTGCACGAAAGGGCCGGGGGGGGGGGGGGGGGGGGGGGGGGGGGGCGACCCCTGGAGTGGGAGACCCCGTGTTAGCCTTGTAGCTCAGAGATGCTAACACGCGTTCGGCCGAAGCACACACACCACTACTCACCAGATCCCTCCGCCTGACCTCTCTCTGGGAGGGCATAGCATGAACCAGAGAACCGGAGCTCGTAGCTCGCGTAGCGCACTGCAAACCCTGCTCTGGGGGCTGCAGGCCTAGCGAAGCAACGTTATGTGCTTGAGAAGTAACACAATCAGAATTCACAAGATTATTTGACATGTTACATACCCCCAAATGAGACTCAGAAACGAGTAATGATGAAATGCCGGTCGGCCTTTATTGAAGGAAAACTTTCCACCCCGACCTCCTCTGCCATAGGGAGGTCGGCGGTGGGTGCGTTGCTCCCGCGAGCCACCCGTGGGTCTGTCTGGACCCGGGGGCTTCGTCGAGGGGGGACGATGGACAACAGAGCGTGGATACGGGTCAGGATGCCTCCCGGGCGAACGCTCTCTGCCTCTGTCCCGGCTCCGTGATGGTTGGTGGGCCTCGCGCCTCGGTGCTAGGTGCGGGGCTAGCCTAGCCGAGTCGTTGGCTGCAGACTCCAGTCTCGCCACCAGGGCCTGCATGTCCGGGCCGAAGAGGGACGTCTGAGAGATGGGCAGGTCCAGCAGCTGCCTCTTCTCCGCCTCCCTGATATTAGCCAGCCCAAGCCAAAGGTGCCTGGCCCCGACTTGGGCTGCAGCCATGGAGCGGCCACCGTCCACGGCTAGCGTCTGGCACATGCGCAGAATTGCCGCCGAGGTGGTCCTCGCCTGTGACAGGAGGTCTCCACTGAGCGCCTGGCCAGAGGAGAGCGACCTATTCAGGGCCCCCGTGATGAATGCCATGTCGTTAGCCAATGCGAGGACCTGTGCCGCATTGGCATAACATCTATCCAGCATCGCCAAGACATCCTGTCCCGCTCGGAGGGAAGGAGAGGTCTGGTGCCGGGCCACACGGATGCGGAGGGCTGCAGGGCCATGCGGACTGAATCCTCGGTGTCCGGGCCACCATCCACGGCTAGCGTCTGGCACATGCGCAGGATCGCCGCCGAGGTGGTTCTCGCCTGTGACAGCAGGTCTCCACTGAGCGCCTGGCCAGAGGAGAGCGACCTATCCAGGGCCCCCGTGATGAATGCCATGTTGTTAGCCAATGCGACGACCTGTGCCGCATTGGCATAACATCTATCCAGCATCGGCAAGACATCCTGTCCCGCTCGGAGGGAAGGAGAGGTCTGGTGCCGGGCCACACGGATGCGGAGGGCTGCAGGGCCATGCGGACTGAATCCTCGATCACCGGTCCAAGACCAGTCCTGCACGCTGCAGTACATGTCGTGCCCCAGAGCAGGCCTCTTGGCTGCTAGGGGCTTTGGCCACTCACGTGTCGCGTAATGGACGAACGGGTCCATCCGCGGGCACAACGTGGGTTGTATGCTCCTCCTCCCTCGAGTGGTGGCGCCCACAGAGGTGAAGTCCTCCACCGTCTGGATCCAGCGATGACGTCCGACGCCGGAGGGCGAAGGGAACTCGGACGAACAAGGAAGACATCTCAGAATGAAGTAAGTACTGTGGTAGATCTCAAACGGCGCCAGAGTGAAAGAGGGGGTGCGGCTGTGTGCAGGGGCCTTTATAGAGGAGGGTGGCTGGTGATTGGAGCAAATTATTTTGATCTCTCTGGCGTGTGACCTGGGGGTCACGAGTGATATCCCACTAGCGAAGTCCTAAGGGACGTAGCACCATGACGTAGAACTAGCATTGCTGCGAGAGCAAAACGGACTACAACTCTTAAAAACGGAGCTTCCTCTCTTAAATCGAGAAGTGGCTGCTTCAAGCAATGTTCGATTACGTTATAGGTGGAAGTAGGACATCAGGTCAGGGCTCACAAAGAGTGGTATTTGGAGAAGTTAAGGATCGCCTAACTGGATGTTGACCCGTACCTTCTCCCCCCAGTCAATTTTATCGATTAAATAAAATGTCTATTTTTGCCCAAATTCACCCTACATGATCTTTATCATTATGTCGTTAACGATGCATCCCCTTACACTGGAGCAGATTTATATGTACATTTTGCTGGTAGTATTATCAATAGTCCACTTTTCTGTGGCTTTTCTGTCTACAGCCAAACATGATACGTACTGACGGAGAGGAAAATAGTGAAACACGCAATTGACTTAAAAGATAAAAATGTCCAATGTTGCAGCGCACATACAGGACAGTAGTAAGAGACACGTTTGACGTGTGTCATTGTCCTCCAAATTAAAGCTGCACTAACTGACTTTGGGATTTTGAAGCCGCGGACTCGCTGGCCTCGCTCTTTCTGCTCCCCTCCCCGCACCCACGAAGCTATCGCCCCCCACACACACAGTGTTGAGACGGAGCTAGCCTCTCCCAATATGGATAATACATGGATATGGATTTTCACGTGGATGGCGTGACCATAGAACGATAGAACCGGGAAGCGCGGAGGAATGAGACTTTCTTTTGGATGGCTGTTTCGCTGTGTAAGCAGTACCCGGTGACGAAGACGAGAAAGTTTCAGGTTAGCTCCGCCGCTTGTTGTGCTAACTCAGCTGTCTGTGCTAACGGACCTGGAGATTTTTCACGAAAGTGGGGGCTAGTGGTGCGCTGTGATTGGTCACAATCTGCAACCCGAAACACATTCTCTTCCTTGTTTCATCAAAACTCGATCGAAAATATAATGTCAGGCCAGCACAAATCTGCGCTACTTTTTCTTCAAAAGGACGTATATCCCAATGCACTACATGGACATGGATAGCATTTTTGTAATTAATACGAAAATAAAGTCAGTTAGTGCAGCTTTAATGAAAATCAAATAAATACAAACTTGTGATTGCTTTATCTTGTAAAAAGTGTTCACTGCATATTAGGGAGTACTTGGATGGGTCCCAGTCCTTTTGGTTGATTGCCGCCATCGTCGTCTTCTGTCTTCATGACGAGCAGGTATCAGATAAAAAAGCTCGTCCGTGCCTGTTAGTATAATCAACCGCACTGCAAAATTTTACAGTTTTGGCTGTAATGCGCTGAAAAGGTTGTTTTGGTCAGGTGTCCGTAGGCTCGCAGTTAGACTTCTGCCGTCTGTCATGGAGAGTGGGCGTGGCCGGGACGTCACATGCAAGGGGTCAATAGGCCTGTAGCCTAATACGCAGCGCATAAGACAAGCTGCAATCAATGCCATAAAGTGTTCAGACTATTTGTCCTAATTTTAATATTTGGTCCAATGCCGAATAAGTCCTGAAGAGATGGGGAAAGACGGGAGAGTGTGGCTGTCTGTTCCACTACACTGTAAGAAATGAAATGTTGACTTTACTTAACTTTTTTATGGCAACCGGTTCCACGAAACTGTGTTGTTTAAATTGGAAATGCAAATCACAATTAATTTGAACACCAGATGTTAGATAAAGTATACTCAACATTCTCACTTTACAGTAACATGACAGTGTTAGATTGTATAAGCCCAACAACATTATGTTGGATTTACTAATCTCACATTGGTTCAACCAAACACTGTTAAGTTTGATCAACTTAACAGAAATTAATTATATTTATGTAGTGGGCTTGTGTTGATTCAACAAAACTAAAGTAGTAATGGCTACATTGTTAAGTTAAATAAATACAACATAAAGTGCTTATTTATATTCAAGCTTTTATTTAAACAGGTAATTTCTCTCCACCCATTTAACACATGTACCAACTCAAACATTTTAAATAAAAAATATACAATTAATTAAAAATGTAAAGTGCATAAATGATCCCATATTTAAATCAAAGTAACTTTTCATGAAACACTTTAATGTAAATACACATTGCAGAGCACTAGGAACTGCCTATTAAATGTCTTAAATAATAACAGTGGTTGTGTGTAGTTAATGTTTTCACTCTGAAAATTGGCTAAAGACTGCCAACAGAATTGCTAAACCCCAACAGCTACCCACCAAATGTATGTAGACCAACTAAACATTTGCTTTTAACTTTTACATTTGGGACTAAACTTTGAAATTAACAGCTACTTCCAAATTCTCGTCTGGAGTAAGAAGCAATGCAAAAACATGCAGTGAGTGAGTGAGCAAGTGAGTGTCGGTCCGTTTGAGTCTGTTCGTCTGTGTCTCCATCCGTCTATCTGCGTCCCTGTCTGTCCGTCTGTGTCCCTGTCCCTCTTTCAGTCTGTCTCCATCAGTCTGTGTCCCTGTCTGTCCGTCTCCATCAGTCTGTGTTCCTGTCCGTCCGTCTCCATCAGTCTGTGTCCCTGGCCCTCTGTCTCCACTCTGTGTACCTGTCCGTCTGTGTGTCTAGGTCCATCCATCTGTGTATACTTTTTTCAAAAGAGTACATTTAAGCTAGTCTCAAGAGCACAGCACAACACACATAGTACAGGATGTATATCGAAGAGTCTTTTCAGCCTACAAAGTCCATTTCTTCTCTGTTGCATGTACGGTGTGATATCCACTGATGAAACATAGTCCAAACACATTTTGAAACAGTTAAGTCTTGATTAGATATGTTCGTGCAGTTTGTTTTTCAGAATTTGAACTTTGTTGGAGAGCTTTCTTCTGTCCACTTCCATTAATACCTTTGGAATAAATTCAAAAGTACATCCGAGTCCCTTTCGAGAGTTCATGTCCAGACAGTAGATTAATCCAAGAAGGAGCGGCCATCCAGTTGGAATGTGTTTTAGGTCTTGAAGAACTGCAATGCCATCGATGATTATTCCAAAGTCCTCCAATGAGTCTGATGCATCGGCATGTTGATGTTCCACGATGTAGACACCCAGCACTACTTTCTCAAACTCCTTCTCTGCTCCAACATCGGCATCCTTAAAAGAAAAGAATGGCAGATAGAAAGCTTCAATTTACAATTTAATATTTTCCCATATTGAAATCAAACCCTATAAATCAAGCACAAGGTGTGAGATGGTGACATTTTAATCAAAAATAACGCACACTGCTACAGTAGTTGCATGCTACAACCATTGTACATACGCTCTGACTACCATGCCAAAAAGCATCGCTCTTTTGCACAGCAGTCAACTGCTAAATCTTGTGCAACGGTGAGTGGGTTAAAGTGCGACTAAACACCTGTGCCCAGCCTGACTCCGACCACATGAACATTTGAAAATTCTCTGTAAAAAGGGCATTGCCCGCAGGACCAGGGGACAGGAAGGGGGCTTAGATTTGGGCGTGGTCTGGGCTGTGATTGACTGCTTGCTTGTCAGCTGTCAATTCTGGATTAAAGCAAAAGTTCCATACCAGAAATTCTCATTCCATTCTTGTTTACACACTAAAGATTATCGTTTAGCTAGACCAGGACCAGGACATAAAGAGCACTATAAAAGAAACATTCATGCAGTTTATGAGTTTAAAAAAAGTTGTTTTGGTGTTTAGTTTTCCTTTAAAAGTTAGACTAGCAATTGTGTTTCATTATCATTTAAGGTAAATTATCCATAATAAAGTAGATATTTATCTTTATGTGAATTTTGGTCTTAGCATTATTGGCTCTATGCACATAGTATTCATACTTTAAAATGTTCACTAAGTATGAGTAATAAGTATGAATGTTAAAATATCAATAGTACTTCATCCCTACAAGCCTGTTTAGTGAATTCTCACTCATAAGGGGTCTTTATTAGAACATTTGTCACCATTGTTTATATCGATTATACAATGTATAGGCATTGGAGGCTGGGCAAGGTAGGCCTATGAGTTGCGCTGTTGCATTTTTCTTCAGTGTCTACATTACAAATCAGTTTGTTTTGTTGGTGGTGACAAATCTGGCCTGTTTATATAACTATTGCTATAGCCCATTGCTCCCTCTGGAAAATGAGCAGGAGACAAGTCCAACTGAGTGCGTTGTTCTGGGCTGTCCCCAGGTCTTTACCATCTAATTTCTGCATTACTGCGCATACTGAAATTTTTTTCTTTGTGGCAGAGGTTTATTATTGTTTTTACTGTACTCTTATCATTACATCTAGTTCTGCATACAGCAAATAAAAAAAATTCAACCTCTCTACCTAAAAGTTAATTTTACACAGCCCAGGTTTTAGTTTAACAAATTGGTTTGAAATAGCCATGCAACTTTCTTCATCTATTTAGACTTGGAGATATTTGCGTGACAACATGATTTGAATGTATTTATAGATATCAGCAATGTCAAAGGTGTGCTGAAATAAGTGATAACTCACCATGTAGGTCTTAACCAGGTCTTCGGGGTCTTCATTCAAGTACACGCACAGAGCCTTTAGGATGCAGAGTAGTCTTGTTTCAATGTTGGGTTTCTGTGAAAGACCAATTAAGTGTTCTCGTTATACAGTAATATTTGTGTTACATTTTCAAAAAATATATTGAGAAAAGTCAGAATGTTGGGTTAAAGCTGCACTAACTGACTTTGGGATTTTGAAGCCGCGGACTCACTGGCCTCGCTCTTTCTGCTCCCCTCCCCTCACTCACGAAGCTATCGCCCCCCAAACACATTTACTGTTGTCGACGGAGCTAGCATCTCCCAATATGGATAATACATGGACATGGATTTGCACTTGGACGGCGTGACCATAGAACGATAGAACCGGGAAGCGCAGAGGAACGAGACTTTCTTCTGGATGGCTGTGTAAGCAGTAACCGGTGACGAGGACGAAGTCTCAGATTAGCTCCGCCGCTTGTTGTGCCAACTCAGCTGCCTGTGCTAACGGACCTGTAGATTTCTCACGAAAGTGGGGACCCGAAACACATTCTCTTCCTTGCTTCATCAAAACTCGATCTAAAATATGTCACGCCAGCACAAATCTGCGCTACTTTTTCTTCAAAAGGACGTATATCCCAATGCACTACATGGACATGGATAGCATTTTCGTAATGAATACAAAAATAAAGTAAGTTAGTGCAGCTTTAATAATGCTCAGATTTTTCATGAGAATATGTTCTGTTATGTTTGTATAGAAAGTAAAACTTATTTGACTATCCAGTAAGGTTTCAATGTAAAACACACCTCTTCTAGGGCAGTGTTTTTCAACCAGTGTGCCGTGGTACATTAGTGTGCCTTGAGATGTTGTTTGGTGTGCCTTGGGAAATATTCCAATATCACATAATTGGTCAAAATAATGTGAAAAGAAAATCATGTGAGAAGATTAGAGAGACTTTTTGGGCTCGTTTCATTTTCTATTAATATCTACCTTGATTTGAATGACTTTGCTTTCATACTAAAAGCTACAAAGTTCCATGTTTGTATCAGTTTCAGCCGGTGGTGTGCCATGTGAGTGTCTTCAACCAAAAAGGTGTGCCACAGCTACAAAAAGGTTGGGAAACACTGTTCTAGGGCCACCATAATCTGTTATTTTGCGTCCTGCTGCTCCTCCTTTCTTCTTGAACACCTTCATTAGTTTGTTGGAGTATTGATCCACAGTATGTGCATGGAGACGAGTGTCTTTATCCATAATGATAATGCTTCAATTTGTAGTGTTTAAGCAACAGATACCTCGTAGATAACAGTCTCAGGGCACTCCTTGCACCTCCACATTGAAAACCTGCAAAACAGAGACTGACATTAGAAATAGTTTCAGATTCATTAACTACATTTTTATTTAAAGTAGTAGTCCCTCTACAATTCACCTACACCATACTAATCATGTTTTTGTAGTAACTGCATTAAAGTCTTTCATTTGAATACAAAAAGGTATGCAAATTGAAGACAAACCAAAATAACAAGACCCTTTAATGGAAAATGAGCATGTCCCAATCACCATGGTTTGCCTCAGATCCTGATAAGATATTTAAACTTAAAATGTTTTTAATAATTTGTATTGTAAATTCTAAAAAGTATGGAACCTTTATGTTGCTCGCGTCGTCAAGTAGAATTAAATGAATACTGAAGTTACCACATCAAACACACCCAATTTAAATAATTCTTTAAACACAGGCAAAACCAATTACGATAACAAAAATATACAACCAATACATGTTTTGTTATATTTGTAGAGAAATCGGAAGCGAAAGTCTGTCCACTTAAATAGTCCGGGTGAAAAATGGACCGTTCCGGGTTACCGTGCACGCACTGACACTGATAATCATGTAACACGGAACGGCCCGCTTATCCGTAACACACAGCTCTTCACACCTTAGTTTATAACCTTGGCATAGCCATCATTTCGAGTGAAAACGTAACAATACTGCGCATACGCCTTGTACTGATTGAATGCTAGCCAATTCAATATATTCAACAATATTTAAATAACAGCTTAACAGAATCCATGTCGAATATGAAAGTTCTGATCAATAATCATAACTATGATATGAACGTTACTTCTAACAACAGTTGAGGCGAGAAATACGACCCTTAAGGTCATTTTGGTGATTTATTTAGCGGCATAATGATAGGTTGGACTAGCGGGGAGCTCCGCATGTGGCAGAAGCTAGCGTTAGCTGTTAGCAGCTATCAGCTGCTGTGTTTGCAGCGCCATTATTGCGAAAGCATGGTCGGCAAGTCACTGTTCGACGCAACTGGAAAAAAGAGAAACTAACACTGTTTACCTTGAATGCCCGAGCTCAAATTATAATGTGTTTAGTTATAAGTAAATCATACATTACCATGGAAAACCTCCGATAGTCTAGCAATGACTATGTTCCAAAATTAACGACAAAAGACACAACCACTATTGAAAATTACACCATACCGTTTCATGCTGTATAGTCAAAGAAGCGTCTTACTTACCAAAATGACGAGAATTTTCGACCACTCGAAGTTGTGTCTTTTCAAATGGCTCTCACTCTGTTCGCGGTCAGTGGCAAGCTCTCGGTTGCAAGGGTTGCCAGATGCGGCAAGATTTTCCTGCCCAAAACCCGCGAGAATCCCAACAAAAAACCACCCAAAATGATATTTTTGCGATTAAAAAGTTATGGAATCAACTTAGAATATCAGGATACTGTTTATGGCCGTTTTATCCATTAATTAACTACAAGATACATGGAACAAAAGTATGCGAGGAACCGCCCATCTGGCAACCTTGACAACTACGCATGTCTGCGTCATTGCGTCACAGCGTCATTGCGTACATGTTTTGTTTACGTGAAAGAGTTAGGTTGGTTTTAAACATATGTACTGTTTAGCTCTGAAATCTGTTGCTTTTGTGTTATACCAATGCAATATTGTTATGTTTTCTGTAGAAACATAAGAAACACATTAATTTCACTTTAACCATTTCACATAAAGTGCACAACATCACTCTTTCACTTCTTAGAGTGTAGGCACAGGGCGCAGAAGAAGGCCATCTCAAAATATTTTGAGAGAAATTGCAGGCCCTACTGCATTTGCAAGGCATGGGATCCACGACCTAGAGAGTGCTTTCCTGTGCTTGATGGATCCCCTACTGCTCCCGCACATACGGGACTGCACCGTGGCTGAAGCGCGTCGCTCTGGGATACAGTGGGACCTCTCCATCCCTGAGCTCAAAGCTTTCATCGCGCTTTTATACGTCAGGGGAAGCTTCAACAAAGATGAGAGGGGGCTTCCATTTTTCAGAAGCACAATGCCTCGCAGGAGATATAGAGAGATAATGCGTTTCCTTCGCAGAGAGGAGAGGCAGGCCCGACTCGCAACTGATAAGTTTGCCCTCATAACGGACGTGTGGAGGGATTTTGTCACCAACTCTAATCCGGTGCTACAGGCCAGGAGATAATGTTACGGTGGATGAGCAGCTATACCCAACAAAAGCACGCTGCCGTTTCACTCAGTATATGGCCAATAAACCCGATAAATTCGGCATCAAATTTTGGATGGCGGCAGACGTCGATTCAATTTATTTTCTCAATGGGATCCCTTATCTTGGGAAAGATGCAGTGCGGCCTGCTGGGCAGTGCTTGGGGGAGAGTGTAGTGCTCAACCTCATGGAGCCATTCATGGACAAAGGCAGGGATGTCACCACTGACAATTTTTTCACCTCATTATCCCTAGCCAAATGCCTGCTGGCGAGAAACACCAGCCTCGCACCATGAATGCTACGCGCAGAGAACTCCCACCTTCAGCGAAACAGCACGCAGAGCTGCACAGCACCAAGGTGCTGAAGCATGAGCGTGCCACTCTCACTCTGTACCAGGCAAAGAGGAAGAAGTTTCTCCATCCTGAGTACTCTCCACCAGACGGTCCTTACAGGCACAGAGGGGAAGAGGAAGCCTGAGACCATCACCTTTTATAATACCACAAATGTAATTCTGCTTTTTAGCATGCACTGCATGCAGCCTCCCATCACATTGTGTTCTTGTCACAGGTTGGTGTAGACTCGCTGGACCAGATGGCTCGCGCCTCTATTCAACAAAAGGTGCGACAAGGAGGTGGCCCGTGGCAGTTTTCTGCAACATCCTGGATTTGGCTGCAATAAACGCCTGGGTCCTATACAGGCAGTGCACAGGGGCAAACATTGCGAGGCACGCCTTCATCCTCGAGCTGGCCAAAGAGCTGCGCAGGGAGCACATGCAAGCAAAAGCCGCCCCCCCTGCACCAGTGCAGAGACCGCTTCCCCCGCTTCCCCACCCACAGGTGCCAGAGAGGAGACGACAGTGCCAGATCAATGCCCACTGCAAGCAGAATAAAACCACCGTGGTCTCCAGTGGGTGCAAGCGGCCTGTATGTGGCAAATGTGTGGTCCAATTAGAACCTTGTTGCCTGAAGTGTGTGTAGACTTTGTATATAATGTAAATAGCCTCTATGTTTTAACAATATTAATGTTCTATGTTTTGTTTTCAATCAGTTCTGCGGCGTTTTAACCACTTTTGGTTGCACACATTTTCTGTAATTTGTTTTATAATCAGTTCGAGCATGTTTGATTCACTTTTGCCAGCGCAAATCTTCTTGTACATAAATATAATCACCCCTCCTAGAACTACCACCTTATCGTGGTGGAGGGGTTTGAGCACCCGAATGATCCTAGGAGCTCTGTTGTCTGGAGCTTTATGCTCCTGGTAGGGTCTCCCATGGCAAAAAGGTCCGGGGTGACGGGTCAGACCAAGAGTAGTTCATCGTTTATTTATAATAATAATAACATATATTCTATATCTGAACGTTAACCCAAAGTGCATTCACGGCACGGACAGCAGTGTGTTGTAGTGAGCACGCGTAATGCCACCCATACGCAGGTGTCTGTGTGCGCGCTGTTGCTCCATTCTGCCTTTTCATTCATCATCAATTACATTCTTTTATGTATACATACAAGAAGGCAATAAAGCAGAACACAATATCGAAATAGAACAATTAGATGAACAATCAAGGCAGGAGCGCGGATGGAGCGTTGTGAGGCCTATCGTCACCCGCGGACACGAAATCCGACATGAAATAAGGACGAATCACTAACTAGCCTGACTAAAGCAGAGCGGTATTCCACGTTGGATTTAGCCAGCAGTTATTGGCAAGTGGAGGTATAGGAGAAATACAGGGAAAAGACTGCATTCACAACCCCATTTGGTTTGTTCGAGTTTGAGAGGATGCCATTTGGGTTGTGCAATGCCCCTGCAACCTTTCAAAGGTTAATGTTCAAAGGTGGTTTGGGAGATCGGCTAACGGAATCTGCTGTGGTCTATCTGGATTTTGTTTTCCAGAGACTTCCTAGAGCATCTCCAACACCAGGAGGCAGTATTCCGCTCCCTTGGGCAGTATGGCCTTAAGCTACGCCCAGAGAAGTGCCAGCTTTTCCAGAGGAAGGTCAAGTTTCTAGGACATGTCGTCAGTAACCAGTGAGTTTCGGCAGATCCAGATAATGTTGCAGCCGTATCTGATTGGCAACCCCCTACCACAGTACGGCAAGTGCGCTCATTTCTAGGATTTGTGGGGTATTATAGACGGTTTATAAGGGACTTTTCCAAAATTGCCAAACCCCTAAATGCGCTTATAGTTGGCACGGGCCGGAATAGAGGTAGACGTTCCCCCTCCATTGAGTGGTCCAACCAATGCGAAGCTGCCTTCCAGCAGTTAAAGCAGGAATTGCTACAGGCCCCCATATTAGCGTATGCAGATTACACACTCCCGTTTGTGTTATACACAGATGCTAGTATTACAGAGCTTGGAGCCGTATTAGCTCAGGAACAAGATGTAGTCGAAAGGGTTATAGCATATGACATGTTAGTCCCATATGAACCAGCCCGGACTCTGAGGAGCACAGGGACTGGACTCCTGTTAGTGCCCAGAGTCAGAACTAAACATGGGGAGGCTGCTTTTCAGATTCATGCTGCTAAAATCTGGAACAGTCTTCCTGAAGATGTGAGACAGGCCTCCTCTCTGACAATGTTTAAAACCAGGTTAAAGACAGTTCTGTTTAACTGTGCATACAACTGAGGGATTTTATATTTTTATCTTTCTTTTTAATGTTCTGTGATAATTTATGATTGTAATGCTTTCTTGTTTTGTTCAGCACTTTGAATTGCCTTGTGTATGAATTGTGCTATATAAATAAACTTGCCTTGCCTTGCCTTATGCAAGTAGGAGTTTACATCCCGCAGACCGCAACGACTCAAACTATAGCTCTTTTAAACTTGAGCTTTTGGCGATGAAATGGGCTATAGTTGAGAAGTTCAAGGACTACTTGTGGGGGGCTAAGTTTGCTGTAGTGACAGACAACAATCCACTCGTACGCCTGCAGACTGCTAAACTAGGGGCTGTTGAACAGAGGTGGGCTGCACAGTTGGCAAATTTCTATTACACCATCAGATACCGGCCAGGCAGGGAGAAAAATAATGCTGACGTCCTTTCTAGACTGCCTGCTCCCCCAGACCGAGAATTGGCCGGAGAAGAGCGACTGGTTGGAGCAGTAGAGACAATTCCTATGGACTCCCTGCTCAACGGCTGGAGGTGGGATCCAGAGCGCTGGAGATGTCTACAAAATGAAGACCTTACAAGATTTACAAAGCATAAAGGAGCACGTTGAAAGAGGCACAATACTGTGCGCTAACGAGAGGCAATTTTTAACCCAATCTGCCAAGATCTTGTTGAGGCACTGGAGGAGGCTGGAGTCAAGAGACAGGATTCTATGTAGGATTGTTCAAGACCCCCAGACTCTAGAGACTCTTGTCCAGATTGTTGTCCCCACATTGCAGGCGCGGCCCCTATGGACTGTATATCACGAACAGATGGGGCATCCAGGATTGGAGAAGTCAGTTGTATTGGCCACAAATGGAGGACACATTGTTGCTGTTGATTTCTTGACCTTAAGTCGTCCTACAGATAGGTACCAAAATATACTTTGTCATGACTGATTTGTTCACAAAGTTTGCACGGGCAGTCCCAACCCTAGATCAAACTGCCTTGACTACAGCACAGGCCTTGTGGACTTACTTGATCCAGCCATTTGGCTGCCCTGAGGTGTTACACTCGGACCAAGGGCCTAATTTTGAGTCTCGGTTAATCCAAGAACTCTGTCAGATCTACGGGTGCATTAAGAGTAGAACGACACCCTATCACCCAATGGGGAATGGAGCCTGCGAAAGGCTCAACCAGACTCTACTGAACCTGTTGGGCACGCTTGAAGTAGAGAAACACCAGCGATGGGCGGAATACTTACCTGGACTAATTCAAGCCTATAACAACACTGTTCATGCTTCTACAGGATACGCACCAGCATTCTTGATGTTTGGCCGGCACATGAGGACCCCAGTTGACCTATTGACCGGGGGTTTTTGCACCGAAGCCCCTATGAACACTACGGACTGGGTTACTTGGCACCAAGAGCGACTGACATATGCCTATGAGAGGACATCAAGGAGCCTTCAGAATGCAGGTCAGAAAAATAAAAGACTGCATGATCGCACTGCAAGGGAGGCCCCGCTTCTACCGGGAGAGCGTGTGCTGGTGCGTGACCACAGGAGGCGACAGACTGGGAAACTGGGTGACCACTGGCAGACCAGGCCCCATGTTGTTGTAACCAGGCTTCACCCCGAACGCCCAAATTATAGAGTGCATCCTAAAGGGAGGGATGGCCCTGAATGAGTCATCCATTGCAACAACTTGAGACCATTACCTAATCACATACAACCAGAGACAGAACATGAAGGTGGCTGTACTTGTGCCACCTCACTGCCACACTGGGGATTCACGGTGCCCCTGGTAGGGGGTGTGCAAGAAGAACCGGAGCCCCCACCAGAACCATGGAGGTCCCAGAGGCCGAACATGGGGGTGCGGCCTCCAAGATTTAGGGACTAGACCTCTTGTTCCCTGTGTCAGTATGAGTGATGTTCCAGGGACTAGAACATATTAGTGGGAGAGGATGTGTCACAAGGTGGACCAAATGGGCGTGTGTGTGAGTGCGTGATGGCCGTGTGGGTGTGATTGGCTTGTGTGTGGGTTAGGGTTATTCTGTGTGTTTTATTTGATGCTTGTCCCTGAATAAGTTTAGTTGAAACTTGTGACATAGTAGTTGGACTGCGCTTGGATCGGGTCAGAACATCCTGAGACTGTGTTGCAGATTCTGCCTCGTACTTATTGTCAGTGTGAAAAAGTTACGTATTGTTCACGTGTGAGTCTGTTGTGTACAAAATACACGATGTACCTCCTGTTGTTAACGCTGTCTTTGTGCGTGGGGTTTGCGATGTTGACACTTTGCTGCTATGACGCTGGACTCCTACATAATTATTTAGCTAAAAGATTGTTGTTCCACATAACTGTGGTCCTCTGTGGTTCTTTTATATAACTGTGGTCCTCTATGGTTCCTTCTTCCAAATTATGTAGGCACGGTGAAATCAATATCGGTAGCTTATGTGAAACGAAAACGCGTTTCTCGCTTTTTGTCCTTATCCACCACCGGTTTTCAAGATGGCGCATTTACACGGATAGTCCTCCTCTCTCAAGGACACTTATAAGTTAAATTCTAAGCCTATGAATACAATTTAAAAAACATGGTGGAGGTAAATATTCTTAAAAAGGTCACATTTGTTATTAGTTAACATGTTTTTTCACATGGAGCAGCTGTAAAAATTACACAGGGTGGCTTTAACCATTGTTCACAATAAAATTGTTACTCCTTTTGAAGTGTTGCATGTTAAAGCTGCACTGACTGACTTTATTTTTGAAGAAAAAGTAGCGCAGATTTGTGCTGGCGTGACATTATATTTTAGATCAGGTTTTAGTTTAGTTTAGTTTAGTTTATTTATTTAAGATGACAAGGACAGTGCACAATAAACATTAACCTCAAAAGGAGAGATGCATTTTACCAGGTTATAGCTCAAGAGCTAATTTCCACCTGTAGTCCCTGGGCAGGCTGATGTTATATCACATTAAAAAATAACACATTCATGGATGTAGTTTACATTTGGCCAAAATACAAGTCTTTACATGCACAATTTGTTTAAAACTCACATTCATATCACTCATTTATACTGGTCAAACACCCCCCCCCCAAATCAAAACAGAGAGGGAGAGAATGTGTTTCGGTTCTCTGATTGTGACCAATCGCAGCGCAGCACCAGCCCCCACTTTTGTGAGAAATCATCAGGTCCGTTAGCATAGACAGCTGAGTTAGCACAACAAGCGGAGGGGCTAACCTGAAGCTTTCTCGTCTTCGTCACCGGTTCCTGCGTACACAGCGAGACAGCCATCCAAAAGAAAGTCTCGTTCCTCCGCGCTTCCCGGTTCTATTGTTCTATGGTCACGCCATCCACGTGCAAATCCATATCCATGTATTATGTATTATCCATATTGGGAGACGCTAGCTCCGTCCACAACAGTGGGTGTGTGTGGGGGCGATAGCTTCGTGGGTGCGGGGAGGGGAGAAGAAAGAGCGAGGCCAGCGAGTCTGCGGCTTCAAAATCTCAAAGTCAGTTGGTGCAGCTTTAATTAAGAGTGCTCCCCATTGGACAGTGGAAAGATATGTGGGGCTCTCTGCCCCCGTGACACCTGCAACAACGAGTAGGTCACCCCGTTGTCACCAGTGGGGGCGGGTCCCAGCTCAAAAGTGGCCAAAACGACGTGCTCTGACATGCTTGCAATACCACCCCGGGCCGATGGGGGTGGACCAAGCCCCGGCGATCCAAGATGGCGCCCTATTCAAATGAATGGTTGTGCTCAGTGGCGCTTTGTGACGGCATGGGGGCTGAAAGATTAGCGGAAGTCGCCTGGAACTCGCAAAGATCTATGGGAAACTCGCAAAGATCTATGGGAAACTCGCCTGTATTTGGGCATCGTCTGGTCCTCCCGGTTCTGCGCAGTGGATGATCTCCCATAATGCGTTGCGCCAAACACGCGTGTGTGGGTCTTACACCCGGTCTCATGCACGTGCACAGAGGGGCTCGGCCGCGCTCTGACCAATCAGAGCAGTTCATCAGAGCGGGAGTTAGAGCGAGAGCCAGACGAGCAGAGTTTGTGGCACTAAAGTGTGGATTTAAACAAAAGCGAAGGATTTAAGAAGAAAAAAAGTTCAGGATGACAAGGGACACTAAAATCCCCACAAAATCCGACCTTTATTAAAGCTGTAGGTTCTCTGTCAGCTGAGGTTGAGCTGTTTTAATATGCATTGAGTCCTATGGGGAAAATTTCTATGTAGCCCACGTGAATTTAGTCTGGTTCAGTCTGCAGTACCGCGAGGATCCCCCGAGCACATGGGTTATTCAGCTACAAGCTAGTAATACCCTATCCAGTTAATAAAATAGATCCATGGGGTGGACCCTGAAGAAGAATTAGCCAATGCTAACATAGCAATGGCAGACCTCTCAAAAACGTCTTTACAGGAAGGACCAAAAGTTGGCTCTTGGACCAAAGTTCCGTTCCACGAGTGGGGTGAATTGTTTTGGTCCACTCTAGTTTACTTGCTGTGAATTTTGGAAGTAGTTCAAATGAAAGGAGCCGCGCCGGCTGACGCATGCGCAGATGCGTTTTTTCACAATTTTCCTGTGGACAGGACTACTCACGGCCATTTTGGATTGCTCCGGTAGAGTACATTTTTTGGCCCATTACAGTAGTTAGAACGGCGGAGATAGGCGTGACTCTGTCCGTTAATATATACAGTCTATGATCAAAACAAGCCTCTGCGATCGAAGATGGCGCCCTATTCAAACGAATGGCTTGTGCTCAGTAGCGCATGGGACAAACACGGGCACCATGTCTTGTCCATGTACCTGGTCCAAATAATATTACGAGTCTAACATGCTAATTCCTGGTTTTCTTATATATAATGTTTTTTCTAAAGGTATCGAGGAGGATTTTCACAATTTTTAGGAAGAACCCTCTGATAAAAACTCTGGTCTTATTTGACCAGCACGTGTCACCAGAATGATTGACAATTGATTATATTCTTGGTGATCCACCCGGAAGTAGAAAATCCTCCTATAGAAAGGCATTCCAAAGGCTATCCCTGCTAGTCCACAAACTCATTTCAGGCATTATCGGCTCACTCATCTTCCCTTTAAACATGCATGCCACATTTTTGAACCGCCGGGTCACTATCAGACCTGTGTCACTCCACTTCACGCTGTAGCTGCATACTGACGAATGTGGCCATGTCCTCAGTTGCCCAGCGCTTCAGGCCAAAATACACAATTAAAGTAAGTGCACTTTCCTTCGTCTCCTCTGAGGGCTCTGTGTCAGACAACCTCCATTCTGCTGGGCATGGACCTCACTGCTCACCCTCAGCCTGATGCACCCTGAGCTCCATTAGAAAGGCTAGAAATGTGTTTTAAAGCACATGAACTATGCAGCAGGTCGAGAAGCGTAATGCTGTATTATACATACCATGATGCATTGGATATAAACACTAATAAACGATTGCAGCTTTAGATTTAACCTTATAATATATACCACAAGAAGCACTGACCGGGAAAAGCCTATAAATAACATATGTCCATGTGAAGGTTTTAGCGGTGGAGTAGCATTGGAAATAACCTGGTCGTACCACAGCATAGTACAAATTAAATTTCGTACTAAGGTCTGGAGGTGCTCCATTGACCTCTGTTAACAGGTGGGAGGTGTTAACTCCTTTTGCAGATTGAAACGATTGGATCTGAGTTTACCGCCAAGTATGTAATGTGCCCGAGTGAGTCGTTAGCATTTAGCCTAGCCATCTCTTTTGCCGGCCACGGAGCCCGTGGGGAGTAGCGCTACAATTTTCGCCAGCGATTACATTTGCTAAACATTCCTCTTGCTCCGGCTTCAATTTCTTGACAGAACCAGACCAAAATACTTTACTATCGCATTTTTCACCATTGCCAAACTACAACCTGCCCGTTCAACGCAAACTCTCGACGTCACCCACAACCCGCCTCCCGCGCTCGCTGATTGGTCGAATGGAACTCAACCGATTGTGATCGCAAACACAGGGACCAGACCCAGACGTTACATGCAGGGAAATGATAATTGAGCGGAGTGTACGGATGGCTAAGGCCAGGCTAGCTCGGAAGTTGTATCCTAACTCACAACAGAACCCGATATGGCTGTCTGTGTATTGCACCCAGATGTTACCTGTTTTATTACACACATAATTATTAAATAAAGTGATATAATGACCAGTATTAGTACGTTTTTTGAGCTGGGGTATCTCACTTTAAAACTATGGCACATTTGACGGGATGTAATAAAATGCATATAATTTATTCCTCACTCTCAAAAAACAGTTTGGCTCTGTCTTATAAATAAAACTGGACCGGAACTTCTCTGTGAACCGGAGAAGGAGTGGACAGAGTTTAATGCTGAAGTCACCAGTGGAATTTGCCTTATCATAGCATTTGCCTTATCGCAAAAAACAGATGGAGAATAATTCTATTTTTTATTTTTTTTAGCTTTTCCCCGTGACATAATCCAGAACAGGTCCGATTGAAACACAGTCATTACATGAGCTGTATTCTCATCTATGTCTGAATTAATCTGAGAAAATGTACAACTATATCTGTGCTGTTTTAACCACCTCTGTCCATCAGAGCTGTTTACTGATGGACAGCTCTCCCCCGAGTTGATGGTCAAACAACAAAGTAATATTGACACAGTTGAAAATGTGTAAAAATATCAACCACTCTTTTATTACAAGCAGAAGTCAGGGTAACGATGATAGACACAGAGAGACAGACAAACCAGAGGGGGAGAAATCCTAACCATTCCCCTGACAGGACTGGCAGCTGGAGCTAACCCAAACTTATAATGGGGTCGACCAACCATCACATCCCATATACACACCAGAGTCGGTTCCACCCAGTAGTTCTTGCTTATCTCTGCTTTGTCTAGCCGCTAAGATCACGCCATAAATGTGTTAAGTGTAAATGTAGCACATTAACATTTAACTTACGCTAAAAGCAGAAAAGAATGGAAGCATCCTCTGCTGAGAGTACAGGGCCCTAAGTTTAACATCATGTTTTATTCAGCAGAGAAGGTCCAGACTCATCGATCGACTGAACAACAGGCGTTTGGCAGAACGCTTATCAATATCCATGCCTTACTCCATACATTTTCTTGCATTCATCAAAAACAAATCTGCACTTATTCTTTGATATTAGAATTGTCAAAAATATGTGTCAAATGGTGTTCAATTAAAACTGAAAATTGGGAACATGTTGGACAATTGAAATTAAAATATATCGCGTGTACCCTGTGTCAAGGAATATAATCTGTTGTGTTGTTGAAAACTATACATGGGAATTGAATTGTATTATTATTATTATTATATTACCAAAATTCACAATTTTCAGCTATGAAGCAAAATAATGTTAATGAGTTGACATTTACGTTGCTAACCTCACTATCATAGAATTGTTGTGTTTTTGTTGGTGTAATTCTACAAACATTCATCATTCTGTGAAGTTTGAAAACCAAATCATAAAAATACTTCAGACCTTTTGAAATCTTGCTCACAGAGGTTGCCCTCTTTCTTAACTGCCTCATTCCTCACCGCTGTAAATGTAACATAAATGTCCGTTTGACCATTACAGTTATGGATGGCTTTGATGGGGGTCATTTTACATGCTGAGGGCAGCATATGCTCTTGAGGTTTTCAGGCCTGGACAAGTCCAGGAAGGACAAACGTCTCGACCTGACTGCTTAGCCCAAAACCAATTACTGGCTTTCAGAAGCACATGCAATCACTCACTAGGTTACAGTCAATAAATCTCATCAACAAATTCCAGATGTTTCTATTAAAAAGTCAATGAAATATTGGTGTGCAGACAAACATGAATATATTTCACCTCTCCACCACATGTGTTTGGACTGATGTGTGGGATGCACTGGACACGTAATAGATGCTGATGTGCATTTGTAAAATAGTACATAGTTGTTGCTTATTTCTGAGAAATTGTTTTTTCTGAGATGTTTGTTCAACATGTATAGTTACATAAAGTTGGCTCCATATGGCGGGGTAAATAGGTTTATATCTGCCTTTTTTAATCTGCATCCGACGGCTTTCTTATCTTTGGTCGCCTCCTTTAGCTTGATCTCCCCGAGACTCCAACATGGCACCAGATCAACTCAATCCCTTTGTCCAAGTCTGCAAAACGTGTCAAGGAAAATATACTGTATGCTAATGCAGCATCCTGGGGGTTTCCATTTACAAAGCGCTTACAAATCGTAAGAATAAGTAAAGTGTATGGACAATAACGATGGAGCTACACATTACAGATTTGTGTTTTTATCATGGTGTGGATTGTGTTATTTTGTACCAAGGTTTTATTTTGACATTGTTCTCTGTGGTTTGGTTTTAGTTTGACTTCCTGTCCTGTTTTCCCGTCTCGATGGTCTGCCCCGCCCTGATGTGTTTCACCTGTGTCTGTGTCTATATGTACCCTGTGCTACTCTTCTCTTGTTGCTGGTCCATTGTATTGATTTTTGAGATAGCTTCCTCAACAATGTTTCTATCTCATTTCTAATTCTTGCTTTACTTAGAACCGTGTTAACCCTTTAGGGGCCAAAGAAGTTATATTTTTCCCACTCATTGATAGTAGTGATCTAATTCTGATGACGTATGTCATTCATTATGTGACTTTCTGCTGGTGATGTGGGCTTAAATATGCAGAGTATGAATTTATCTTCTGTGCAGGTATATTCTGTTTAAGGTGGTCCATGTTTAATTGCAGCTCTTTAATCATAATCACATACACTCATGTAAACTTATGTTGTTTTATCGAGCTGTCGGTACGGCTAGAAAGGTTGAAATATTCCCCATAGAACCAGGAATGTAGAAGGAAAAGTGCTGTCACCCATAGCCTTTTCCTTATTGCAGAAGGAGCCAATTAGAGGGCGTTCAAACAGGAAGAGGGAATCTGGAACAATTTTAAAGATTCAAACATTTGATTAGTGACAGGTCTTGGGAGTTTTGCAAATAACGAATGAGACTTTGTAACATCAACTCAGATTTTTAAGTAAAGATAATAAATAACTGCATTATTGTTGTCAACTTTTTCTGTAACACTTGGGGGAAAAGACCATTTTCAAACTGAAAGCGTGCAGCGGATTGCCCTGTTGGTCCAATGAAGGATTGTGTTTAGCTCCTTGTGGTGAAACTCGTCTTCACTTTCTCAAAAAGCAAAAGAAGTATACTCTCCAGACCAGTGGGCATTGGAGCAGTGAGATTTTCCGTTTGAGACCAGAACTGAAAGGCACAATTTACTATTTCAACAGAAGCCACATGCAGCTGTTGTTTTAGTATACATTTATTCATAGACTTGCTCACAAAAACACAGTCTTCATAAAGTTGGACAAAGTAGCTGTTGGAAGGTTGGAATTTGCCTTTTCGATCAACCTAGAACCTCTTGTACATTCAAATTAAATTCAACATATTGGCCAGGATAATTCCAAGACAAAGCACCATCCTAGATAAATAAATGTATCTAAATTAGACCAGAACGATCAAAATTACGTCGCAAGAAAACAGTGGTTAGTTAAGGCAGATCATTGTATTTGTGCTAAACACGCACACATGCACAGCAATCTACATTTCTAATTCATTGACGTGACCTCGGGTTCAGCCTCCTTATTAAAATCAATTCTGTTCTTGTTAGTGACTTAAGACTCGAGGAAAGTATAACTTTATGAAGCCTGGAGGTGTTTTGTACATTTTCTATCATCCATGTCTGTGCTAAAGAAATGGCATTTGCTCTTTCTCCAAAAGACGCCCACACAGACCTGCTGTTCTGCGCTGAAGATGGGTCTTAGCTGACAGCCGCCTCCAGTGTCCAGCGAGAGCTCAAGTGAGAGGTGGCTTTTACTGGTTCAAACGCCATGTGAGATACAGACAGGCACATTTATTGAACATTTCCAGACACTTGTCAAAGGATGCATGCAGTATCACATTATGTTCGACGGTAAAGTTTACGTTGATGGATGATTTACCCTCTAAATCATCCATCCAGTTTTCTTAATCCATTGCCAGGACGCCCTGCCATCCATGCACACTTCCTCCAGCTCACCCGAGAGAATCCTGGAAGCTGAGAGACCGATATCTCGCCAGTGTTTTCTGAGTCAGAAAATCTAATTGTTAAATGTTAAACAAAAAATGTTCCAGTATAGTGTATGTTTTTGTTTGGTAACTAAATAATTTAAAGTTAAAAATGGAATGATTGGGACCAAGCAATGGCTAAACTCATCACTGGACACAGAAGACATGCAACAGGTTTAGAATTGGTCACGCACTTTAAACCAGAAGCCATAATTCGACCATTTGAAAACAGGAAACTAAATCAGTGAGGAAGGTAATAATTTCCCCCGCCGGTGAAATGTTTCCAAAAATGCATCCTAATTGTGAGCGAGTTTGAGCGAGCTTGCATCTCCACAAAGCAGACTCATAACAGGCAAGGACCACGTGTGGCACGGTGGCTGAGTGGATAGCACTCTCACCTGTCAGCAAGAAGGTCCTGGGTTTGAATCCCGGTCGGAATAGGGTCTTTCTGAGTGAAGTTTGCATGTTCGCCCGTGCCTGCGTAGGTTTCCTTTGGGTACTCCGGTTTCCTACCACTAAAAACATGCTCACTAGGTTAAATCCTCCAGCTCCGGTAGTCCTGACAAAGCTGAGCATCAACACCAGGAGATGGGTTGCCAGGCGCTGTACTACGGCGACCACTGCTCCAGACGTAAGCCTTAGTGGCATCAGGATGGGTCAAATGCAGAGGATTGAATTGGGGATTACTAAAGTGCACCTTTACCTGACACGTTTACTGCACTGCGGGGGATCTCTCAGCAGGAATCATGGCACTTGGTATAGCTGGGTTGCAACCACGTGACCAAAAGGGGGCGTGGCAAGAGGCCGTAGGACAGGAAGTATTTTTCTCCTATTAGATAGAATGGGTGATGCAGGAAAACGGACACACAGAAGCTTTTCGCGGGTTAATATCACTCTTATTTTGAGTGAAAACTATTTTCAATGCAGCGTACGCCTTGTAGAGTTTGAATGAGTCCAGTTTTTTCAACAATGAGGAGGATTAAGGCTGTTATAGTGACGACAGCGGAGCAACAGAACCACGTCTGAGATGATAGTTCTGATCAATAATACAATAAATAATAACATTTGAGGCGAGAAATATGACCCTTTATTGTCATTTTGGTGATTTGCTGAGCTGTAAACAACAAATAGTTTGGACTGGGGGGAGCTCTGTATAGCGTTCGGCTAACAGCCGGGGCTGCTACGAACGCAGCCGTCCAGGGGGCACAAAGCTCGGATAGAACTTCAGACATTACCCTGGTCCTCACAGTCCCAGACCCTGGTCCTCACAGTCCCAGACCCTGGTCCTCACAGTCCCAGACCCTGGTCCTCACAGTCCCAGACCCTGGTCCTCACAGTCGTGGGAATAACGATGAACAATGACTCTCATTACAC
This sequence comes from Knipowitschia caucasica, assembly GCA_964034765.1. Lineage (NCBI taxonomy): Eukaryota > Metazoa > Chordata > Actinopteri > Gobiiformes > Gobiidae > Knipowitschia > Knipowitschia caucasica. The sequence goes on along the minus strand of OZ035832.1, from coordinate 19,353,422 downwards.
AATGGTTAGATTATATGTGTGGTTAGATTACAACTCTCCACTAACAATATGCAATGTTTATGGACCCAACAGTGATGACCCTACTTTTTTTCATATGCTATTTTCAACTCTTTCAAACAATTTCAACCCACCATTCGTAATAGGTGGAGACTTTAATACAATAATTGATCCATCTATTGACAAAAGCAGCCAAACTAACCGTGCATGGCAAGCATCTGATTCAATACGCCAGTTCATGAGCCAGAGTCTTTGCGATGGTTGGCGTCTGCAACATCCAACTTCTAAAGAATATTCATTTTACTCCCCAGTACACAATTCATATTCACGGTTATATTTCTTTCTTATCAGTCATTCACTCCTCCAAAAAACTGCAGATACCACTATTCACCCAATCACAATCAGTGATCATGCTCCTGTATCTTTCTCCCTTAAACTACCCACATATGGGAAACCTCCAAATAGATGGCGCCTCAACACCTCCTTATTAACTGACCCAGACTTTGACAAACTTATCAGGAGAGAGTGGGCAGCCTTTATAGATATAAATGACTCCCCAAAGACATCCCCATCAGTACTCTGGGAAACTGGCAAAGCAGTTCTACGAGGTATTATAATTTCATACTCTTCATACAAAAAAAAAAAGATTCAAAAGGAAATTGAACTTGAAGTAAAAATAAAACAATTGGAAATATCAAACGCAAACCAACCAACAGAACAAACACAAAATTTAATAAGGAAATGTAAATACGAGCTCAATAAAATAATAAACAGGAAAACACAATTCCAACTTCAACAATTAAGACAAGAAAAATTATACACCAATAATTCTGGAAAATTTTTAGCTGGCCTTCTCAAGCAAAACAAAGAAAAATCAACTATACCCATGCTAAGGAACTCAGCAGGGAAGCCAACACAATCACCACAAGAAATCAGCAATATTTTTAAAACATTCTATAGTTCTCTATATACACCAGAAAACAAACCATCACAGGAAACTATAAACTCTTTTCTCAATAATCTCAATCTTCCACGTCTTACTCCAAATCAAAACCAATCTCTAAATGCACCAATTACAGAAAAAGAACTTCTAAATTCTCTCAAAAGAATGCCGAATAATAAATCTCCTGGTCCTGATGGCTTCCCTGCTGAGTTCTATAAACATTTCTGGTCAATCCTTAACCCATTGTTCCTAAGAGTTGTTTCAGAAATCAAGGACACCTCAAGTCTCCCAATCAACATGAATCAAGCTATAATCACAGTACTCTTAAAACCCAACAAAGACCCCACCCTTCCATCCAATTACCGCCCAATATCACTGCTGAATGTAGATCTCAAAATCATCACCAAAACATTAGCCCATAGATTAGACACAATTCTCCCAACCATCATCCACCCAGATCAAACAGGTTTCATCAAAGGCAGATTCTCCTCAAACAACACTCGCAGACTCTTCAACATAATTGAACACACCCAACAACAAAAAACTCCAACTGCTATTGTCACCCTAGATGCTGAAAAAGCATTCGATAAAGTTAATTGGTCCTTCCTTTTTTCCACCCTGCAGGGATTTGGCTTTGGGAAGTCATTTATCAATTGGATAAAAATTCTATACACCTCACCGACCGCCACAATAACCACTAATGGACTCACATCAGATCGCTTCACACTTCACAGGGGGACCAGACAGGGCTGTCCACTCTCTCCGCTCCTGTTCACAATATTCATTGAACCGTTAGCCACAGCCATCCGTCAAGATCCCTTCATCAAAGGAGTACAAACACCCAATAATCACCATAAAATCAGTCTATACGCAGATGACATACTTTTATTCCTTCAAAACCCACAATCTTCGCTAGAACAAACAATAAAGGTTATAGAACAATTCTCGAAGGTCTCAGACTACACCATCAACTGGACTAAATCATCAATCCTCCCTTCACAAAAAAACATCTGGGATATGGCAGCCTATAGCCCCCCTATCCCTGTCTCCACCAACCACATCACTTACCTGGGTGTGCACATCTCCTCCAAGCTGTCAGAGCTCATTAACCTCAACTTCACACCACTATTAAAAACAATAAAGGACAACTTACTTCGCTGGACGAACCAACCACTTTCCCTCATCGGTAGAATAAATAGTATCAAAATGATGATCCTCCCTAAAATTAACTACCTATTCAACATGATCCCAATCCACCCCCCCTCCTCCTGGTTTACATCATTGGACTCCATCATTGCAAAATTCTATTGGAAAAATAAACCTCCTCGAATAAAGTTAACCACTCTACAAAAACCTAAAGACCTTGGTGGACTCACAGCTCCAAATTTCACTCTCTATTCCATTGCAAACCAATTACAATACATCCTCAAATGGATTCACCCACAAGCAGCAGATAACACTTGGATAGACATTGAACAAACCCTTTGCACTCCTCTTCAAATCTCGGACCTACCCTTCCTCAGTCAAGCAATAAAAAAACAACCCCTTTTCAAATCACTAACTATATCTTCAACTTTGACAGCTTGGTGGAAATTACACAAAATCACTAGCACTAATTTGGCCCCATCAATTCACACCCCCATTTGGAATAATCCGGACATTTGCTGTAATAAAAACACTATTCATTTCATCACATGGGCGGGAAAAGGGGTCACCCACTTACAACACATTACCCACCACAATAAATTGGCTTCATTCACCACCCTGGTCCGGGAGTATGGCATCGAGAGCAAACATTTCTTGGAATACCTTCAACTAAAATCATCCTTAACCTCGATATTAAAAAACAACCCCAACAATTTAAACCTCCCGCCACTAATCGCAAACATTATCAGAATTAATATACCCAAAAAACGCCTTTCCAAAATCTACAAATGAATCTTACAATCAGACGAATCCACCACTCTCCCAACCTCCAAATGGGCAGAAGACGTAGCCTTTGTTCTCGATGCCAACTCCTGGACTCAAATCTGTAAAAACATATATACTATGACAAAAAATACAGACCTACAACTCATACAATACAAAGTCTTGCACAGAACTCACTACACGGGGCACAGAATGTTCAAAATGGGATTCACATCAGACACCTGCACTAACTGCACTCAGAACACACCAGACACCTATATCCACGCCTTCTGGCATTGTCCACCCACCTCACAATTTTGGGAAAAGGTCACATTAATTCTTTCTTCACTTATTGGTTGCCATATTCCAATGTCCCCCTCCCTCTGTTTGCTCGGCGACCTGTCTCAAATAAACACTCACTCAGACACAAATATGCTGCTAGTGGCCCTAACCATTGCCAAGAAAACAATCCTCATGAACTGGAAATCAAGGTCAAACATAAACATTGCATTATGGAAAAATCTAATGAGTCAATACATCTCAACAAAAAACTCCCTGCACCATTCCAACCAATCCGCAATAGAACCCTCCGTCTGGTCGTCCCTAATCACATCAATACACTCATAATGCTATGATCTTGACAATACCACAATACCTCCTCCTACCCAGAAATCAACTTAGATGTGTTTTGTTTTGCTTCTTTCTCCTCCTTACTTATGATCATTAATTTATTTGCCTTTTTCTTTACCTCCTGTACTATAATATATAAGTCGCAACTGGACTATTATTTATTACTATTATTATGGTTACTGTTATTATTATTATTATTATGATTATTTTCATTATAATTATTATCATTATTCTTGTATACATTTTTCTCTTCTTGATGGCAGTGGCAGTGGCAGTCTTATAATTATTATAATTATTATAATTATATTTATTTTATTTTTTTTTTTATTTCTATTTTTTTTTTTTTTGTACGCATTTATTCTCCCTATAATCAATTTCCCTCATAAACACCACTAATATTATATAGGATTGTCCTTTTTTTTTTTTTTTTTTTTTTTATACTATTTTCACTATAATTTCAGTAGGAAAAAAAAAAAAAAAGGGGAGGAAAGAAAAAGAGGGGAAGGAAGGGAAGGAAGAGAGGAAAAGGAGGGAGAGGGAAAAGAAAGGAAAAAGGAAACAAAAAAGAAAAATCTTTTATATGTACGTACACCTATGCATGTGTGTGTATATATATGTATGTGTGTATGTATATGTATATATACATGTATATATGTGTATTGTGTGTATATATATATATACATATATATAAATGTGAATAAACTAGTCACATTTCAACAACATAATCTCTTGAATACATGTTGTCAGCCGCTGGTTCAAAACTACAGGTTATCTGGACATCAGCACAAACAGACAAGTTTTACAGACTACAATCTAGTCCGGGTCTCTGCTGGATGGAAAACAGCAGAAGAGTGACAAAGAATGAACCAAAAGCTCTGTCCTTATACCCTGATAATTTGAAACACATGTCCCAACATCCTTAGGTGAAGACAATAGCTTCTCTGTTCAGGGCAAACACATAGCCCCTCTCAAAGCAAGCCCGAGGCCACTCCAAACAGATGCTCTCTACGCTCTTCTTAATTTAACTTCCTGTGTTTCATGACTGGGGGGGATGGGAGAGAATGCTGCTGATGCGCCCATCACATCCCATCACACACATAGGTTAACTCAAAACTGTCTAAACTTTGAATATATTCTAATTCACTTTAATGAAAATCCAACAATTCTACTAACATTCCCTCCTTTTTTTCATTAAAAGAATTAATCACATTCAATGTTTAGTAAACCAACTTAAAAATGGAACACAATGAAATTAATACAAACACAGTATTACATTTGAATCCAAGTTGCATCGACTCAACTTAAAGACCCCTCTTCACATGTGTCTTATAAAAATCACATTGGTTACAGAAACACACACAGAAAAGAACTCAAAAAAAAGTTTTTTAGAGATCATTTCATATTCATATGTAATTGCTCCCCCATAAACCATATCTCCCCCCTGTTTGAGACATTAAAAATGGTTCAATAACTAAACATAATTCCTAATTATTCATGTGTATGAAATGAAAAAGACACAAATACCCAATTTACTCATGTAAATTAATGTAGCATCACACTGTATAAACTAAACATTCATTTGAAATGTATTAACCTGGAATGTTTTCACCTGAAATGTATTAACTTGAAATGTTTCCACCTGAAATGTATTAACTTGAAATGTTTTAACCTGAAATGTGTCAACTTTGGTTAGCAAATTACACCCCACACCAAAAAGCCTATTGTCCAGTAACGCCTGTTGTAGACACGCCTCCACACCCCAATGTCTTCTGCAGCCAGCAATGTCCAGCACCATCCAGCACAGCCCCATCATGTCCAGAAGCCTCTGTCCTGTTCACACACTTTAGAACCGACAGCAAAAACTGGAAACCTCCAGTCCTCAGATCTTTGCACAAAGGTGATGTCTCCGGTCAACCCAGTCTTTCAGATGTTTTGGAAATCTGCAAAATGTCCCAAACACACACAGAGTCAAGTTGTTGATTTGAGTCTGACCTCTGGATGACCCTTTGCATCATTGCTTCTGTCGTTGCAGCATTTAGCCTTGGTTTGGCCTGCTGGTTTGGCTTGGTTTGGCTTGGTTTGGCCTGCTTTGGCCTGCTGATTTGCTGGTTGATGATTGGTGGGGGTGGGAGTGGGCGTCTCCTTCACAGGAATGAACTCTGAGCTTTTTAGCATCAAAAGTGGTGTTTTAGGTGTTTCCCTCAAACAAAACACACAAAGTACACATTTGTTAATACATTTCAAACTTAGTTCAGTAAACCCAAAAGAAAACCTTAGCAGTTAATGAAAACTGTTGCTGAAAACAGTCATATTACTGTATATTTTCTTGTGTCAGAAATGAAAACATCACAATTAACTATTGAAATAATGTATAACTAGTTATATTCAGAATCAAACAGATTTGCATTTCTTTGATGAAACCATTAAACATTAAACATGCTACAGTAACTTCCCTTACTATTGAATTTAAACCCTTCAAATGAAACTAAACATATTTATTATTCAAATCTGAAAAATTAAACTGCTTATTTTCAGAGTGTTTCCCACTTATCTGATTGTTCTGAGTCAGCATCAGTCAGAGAGGACTTCTTAGGCGTCTGATTCGTCGTTCCCATCCACAGCACCTCTGCCGATGCTTCTCCCCCTCCTCCTGCTCTTAGACCTGTCTCTCTGGTTGGAGTGAGGTGAAGCATGTGACCGATGCTGTGCCGGGAACAACCAAACACTGTCCCCAGACGTCCCTCTCCCAGCTGAGACAGAAACAAACTCAGAAACAGAACAAAATATTAGTTGACAATTCTGTTGAATCTTACACATAAAGACAGTTACTCACAAAACAAACAAAAACTCCAAATCAAACCCAAAAATAAACATAAAAGTCTACTTGTGTGCACAAAATACCATCTTTTGTGATCATAAGCAAACAAAAATCAAAAATCTGAGCTAACTTTGAGTCTTATTTATCATCAATCTAATTCAGCTTCAGCATTCCTTTTGAGCTTGTACCAAATGTTGTAACTTTAAAGTTGTCCAATCACAAAAATTTCACAGCTCAAGTCAATTCAAATCTATCTATGATTCTCTAATCTCATTACCAAATGTTTTCACCAGTAAAATGTTTATCACTGGTTCCACCCCTTTTTAATTTTTTTTTTTTTTTAATGTAGCTAGCATTAACAAAAGTAGTTAAACTATAAAAAACATACTCCACCCAACTAGAGTTGAGCAGACGGGAGGGACAGAATTGGGAGCAAGGGAGAAGGGATGAGGGGAAGAGGGGAAAAGGCAGAAGGGGACACAAAGGATGCACCTCAAACGTGCACGCACACACACACTCACACACTTTAGGCCTTTATATCTAAATTTCAATTTCCAATTTAAATTATTATTAGAAAAATTGTTGTCGTCTTATTATGCAGGCTACCACAAAGTTCTACCAAAAAAGTCACTAATCAGCTGAAGAAAAAATCACCACTCTCAAAATGTTCCATTTTCCCTCAAATGGCCAGATCTGGTTTTCCAACTACACGTATGCGTCCATAGTGCTGAATTTGTAATAGCTCCTCGACTATTAGAAGGATAAGCCTCGTTATCCTAGGCCTAAGAAATAGCCATCGACTATTAAAAGGATAAGCCTCGTTATCCGCGGCCTCTTTTTTGAGTCCCCGACTTCAAAAGTCCCAGTGGATAGAAGTTTAAATTCTCCACTTTCTTAGAAGTGCGTGATATCTCACTGCCCCAATGCTTTTTGAGAAGATAAAATATGATTACCTGCCTTCAAAGACGATTTAAATTTAGTTTCTTTTTTTTTTTAGGAAAGATTTGTTTTACCTTGTCCATGTGGATGTCCAGAAACTCTAGTTCTGCCGTCAACTTCAATCCGGAGACTGGCCATGCCTCAAAGATGGAGTCCTCAAAGCAGTTCTGAATGAAGAAGGTCTCACCGCTGCTCCAACTCCATGTTTGAGGCATCCTCAGCTCCGCAGAAAAGCATGTTGGCATCCGGCGCAAGAAGGACCAAAATAATGTGAATAAACTAGTCACATTTCAACAACATAATCTCTTGAATACATGTTGTCAGCCGCTGGTTCAAAACTACAGGTTATCTGGACATCAGCACAAACAGACAAGTTTTACAGACTACAATCTAGTCCGGGTCTCTGCTGGATGGAAAACAGCAGAAGAGTGACAAAGAATGAACCAAAAGCTCTGTCCTTATACCCTGATAATTTGAAACACATGTCCCAACATCCTTAGGTGAAGACAATAGCTTCTCTGTTCAGGGCAAACACATAGCCCCTCTCAAAGCAAGCCCGAGGCCACTCCAAACAGATGCTCTCTACGCTCTTCTTAATTTAACTTCCTGTGTTTCATGACTGGGGGGGATGGGAGAGAATGCTGCTGATGCGCCCATCACATCCCATCACACACATAGGTTAACTCAAAACTGTCTAAACTTTGAATATATTCTAATTCACTTTAATGAAAATCCAACAATTCTACTAACAATAAAGTAAGCTAGATAGATAAGGAGTGGAAAGGGATGGAGGAAAGAAAAGGAGGGAAGGAGAAGGGGAAGGGAAGGAAAGGGGGAAGAAGGAAAAGGGAAAGGAAAGAGAAAAGAAAATTAAAAAACAAAAAAAGCATCCCCCCTCGATCTCTTACCAAGTATGTCTGAGTTTTTTTTTAATGCACCACATTCCACAAATGTTTTTAATGCACTACACATTAAGGCACGGTGGGAGATGGAGGGATCAGACATAGGGAAAGTGGAAGGGGATTGTATCTCTAAATATGGTGTGCGTAAATAATTTGGGATAACCCTATATAATAAAATCTCTATATTTCATATATGTAATCCACATGATTTTTTTTATTTTTTTTATTTTTTATGTGTGTATATGAATGTATAGGTGCGTGTGTATATCCGTGGGTACATATATGTATGTATTTATGGGTATATATCTGTATGCAGACTTTATTTTATTTTTATTTATTTTTTTTTTTTTTTCCCTCTCTATTTCTGCCACTATTACTGCCTTCAACAATCCTTATAGGTTAAACACTTCAACCATGGGTACAAACATATGCTTGCGTCTGGGTATAACGGTTGGACCATTTTCTATTTTTTTTATTTTTTTATTTATATTTTTTATTAATATTATTATTTGTTTTATTTTTATTATTCTATTTATTCTTATAACTTGTATTACTGTTTGTCTCATTATACATTTACTACCGCACCATTTCTTTCTTTATGTAGCTCCGATATATCCCATGTCTTCTCTAGCCATAGGTTAAAACTTATTATCCAGTGTTATGCTTATTGTCTGTCCATTATTTTTCTTTTTTTGTTCTTTTTATAGTTCATAAATTAATAATAATGTTGCTTGCACAATGTACTGTTCCGCACACACACACACGCACGCAAGCCACACACACACACCCTCACACGCGCACAATTTGCTGTATTCCTTAAATATGTGTCTCTACACATATTCTTGTTTGTTTGTTTGTTGAATGTATGTTACCTTGAAAATCAAATAAAGGAAAAAAGGAAAAAAAAAAAAAAAAAAAAAAAGATTATATGTGAGAAGACTGATTGTAAAGCCTGCCTTTAGCATTGTTATACATACAGTAAATGTTGGTTTGAGACAACCTTCGGCATTAAAACGTGTATTTAACAGTTCTTTCTCTCGGTTACTACAACCGTATACCACACTAAAATACTGCATTGTATCGATGAAAGTCAGCAAAGTAGAGACTGCGGACAGGCAGCTTTCGTTCTTAATTAGGCATTTTCCAAAAAATCGACACCTGTTAGTGAAATAAATTTTAGCAAAATAGAGACTCCATAAGTTCTCCACTTGATATGAGCAGTTGCTATAGCTGCACACAACACAGAAAAAGACCATTTTGACTCGGAATCAGTAAATGTGTACGTTCTTCTCAATGGGGAGATTGATGACGTCACGTGCAACCCAGCAATATGAATAAAGATTACTTACTTACTTACACTTACCCTCACGCAGACTCCACTGCAGCATCAGAGCAGAGCTGGCTGAGCAGGTATCATGCAGCACTTGTTAGAAGCTCTTCATCGGCTTAAGTATTTTATCAATCCTCAATAATTGATGGTCTGGTGATCTCCGCTGGGATAAAGATACTCTGCTGTGATGTTTGATCATTGGAGATCCACATGGCTGTACTGAAGCTATAACCAGTGCACTACACTGTGGTCCTGGGAGCTTCACTGCAATAAGTGAAGAAAGAAAAAGCCAAAAATTGTATCTTAATTTTCGCACAATTTGAGCCAATGGGACAATATATAACTACAATATGTGTTCATAATATTTCGGGTTCATTTTGACATGTTCAGATGAATTATGTTAAAAAAATGGCTTTGAAGTCGCAGCTTTCCACAAACGCAGCGGACACATGGTTCTATGCGGACAGCAGTCTTGGCTGGAATCTGTAGGAGCAGCGATCAGAGGTTTCACTGTCATCTGAACAAGGTATAACCATATTTTCATCAGTTTTGTACATAATAGAGTGCAACTCTTAACCTTTTAGCCTTTTTTGTGAGATTCAAGCTAAATGCAGCCAGCGTAAGTTCAATTTGGTAGACGTCAGCCAAAGGTAACCCCTCCAGGCCGGTTCTCATCCCCAGCCTATCGCACGGCAAACGCCCCCTTCCAATCACCGGTCCAGCCAGGCAAGCTGCTTAAAAGCGGAGGAACTCCCATTCTCGGCCTCTTGAAGCTGCAGCAAAGAGCGAAGCCTTGCAAAGAGTCGTTCTGGAGGAATCGCTTTGTTCTACTCTCACTTACTTCGTGCGTGTCCCTGCTGTCCTCTGTCCTGCTGCGTGTGGTCTGCTCTTCCTCCGCGTCGCTGCACCTGCTGCGGGTCTCGTGCTGTGGTCCGTGGGTCTTTGCCGCTCTCCTCCTTTGCGGGCTCTTTCTGCGGGTTCGCCGCTGCTCGTCTCGTCGCGGCCTGCTGCTGCATACGGCCGGTCTGGACCGGTGCGGTGGGAGCCGTGCGCATCCCTGCCTCCTCGTGCCATACGGTGTGGTCCCGTCGTGTTGTCCCTTATCTTCTGGCGTTGCGGGTAAGTATGAGATCTGCGGACGGTTTATTCCCCTCGCATTGTCCTACAGGCTCAGTTGGCCCTGCGCTTGTAATGCAGGCTCAGTTGGCCCCGTGCATTGGTGGGCAAGCATCAGTTTAAAGCCCTCACATTGGTCTGCAGGCTCTCTTTAACCAAGCTCCGTTTAAATCCTTCACTCTGACTGCAAGCTCCGTTTAATCCCTCAAATTGGACTGCGAGCTCTCAGTTTAATCCCTCACGGAACTGCTTATATCTGGAACTGCTTACGTATTATGGAACTGCTTACGTATTATGGAACTGCTTACGTATTGTGGAACTGCTTACGTATTATGGAACTGCTTATGTATTACGGAACTGCTTATGTATTACGGAACTGCTTATGTATTATGGAACTGCTTTTATGGAACTGCTCATATTGGGACTGCTCATACCTGGAACTGATTATATGGTACTGCTTATACCTGGAACCGCTTATACAGTGCATGGAACTGCATATATTGGTTCTGCTTATATCTGGACCTGCTTATATATGGATCTGCTTATATACGGAACTGCTTATACATGGATCTGCTAATATATGGAACTGCCAATATATGGAACTGCTAATATATGGAACTGCTAATATATGGATCTGCTAATATATGGAACTGCTAATATATGGATCTGCTAATATATGGATCTGCTAATATATGGATCTGCTAATATATGGATCTGCTAATATATGGATCTGCTAATATATGGATCTGCTAATATATGGAACTGCTAATATATGGAACTGCTAATATATGGAACTGCTAATATATGGAACTGCTAATATATGGAACTGCTAATATATGGAACTGCTAATATATGGAACTGCTAATATATGGAACTGCTAATATATGGAACTGCTAATATATGGAACTGCTAATATATGGAACTGCTAATATATGGAACTGCTAATATTGGAACTGCTCATATTTGGAACTGCTCATATTGGAACTGCTCATATTGGAACTGCTCATATTGGAACTGCTCATATTGGAACTGCTCATATTGGAACTGCTCATATTGGAACTGCTCATATTGGAACTGCTCATATTGGAACTGCTCATATTGGAACTGCTCATATTGGAACTGCTCATATATGGAACTGCTCATATATGGAACTGCTCATATATGGAACTGCTCATATATGGAACTGTATATATATGGAACTGTATATATATGGAACTGTATATATATGGAACTGTATATATATGGAACTGTATGTATATGGAACTGTATGTATATGGAACTGTATGTATATGGAACTGTATGTATATGGAACTGTATGTATATGGAACTGTATGTATATGGAACTGTATATATATGGAACTGTATGTATATGGAACTGTATGTATATGGAACTGTATGTATATGGAACTGCTTGTATATGGAACTGTTTGTATATGGAACTGCTTGTATATGGAACTGCTTGTATATGGAACTGCTTGTATATGGAACTGCTTGTATATGGAACTGCTTGTATATGGAACTGCTTATATCTGGCTCCGTCTCCTCCCTCAACGACGCTGTCTGCCCGGACGCGGGGTGCCGCTCCGACCTGGCATTCGGGTCCCGTCTGCAGAGCCGCTGGGACGGTGTATCTTTTTTTTACAGTGACGTCATCCCGTCCTCAGATGCCCTGCGGTTCTTCACGGACGCAGCCCCGTCCGTGGGTTTTGGGGGTCTCTTCCAGGTCCAGTGGTTCGCCGGGCCCTGGCCCGACGCCTTCCCTCAAAGCATCTCCTCCGCGCTCCCGATAACCTTCCAATGTCATCCGTCTGTTTCAGAGCCCAACTCAAGTCCGTACTGCTGCTTGTAACCTGTCTCCCCATCTCTACACAGCCCACTCCTTCGGATAGGCGCCGCCACGCGCGCCGCGTCCCTTGGGCTCCCCTATTCCGCCCTCCAGCAGCTGGGCCGCTGGTCATCATCGGCCCTCTCCTCATACATCAGGCCTGACACTTCGACCATCCTGGCAGCCCAGCGCCTCTTTGCATCTCCATAAAACACTTGCAAACTTCCTGGTGGCGGCAGCAGCTGAGTATCCGCAAGCATGGTCGCAGCAGCTGAGTATCCGCAAGCAATGGTCGCAGCAGCTGAGTATCCGCAAGCAATGGTCGCAGCAGCTGAGTATCCGCAAGCAATGGTCGCAGCAGCTGAGTATCCGCAAGCAATGGTCGCAGCAGCTAGCAGAGACTGTTCGCAGAGACTGTTCGGCAGAGACTGTTCGGCAGAGACTGTTCGGCAGAGACTGTTCGGCAGACTGTTCGGCAGAGACTGTTCGGCAGAGACTGTTCGGCAGAGACTGTTCGGCAGAGACTGTTCGGCAGAGACTGTTCGGCAGAGACTGCTCGGCAGAGACTGCTCGGCAGAGACTGCTCGGCAGAGACTGCTCGGCAGAGACTGCTCGGCAGAGACTGCTCGGCAGAGACTGCTCGGCAGAGACTGCTCGGCAGAGACTGCTCGGCAGAGACTGCTCGGCAGAGACTGCTCGGCAGAGACTGCTCGGCAGAGACTGCTCGGATGAGGATCCGCAAGTTTGGTCACAATAGATAGCGGTCACAGCATATAGTGATAGCGGTCACAGTATATAGCAAAAAATGGTTAGCGGTCACAGTATATAGCGATAGCGGTCACAGTATATAGCAAAATGGTTAGCGGTCACAGTATATAGCAAAAAATGGTTAGCGGTCACAGTATATAGCAAAAAATGGTTAGCGCGCGATGGTCGCGACTCGTCAGCATATAGCGATAGCGGTCACAGTATATAGCGATAGCGGTCACAGTATATAGCGATAGCGGTCACAGTATATAGCGATAGCGGTCACAGTATATAGCGATAGCGGTCACAGTATATAGCGATAGCGGTCACAGTATATAGCGATAGCGGTCACAGTATATAGCGATAGCGGTCACAGTATATAGCGATAGCGGTCACAGCATAGAGTAGTCTCGACGTCTGTCCCCTTCAAACCAGGCTGCAAAACTCCATCAACTCACAACCTTTTTGGGGATTGGCATGCTCCATCGCAGAGCCCCTCCGATCTGAAGGCCGCACCGGGGCCTAGGGCGCCAAACCTCCTCCCAATAAATACTCAAAAGCTTCTTGTTTCACGTCTCTCCAAATTGAAATGCAGCCAGCGTAAGTTCAATTTGGTAGACGTCAGCCAAAGGTAACCCCTCCAGGCCGGTTCTCATCCCCAGCCTATCGCACGGCAAACGCCCCCTTCCAATCACCGGTCCAGCCAGGCAAGCTGCTTAAAAGCGGAGGAACTCCCATTCTCGGCCTCTTGAAGCTGCAGCCACCGCCTCCCCTCCTCCTCCTCTTCACCCTGCTTCATTCTGCCTTCAATCTGCTTCCCGCTGCCAAATGCCGCCACCAGTGCCTAGGTCCCGGGGGATTGGCATGCTCCATCGCAGAGCCCCTCCGATCTGAAGGCCGCACCGGGGCCTAGGGCGCCAAACCTCCTCCCAATAAATACTCAAAAGCTTCTTGTTTCACGTCTCTCCAAATTGAATTAGGGTTGGGCAAGTTAGCTAACTCTACTTGATATCATAAAACATGCTAACAAGGCTAATATTCGTTTTTACATTATGCCAGTCTCACTTGGTTTGCCTTAGATTTATTTACCACAATGTACATTGTAATATCCGTAAATGCTAACACCTATTAACGGTTTATTTAGCATTTTTATCAATGATTGCATCACATGTAGTCTATGTTTTCAACTTCTGCAGCTTTTTGTTCATAAAAGTAAAATATTTATTTAATTCAAGTTATTTTAATTAGCATTTTTAATATTACAATGTACATTGTGGTAAATAAATCTAAAGCAACCAAAGTGAGACTGGCATAATGTAAAAACAAATATTAACCTTGTATGTTTTAGGATATCTTGATTTCAAGTAGCTAAGTTGCCCAACACTAATTAGCTTGAATCTCACATATAAGGCTAAAAGGTTAAAAGAGTTGCACATTTATGTACAAAACTGATGAAAATATGTTTATACCTTGTTCAGATGACAGTGAAACCTCCTACAGATTCCAGCTAAGACTGCTGTCCGCTGCTGTGAGATGCCTTTCTCCTACGTCATCGCCGCCATTTTGGTTCCCCCTAGCGTTTCTATGCGGAAGTGAAAAAGTGCGACTTCAAAGCCGTTTTTTTTAACATTATTCATCTTAACATGTCAAAATGAACACCCGGAATATTACAAACACATATTGTAGTTATACTGTATATTCTGGATAGCAGCATATTAAATTATAGTACAACTTTAAGATACAAGAAATGTCTCCCTTGGAATGAGAAAATAAAGCAAAATTTCTTGACCTACTAAATGGCTTTGTCCCATTGGGAAATCTTGTATTAAGACGATCAGAAAGTACTCAAATTAAGATTAAACTACTCAATTCAAGCAAGTATTACCTCATATTTTATCATTTTTTGCTGTGTATCACCACACCTTCTCGGTTAGCCAAAAGACTTAATACATGACGCTGATTTTTTTACATTTGGGACAAACAGATTAATGGTAATTGGAAGTGTTCTCCATGCGTGCCAAAGTTGGGTTTTGTAAGTCGTCATGCAGTGGTTATCACAGCTCGTAACCCCCTGCCCCTGTATTAATCCAGTGTACTGTTTGTGCAGCTTCGGGCAGAACCCACTCATTGTGTTCTGTGTGCTGATTCGTTTAAGACGAAGTGTATTGTCTGGTAAGGGGTAACTTCATTTGGGCATCAGGCAGTAATTGAAGTAGGAGCAAATTGACTCGTATGTGGCCACTCAAAACAGGCCATATGGGACTGTTGTGATTCAAGCTAACAGGCCTTTAAAGTAGTTATTAATCATAAACGTCCTTTTGATATGTGCACAGACGGCAGTATTCGCAGTTCAATAGAGGTGTGATGGCTCCAGGAGTGGCAGATTTATCCTCCCCTGCCAACTCGACTGAAGCCCTATTTTCTTGTTCAGTGAAGTGGAAGTGGGTGGTTTGAGCGCTGTTTGCCATTGTAATTCCAAACAGATCTTAGACAAATGCAATTAAAGCTGTGTTGGGTTCTTTTGTGCATAAAGTGATTGACTTTGCAAGGAACCATTACTGAGAAGCAGGCAATGGTGTGTTATGGAGGAGGAAGTGCCAGTGCCACCCACAGTGAAAGAAGACATCTCAAAGTCACAATGCTGCTTTCATCTCAGCGGACAGGAATGTATGTGTATATGAATGTGTTATGTATTATGTATGTGTATATGAATATGTTATGAATTCCCGATTCAGAACATTGGGAGACGATTTGAAAAGTGATCTTGAATGAAAGATGTATAAAGTCTGGGGATATACCCAGAATAAGTTTGAAATTTCCCAAGTACATTTTGATATTTCTGTGGTCCCTGTTCTGTCTTTTTCTAATGACCACGCATCAGGTGTCCAACCTACAGTCTAATGGTAATGAAACTATGTGTCATGGTCCACTTTGTTTTTATAACATACAGTGGGGCAAAAAAGTATTTAGTCAGCCACCGATTGTGCAAGTTCTCCCACTTAAAATAATGACAGAGGTCTGTAATTTTCATCATAGGTACACTTCAACTATGAGAGACAGAATGTGAAAAAAAAATCCAGGAATTCACATTGTAGGATTTTTAAAGAATTTATTTGTAAATTATAGTGGAAAATAAGTATTTGGTCACTTCAAACAAGGAAGATCTCTGGCTCTCACAGACCTGTAACTTCTTCTTTAAGACGCTCTTCTGTCCTCCACCTGTTACCTGTATTAAGGGCACCTGTTTGAGCTCTAAGGTATTCTGTAAAAAAGACACCTGTCCACAGCCTCAAACAGTCAGACTCCAAACTCCACTATGGCCAAGACCAAAGAGCTGTCGAAGGACACCAGGAAAAGAATTGTATACCTGCACCAGACCGGGAAGAGTGAATCTACAATAGGCAAGCAGCTTATAAACTGTGGGAGCAATTATCAGAAAATGGAAGACTTACAAGACCAGTGATAATCTCCCTCGATCTGGGGCTCCACACAAGATCTCATCCCTTGGGGTCAAAATGATCATGAGAACGGTGATCAAAAATCCCAGAACCACACGGGGGGACCTGGTGAATGACCTGCAGAGAGCTGGGACCAAAGTAACAAAGGTTACCATCAGTAACACACTACGACGAGAGGGAATCAAATCCTGCAGTGCCAGACGTGTCCCCCTGCTGAAGCCAGTGCATGTCCAGGCCCGTCTGAAGTTTGCCAGTGAGCACATGGATAATACAGCAGAGGATTGGTAGAATGTCCTGTGGTCAGATGAAACCAAAGTAGAACTGTTTGGTATAAACTGAACTGAAGATCTGCATGGAGGAATGGGCCAAAATACCAGCTACTGTGTGTGCAAACCTGGTAGACCTATAGTAATCGTTTGACCTCTGTTATTGCCAACAAAGGTTATATTACAAAGTATTGAGTAGAATTTTTGTTATTGATCAAATACTTATTTTCCACCATAATTTACAAATACATTCTTTAAAAATCCTACAATGTGAATTCCTAGATTTTTTTTTTCACATTCTGTCTCTCATAGTTGAAGTGTACCTATGATGAAAATTACAGACCTCTGTCATTATTTTCAGTGGGAGAACTTGCACAATCGGTGGCTGACTAAATACTTTTTTGTCCCACTGTATGTACATATTAAAGGAATAGTTCACCGTTTTTACATACTGACATATGTTCTTACCTTACCTTAGACTAGTTAATATGTACCTGTCTGGTCTTAGTCCGTGCGCTCTGTCATGCAAACGGAGCAAAAACGGGAGCACAACCGCAGCCTCCTCTGGTCACTGTGTAGGACCAAAAGGTAGCTCCCGCTAGAAGCTACCAAACTCTTCCAAGTGTTCCCTATTAAATGTATATAGTTACGTGACGTGTTACACTGCAAAGTATAGTAACACAGAAATGTAACAGTCGATTTTCTCAGCGGATAAAACGGGTACTATATTGTGAGGCGTAGTAATCTGAGGAGCGCTACGTCCGCGCACTAACTTTTCTCCGGAGACTTCTCTCTCGCTCACTTCCGTCAATAGAAGCAGTAGCAGCGAGAGAGAAGTATCCGGAGAGAAGTTAGTGCGCGGACGTAGCGCTCCTAACTTCTCTGCGCACTAACTTCTCTCCGGAGACTTCTCTCTCGCTGCTACTGTGTGTTCTACAAGTCACGCTGCTTCTATTGACGGAAGTGAGCGAGAGAGAAGTCTCCGGAGAGAAGTTAGTGCGCGGACGTAGCGCCCCTCAGATTACTACGCCTCACAATATAGTACCCGTTTTATCCGCTGAGAAAATCGACTGTTACATTTCTGTGTTACTATACTTTGCAGTGTAACACGTCACGTAACTATATACATTTAATAGGGAACACTTGGAAGAGTTTGGTAGCTTCTAGCGGGAGCTACCTTTTGGTGCTACAAAATATACAGAGGAGGCTGCGGTTGTGCTCCCGTTATTGCTCCGTTTGCATGACAGAGCGCACGGACTAAGACCAGACAGGTACGTATTAACTAGTCTAAGGTAAGGTAAGAACATATGTCAGTATGTAAAAACGGTGAACTATTCCTTGGTGAACTATTCGTGAACTATTCGTGGGCGGCACGGTGGCTGAGTGGATAGCACTCTCGCCTCTCAGCAAGAAGGTCCTGGGTTCGAATCCCGGTCGGACCAGGGCCTTTCTGAGTGGAGTTTGCATGTTCTCCCCGTGTCTGCGTAGGTTTCCTCCGGGTACTCCGGTTTCCCCTACCACTAAAAATATGTCCAATAGTTCTAGCATGCGCCTCCTGTACTGGCGACCCCGCTCCCATCTCTGTGTGGAGTGAGACAAGTGCCCAAAAATTAATAATTGTAAACCGCTTTGAGACTCAGATCTGCAGTGAAAAGGCGGTATATAAATAAAAACTTACTAACTTACTTACTTACTTTAAGTTGGCAACTTCACCAGGCACTAAAAGATCAGGCCAGTTTGGATGGTACATGTGTTATAAAAAAATAATAATAATAATAAAGTTTTTTATTGTACATGTTTATCCAACTGTGAAGATTGTCAAGATGTGTTTTATATCTTAGATACATAGTTTTATTCAATTCAATGTAAGTAAGTAATGTTTATTAATAGGGCTGGGCGATATGACTGAAAACTATGTCACAATATAAGTAATTCATATCGGTCGATAACGATATATATTTATTGTTTTTTATTTATTTTCTAAAACGTAAATAAATACATTTGTCGTGTCGGCTAACAGATATTAGCAGCCTTGTTTACAGTCACGGGGGAATGAGGCTGGAGCCAAATGTTCACAAGCAGTCTCCCCTACTTTAGTCCTGGTTTAATCCTCGTTTAGTCCTGGTTTAGCACCTGTTTTTGAGTGTCCTGTGTCCCCGTGGCGGCTCCGGAAAGTTAATCTCTTGCTTTTGCCGAATGCATCGAGTCTCTTCCTCTCCCGCGCCGCACATGGTGTTCCTCGCACGACATGTTTAACCATTGACACGGCACTGAAACACAATCTTTAGATCCAGGGCTATTATAATAGATCCATAATCCATGGACGGTTGTTGCGGTTGTTTTTTTTCATTCCCAGAAAGTTTTGCGGTTTGTAGTCGGCTGTGATAGGTCGAGAAGTCTCTGCCTACATCCCCCAGAATGCCGCGCGCTTCTGACTCTGCTTCACTTCCTGTGTTTCGTTCCTGTTTTTTCGAACGGAGTGAAGTTAAACTATCGAAATTTCTATCGACCCCGTTTTCTATTGATATCGAACACGTGTCTATCGCGATATATATCGTTATCGTTTTATCGCCCAGCCCTATTTATTAATATAGCACATTTTACGGACCAAGGTCACCCAAAGCGCTTTACAATTTTTCAGGGTTGTTAAAAACATCCATAAATCAGTTTGCAATCTGAGTTTACATATGAATGATTTTTTTAACAAACCTTGTAGCACACTTCACAAGTTCATAAAACCACTGTATACAGTATAAGTTCTATAAAACTCTGATAATTGGAATGCCAATCAAAATGCTTTTATTACAGTCCATTTATAAAAAATATTCTTATTTACTATGGTGTTTGATTGAAGGCTTTCACAAGCTGTCAGCCAAATATCAACGTTGTCATAGATATCTTGATATCATTCATCTAGTAGTTTCACATTGTACAATATATTTCAACTTTTGAAAGATAATTGTACACGTTTCACCTTTATAAGCATGCCATTTATCTGGCTTGGCTTGAAAATAACCTTGGTTGAAGAAAGTAGAAATAAAAAGGAAAGAACCGAAAAACACATTATGATGTTTGTGTCTCACGTCTCCCAGACTGTTTCCTTTCAGTGTGAGAATGCTCTGACATCTCACTTGAAGGTTACACTTGTCTGCAGCACAAGTACAAAGAGCAGAGTGCTTCTGACCGGCGCTCACCTCATTCTCAGCTCTGTCGACAGCAGTATTTGCATGGCGTGATCCTCGCAGCCTCCCGCAGCCGCACCTTTGATGTCGGCTGTTGTTGGAAGTAGCTCACTGATACCAAAATCGATTGTCGTGAACCGCAAGTCGACTTCCTGCAGCTTTCTGATTCTTGCCTTTCCCTCTTTCCCTGGTATTATCTTCGTATTGATGTATTAAAGAAAGGCAGTTTGGGTTTACAAAAGTGCAGGCTTGCTTTTATCTCTGCAATGAAAAGCCAATTTCTATTAACCTTGATTGTGGCTTGTTTCAAAAAGACTTTGGAGGATTACTGAAGGTTGTATAGTTAGGTAATTCGCTGTCTGTGTGTATTATCAGTAAAATGATGGAAGCCCCCTCACTCCCTCTTCACCAACGGGTCATGTCACTTTTGACATAGACAGGAGCCTCATCCTGTGCGCAATAGATTTTATTCAATCAACATTTCTTTGAATATAATTTTTGTACAGAGTATATACAGTACATACTTACATTATTGTGCAGTCGTGTTTTTTGTTATTTGCGATATAATTAATCTTACAGTTTGGTTTATTTGTACTAGACAGTTTGTACTGATGGCGGGCCGTCTTCCTTAGAGTGGACACGTGATGTTCCTGTGACGTGTCTCAACACGTGCGACCTCTGATCACTGAGAAAGCATGGCTCTTACTGCCTTAAAACGGTTCGCTCCTGCAAACTCACTCCACATCAGAGAGCAGCAAAGTGATCAGGGAACTCACGCTCGAAAACAACCAAAACAGGAGCTAAACCAGGATTAAACCAGGGCTGAGGACGGGGGTCAGTGATTGGAAACATATGTCTTTGCCCTGCATTTCTTCTATGACTGTAAAATGCCGCTACAGAAGTACCGCCGTCAGTATCAAAGCTCCGCCCACTTCTGTGGACTGAAAACGCAGATGTTCGGTTATGTGTGGATGCAAATTGTTTTATAAATGGAGGGGGGGAAATATTTGGTTTTTAAAAATACCCTGCTACGTGTGGACATGGCCTTATAGTCTTGAGTGAATGATCAGTGAAAAGACCTTCAAGTTAAATGCTCATTGTATCAACTCTGCTGTGACTCTGATTCGATGTGACGGCGAAGCAGTGAAACCATATAGCAGAGGACTTTGTGTGGAGACAAAGTTTATGTGCCTGATCTTTCACATCAGAATCATTTTTATTGCCACGTAAGTAACAGGAAGTCACATACTTGGAAATTGCTTTGGCTCAGTGCAACAGTCAGAAAGAGAGGTAAGAGTAGAGAAGGCATAATACAAAAATAAAAAGCACCATAAGGAATACATTTAAAATAGCCGATCACTTCCTCTGCAGAGCGCTCCCTGACTCGATGATGCACCAACATCTGTGCAGGCAGCTTGGCTTTCCTGAGCTGCCGCAGGAAGTAAATCCTCTGCTGGGCCTTCTTGATGAGGGAGCTGATGGTCAGCTCCCACTTGAGGTCCTGTGTGATGGTGGTGGCCAGGAAACGAAATGACTCCACAGAGGTGATGGGGGAGTCCATCACGGAGGGTGGGGGCGGGGGGACAGTGCTCTTCCTGAAGTCCACAATCATCTCCACTGACTTCCGGGCGTTCAGCTCCAGGTTGTTACCACTGCACCAGGACACCAGCCGGTCCACCTCCCTCCTGTAGGCGGACTCATCATTGTTGGAGATGAGTCCAATGAGGGTGGGGTCGTCCGCGAACTTGATCAGCTTCACGGAGTCGTGGCTGGAGGTGCAGTGGTTGGTGTACAGGGAGAAGAGCAGGGGAGAAAGAACACAGCCCTGTGGGGCTCCTGTATTTATAATCCGAGAGTCCGAGACATTCTTCCCCAGACTCGCTGCTTCCTGTCCGTCAGGAAGTCACTGGTCCACCTGCAGGTGGAATCGTGCACGTTGAGCTGGGAGAGCTTGTCCTGGAGCAGGGATGGCAGGATCGTGTTGAAGGCAGAGCTGAAGTCCACGCCCAGGTCCCCGGGGAATCCAGATGCTATCCATGCTATTGATGGCGTCGTCTACAGATCTGTTGGCACTGTAGGTAAACTGTAGGGGGTCCAGGTGAGCGAAGGTGAAGGACTTGAGATGGGAGAGGACCAGGCGCTCAAATTACTTCATGACAACAGACGTCAGTGCCACAGGTCTGTAGTCATTGAGTCCTGTGATCCTGGGCTTCTTCGGGACGGGGACAATGGTGGAGGATTTGAAGCAGGCACATGGCACAC
Organism: Knipowitschia caucasica; assembly: GCA_964034765.1. Taxonomy (NCBI): domain Eukaryota; kingdom Metazoa; phylum Chordata; class Actinopteri; order Gobiiformes; family Gobiidae; genus Knipowitschia; species Knipowitschia caucasica. The sequence goes on along the minus strand of OZ035832.1, from coordinate 19,331,099 downwards.
AGCAAGTCACATTTCATCAATCTAATGATGGTGCATTTATTTGTATAGGCCTATTTGGAGGATAAGCCCTTTAGGTGAAACAAGAGGGGAATCTCCAAAATTGCGGGGCTTGGCTCTACTCTATCTAGACACTGCCTTGTGAATGCGCCATGTGAGTTAAGCTGAAAGTCACCTCTGAGATGACTGCTGTTGTGATTTAGGGCTATACAAGAAAACATTTAATTGAATTGAATTGTTTATATGTGGCAAAGTTTATTCATTTATGACCGATACGCAACTGTCAATGTCAGGATTTAGCAAAACAATGATCCTGAAAGAGAAGAGAGGAGAGAGGAAGTGCGTGTTGCTGAAGCTTAAACATAAGTCAATAATGTAATCAAGCACAATCAGCCAGTCCCTTTTCCTATGGTCCGTTCCGGCCTCACTCCAGGCTAAATCTTATCAAATGGTAATTTGCCTGTGTATCCGCAGTTATGAAATATGGTCACATATACGGTGCCTTGCGAAAGTATTTGGCCCCCTTGAACCTTTCAACATTTCGCCACATTTCAGGCTTCATACATAAAGATATAAAATTTAAATTTTGTATCATGAATCAACAACAAGTGGGACACAATCGTGAAGTGGAACGAAATGTATTGGATAATTTAAACGTTTAACAAATACAAAACTGAAAAGTGGGGCGTGCAATATTATTCGGCCCCTTTACTTTCAGTGCAGCAAACTCAGTCCAGAAGTTCAGTGAGGATCTTTGAATGATCCAATGATGTCCTAAATGACTGATGATGATAAATAGAATGCACCTGTGTGTAATCAAGTCTCCGTATAAATGCACCTGCTCTTTGATAGTCTCAGGGTTCTGTTTAAAGCGCAGAGAGAACCATGAAGACAAAGGAACACACCAGGCAGGTCCGAGATACTGTTGTGGACAAGTTTAAAGCCAGATTTGGATACAAAAATATTTCCCAAGCTTTAAACATCTCAAGGAGCACTGTGCAAGCAATTATATTGAAATGGAAGGAGTATCAGACCACTGCAAATCTACCAAGACCCGGCCGTCCCTCCAAACTTTCATCTTAAACAAGGAGAAGACTGATCAGAGATGCAGCCAAGAGGCCCATGATCACTCTGGATGAACTGCATATAACTACAGCTGAGGTGGGAGAGTCTGTCCATAGGACAACAATCAGTCGTGCACTGCACAAATCTGGCCTTTATGGAGGAGTGGCAAGAAGAAAGCCATTTCTCAAAGATATCCATAAAAAGTCTTGTTTAAAGTTTGCCACAAGCCACCTGGGAGACACACCAAACATGTGGAAGAAGGTGCTCTGGTCAGATGAAACCAAAATCGAACTTTTTGGCCACAATGCAAAACGATATGTTTGGTGTAAAAGCAACACAGCTCATCACCCTGAACACACCATCCCCACTGTCAAACATGGTGGTGGCAGCATCATGCTTTGGGCCTGCTTTTCTTCAGCAGGGACAGGGAAGATGGCTAAAATTGATGGGAAGATGGATGGAGCCAAATACAGGACCATTCTGGAAGAAAACCTGTTGGAGTCTGCAAAAGACCTGAGACTGGGACGGAGATTTATCTTCCAACAGGACAATGATCCAAAACATAAAGCCAAATCTACAATGGAATGGTTCACAAATAGACGTATCCAGGTGTTAGAATGGCCAAGTCAAAGTCCAGACCTGAATCCAATCGAGAATCTGTGGAAAGAGCTGAAGACTGCTGTTCACAAACGCTCTCCATCCAACCTCACTGAGCTCGAGCTGTTTTGCAAGGAAGAATGGGCAAGAATTCCAGTCTCTCAATGTGCAAAACTGATAGAGACATACCCCAAGCGACTTGCAGCTGTAATTGCAGCAAAAGGTGGCGCTACAAAGTATTAGCGCAAGGGGGCCGAATAATATTGCACGCCCCACTTTTCAGTTTTTTATTTGTTGAAAAAGTTTAAATTATCCAATAAATTTCGTTCCACTTCACGTTTGTGTCCCACTTGTTGTTGAGTCTTGACAAAAAATTAAATTTTTATATCTTTATGTTTGAAGCCCGAAATGTGGCGAAATCATTCAAGGGGGCCGAATACTTTCGCAAGGTACTGTACATATTTTTTGTGTGATTTGAAGCTGATTTAGGATCAGGGTTGTCACAGTGTGATAGAGACTGTCAAATAAACAGTAGTATATGGTTTGTTTGAATCTGCAATGCACAGAATGGCCAAAACCATTCTCTCCACAAAGCAATGATATAGATAGAGGATGTAGTTCTGTGTGCTAAATTAGAGAGATAATTAATCAAGCCACCATTCCACTTTTCCACATGTTTGTCCATAAAGTGTCTTATTTGAGAAGATTTATCAGAAAAGGCAGTGCTATTTGGATGCTCTACTTCTACCCGACTTCTAATCAAGAAAAAACGGTGCTATTTCCTCCCTCAAATTGAGATCTTCTTGGTAATGTGAAACTTATCTCAAGTCAAATATTTGCCCCTTGATGCTGTCAAGCCGAGTGAAGAGCGTGTGGATGATGAGAGGCAGACCGCTGTGTTTGCGCCGTACTCAGGGGAAGTCCACACACACCAGTCAATAACAGAGCAGCACCTAGCGGCTGCGAGTCCAAGCAGCTTCAGTTCAAGTACAATAATATGCACTGTTTATTACGCAAAGCAATGCCATTAACCCTTTAATTTTCACTCCACGAAGACAGCAATGTAAATTATTCTGCTTTTTGATTTTCTAAGATTATACTTTTCAAATAATTTTATGTTTTTTTTTATACCCCTAGGTTTTGTATTTATAGGCCTCTACCAAGTTGAGATGCAGTTTGATGATTAAAGTGCCGTATTGCAGTTCCAAGCATCAAGCTATAGTGCAGGGGTGGCCAACCAGTCAGAGACTAAGAGCCAATTTTTTTTACCGTGTTACAGCAGAGAGCCACATCATACAAATGTGCACTACATAAACATCACCCCAACCCTTACACACGCACGCACACACGCACGTACGCACACGAGCAGACACGCACACACACATGCAATCTGTCTGAGCAGAGAGAGGTGTGCTCTGCTCAGACAGATGTATTGTAAATGTCATCAACATGATAATGACAGAAATTGACTCGTACAGTACTAAAGGGCTGGACTCGACTCTCCACGGTTTGCGGGCGCTTCTACCGCTCGCTTCAACCGCTCCCCGGTACTTTTTATTAATGGTTTGGCCCTGGTTCTAACCGGGCGAGTCGATACCAGAACAATTTCACGTCAGCGAACATCAATTATGATTCCGAAATGAATGCTTTCAATCTCTAACCAAGAAAAAAAATAAAGTTTCAACCCAGTGTTCAGCAGAAACACAACTGTCTTTATCGAACCATGATTCACTCTCTGACTGCGTTTAGTAAAAGATATAGATGTGACACATAACACCAACACCACTTTAGCTGATTTAGAACCAGACACATGTTCAGTGTAAGACCAGATACTTTTGCATTTGATTGAAGACAGACACTCACCAGGCAGAGTTGGCTTATCTCCTGGTGTAACGCTAGCTGGTGTTAGCTGGTTTTAGCATGTTAGCCGGTGTTAGCCGATGTCCGTAAATGTAATCCATTTGGTCAAACCACCTCCAGACTTTTCGGGTCTGCCTCTACTTCTGCTGCTTCAATCTTTCATTTCACGGTTGTCACTTTTAAGCTTTTTAACTTTTATCTGCATTGTCATGTTTGTGGGAATCATTCTGCTCCGTCCTTAGCGCTAGCTCCACAAACACCTTCTGGTTTCTGGTGGAACCATCGAGCTCAGGCTGGTGTCCTCTCCTCAAACTGAGGAAGGTGTTGCCCTCATCCAGCGACCAAGGATTTGTTTTCCGTACGGACGTCATGGGTCGAGGCAACATGTTGTTTGTTATGATATTTGCAACAGCTGAGGCAGCAGCTGCAGAGTGATTGACAGCGCATCTGACCAATCAGAATTGACGTTCGCCGACGTCAGATTGTTTTGGTGGCCTGGCTAGTGGAGTGAAGTCGGCCTTTACTATGGGTCAGAACTACATAGGGAATGAATAGCAGCGCCACCACCGAGGCGTTTTTGACGCTTGTCGTGTGGAAGCCCGAGAGCCGCACGGAACCAGCCAAAGAGCCGCGGGTTGGCCACCCCTGCTAGTGAGTCAAAAAGTGATCCACCAAATAATTGAGGAAACCATTAAAGGGTTAAATAACCTTTTATTGACTCTGAATAGCTTTTTTTCAATGCATATTTTTTTTCTGATACATTATCTAAGTTTTCATTCAAGTTCCTTTCAGATTGCAGTGGTACAGAAGAATGGCGCATTTGCAGATGCAATAAAACAAAACAAAAATGTGTATTGCTTACTGTTACATCTGCAGACTTTCCAGATGCAGATACTATGGCAACTGAAAGAGAGTGATGAATGTATGGATATGTCAACTTTGTTGACATATCCAAAATACTTCAACTATGTATTCAACAATTTGTATATTAAAACATTATCCTGTTAAGGTATTTCGTTTGACTGCAGTCATTTCTAACTTCAAACTAATGAGTGTATGGAGTAGAATGTAGGACTTACTAACACTCCTCCAATCTTCATTTAGCAGTTTTAGTTTCAGGTTTGTATCGCACTGACAGTATTGCAGACTCAGAGGTAAGGACTAAAAAGCTTTTAAAGAGCGGAAGACACAACAGTTCCAAAATGAGCTACAAAGCATTTGATAAATGATTCATTGCGTCCGCCCAATGCATTTAGCGGTAGAGCACTCACTCCTGTATCATCCCCTAGAGGGTTACTTCATTTGCTTTGTCTGTTTTGTCTTAACACTTGGGTAGTGCACACAAACAGAACCTAAATGAGATGAATGACAAACAGCTGCCCAGAGGTTAGGACCCACTTCATCGACAATCACTATGTTTGTTCAGGAAGCCTGTCCATCATCTCTAAAATGAGACAAGACGTGCAGCAGAGGATCCACCTTAAAATGAAAGGAGCCAAAGATGTATTGATTTACGAGGCGCTGCAGCTCTCTGTGCTCATTCATCATGTGTCCTATGGTGCACAGCAGTGGGACAGCGCAGGGAGTCCTTCTGATTCTGGACACTCATCTTCCACTGGTCTTATTTCAGACCCCCCACAAACGCATGCAAACGACTGCTGCGTTCTCATTATACTGTCTGCCACAGCCACCGGTGCAAATATTTACTCCAAACAGATAGTGCCATGGTGCTGCGTCTGATATGATGGATATTCTCATTGACATAGTATGGATGGTAATTCACAAGAGATGCCCCAAAAGTTAGGTTGTTTCTGGCAAACAGAGAGGGAAGAACAGTTTTCTACATTGTTTAAAATTGGACAAATAATATAAATATTATACATTTTATTATATTATAAATATGTATATCTAATAAATATATTTGAAATACAAAATTGGACAAAGAATATAAAGTTGAATTCAAATGTTTGAAAAATAAGCTTTATAGTAATTCAAACCTTATTTATCTGAGATATCTACAGCAACATTACAATGCAAGAGATAAACCCATGTTATGTGGATATACAGTGGCTTACAAAAGACTAATACAAACGTTTGCATATTTTTAGGTTTTTTTCATTATACATGAAATATCTGAAAAATAGGGCTTGCATAATGTCTTCACATCATTCATGCTGCTTGCATTACACTTCCTTTGAAATGACATAACAAACATCTTCACCATTTTCTTCATTGAAATGTTTTTCGTTTGCATCTATCATCCCTAAAGACCTCATCCACTACCAAGGCTATCCTCGGCCCTTTGTCAACCACCGTAATATTGGTTGTTCGTACAGTATTAGTTACCATCTTCTCAGTCTGCAATCACACTCTTTGTTCGCTCATACTCTACAACCTTTAGAGAGGAGTTTCCCATTTAGACCACAGATGTTTACTCCATGCTCCTAAACCATATGCTATACTCTATGCTAGTTACTTACTTATGGTGTTCCATGTTGGCTTTCCCTGCCAGTATCTTGCACCCTGCAGTTATGTATTGGTACGGTTGTGGAAAGAAGCACCTACACCTTGGGTCTTGTCGGGTGCTGCATATCTGGGTCTCGACCGCTCTGGTGGACTTCTTGAGCTCAGCCATAATCCGAAGTGGCGCTTGTCCTCACATGGTGGTCACTCTTCCGGTATCTCCACAACTATGTATTTTTATCCCTCCTATTATGTTAATTTCTCAGGAACAGCAATGGTGTTCCTGGGTCAATTTGACCTGGTGCATTATTAATCATCCAAAATATTCTGAAAACAAAAAAGCCTAACAATTAATCTGGATATTTAATTACTAACTCATTACTAATTATTCTACAAAAAATAATTTCAATGGTATTTATTCATCCACTGTGATATTAGGGCCATAGATGTAGAGTAGCGGAAGTTGCTCTACCCACTTGTCGCGCACTGTCCTAATAGCTGCCAGCTTGTCTCTTTCCCTTCTACTAGCCCTTTTTTCTCGATTACCAAAACAGATTACTCTGGAGAAAATGTAAAAAGTCTCCAGAGACATTGAGTTGGTTGTGGAGTGAAATATGTCTTACAGTTTGCAAAGAGAGAAATACTCTAAACATTTCTGATACCCTTTTACCTCCAGTTGTGCTGCTGGGTCAAATTGACCCGAACAGTATCTGTGATATAAACTTGCAGAGGGGTGGTTGAAAATATATGAGATGAACCATTTTCACAGAGTATGTTGATTACACTAATTAAGGCAAGCAGAAGTGGTTTAACACTGACAAAAAAATACTTTAAATACATTTTCCTAGATCTCTAAACTTTAAAACATGTCAATTTGAACCACAACCTAACAGGAGGGTTAAAGTCCCAATCATTTATAATTCTGCACCTGCTAGACACTGTTAAAATAAAAAGCGCACACAGTCACAAGTGGCAACAACATGCCGGTCTTTGTAATCCCTGATAAAAGAGGCCGCATACAGCAACAAATATGAAACTCTCTATGCTCTATTGACCAATCTCTTGTACACCTTTTTCACAAATCTGTTTCAGAAAGCACTTATTATTTGTGAGAAAATCCATGCCTTCTCACAGGTGTGGCTATCGAGACGCCGGACACATCTCCTTCAGCTTGTTGATTGTAGCGTGTGCAATGTTGGTCAATTCCTTTTGAAATGCTGTGTGAAATTGCTAAACATGGACAGAAACTAAAACACATTCCCCATTCATTCATCGTTTCTTGTACTTTTTCAGCTTGTTTTATTCCTGTACTTTTAGCTTGTTATACTCCTTTGCTTATTTTATTTATGTATTGCCTGGTACACACTGGGGACTGCGTATATGTTCCAATGTGGCTTTTCTGCAAATGGCAAATAAAAATCATCTGAATCTGAATAAATAGGTGACATGCCCAGTAAGTTCAGTTTGTTGGCCTTGCAAGAACTTCATGGTTAAATCTCGGTTTTCACCTTTTAGGGTAGACTGTATATACTGTACGCACATCGTTGCTGAGTGGTTTGCTGATATCAAAGTCGTGAATGGAATGGCTCCCGGTAGTGGTTGGGCGATGGTATGGGCAGGAATATGTTATGGACACAGGTGTATTATATGGATGGCGTTTTGAATGCACTCGACATTGCGAAGGGCTCCTGGTGCCCGTCGTTTTGCTTTTCATCCACGGCCATCACCAAATGCTGCAACAGAATAGTAATGGACCTGTACTGAATTCTTCCAAAAACCTCTCGATTCTGTCCTGGCCTCATCCTCACCGGAGATGTCACAAATGGAGCAGGTTTGCGGATCTCTGGATCGACGTTTATGACAGTCTGTACCACTTCCTGCCAATGTCCGGCACAATCATTGAAGATGAGTGGACCAACATTCTGCCGGCAATAATCAAAATGCCACACCTGTGAGATGGGATGGATTGTCTCAGGAATAACAAAAATAAAACTAACAATATCTTATAGAGATGGGTCTATATATGTTTTTGTTCAGTGCATGTCTAAAGAGTAATGTACACATACAGGAGTGGTTGTTATTCTCTGGACACTTCTGAATTCTGTCTAGCAATCCAACCGGTAGTGCACCTTTAGAATTCTGCACAGTATTTTGGCACAAATGAAAAAAAAAAAAAAAAATTAACAAAAAGGTCACTGCTGTATTGACCTTTATTTTAATTAGGGAATTCTTTCTGAAAATGTATTTTTCAGGGAAGGAGCGAGTTCCACACATTTTTAGCCGCAGGGGAAATTGGAGGACCTAGAGGAAAAACAGACATGGGGAAACATGCAAACGGCACACAGACAGGCCCCGTGCCACCCAAGAATCAAACACACTCTACCTGCTGTGAATAACACACTCTTCCATTGCCATCCACCCCATCCCAGTGGTTTGTTGTGGAGAAATTGCAGAAAAGTAGAATTAAGCAGAAGATTTAGCACCTTACCTTTTAGTTTGGTGGATAGGCTACCAGTATTGCAAATGCTTGACATATTGAATTTATGATCCACACGTGTCATAGATAAAGTATGATGCATTACTAACCCTTTTTTGTTCACTCTTTGAAGACAGCAATATAAATTATTATTTTTATGATTTACTAAGATGTAGGGGCACAAATAACAGATCATGTGTTTTTATGTTACCAAATTGAGATGCCCCAATGAGGTAGATTTCATTTCCAAGCTTCAAATAGATATAGTGACTCAAAAAGTAATCCACCAAATGGTTGAGGAAGCCATTAAAGGGTTAAATCAAATATCTGTGTGATCCCATGGCTCAGCTTGTCATACTAAAGTAACCGGATGATAAATACAACTATTTCTAACTGTCTGATCTTTTCGCAACCTTTTTTCCCTGTGTATTCTGTACTGGAATTATTGAACATATAAAAAATACAAATAAGAGGGCATATGGGAAAATGGACTATATTTTGCTTTCATTGGAATTGTAAAAAATTTGGTTGAGACAAGAATGATTTGTAGCGAGACTTGTTTTAGAGCTTTCTTTCACCAACTTTCATTTTTACATCTTTGAAAACCATATTTGATCGTCCAAATCTTCCTCAACGTCTGGTATCGTTATTGTTTCACTCAGAATGCTGGCATAAAAACATAACCTCTCTTGCTTTTTATCTAGCCTTATGAATGGGATTTTGTTTCTATTTCAGAGATATGACTGCCACCTGGGTCATCTGCCCTTCACCCCGCAAAGGTTTTTCCGAAGCTTACCTCCTTCACCTAACGCTACAATTGCCTCTCATCTTTTCCCCTGAATATTACCCAGTGGCATGGCAACAGAACATTCACATTCCATCCCATTCTGCTTCCTTCAAGGCCCTCACAAAGTCAACCTCAATTTATTCACAGCGGATGGACTCATCATCATGGCTCTGGCCTGCCTTTCTCCATGCCACACTTTGCATAGGCTATAACTGAGCTATGGCTACTCATTCTCATGCAGCTGTTCCTAGTGTATTCCGTATTTCCATTGCCTCGCTAGAGTCAGGCTGATTTCTGACCAAGTCAATTTGAAACTTGCAGCTGCCCTCGACAGTGGCCAATCAAAAATGTGTATTTCCATAGCCTTATCATTTTAGGTTCAATGGGACTTAAGGTTTTAAACGAAAATGTTACTCTGATCCCAATATGTATCTGCACTAACAATTATGGAGTGGTTGTGCTGAATTATACAGAATTTACATAAAACCTGTCCATATACAATGCTGTGTTTTCTGAGGTCCAACAGTCAGAATAACATTAATAATAAAAGATGAAAAACCATCTGAATATGAAATACGAACATACCATTGAAATGTTATGAGTGAAAGCAGCCAGAATTGTTCCCATGTGGATTTCATACTTTATCGATGGTGCTGCCCCAAATTTATCAGTGGTGTCGCTTTCCCCTATCTCAGAAGCTGACCTTTCAAACAACATGACTGAGTAAAATAAAAATGCACAGTTTGAAAGAATGTGTTTCATTTATCATTCTATACATGTATTTTCATAAATTATTAGTGAAACAATTGCAAGTTCATAGGATGACATAAGACAGCTGCGTGAAAAGAAGTTCAAAAAGGCATGTGACACTGCAATCTCAACTTGAACACACAGTAAAAAGCATGTTTCTCTAATGCAAAGCGTGCAAACAAGTTTGTGGACTGTCTCCCCCGGCCCAAACTTGTGGGCTGCACACCCTTCCCGCCTGGGAGCTGCCTCATCTGGCTTTGCATGGCCTCTATTCCTTGAGTCCTGGATCCATAGCCCGTCCATCAGTAGGAGTGGATCCCTCCCTCAATGGTGGTTTTCCCACTGGGTTTTCTCTGAGTTTTTAAAGTTGTTCCTTGCCGATGCAGGAGGGTCCAAGGACAACATTCAGTCAACATTCAACGACTTTTATGGATATAATATTGATGGACATTGGTCATCTGCCCCTTATGGACCAATGGCTCTATGTCATCATTGGATTCCTTGTATTTGAACTATTTGATTCTCTGACCTGTGTTGGAAATTTCAACAGTTTTGTGATATCCTCTGTTATTAGGAATATAAAACTAGCATTATTTTAGTGGCAGCACAAAACCATTTATTTCCCCTTTTGGGGAGGAGTTTGCATGTTCTCCCCGTGTCTGTGTAGGATTCCTCCAGTTTCCTCTACAACTAAAACATGTACAATATTTGTGTGTGACTGTGGGAGCCTATACGTATTATGCTCATTTTCATTTGCAGATTGACGCCTATCTCCGCCGTTGAAACTTATCTATTCATGCTATTCATTTAATAAGTGCATTCAAAAGTCCACAGTGGCTAAACTAGGCTGGTCCAAAAGCAAATACCCTCCTCTGTATTGATACGCATCTGGAACGTATAGCGTTGAGCCAAGAGCCGACTTTAGGACAAGCCTGTAAAGTCATTTTTGAGAGGAAAAACAGCGCCATAAGAATTCATTGGAAAAATCTGTTTCCGGGTACAACACCACCGGCAAGGAGTCAGATTACAAGCATGTGAGCCCACATGCTAACGGACCCTTTTGAGCCGGGGCCTGCCCCCAGTGGTAACAGACTTAGGGTGTTTGATAAGTTTAAAGTGCAGGTTATCTGATTGAATATGGAGATAAATATGTTCATAGATTGTTTATATGTTTATGTTTTGATTGAGGAAGTGAGGATGGCTGAGCAGGGCTGAGCAGTCAGTCAGCTTCTTAAGGCCGGACAGTGCTATAAACTGTTTAAATCTGAAGAGACCAAGACAGAAACATTAATGCATAAAAAATATGTATTTGTTTGCCGCATTGACCCCGGCAGTGACACTTGCAGAGGGAAGATCGTCTGCTGCTGTAGATGATCTCAGACCCCCCCGGGGTCAAGCACTGGTGGTGGCTAGAAGCATGGTGTGAATGGGGCGTGGCGGAGCAGGAGCCAGGACAGGAGCCAGGACAGGGACCAGGGCAGGAGCTGGAGCGGAAACCCGAGTAGGGACCAGGAGCTGAGGAGGCGCTGGGGAGGTGGTGGGTGTTAAGAGCTTAGGAAGGTCCGTTTATCGGGTAGTGGCTGCTTTTAAACTGCCCGCTTTGCTTGTCAGGGAGTTGACAAGATGCTGTCAGAGCTGTGTGATTGGCAGGCCCTGGCGGGCCCTGGATGGGTGAGAGCCGTGGCCGGTCTTTCAGTCTGAATCTGCGCGTTCAGCTTCATTATAAATAAAGGTAATAACATCACAAAACCTTACTGAGAAATGATCCAATTTCACCTTAGTCAAAATAATGTGAGATGATTACAAATATTTGATATATTTGATTTGATTTATTTGAGCTTACATATTCACAATGTCATTTAAACATGTTCATGCATTGTTATATGTATTTACATTAAACAGAAATACATGTTAGTAATAATACATAACATATGTCAAAAATTGTATACAAAGCTCGAAAAGGGAATGAGAAGAAGTAAACTTATGTACTCCCACCCCCTCTCATTACAACACAAGCATATATATATATATATATGCATACATTTACACAACACTGTTAATCGATTACAAGAATGTGGCAACTGAATTCAGAACTACAAAATTATAGCACGAAGTGCATTCAATTTGATGAGAAAAATAAATAAAGCATAAATTAATTCAAAATGTCATAGTAAATAGACAGATTCTTATTAGGGTCAATTTATAGAATTGCCCTGTTCTTCCATTCTATATTTTGATAACACAAATTCTCTGTATTTTGTTTTGAATTGATTCACTGTTGCACATTGCTTGAGCTGTTGTCCCAGTCCATTCCAAACTCGAACTCCACAAACAGAAACAAAAAATTTTCTCCTAGTGGTCCTAGAAACCTTTACTTTGAGTTTTCCAAATATATGATACACATTGATGAGAATGACTTTGCTAACCGTTTTAGAGTTTCATTTTTGTATCAAGTTCTGTTGGTGGGGTGCCATGTGATGTGAAAAGGTTGGGAAACACTGCTATAAACCATGTGAACAACTCAAAAAACTCTGGCCATCTTTTACCACCCCTGATTTTTCACCTCGATTGACTCATACATCACTAAAATATTTGGGCAAATACTGACTTTCACTGCTTCAAAGTAAACAAGAAGACGTAAGTGCTCCTTGCCAATCTGTTTTCAAACACCTAATATGACAGCAACTGAATGATTTATGATGAATGATCCCTACGTTTAAGCCAGACCTCCCTAATGGCTCCGAAAGTGTTCAGTTCTCTCTGGACAGTGCGGCGGGTGGTCCAGGCGGGTGCTACTGTCTGCTGATGATGGAAAGCATGTGTCTTTGTCCATGCATGCTGTAGAGATCCAGGGCTTCTGCAGGCGCGACCTTCCCCTCTCTCACTGCTTAACCTAATCAATTATGGTTCAGAACAGGAGCCAGCAGAGAGGGAGAGACGGAGAGCCTGTAACCTTGTCTGAGCTCTGAGGAGACTGTGAATAATTCCCTTTGAGCTCCGTAAAGAAGGTTTCTCTGGTGAAACGGGGAGATGGAACTCGAAGGAAAGCAAGTGCACAATGGGGAGGTGTACGGGTTTAAGATCAGGGCGACGGTGAATGTAGCCAGTATGGATCAAAGCTTTCATTGTGGACTATGGAAAAGTTTTATGTTTGCATTTATTAGATCATAAGTAAGCAAGTAACGTCATTGTATAGTTTGTATCATTATAGGATGATGCCAAACAGATGCCGGGATTTGACTGGTTGATATATTTGCATTAAAGTTTATCTTATCTTATTTAAAAATTGTGTTTGTTTTAACTATCAACTCCTTTTTGACCCCCAAAGAATTGCAGTATCTCCTTTTTGTCCACTGTAACAAACACTGTTTCTGCAAAAGGTAAGTTTTACTTACTTATTTCTCTACTTAGATAAAGATAAAATAGGTAAAAAGATAAGATAGGTAAAAAGTTTGCCTGTATTTTTAAACACAATGTACAGCTGAGATGCTTGAAATGCTTGCAGTCTTTGTTTTGTCAGACATAGGCCTCGGAAAAGATAACAAAAGACATTCTGGCAAGCTTTGAAAAATTCTAAACTCTTATGTTGTATTACCTTCAAGGATAGAATGCCGTATTCATCAATTTCTGCTTATTCACAAGAAACAAGATTTTTTTTTTTTGTATCATAATTATGAAAGCTCTTCAACTTTCAGATTTTTTCTTGGACAATATATAACATTTTTTCCTCTGCCGTGTGTGTTTATGCCTAAGTTCTAATTGCCAAAGGGCCAGAAACAATAATGTTACCCCACCATCTTGTCTCTGCATGAATTTGTGTCTTTATTTCTGCTTATTACCGTCTGCTGTTTTGTTTTAGCCGAAGGGAAGCCATGTTTACTACAGTGTTTGAAGATTTTCAGCCTAGTGGGCATTTTAGATTAGTCCAAGCATAACCACAAATCAAGAAAATAATAAGTCATTGTACAGTGTCTTGAATAGGTATTTTCAGCCCTTTTCCACATGTCTCGTTACGACTGCACATTTGAAGATGCTCATTGTGTCATTTTATGTGAAACAACAACACAAAGTAATTTAATGAAGAGAGAGCAAAAAGGGAAAGCAAAGCAAAATTATAGTTGCAAAATTATAGTCACTGGGGAAGCAGTTTAATCAAGAGATGCTCAGACTTTTGCTTATTCGGGAATCCCAAAACGATTCCCTGAGCACCACAGGGGCTCGCCTCCCGGTGGAAAAATGCACGGAACACCACCACAGAGAGGTGACCATGAGGGTCCGGGAATAAAAGCCCAACCCCCGTCAACAGGCTTTTCAAATTGTGTGAAATGATGTTAAATTAATGGGAATTGTATTTTAATTTATTCTATCCATCTTTCCATAAAAACTGACACTTTTCTCTGTCCCTGCTGAAGAAAATCAGCCTCACAACATGACGCTGCAATCATCCGGTTTGATAGATGGTGTGAGCAGAGTAGTGTCACTTTCCCCCCATGCGGTACTTTTCGTTTTGGCTGAACCTCTCAATTTTGGTCCCATCTGACCAGAGCACCCAATTCCACAAGCTTACTGTAATGTGTCTCATGTTTTGCTTTTTGTGGCTTTATTTCACCACTGGCTTTCTGTTTGCCACTTGTCCATCAAGGCCATTGATGTAGTGCAGGACTAATTCTTAGTCTTTCGGATAACGCTGGAACATCAGTGTCGAGTTTCTTTTGGTAAATATGCATGTCTGTGTTATTAACGGCACTAAACAAAGTTATGCAATTCACATACAGTCGACAACAGTATCTACAGACAAATACAAGGCCTCCTCTGCTCTTAGCATCAGCTCCATGCGTTCATCGGAAGAATCAGAATCATTTATTAATGACCACACAAGTTGGTGGAATTCTCTTTTTCTTCTATTTAAAATTCTTTGTTGTGCTTGTCGACTCATTGTTTGTACTTTTTACCAAACTGTGTGTTTGTGTGTTTCTTGTTTCAATATGTACTGTCCTAATTTCAAATACATAAATAAATAAACATTTATTTCCGGCATTTCACATCAGGGATTGGTTGAGGGAGCGAATGGCAGTGGAAACGAAGCTGTTTTTCAGGCAAACTGATTTACAAAAGAAGGACCTGTAGCGCCTCCCGGAGGGCAGGAGTGCGGACAGATGCTGGCTGGGTGTGTGTCGTCTGAGGTGATGTTGTGTGCGCGCTGTGTGATGTGTCTATTGTAGAGTGTCTATAGGGATGGAAGAGTGTGACCAGAGATCTTTATGATACATTGGATTTACCATACCAGACTTTTATTGACAAGGTTAGAATGCTTTTGATTATGGTCGTGTAGAACTGTATGAGGATGTTGTGTCTGACCCTGAACTTTTCATCAAGATGGATCTACGGCAGAGAGAGTGTCAGAGATCTGCACAAAGTTTATATAGCAGCTTTGATGCCAGTACATGATGAAGTATGAGTTTTGATTGAGGAAATATATTGCGTAGAATAATCATGGGACACAGGTAGGTAGACTCCTGGGAAGAAGGACAATTGAACCAGCGTCCTTTAAAGTACACTCTAAAAACAGATTTTTTTAATTGCACCTGTTTTTGGGTTGGAAGTTATGAGTCCAACCGATATGTTGGTTAAAAAAAACAAATCTATACATGTTTCTGTCTTCAGTCGAAATATTCAGACAAAACTATTGGTAGGAATGATCAATCGAGTTGCCATCCACCACTAATCATTCACACACACAGACACAATTTATAAGGACCGATAAGTTTGACCGTTTACAGCTACAAGATATGCATAGTTCCACTGAGGTGTACAAGTACTGCTTTAGCCACAGCCGCTTGGGGGCAGAGAGAGAGAAGCGAGAAAAACAGCTTCTGCTTTGACCACCACCATTTATTCACGCAACCAACAGACTCAGGGATATGGGTGACGTGTCTAGCTTCAGGCTTGCATATCTGATCTGAGCTCTCATTGTTCAGCTTGTTATTTATTTATTTTAATTTTTTTCTATTGTGATTTGGTACTATGTGCATATTCTACAGTATAAATGTATATTTTCCAAAAGCACATATATTACATTTCTAAATTTCTTTGAAAAGCAGATTAATGTGGTGATAAGGCAAAATCATGGTTTCACTCCATCACTCCGACACCAGACTCATACCAGCCAAAGACATCTCACCTATACAAACACAAAGGCACTTTCCACTTTATAGCTAGAGCAACCCTCTGAGGCACCCGTAGTCCCCCATACACGTACAAAACAGACCCTGCACTGCTTAGCTGTTACACCACAACATATGCTGGTTGTTCATAGACAGTCGCTACAAAGACTCTCTGGTGGAATAAACAAGCGACACGTGAATAGACATCATGCCTGAGACAGATGCACTCTCCTGCAGTTCTAGCCTGACTTCCTCCTCTCTAACTCCAAACTTATTTGTCTCCAACACATCAATCATAGTCACCTCCTAATGACTTATTCATTAACTCTTCCAAAACACACACACACACCAACGATGAGGCTGGAAGAGGCATGTTTTCACGACACTGAGTGGTGCAGCCTGCAGTCAGCATTCTGTGGAATTAAAACCACTATTAATCAATAGAAAGTGCTGGAACGGATCCCAGACACATAATCTTAGAGCTAAACAAAGGGAAGTATGTTCGCTCCAAGGCTGTCTGCTAATATCAAGATAAAACACAGGGGTTAAAGGAATGCAACATGTATTAGGAGCCTTATAAGGGAAAGTATACAGATGAATCACATTATTTCTGGAACAGCTGCTCTCCATGTTGTCCTGTGGAGAGCAGAATGTTGATTTATTTGGTAAATCTCACCTCAGCTCATTCCTGTTCACCTTGTGCTTTCTGTTTGTAGTAACAAGGACACATAACTAGTGTAGTAAAAAAGTAAGCAATCTTTATTTAAATCGCAAATTTTTACAAACAAAGGTTATCAAACGCTTTTTCAGAGTTCAGATATCGTTTCATTCACTCCACAGACACCAATCACAGTTATATTCATACCTTTTGTGCATGTTTTTAGTGGTAGGGGAAACCGGAGGAAACCTACGCAGACACAGGAAGAACATGCAAACTCCACTTGAAAAGGCTCTGTTCCGACCGGGGTTTGAGGATTTTTTTTAGTAAGAAGCGAGAGTTCTATCCACTCAGCCACCGTGTCATCAGTATATAGTATAGTAGTTAGTGTGTTAGGCGTCTTGCACTTGTCATCGTTGAGGAGCTGAGTTTAGAGAGGGAGAACGTAAAAAAAAAAAAAAAACAGAATATGACCTTCAGGAGTTTTTTTGCAATGTATGTGATGCATGCATGTGTAACCCAAGTAGAAAATTGTGTCTTATCTTTTCTCTGTCTTAAAATAAATACATATTATTCTCATAGCCAAATGTGTTAGCCACTCAATAGCTTGTAGACCAGAAGTAGGATTTGCTGCAGGTGCTGATCCAAACCTTTTTGCAGGACTGGATTATTTTGATTCGCTGCGTGTGACGGATCTTTGGAAGCAGAGAACCGGGTCCGCACCTCTGTTCACAACGAGTAAATCGGATTTTTGCGGAACTTGGTGAGTGTCGGCTATTTGGCATGTTAGCCTCCATTGCTTTTATATTGTGCTAGTGCCGATGCTAGTCAGCGGCGAATTCTTTTAGGGTCAATCCAAGCGCTTTTCCCGAATGATATGCATTCTAATGTGTCCTTGTTCATGTTGAGTGTGTATTTATATTCAACCTTCTATGGGACATTCAAGTGCAGGTTCTACTTTTTATGTAGTGTGTATCAAACTATACACTGATATTTATTTAAGGGGCATTTTACTCCTGATACTGTATTTCAAATGTAGTAATTGGAAAAAAAAACTATTATTTATTATATAATTTGGATTATTTGATTATAGTACAATTATGTTTTTTCCTGATTTGCACATGATTTATTGCTGGTCCTGTTTAATACACAGGCCAGGTCAGATGGCGAGCTAGATCTGAACTGGCAAGGGATTTGGGCTCCAACAACTCTCCAGGACTCTCCACAAGGGGTCCACACTGTTCTGCCAAGACTCGAGCCAGACGACCTTCACCTTCTCTGAGCAGGAGGAGTAGGAGGCTCCTGCATTCTCCTTTGTTTGTTTTGATACTTAGTCCTTCTGGCTTCCTCTTTGGTTCCTCACCGTGTGGCTCTGCGTCCACATTCCTGCAGTGGACCCAGTGGACATTATAAAGAAACTGTTACTTTGCCAACACAGTAACACATTGTTGAACTACCTCAGCATTTTACCATTTTGTTTTCCCTGTATTAATCTATGAATACATGACTCAAATTACATTTAAAACTTTATACTGCATGTCCTAGGATTTGTGTAAATACAGTATTGAATGGCCATTCACATGTGAGTTATCTGACAAATGGTTCTTGTTTTTCAATACGCAGTACCATCAAACATCCCAATACCGTCTTATTTCTTACTCCCAGAGCCAACAAATAGAAATTATGATTGAGCCAAATTAATATCTCACTGGTTTCTATTGTTATTTTGCGTAGAGACCTGTTACACATGTGTTTACAAGTCTACCACATGTCGCAGTGTTATTGTAGTGCTGCCATCCTGATGAAAACAGGCATCAGACATACTGTTCAACAGACATCAAAGGTTTTGTTGTGTTAAACTCATGTCCAGCTGTTGCACACAGCAGCTCTGAAGCACAGAGCTGATGAGAGCTCTCTGCAGGGTGCCTCTGCTTAGTTCAGACAGTTTAGCACAGCATTTAGAGTTGATTTGATTAAAGAGTTGTTTAACTTGTTGGAAATAAGTTTGTGTCAATTTTTTTTCCAGTGGTGTGGTCCATAAAAAGTAACATTTTAGAGATGTATATTTTTTGTATGTATAATCATAACATGACATAAAAATAATCTACCCAAAATCTCCATTTAAAAAAATTTATTAAAAAAATTAAAAAGTACAATTTAGCAAATCAAGGTTTATTAGAGAAGCCCAACATGCAAAGACTGAACACATTATTACACAATTACATTTGTAAAATAATAATTGTAATAAAAACATGTTTTGAAATACAGTACGTACATCTTTTGCCATATTAAGGAAGATTAAGGTAAACATCTCTGTGTAGATAAAAAAGAGACTGTTCAAGCACACTTTTATTCAATTCTGCAATGCCATAAAGACGTGTTTTCTAATTCTAGATGCTAATTAGCTAAAACAACAAATTAAGTATAATGATTAATTTATAAATCAATAGTTTAATAATGGGTATGTGCAGCTGTTGCTGATTCTTATTATTTAGACAAATAAGGTGATTAACAATGTCACCATAAGTGTTATAAAATCCATGCACAGCCAGTATTTATATTACTACAGGCACATTACCATAAATTCACTGCTTAATGTGGTGAAATATGTCCATAATTACAAGCAAGGGCGAGTGCTCTGTCTTCTGGGGTGAAAAACGCTGAAGACAATCTTTTCTGGCACCGCACACTGAGCAGAAAACCCCTCCATATCTCACATGTTTGACAAGAGCTTTCACATTTCTGCCTGGTTTTGTCTCTTGTTATTTTTGAACAAAGTCACAGGTGGGGACAGAGCTCTCCTCATTAAAAGGGCTCTTGGCGATGCTGTGACACGTGCATAATCCAACAAGAAATCAATTATGACGTACTTATTGAGGTAATAGGTGAGCAAGTGTATTTCCTGGTGGTGGTCCTTATTATAACTGGAGTGGCGGGGGCCCCTGGAGATGCAGCAGCCAGATGGAAGAGAGGTGTTGTCACCACTGAGTGAACAGGTAATGAATTACTGCAGGACAAATGGTCCGCCGCATGGGGCACGCAGAAAGTGCCTGAACGAGCGCAGATAGAGAAGTGAACGACAGCCGCAGCGCGTTACACCTCATTCCCACGTGCCATTGCATTGAATGGAGGACGGTAGTGAATAAAGTGAAAACACTGAGCAGATATAGAGATGTGCGATAGAGACAACAGATCGAGGCTGAGATGTAATCACCCGGGAGGAAGACATATTCACATCTGTCAGTGAATAAAAAAGCAACAGTTTTTCAACAAATCCAGACTCAGAATGCTGGTAATCTGACACTTAACATATCAATGGATTGACGAAATGTATAAATGTTGTATGTTTTGTGCTGTGAATTATTCGTGTAATAGGGTTTTGTTCTTGAGGCTCAGATTTGTGAAGATTGATGGATTTTCAACCAGTGTGTTTGTAGAACTCGGACAATCAGACCTGTTATGATCTGTCGCTGTCACATGCTTGTTCCCAAGGCGACATAACAGCACACATGTGAAACATTACAATCATCTCTGCCGATACAAACAAGCCTGACCCTTTCTAGTTACTTTTTATTTTATTTTTTTCCTTTAATCCCAGCCCAGAGTTACAGAGTGAGAAAAAAAGCTGTCCTTCACAGTTGAATCTAACGTGTTTTTATTGGTAGAGAATCCCACTTGGCTTACCCGTGCAGATGCTGTGACACAGGTGCAAGCTCCTGGACATGTGACCCTGAAGGAGGGGGGCGACCAAGGGGAGGAGCGGAGACTCAGGTGCAGAAAGACTCGGCCTGAAGATCTTCAAGTGGCTTCACCTACTATGAAAAACTCACTGGGACTCCATCATCCAAACTAGCTAAAATTACCAACATTACAAACATTTTCAGCTTTTCAGATTCATGCTGCTAAAATCTGGAACAGTCTTCCTGAAGATGTGAGACAGGCCTCCTCTCTGACAATGTTTAAAACCAGGTTAAAGACAGTTCTGTTTAGCTGTGCATACAACTGAGGGATTTTATATTTTTATCTTTCTTTTTGATGTTCTGTGATTATTTTTGATTTTAATGCTTTCTTATTTTGTTCAGCACTTTGAATTGCCTTGTGTATGAATTGTGCTACATAAATAAACTTGCCTTGCCTTGCCTACCAATATTACTAATAGTACCTCTAGTACCTCTACTACTGCCACTATTCTACTACTAGGTGGCCATACCTGCATGTAAAATTCAGATCCTGTCAGACCTCTGAAGCTAAGCAGGGCAGGGCCAGGTTGGTAATGTGATGGGAGAACTCTGGGAACACTAAGTCCCACAGTGAGGCGGCTGTGGCTGTAAAGTTTGTGTCCTTAGGCAAGATACTTCACCCACATTACCTAGAATGAGTCTGGTATGTGCATGAATGCCGATAGCACATACAGTACTGGTTGCCTCGCTTCTGTCAGTGTGCCCCAGGGCAGCTGTGGCTACCAAAGTAGTTTATCACGTCCGTGTATAGAGTGAACGAATAATGACACGTGAAGCATCTTTGAGTGTCCAAAAAAAAACTATGCATTATTACAATTACAATCAAAAAATTTTCAAATTCAAAAACCGAAAGTATGTAAATAAATCCATGTTTAGTATGCGGCACACATAGTGGCGGTAGTGCGACCTCTGCTTTTGTCCTGCTCCTGCAGACGGCTGATCTGTTTTGACAGTCAGAGTGATGCTGACACTCACAGCTCGGGGATGTGATTACTCTGCGGTAATTATGACTGTTATTTCCAATCACAGCTGAATGGAAACCGAGTGTGTTCTTTCATCAGCGAGCCTCGTTCACTGCCCCTGATGGTTCTGATGGGGCCGATTTGAACACAGCCGTATGTTCTCCAGCTATCACAGCCTTTCTATGGCAGCGCAGCCCTCTGCAGGTGGATCTGTGGACGCTCTGAGTCAGCTCAATAACAGCTCTGCACAAACCAATTGTGAAACTGACACATTCTTCAACAAAAGGTTCCTTCAGGGAAAAAAGCCAGGCACCAACACTTTCATTATTTCTCTATCAATATTTATATTTATGCACTGGCAATCAAAAGCTGAGCTATAAGTCTAACCTCTTTCTGAATGTATATTAAACTGTATGTATTCAAATGGCCAGTATTAAGATTGAAGGGAGCTAAGTGAAAATGATTATGCTTAATCACCATATTTATTTTCATGGACTTGGTATTGATTTGCTTTTCAAGGTCAATTTGACGATTGAAAAATATCTAACAATCTAACATCTAACAATGTTGCAGAAGAGAAACCCTTAACTAGCAGTTTCTCAAGTGGTGTCCATGCAAAGCAGTAAGGTAAATTTAATATAAAGCATATAGCACTGTATTTTGATTACAATGTTATTTGTCAAAGCAATCCCAGGCTAAAGTAGGGCTCACATCCATTCTATTGAATATGAAGAATATGAAATGACAGCTGTTCTGGACTAAAAGTGCATGATTTGAATTGATTTGTGATTGTCAGGTGGATCTATAACTGCAGTTACATCTGACATCTGCTGAGTCATTTAAAGGAATATCCCCGAGCCAAAAGTTTCCAATGGATTTGGACTGTGTCACCGAGCATAAGGTGAGCCGGGCTTAATCTTTGCCATTCTGCCAAAAGACAAAATGTCACGGGAGTAAAATGAGGTAACGTTAAAGGACACGACCCAAACGTGGATGACCTGTTCCAATCTACATATAAATGCTGTTAGCTGAGACTGCTTCTACGCAAAATGTTGGGCACAGCAGACTTTTCCATTTCATAGGCTGGGATGGGATGAGTTTGAATAATGGATAGACTGTCCATTGCCTCCTGCTGACTCTTCCATTTTGGTACCATGGCAACGTCATCAAGAAAAATTAAGCAGATGTTAAATATATTCTATATAGGTCAGATCTGACTATCTTGGATAATATGGACAAACAAAAAAATAACTTCAAAATACAACATTTTCTACAGATTTGAATAAAAAAATGTATCCACTTCAAAATTGTAAGTGCTTTTCATAATAAATTCATCGCAATGGGCTTTACATTCTGGTTAAAATAACAGACTCATATGCCCATTACCCGTCAACCCGACCACCCAGCAGACCAACCCCAAACCATACACACACACATACAGTCATTTCAGACACAATAAAATAGATAAAAGCTTGAAAAGATATAATAATACATTATAATTGTTGTTCCAATGCAAAGAGTCTTGTAAAAGCAAGATTTTGTGAATAATCTACAACTACATTCTCTCATTGTCATATAAAAAAACATATTTTCTAAAAAACAAATATACAAAACACTTACTGTATATGAGTGGGCAGCATGGCGCCTTTTACGTTCCATCACAGTGGTCTATTGGATGCTATAGAATCAACTGTTTGGAAGATTTTCTCTGCTGATGAAAACAGACAAAACAACTGACCCTGGAGTACTGTACACACAAAATGTTGGCATCATGCTGCAAAATCTTGCAACCTCTGAGACACTAAAAAGTAAAAATATAAAGGTTTTCTTTCACATACAAAGTCGCACAATGCAGCTTTAACTACCACGCTATTCACGCTGAGCATCCCAATTGTCAATAAATCAATTTTCCTTGAGCAGCAGCTTCAGAATTCATCCATATTGTCATACTCACAAAGATATACCTGTAAGAATATGATGATTTTGCACCAACAAACCCAAATCCTTGTTGTTTGTCTGGGAGATATTTAGCATAGATTGTTATAGGCATTTTTTTTGTTTTGACATGTCCCAGTATATCATCCCTCTGCAGGACTTGCTCTACATACTTTCACTGCAGCAGATGTTGCCGCTACCAGTAATGAAAAGATTCAGTCTACCAACCAAATTGTAATTTAGCACCTCTATCTAGTCAGCATCTGTTGAGCTGTAGAGATAAATTGTTCAAATTGCTTAAGCATGTTAATATAAATCACCATCTGCAGCAGTATACCTTTATAGTTTCGAAACGTTTTTTTGTTTTTTTTTGTTTTTTACGAGGCATATGCTAAACTCGGCACACAAATTCTCAGTACATGCATGTATTAAATCCCCCGTGCATTTCCGTCTGAGGAGAAAGGGTGGAGCTCTCCCATCCGAAGCCCCTGCAACAGCCTCAGTCCGGCTTCACTCCAGTGGAAACACATCTACCTGAAAGTGTATAATGAAGATAAATTAAGCTGTTTTGTTCCCCAGGTTTGTGCTGTGTTAGCGTGAACGCTGAGGGTTGTCGTCTCCTCTTTAGCGTTTTTGTTTGTCGGGTTTTTTTTCTTTTTCTGGGGAATTAGGATTCGCTCATCTGCAACATCACACAGCTCCACGTGTCAGCTATACTCGACGCCGTGAAAGTGTTCGCTTGCACAAAAGGGAAGAGAGAGAAGAGAGATTATGTGAAGTGTACTGTACCAGAGCGAGATCGCTAACTTTCTGTACCCATGTTTGTGCTAGCGACTTATCGACTGAGTTTATGTAATTAGTTTGATCAATAACGTGGCACAGTGTGTATTTACGCTCACAGAAAAGCTACACACTGTAAAGCTTGAGTTCACTTCAAAAAGTGATCAAATATGAATTAATAAATGCTCAAATCAAGTTTTTTTTTTCTTAATTTGAATATTTTCCAACGAGATTTGCCAACGGGACAAGCCATATGATTTTATTTCAAGAACTTTTGCATTTTATTTTACATTCCAAGGGAGATATTTACGGTATCTTATCAAAACAAGATTATTGTGCATGCCCCATTGGCAAGTCTTGGTTAAAGGCAGTGTGTGCTGAAATGAAGACACGTTTTACCAAATGTGAGCAATTTTTGACTTATTTTTCCTCATTTTTTGCAGTGTACAGTATACTTCACCTATTTTGTTTAGTAAATACATTTTGTTTGTCCCGACAGTGATAGTATGTATAAGTAATTTTGTGAACATATCAGACCACAACATGCTGCCTTTTATATTATTATTATGTTGTATATTTTACATACTGAGAGCTGATTGGCTGAGTTAGGGCATGTTGTTCCTTTTTCACAAAAAAGGCTGATCTATTAATGTGAAAGAGGCAAAAACTTTCGTGAAAAATTAAGCTTTAACAGTTGTGAGAGCTCGAGACTAGTTCCATGGATGTTAGTATATTTTTTTTTTCCCGTGGTTTGAAAGATAGGACTAATAGCAACTCCAGTTTCAACGAACACTATCATCAGAGCCAATAAGTGTAATTGACGCCCTCCTCCAAAGACCATCGGGCGAGAGAAGCTGTCAGTCTGAGCGACCTGTCAATCAGGCTGACCACGTCTACTCAGGAAGTAACATCAGCTGACATTATGACATGTCACCAAGGCGGGTGACAGGTCTGAAGATGGCTCTCAGATCTGCAGCCGAAACATCTTAACAAGGTAATACTAACTTGTCATTCAAAGAACCATGAAAAAGAAAATATCCTTTATTTTCTACCCACAGCGGGAAATTTCAATAGCAGAAAAAAAACAGTATATTTCACTATTGTCTCATGTGTAAAAAAAAAAAAAAATCACACATCCCAATTACAATCAGAATTATTTGTATTGCCATTGTAGGTAACAGGAAGTCACATAATAGGATTTATCAAACAACTTATAAAATAAATCTGTGTATAAAACATATTTATAACATTTACTGATTTAACAAACAACAAAGTCCAATTTTCAGTTAGCAGAGTATCACTCAAGCTTATCAAGAGTGGTTTTTTTTACATTTTGAATACTATTTCTGACTCAGTTTCTCCCTCAGATGCGTCTAAGGTGCATATAGGAAAAACTCAGAGCATAAGCCATAGGAAAAATCTCTGCCGGTGTTAAGCTCAGCCGGCTTTACTGACAGTTTACAAAGAAGCCTTAAAACACTTTCTGAAAAAAAAAAAAAAAAAAAAAAAAATGGAATCTAAAAGCCGATAAGAGCTACAAGCAGTGAAATGGATCAATTGTGCAATAGGAAGCACACTCAGTCAAGGGTGCTGTTTAATTAATGATGGGGCTGGAGATAGGCTGTTAGCTGCATATTGTCAGTCACACACTCAAAGAAAAGGGTGGCAATACGATCCATGTAACTGATCTGGGGAAGAGAAAACACAAATCTATACGCTACACAGTTTGTGCCATTAATTTTCACTTAAGATTGCAGCAGGAGTGAGGAGAGAAGCATCGGCTGGATCAGCAATTTACCTAGTTCTGGGCAACTTTGCAAAGTATTTCAATGTCAACGTTTTTGGTATAGCACATTCCCAACATCATCAGCGATCTAAACTTCTTCACATGTAGGCACGAAAGACAACAAAGAACAGATAACACAATTTACTACCGACAAATATGGAGTGCTTTTTTGGTCATTCTTCAATCATTCCATACACAATGGTGATAAACTACTACTGTAGCCGCAGCTGCCCTGGGGCACACCCACAGAAGTGATGCAACCAGTCTGTGCCATCAGCCCCTCCAAACAACCACAAACCATTCACGCACACACCAGACTCATTCTAGGCAATGCGGGTGAAGCGTCTTAAAGACACATCTACAGTTTGGCACTTTACAGCCGCCCCAGAGGCAACCGCAGTTTCCCCATCACAGTACTAACCAAGCCCTGCCATGCTTAGCTTCAGAGGTCTGACCGGTATCTGGATTTCACATACAGATATGGCCACAAAAAGTAAAATCATAACTGGGGCCACAGGTGATAGGGCAAATGCCTTGTGAAAGCCTGCATGACTTTGAAGCTCAGTCAGATGAAGTGGCTCATTGATTTGAGTGGCGCATATTGATCTAATGGTGATTACAACCATCGATGTGACCAGGCTGAAATGATTGGTTAATTAAAGTGGGATTACACCTCTTTCCATCCACATTACATCCACAAATTCGAAATTTCCCCACTGTGGGACGAATAAAGGAACTCTTATCTTATTACAAAAGCCCCTCCAGTACATTTCTGTGTTTCAAGTCACATTACCACCTTGTTTTATATCAACAGTGTGCAATTCCATAATGAAATAAAACATGATTTCTCTATTTAATATGTACGTAATCTTGTGATATTTATGTATTTCTTCCTGTCTGTCTCTGTCCGTCTCCGTCTGCCTGTGTTTGGCTGAGTGCGATACCTAATTGCTGTAATAATCGCCGTGACCACTAAGGGGAAGAGTTGAGGTCGTTTGCGCTGCGTGTGAGGAGACTGTGGTGAGGAAGCAACATGATCAGAGAGGGAAAAGTTTCTATAATAATCCTTAACAAATGATGCATGGGAAAAATAGCATATTTTTTTACTGCTGATTAGTTAAACAAAAGGGTCAGAGAGAAAAATGCCAATAAGGCAAGATAATGTACTTTTATTTACATTGCACTGTTCACACACATATAACACAACATTAAAATCACACACGCCATTACAATCATAAATAAGCACAGTACATTCAAAAAGAGTGATGATACAATCTTGCAGTGGTATGAATAGCTAATCAAAACTTTTTAACTTGAATTTGAACATTGTCAGAGTAGAAGCCTGTCTCACATTTTCAGATTGTGATCATAATATAAAGCTTCATATACAGTAGTTGTATTCTATAGAGTCAGCTGTTTTGAGTTTTTAGAATCAAACAATTTCAACCACATTGTAATTGAGTTGCCTCATGGTGAGCAAACTAATTCTGAAAACAAGCACATTTTCATAGTCTGTATTATTATTGTTGCTCCATGGCATGTTCAGCTGTTTATCTGAGAAACTTAAATGTATACGGAGGATTTTCCCGAATTTTAGGGAATAAAAACGCCCTCTCCGTTTTTTGAACAAAACGTTTTTATTTGACGAGCACTTATCACCAGAATGATTGACAATTAGGAGGACCAATAGTCTTGATGATCCACCCGGAAGTAGAACATCCTCCTTTATACCTTTAACTCAGTGGTTTTGGTAGCATCAAACAATGTCCACAGGTGATAAATATTCTGTACATACCATGGACCAGCTTTTCCCTCCTCCTCCTCCTCATCTTCCTCCCTGCCGCGCACACACGCACACACACACACAAGCGCGCACACATGGGATGGATGGTGCAGAGAGAGAAGCAGAGAGAGCGGCTCCAGTCTCATCACAGAGAGAGCGCACACAGACCAGGTCCTCAGTCCGGCGACGCGCGGCTCCCACACACCACACGGGCACGGCTCAAACACGTACGAGCACATGACGTCCTCTTTTTTTACGCGCTCTTGGATGTATTCGGTTTGCGCGTCCTGGTCACTCGGATGACGCTGGATCGCTTGGATATTGTTGATTCCACCCGTGCCAATATACGAAAGACAGAGCCGGGAATTCTGCCATATAGTTCAGAGTGGGACTTTTGGGTTTCTTTTCAATTCAGGTGAGTTGAGGAATTTCACATGAACAACATTGTGTTTATGCGTCCGTTGTTACCGTCGGCTGGAAGTTTGTCAAAGATGGGAATGCTTAGTTTCTTGATAAAACTGTATGCCAACCCGTAATAATTGAAAAAAAAAGACAAACATCTCAAACGCTAATAAAATTATAGATGCCAGGTTTGAAAAAGAGCTTTTTAGTGAGTCATTACAGGACGTGATTTATTTGCATTTATTTGCGCCAACCTATTGTTCACAGTCTTTGTGTTTTGTGTATAGCTTGGCATTAATTTAAAGTGTTTATGCCTTGATTATGATTTTGGTAGATAGACATGTTAATTTTAAGGATGGATGGCAATTATATGAGTACCATTGAACAAAGGGAGGACAGAATTGCAAATATAAGATGATCCACAGGTCTGCTGAATATTCTGGTAGTCTTCACATCCAGATGACAAGTGACAATAATAATCGTCTATCAACTATAAATTGGGATAAAACATAGCACACATATAAATACAAAGGCACACACACATACAGAATCAAGTGTTTGGAGGTATAGTCTTTATTGATATTTGCACTGTGGAGCAGCAGTTTTTTTTTTACTTGTTGGAGTTCCTAAAGCATCATGTACCACCCCTACTTTCAAGAAGCAAATCCATAGTGATAATCTAATTAGCGACATGCAAATTACTCAAATATTTGTTTGACGCTGCTTCTGTTTTTTAATGTTTACTACAGTATTCTCAGAGTGAGCTTGTGGCTGTGTTGTGGGAGCACTGTCTACTTTGATCTCATTCCTATTGGATATCCGGGAGGTGTGTGGAAGATGCACATAACAATGAATATCATATTTCATCATTTGGAAAGAATGTTTACAAACTGTGTGTGAGCTCGCTGTGAGATTCTTGTCAGTGATGGCAATTAGGAAAGAAGTGACAGCAGGAATAAAGTCTTAACAAAGAGAAAGGCAACCTTTAAAAGTCTGGCTCCTGTCGGCAAATATGCTTTGCTGCTTTGGGCTTTCTCTCCTTTTTAATGCCGGCCCATTAAGACATGCCAAGAAAAGCGTGTCATGATATTTCAACTAAGATTTTTATAGCCCCTAAGTACAACACTATACAATATTCACAATAAGTCTGAAAGATTTGAACCAAAAACTATAAAAAACAATTTTGTCTTTCTAAAAATAAATTACACTTTGGGGTGGATGCTTCAGTTACTCCTGGGTCCGCAACAAAATCACTCTAAATACTGAAGTGGTGCTGTTTAAATAGTGAAGAAACAGCATTAAGGAAAGCACCCTCGGCACTCAGCTCTGAGGTAGCCTGAGTCCATTCTAAAGCAGTGCCATGTGTAATGGGAGTAATGTTGTCGGCGAGGAAAAACAGCGGTTTTAGACTATCCGGGGAAAAAAGGGAAAAAAGTAATATTCGCAAACATATCTTCAGGTATGCCTCTCTCTAAAGTGCTAATATATACAAGGATATATGATGTCTATAAATATATAACCCAGGCAACCGGTCAGCACCAAATTGCCTATATAATAAAACACCATTCCGCACACTGTATATTTGATTCATAAAGCAGTCTATGTCTAGAGTGGCTCGTGCTTATTGTAGTAATATAATCGTACCGAGAGACAGGAGAAGCACCCTATACTCTAATGTTTTTTAAAGATTTTGAATCAAGCTAACCTCCATTCAAGTGCCCTGTCAAATGTGGTAATAAATACAGTATTGTTTACCACATGGCCACGATCAATATTCAATTTAGTAACAATGCAACACAATAGCAGCTGGTTCAGCAAAAGCACTGTGTATATTTTCT
Organism: Knipowitschia caucasica; assembly: GCA_964034765.1. Lineage (NCBI taxonomy): Eukaryota > Metazoa > Chordata > Actinopteri > Gobiiformes > Gobiidae > Knipowitschia > Knipowitschia caucasica. The sequence goes on along the minus strand of OZ035832.1, from coordinate 19,301,056 downwards.
CTTAATCACCAGCATATATAGATTTGGAAGTTTTATTCGTTCATTCAATTCCTATCATAAGGAAGCCACTGGCATTCTTGCATGGTGATACACTGAAATTATGAAGGGAGTGTAGCATATTTGCAATTATTACATACATTTTCAGTTCCAGACGCTCTATTTGTTTATATCAACATCGTACTGCGTCGGATGCACTGCTTTTATGTGTATCCCGGCCGTTATTGCAGCGAGATTGTATGTAATTTGAGATGATGCGAAGTCCCGTAACTTGCCCACAGCTTTATCATCAGTTAGCGCTTGCAGCCCTAATGGAAGCAGCCTCACCTGTGCGTCTGGGGAATGGATGCAGAGATGAACAGATGTTAGCTCTAATCAGGGGTCCACCGTATCCATATTGGCAATAAATCACTTATTTACCTGCAGTACATGTTTTCAAATCTGCTTCAGGGCTGGTGTGAGATGCAAGGTAAATTATCCAAATCGGACGATCTTGATGGAAATTGAAAATGTCTTTAGGTACACAGCTGTTCCGCTATATTTGCTAATTGAAAATGACAAGTCTGCTGAAGGCGTGCCCTTGGGGAAAGTTTCAAAAGAAAACGAGACACAGCAGTGACAAAATATACAGCATGAGATAAAAACTGTCTACCAAGATAGTGGCACCCAAGGGAGCCTCATGTTCACAGCAAAATCCAACACTAATAGTGAAAATGGAGAAGAAAGGACCCTTTCAGATCCCACTTTGCATTCACACAACACATCCCCAAAGACTGTTGTTATGCTGTGATGTGGGGAGAGATAATTCAAAAGACAGTGATATATGGCTTTGTGTACAGGCCGGGGTGTAAAGGGCATCCGTAATGATTCCTCGACTGCAACAAAAATAAAGTGCGGGGCCATTCTAAAAGCATAACAAACTGCCTTTTCACACAGTGCTCACTCGAGACACATATAGTCTTATCACTCGGATGAATTACTGAATTAGGATTTGCAAAACATTGTTCTTCATAATACATAAAGTTGGTAAAATATTCACACAATTATGGGCAAATTCTCAATCCTAATAATTTGGCATAAAGTACTATTGCTTAACACAGATTATTGTACATTATCCAAATTGCCCTTTAAGTATAGTACCTAATATGAGTAATGACCAATCTGCTGAAAGCTGGTGATAGAACAGTGATTTCTCCTGGTTTTGTCGGCGGCTATTCTGAACACGAGGTTTTTCAGTGACATTAATTGCACAAGGTGTTGGAACGTCTTGTCAGGAAGTACAGCTTTACTGAATGTTCACTAGATTCTGGTGGTGGATACTTGTAAAAATGGATACTTGTAAAAATGGATACTTGTAAAAAACATAAACCATTGTCAGTTATCAGTGCACATCGTTTTAGTGTAAGTAGACATTGACCAAAATGTGTTTGACTATTTTTAAAGTTTTATGTTTGGTTTTGTATGAACAGAGTCGGTACAAGGCTGATGCACTAGAGCATTACGGACATTTTTATCGTATTATTCCCTCATGGATAATATGGGAATGTGGTCATTTTAGAGAAAGGAACATGGGGAAACCAACATTATCCAGTTTTATGTGTGGAAGATTTGTTTGCAGCTCATCTCTTGCATTTGAATTTATGGAGGCTTTTTGAACAATTGATTGTTTTTTTTTAAAATATGGTTTTGATATTTTATTTATGGCAAATGTTTTCCGACACAAATGTAATATATTATGTAATGTAATATACTGTTTGGATTTAATAATTTTTTGCTTTGATTTTGCTTGATTTGATAAAATACAATAAATATGTGGTTATTTTCATCAGAAAATTAGTTTTAAGCTGAGCGTGCTATAATATGTCAGACTATTTTGCCGAATGGGAAGAGGCGAAATGCAGCTAGTAACTAACTCTCAATAACCTTTACTTATTTTAGGAACTATATTACTTGTGGTAAACTTTGTCTTGACTCTTGGGGCACCACACTGGAAGCTATATATAGCCTTAAATACCTATTTTGTTAACTTTATTCCAAACTGAGCTTGTACTCTCCATTTCAAAAAATGCGGGTATCATGTATTCATTCTTACTGACAGCTTTGCCTCCCGTTTATTATTTTTTTCCAAACTCAGTCATGACTCATATCATGTTTTGGGCATCAGCTCATTGGAATATTTGAGATGACATTGCATTTACTAGATTCAAGCTATTCTTTTTTGAGAATGTCCCCAAGTCTGACAGCGTCCTCCTCTGCCCCTCCTCTATCCCCCCAGTACGTCACACATTGCTGCAAAGCCCTCTGGTCGCTCGAGGGGCAGAAAGACAAAACGTCCCTCTGGAGCCATCTGACAACTTCATTTATGTAATTGCTTAGAAGAGAGAGTGACTTTGGGCCTTCTCATGACTTGTCACTGTTAGGAATGACTTTGATTTGATGTCCAGTGAGTCAAACAAACAAAAGCGACCCCAATCCCTTTTCCTATGTCGTGCTAAAACATGCGTGAAGTCGGAAAAAAACAGCAGCACAGTTGATTTAATTGCAGACTTGCCATCCTGTTCCTGAAAGAGGATAGCTGAGGTTCTGTCTCTTCTGATACATCCAAACCGATCGTGGTCCTGGCACCATCACAAATGTTCCTGTGTAAAGCAGCGGTGTAAAGCTAATTACCAGCAGTGAAAAGAGTTCCTCCCGGTGTCTGAAGGCTTTGTAGAAAGGCCTCCGTGGCTGACTCATGTTGCTCGGCTCAGGTTGGTTAATTAGACTGCACTTTATGTGTTGGTCTTTGCGTCGTCCATGAGTTAAGCTGTCATGTGGAGATACCTGCAGGCTCCACTCAAAGGTTAATGATGACTCAGACAGACTTCTACCTTCTACAAAAAACATACAACTCTTAACGGGTTATACAGGATGAGCAGAGTATGTTTTAAGGACCTGTACTTGCAATATTTGTCAGTCTGATACATAGACTGTAAATAGTAACGGATGCAGTCATGCCGATCTCCGCCGTTGGAACTAATGCGCCACCACTTTTGCCTGACGAGTGCATTCTGAAGTCCACAACGGCTTAACTAGACTGGTCCGAATAAATATATTGACAAACATCTGAAACGTAGAGTTGGGTCAAGAGCCAACTTTTGGACCATCCAGTAGCTGTTTTCGAGAGAAAAGAAGAAGCCATGCAAAGCCATTTGGAAATTCTTATTCTGGGTACACCCCCACCGGCCCGGACTGGTATTGCAAGCATGTCAGCGTGATTGCTCATGGACCTTTTGGAGCCGGGACCTGCCCCCACTGGTCTGATATCATAGTTTTTTGTAATTGCCTCAGTAGTAACATTCTTTGTAATTCGATAATATTTGATCTGAAGAGGGTGGAATATGTCAATTTTATGGATAATTATCACTAATTTAGCTGTTTATTTGTTTCAACTAAGGCCAATTAAAGCTAAAGAGGGATAAAGATATTGTAAATTAGGTGAGTAAAGAACAATATACCGTCCATCATTTGTTATTGTGACAGGGCTCTCTGAATGGGTGGCAGTGCACACAGTAATGGGCCCACTTAAATGCAGCAGAATTTCTCGAATAGGCATGAATGACTCATATAATACTGAGGTGAGTAATGGGAAAGGAAACAATCATACAATTACTAAAAGCTCTTAGAAGTTGAGTTCCCATTATGTGTCTAGTTTGGCATGTGCTAAGTAAAGTCATTTATAATTTAACATAATACATTTGATATAGTCCCGCTTCTTGACATTATGGCAGACAGTAAGATTGTCAGAGCCGGAAAAAAAACGGCTGGGGAGAAAGCTTGCCTCGCCTGTCCATCAGGGATTTTTATTCAACTTAAACAATTGGAAATGCATAAATTCAAGGCAAAACTGCTCTTATGCACTTGTATACAGTGCCTTACGAAAGTATTCAGCCCCCTGGAACCTTTCAACATTTTACCACATTTCAAGCTTTAAACATAAAGATATAAAAAATATATTTTTTGTCAAGAATCAACAACAAGTGAGACACAATCGTGAAGTGGAACGAAATTTATTGGATAATTTAAACTTTTTTAACAAATAAAAAACTGAAAAGTGGGGAGTGCAATATTATTCGGCCCCCTAGCGCTAATATTTTGTAGCGCCACCTTTTGCTGCAATTACAGCTGCAAGTCGCTTGGGGTATGTCTCTATCAGTTTTGCACATCGAGAGACTGGAATTCTTGCCATTCTTCCTTGCAAAACAGCTCGAGCTCAGTGAGGTTGGATGGAGAGCGTTTGTGAACAGCAGTCTTCAGCTCTTTCCACAGATTCTCGATTGGATTCAGGTCTGGACTTTGACTTGGCCATTCTAACACCTGGATACGTCTATTTGTGAACCATTCCATTGTAGATTTGGCTTTATGTTTTGGATCATTGTCCTGTTGGAAGATAAATCTCCGTCCCAGTCTCAGGTCTTTTGCAGACTCCAACAGGTTTTCTTCCAGAATGGTCCTGTATTTGGCTCCATCCATCTTCCCATCAATTTTAGCCATCTTCCCTGTCCCTGCTGAAGAAAAGCAGGCCCAAACCATGATGCTGCCACCACCATGTTTGACAGTGGGGATGGTGTGTTCAGGATGATGAGCTGTGTTGCTTTTACGCCAAACATATCGTTTTGCATTGTGGCCAAAGAGTTCGATTTTGGTTTCATCTGACCAGAGCACCTTCTTCCACATGTTTGGTGTGTCTCCCAGGTGGCTTGTGGCAAACTTTAAACCAGACTTTTTATGGATATCTTTGAGAAATGGCTTTCTTCTTGTCACTCTTCCATAAAGGCCAGATTTGTGCAGTGCACGACTGATTGTTGTCCTATGGACAGACTCTCCCACCTCAGCTGTAGTTATCTGCAGTTCATCCAGAGTGATCATGGGCCTCTTGGCTGCATCTCTGATCAGTCTTCCCCTTGTTTGAGATGAAAGTTTGGAGGGACGGCCGGGTCTTGGTAGATTTGCAGTGGTCTGATACTCCTTCCATTTCAATATAATTGCTTGCACAGTGCTCCTTGAGATGTTTAAAGCTTGGGAAATCTTTTTGTATCAGAATCCGGCTTTAAACTTCTCCACAACAGTATCTCGGACCTGCCTGATGTGTTCCGTTGTCTTCATGGTTCTCTCTGCGCTTTAAACAGAACCCTGAGACTATCAAAGAGCAGGTGCATTTATACGGAGACTTGATTACACACAGGTGCATTCTATTTATCATCATCAGTCATTTAGGACAACATTGGATCATTCAAAGATCCTCACTGAACTTCTGGACTGAGTTTGCTGCACTGAAAGTAAAGGGGCCGAATAATATTGCACGCCCCACTTCTCAGTTTTTTATTTGTTAAAAAGGTTTAAATTATCCAATAAATTTTGTTCCACTTCACGATTGTGTCCCACTTGTTGTTGATTCATGACAAAAAATTAAAATGTTATATCTTTATGTTTGAAGCCTGAAATGTGGCGAAATGTTGAAAGGTTCAAGGGGGCCGAATACTTTCGCAAGGTTTGGTTTCATCCGACTGGACCGCACTGGACCGCACTGGTCCGCCATCATAAAGAGTACAGACAATGTGGACTTATGTGTTTCTCTGAGACGTGGCTGTGTGGGAATATACCGGACTCTGTGGTCGCGCTGGAGGGATTTAAACTTGTGCGAGCGGACCGCTGCGCGGAGGGGAGTGGGAAGAGCAAAGGCGGGGGTGTCGCGGTCTACGTGAACAAGCAGTGGTGCATCCCGACGCACGTGCATGTGGTTCAGCGTACATGCACCCAGTACCTGGAGCTGCTCGCTGTGAGCATGAGACCCAGGTATCTGCCGCGGGAGTTTTCACACACCGTGGTTCTATGTGTCTACATCCCCCCGTCAGGAGACGCAGCCGCAGCATGTGAGGAGATGCACAGAACTGTGACCCAGATCCAGACCCGCAGTCCCCGCGCTCTGATTCTGATCAGCGGAGACTTTAACCACGCCTCCCTCTCCGCCACTCTCCCGACATTCAAACAGTATGTCACGTGCCCAACTCGTGGCAATAAGACTCTGGACCTACTGTATGTTAATGTGCGGGACGCATACGCCTCCTCCCCCCTCCCCCCTCTCGGACGCTCTGATCACAGCCTGGTCCGTCTGTCTCCGGAATACACACCAGTGGTGAGAAGAAATCCAGCGCAGAAGAGGATTGTAAAAGTGTGGAGCGATGATGTGGATGAGATGCTGAGAGATTGTTTTCAAAACACTGATTGGGAAATGATCTGCAGCTCTCATGGTGAGGACATCGAGAGCCTGACACACTGCATTACTGACTATATTCTCTTCTGTGTGGATAACACTGTACCAACTAAGAAGGTGCGGTGTTTTTCTAACAACCACCCATGGGTGACCCCTGAGCTTAAAGCCCTCCTGAACCTCAAGAAAAGGGCTTTCATCTCAGGGGACAGGGAGGAGCAGAAGAGGATCCAGCACGAGCTCCAGTGGAGGATCAGGAGGGCCAAGAAGGACTATGGGAAAAAGCTGGAGCAGAAGCTGGCCCAGGGAAACGCCCGTGACGTGTGGAGAAGCCTAAAGAACATCTCCGGCTTTGTACAGAGTGCCAGAGGGACAGCGGATGGAGACCAGCACCGGGCGGATGAATTTAACCAGTACTTCAACCGGTTTGATTCTCCCCCCTCTCCATCTGCCCCCCCTCCCGCCCCCACCTCTTCACACGTCCCCAGCCCCGTGGACACCGCCCAGTGGACACTGCCTCCGGCTGCCCCGGGCCCTCCTGCCCTCCCATCCCCAGCCCCCACCTCGGACAGTACACCCCAGTCCCCCCCCCCCTCTCCATCACACCGGACCAGGTGAGGAGTCAGCTCCAGCGCCTGAAGTTGAGGAAATCCGCAGGACCGGACGGGATCAGTCCCAGGCTGCTGAGGACCTGTGCAGACCAGCTCTCTGGGGTCCTCAGCTACATGTACAACCTGAGCCTCAGCCTGGAGAAGGTCCCTGTCCTGTGGAAGACCTCCTGTGTGATCCCGGTCCCAAAAACAGCACACGCCAAGGAACCGGCTCACTACAGACCAGTCGCACTGACCTCCCACCTGATGAAGACAACGGAGCGGCTCATCCTCACCCATCTCCGCTCCGTGGTCAGCCCCACCCTGGACCCGCTGCAGTTCGCCTACAGACCCAACATCGGAGTAGAGGACGCCGTCATCTACTTCCTGCAGCGGACGCTCTCCCACCTGGAGCCCGCCGGGAGCGCTGTGAGAGTCATGTTTTTTGACTTCTCCAGTGCTTTCAACACCATCAGGCCGGCACTGCTGCAGGGGAAGATGGAGGACGCGGGAGTGGACAGTAGCCTCACTGCATGGACCATCAACTACCTCTCAGACCGACCACAGTACGTGCGGCTGCGCAGCTGTGAGTCTGAGGTGGTAGCCTGCAGTACTGGGGCCCCTCAGGGCACTGTCCTCTCACCGTTTCTCTTCACCATCTACACCTCAGACTTCACACACGACACACACAGCTCAGAAGTTCTCCGACGACTCCGCCATCGTGGGCTGTGTGTCTGAGGGGAACGAACTGGAATATCGGTCGGTTATCAAGGACTTTGTCGACTGCTGTGAGCGCAACCACTTGTGCTTGAACACCAGTAAGACCAAGGAGATGATCATCGACTTCAGGAGAAAACCACTTTCCCACACGCTGCTGAACATCCAGGGGGAGGACATTGAGCTGGTGGACAGCTTCAAGTACCTGGGTGTTCACATTAACAATAAACTGGACTGGTCCCATAATACAAACGCCCTGCACAAGAAGGGCCAAAGTCGCCTCTTCCTTCTGAGGAGGCTGAGGTCCTTCGGAGTGAGCAGGCCTCTGCTCAGAACTTTTTATGACTCTGTGGTAGCCTCTGCCATCTACTACGCTGCCGTGTGCTGGGCCCCGGGCAGCACAGAGCGGGACAGGAGCAGACTGAACAAGCTGGTCAGGTGGGCCAGCTCCACTCTGGGCTGCTCCCTGGACTCTGTGGAGGAGGTGAGGGACAGGAGGGTGCTAGCCAAAGCCACCTCCATCATGAATAATACCTCCCACCCACTGCACAGGACTGTAGAGGAGCTGAGGAGCTCCTTCAGTGGAAGACTGAGACACCCTCAGTGTAGGAAGGAGCGCTACCGCAGGGCCTTTATCCCCACCGCTGTCAGACTGTACAATAAGTCACTTTAAATGATCACTGTGTGAAAACCTGCACTACTATTGACACTGTTTCCAATTGACACTTGTCACTTTTGTTGTACATAATTATTGTCACTTTATTGTACATATATCCTGCATGTAACATGTTTGCACATTTCCTCCTTTTGCACAATCTGAGTGTCTCTATCCATGCCAAATGTGACATGTAAATTTTTCCTATGTGAGATAAATAAAGAAAATCTTATCTTAAGGCACAGTACATATTGACTGTAAATGGACACAAGATAGATTAAGATTAAGAGATTCTTTATTGGTTCATCAGTTGGGATATCACAAGTTATAGTTATAGAAGAACATGAAGCACAGCACAACTCTATACTTTAAACAAAACACAGAAGGCTGGTGAATCATCTGCAGAACACAGATTCAATTCAAGATTTTAATTTGCCATTTGCAGTCAAACCCCATTGGAGAAACTGTGCAAGGCTCCCTGTGTGCACCCAAAACTTGTGATTGGGGTAAAATCAGTGAACAAAGAAAACATAAAAAAACAGTAGCAATGTCCAGAGGAGCCTGGGGAGAGCAATCATCGCAGAATACAATGCAACATATCTGATATATTGACATGGGGAAGAAAAAAGTTGGAAGTAGTGCTGATCAGAGTATTGCAAGAGCGTGGTAGTATTACAAATGATGCAAGGAAGGTGTGTGTAAACGGGGGCAGAAAGCTGTGAGCAGAGAGAAGTGTTTTTCTCTAGTCAGCGTCTGATTTTATGTGACAGTAAATGCCTTTATCTAGCAAAGCCATGATGAAGCAGCCCTCTTTGATTTTTTTATCTGCTGCCGTGCCCGTACGTTTAACAGTTTCATGCTGGAGACAGATTAGTGAGATGGTGGTGTGTGAACAGGCTGTGTGTGCATGTGTGTGCGTATGCGTGTGTGTCTGGGTTGTGTGCAAGTGTGTGGGGGGGTGAATACAGTCACATATAGCTACCGAGGCCAGATCTGCATCACGCTGATAGTCCAAATTGAAAGATGAACTCGGATAACTGTAATGCTTTTGACCTTCAGGTATAACTGTTTGATCGTAAATATTTGTTGTAAATCCAGCAGCGAACATTAATCGGATTGAGAAGGCGAGATACAGCTAAGAAAAAGTGTTCAAAGGAAAACGATCACCCGTTTTCCTTCCACCTTAAATTCAGGATTGTATTGCGAGTGACATTGCTGTGTGCCTTGAGGAATCTGAGCAGCCTTTTTTCAGCCACCTGATTTAAATGCATTGAAGGCCAAAACCTTGGGAGTTTTTTTTGGTGGCATCTTAATGAGTAAATCTCGTCTCTGTGATAAAGAGGCTCCGGCAGAAATAATGGCTACAGTTTGAAGACAAAAAAAGATCGCCCTGACCCATCAGTGAAATCATTGTTCCTATTTTTTTCCCACAATTAAATATTTTGCCTCTAACAAATTACATGTTTTGAATTGGGAGTCGTCCATTGCCGATGCGGAAGGGTCTAAGGCAGGCATGTCCAAACTCAGGCCCGGGAGCCGAATGCGGCCCTCTGCCTTGCTAACCAAAAGTAGTCTTCGAGATCATAAACACAAGTTCGTTTGTGTCATCCATCCAACTTCAGCTCAGCCAAAATAGACCTTGTTCTAAAGCCCAGTACGTTGTTGACTCCATTTGTATACACTGTACTGACGTGGTTTTCGATTGTGTCACAAACTTTCGTCATTAATGGTGGTAATGTAGCTGGTGAGATGGTAAACATGTGTCATTCAGGCAACTTCAGCTCTGTTATAGATCATCATAAATCTCAGAACAGCCTGATGCCAGTCAAGACAGTTTTTCAGTCCGTGATGTCGGCCCCTGGACTAGTCTGGTGAACTAAAGTGGCCCTCTTACTAAAACGTTTGGACACCCCTGGCCTAAGGACAGTGATGATCCGGGACATTTATTCATATTTATTTAACTTAATTTATAGACATTGGTCCTATACACAAGTCCATTGAATATGATGTTTTTTCTCATAATACAGTGTTTTTTATTGTTGCTGTTTTTCACATGATATTGATATTGAAATTCCTTTGTTATCTTGAAAGCTTGTACTGTAGGTGTTGGTGTGTCATGATTGTTTGAAAGTAGGCATCAGCTGTTCCAGGAAATTAGAACAAAGTAAAACATTTATCTGATTAAAATCCTGAACACTTTTCTATACATCCAGAAGGATCATCAAGACTCTTCATCAAGAGAGTTTTGTTCAAAAGTGGATAAGGCAGTTCTTTCCAAAAATTCATGAAAATCCTCCTATATACCTTTAAACTGAGTGAACATGTTGACACGGGCCAATGCTGAAATCAGTAATGTTATCAGCATTATTACAGTCACTTCTCTTGGAGCTCTAAGGCTTGCATCTTCCGGGCTTGTGATGTTCCAGTCTCATGCTTTCTTCCCCTGGAGAGATGAGCTGTGCATGCAGGTACTGTATCTGTCAGAACACACAAGACCGCTGCTGCCTCCATGTTCATTCTTCTGTGACAAGCACTGAATTTATTCTGCTCAAGTGAGCAGATGTAGTGTTCAACATTCTACTGTATCCTGTACCGTCACGGACAAGTTTTCAGATTCAGTTTTTAATTGAGCTTGGTGTTGACGCTGGTTGAGTTGGACATTGTCCAGATGAAGTGGAAGACAGGCTGGAGAGTCCAAAACTTTACATTATAAAAGAACAAAGCTTTTAAATAGTAAAGTAGCAGATTGATACATGGATTTACACATGACTAACCCTAACCCAACTCAGACACAAACTGGCTTTACTTGTTCATCTTTATGGGGAATCAGATTGTTTGAATGTCTCATTAGACGCACTCCTGTACTCCCAGTGCAGATTTGTGGCTGCAGACTTGAGGAGTTCACTAGTCATAATAATTTCTTATTCACTACTTCCACATCACCCATAACACTTTGAACATTGGAAAAGCCAAGTGAGCTGCATGTGATACGGATCCATCGCTGCTGTGGACTTAACACCACAGGAAAAGTGCAGAGAGCATAAACATCTATTGCCTTTCAGTGAAGATCTTGACTTGTTTCCAAATGTAGACAATGTAATCAATTGTTTTAAATAATAATGGTTTGGCAAGTATTGAGCTTTGTTGTATTATGTGTGGAGCTAAGCGATATGGCAACAAAGTAAAATCTTGATTTTATTTCCTGCCTTAGATCATTTCGATTTTTAATTGATTTTAATTAATTTTTACAGACTGTGCTGATATTGCAAGTATAATTCATGTGCTGCTGGACCTCTCACAATAGCCTTCATTCGATTTCATTTTTCACAAATTCTATTTTTTCAAAAGCCAATTAATTGCCTAAATTCGATTTATTGCCCAGCCCTAATTATGTGATTCATCAAATGTTCCTTTTTACATCTATTATCCAAGTAAATTAGTGAGTTAGTTAATCCGTTAATTAATTGAGAAAAGTAGAAAAGTAGTACATATATTGCAAAAAGTGTACATTGATGCTCTGTAGTTTTTCAGAGCTTGTCAAATCCTTGTATTGCGTCAACGATTCACAGCAGCTTATGTTCCCATGTGATTTGTCATTTGTGTCACATTTAGGGCTGCTACTTCTGATTTAGGTAATGATATACAGCTGTCAGTTTTGTTTTCTCAGTGACACGAGCTGCGATAGTGTCAATATGTTCCCACCATCGGGGCCGATAGGACGAGATGGAGCCCCTACGATTGTGGAATCATTAATATGTTTGCTCATTTTATAGTTGCTGGGTACAAGAATGATGTGTACAAAAAACAGCTGAGGAAGCCTTTTGAGGTTGTGGCTCTCATAATTGTTGTCATTTTAGTTACTAGACATTAGAAAAAGAGAAAAGAAAAGCTGCAGCTCCCTTTTGTGCTTGTAATAAACTCACTCACTACACTTGAGGCTTGTTTCAATTCGCACATGGTCTGTTTTCGCTCTCGCGCTCTTTGCTTTACTTAAAAATCGATTGTACTGTAACTTACTTTTTTATATTTTGTGTATTTTGTGACAAACACGGATGATTTGTTTTGTGTTTCCAGAAAAAGCTGGATCCGCTTGAACATCATACGCTGCGGCAGATCAAAGGAACTATTTAAGTGAAAATGCCATTTTCAGTGAAGCAGCTTTTGTTGTATCACTGACAGTATTAGGAAGAAAGGAGGCAGACAGCCGAAATTAGATTCAAATGGAGAATCAAATAGCTTATCTATTATTACTGTGCCTCAGCTCTGAATTGTGCATAATATTTTGCAGATGATATTATTGAACATGTTTCTCATACGTATTTTAGAGTAGAAGATTTGTGATAGTTTTGTTGTGTTGTTTTTTTGATAATGTCCAAGTATGTTTCATTATTCGTAATTTAATTACCCAAAAAAATAAAATACATCATTAAAATGTCTACATCTGTGTGTATTCCTAAACGATGTTAAATCCCTATGCATAAAGCTATAAAAATACAATCCCTGACCTCTGCTGCTTTATCTCTCGTCCTTGGGCGATCCGCTCCCATTGAGTGATGAAAGATTCAGCACTGCTCCAACTTTGTCTGGAACTTAGCCTGACATGTATTATTCCATATACATCTCTGTGTGGTCACTGCTCTTTCTGTCGGCTGCGAGCCAAAGTTGAACCTGAAATTCTATTCATTATTTCATTGGAACACAGACAAATCTCACCAGGAATCGTCAATGACATTTCAGCCTCATCATGTCACTTTTTATGCCATATTAGGCTAATTAGAAAGTTGCAGTGTTGCGTGCTTCATTCATAAGTGTGTTTTATGTCTGAGAAACTAGTTGTTGTGTTACAATGTGTGTCTGCTTGAGCAGGAGCAACTGGAGGGTCAGAGAGTGTCTGGGCCTGTGTCTTCTCTGCCAAATAAGTCCAACCCCTGTTCAACTGTGTGTTAGCATAGTTTGTTTGATTCTCTGAACTGTTGTTGGCAGATGGAAAATGTATTAAAGTCCTCTGAGGGAACTGCTGTTGTGAATTAGGGCTATAATAAAATGCATTTGATTTTGCAGAATGTCTGTACAATTATGTAAACTAGACTAAATAAATTAACTATGCAGCTCTGGAGAGTTTCCTGAGCTTGTGAGTCAATTACACAATGTTCTTTAGCATCTTCTAGAATCATATTTGTTTTCAATAATTTAGTAACAAAGATTTTGCTTCCAAGAAAAACAAGTTTTTGAAAGGATCATGGGATTCAGAAGGAACTTTTCCAAATATTGGATGCAAATAGTTGTATGTTGCATCAGCAGAGAGTTTCTCTTACAGTGTGTAAAGTGTAACATTTAGCATTTTCAGAATCTGTGTAGGGTTGAAAAAGTTTTGGCGGTGAGGTCTCAGTTTTGCGCCTGTCAGTCGGCCCTAGGGCAGCTGTGGCTCCAGTAGCTTTTATAGCAGCACTGTGTATTGCCTAAATTCACAAAAATGATGTTACACAAAATAAGCGATGATTTAAGATGAGTAAGATTTTTATTTGGTCAACTCTGTAAATGCGTTATGCCTAGTGCCCAGCCAAAAGACATCACAATTCAAAAGTCCCCTATATGAAACAAAAAAGTGCGAGAGCTTACCTTTAATGTTAATACATCCTGATGGTAATGTTTTGTGAGTTCATCAGAGTCATTTATTCACTAATATTTCACCCACACCTTTCAGTAATCCATCATTATGTATCATGCTCACACATTGCACGGCTTAAATATGCGGCTTAATCCACGTAATCCACTTCAAATTGTCCTGTTTATCTTCACAATTAGCTTCCTCAAAACAGTTCTTTATGATAACTGCATGTTTGAGCATACTGTATTTTGGATTAACTACATGAGGACTCACCCTCTCGTCGCTCTGTATGTCATTCAACAGTTTCGATCACTGTAACTGTATTTGTACTGTGCATTTCAACTGAAAAATAAATGTCTTTCTTATTTACTATAGAAAAAAAAATTGCATTGTGGTTAAAATAAGAAAGTAAGTTTGAGCTGGCTACAATAACGTGTCATCAAAAACCAACGTCTTTTTTTTACAACAGCAAAAGATGTTCACTTAATCAAAAATAAATATACTTTCCTTTAAATTCAACAATGTGCTTTACCAGATCCTGAGCCTTTTTCTCCCACATCTTCTTAACAAAACCCATTGCAGCTCAATTGCACTCTACAGTATTTGTAAAGATCCATGTCGAATGCTTCAATAAATATCATGGTGTTGTTCACGATGCCGTTCGCACCAACAGCACACCCGTGTTTCTTTTCTTGTTAGTTTGACAAGAAGAGGTTTTAAAAAAGAGTGTTTTTCTTTTTCTTTTACTCTCCTTGCTTCATGAGTGCTTTCTGGTGAGATCAAGTCTGATGCAAAGGTTATTCATACGGCCATGACTTTGGTGCTGTTTTTAGAAGCCTCTGTCAGCCGTGTGGTTAACCTGATTCCCTGGGTTTACGTTCTCCTTTCACTGACCTGCTGCGCTGGTTTTTCATAGGTTCCATATATCCCATTTTAGTAATTGAGTAATGCTTAGAAGGTTCCTTTATTTAGACAAAAATGAAAGGAAGTACTTGTACTGGGCGGCTTGAAGCTCATGGGTTCGAATCCCAGTCGGAACAGGGCCTTTCTGAGTGTAGTTTGCATGTTCCCCCCGTGTCTGCTTAGGTTTCCTCCGAGTGCTCCGGTTTCCCCTACTACTAAAAACATGCACAATAGGTATGAACGTAAATGAGTGAGTGAGTGGATGGTGTTGATTGGGGGTTTTGATGCGCCAGTGTGTTTGGTGTCTCGCTTCCGTCATCACCGTGTGTGTAACGATTGGAACAATATCTGAACTCTGAACAATGTAAAATGCTTTGAGTGACCTTGGTCTGTAAAATGCGCTAAATACAGTAAATAGACATTACTTACTTACTTAATACTGCATAATTACCTGACATGTTTCGGTGGTAGACTTCTGCCTTCTATCTAGAGAAGTGAGTCAAGGTTGAAGCCCCCTCGTCTCTGTTGATGGTCCGTGTGTCCCTCTTCCTGATTTTAACCGCCTTTTGTATCCATCTTTTGAATTTTTGTTCTTCCATTCCAACTAGTTTTGCAATGTCCATTATGCAAGAGACCATTATGTAACACCATCTTGTGTCACGTCTGACGATGGCCTAAGTCTATCGCCGAAACGTGTCAGGTATTAAAGCAGCGCTAGCTTCTTTACATTTTTGTCTTATTAAAAGAAACTTCAAAGCATTAAACAGACAGAAGACAAAATTAAGTTTTAATTGTAGTTTTAATAGTAATCAAGTATTTGTTGCTGCAGGAATAAGGCTGCTTCTGCTAGTAGTTAGAATGCATCACTTTACATTATTTTCTATTAGTGGACAAACAACCCATGCTTTCCAGGTGGTCCTTCTATTTTGTCAGGAACATAATAGAACAGGTGCACCAGTGTTAATGTGACAGCTGTAATTATCAGCACACAGCAGGGATTCCTCAATATTTTTCTGTTCAAACAGAGCGTTCGTTCTTTATGCGTATTAAAAGTTGTCCGTACAGACTTACGTAAAGGCCCTGGCAGTAGGAGTGAGTGGTAACAGAGAACAGAGCCTCCAGAGCCCATGGCTGTACATCAGAGGACAGATGTTGATGAATATTTTATAAACACGTGTGAACCGTGAATTAATGATTTGGGTTTGTATGATATGGTCACATGTCCTAGTGAGAGAAAATAAGGCCTGCCAGTGCATCCCACCCCCCACATATATCTGGACACGACGAAAACAGATCTCGGTACTGAAGGCATGTGTCTGATGAATGGTAGTATGAAAATAATTGCCACAGCTTTAGTCATTGAAAAATATAAGAATTTGGACGCTTGTTACTCCACATGAAATGGTCAACAAGGGGTTTTTATTGCTGCCTGGAAAGTTCTGCAGAAGCATGCAGTAGGTCTGTCAAAACAAAATGGATAGGGGCAAATTAGCTGAAAATATGGTAATTATGTTGGATCTGAAGTCATAACACTCTAGATTGACCAATTTAAGTAACATTTTTTTTCATGTGAACCGTGAGTAATGGTTTTCTAGTGCTTTAGTTGGTTTGCATAGAGTTGAAATTGTGTAAGGTCTTTGCACTGGCTTCCTGTGGCTCAGAGAATAGACTTTCAAGCACCTCTGCTGGTGTACAAGTCTCTCGCAAGTATAGTGCGAGAGTGATATAGGGAAATGTTAGTGCCATATGTACCGACTCGGACTCAGAGGAGCACAGGGACTGGCCTCCTGCTGGTGCTCAGAGACAGGACTAAACATGGGAAGGCAGCATTTCAGATTCACGCAGCTAAATTCTGAAACAGTCTTCCCTAAAATTTTAGACATGTTCAAACAGTTTTGTTTAGCTGTGCATACAACTGAAGGATTGCATTTTTATTTGGCATGGAGGTATGTGGAACAGATGCTCGAGCCAACACAACTGTTTTTTCTCAACGTGGAGAAGCAGCGGCTGTATTCCGAGGTCACAGAAAGACAGAGACATTCGATTGTGAAATGCCAAAATATGGATATGCCGTATATTGTTTGAGCACCAATATGAATATAATATTTGTTCTGGAAGTGTCTGTCAGCGGTGTGGTTTAACTGCTGTGCTGGTTCTTCATACAATGTATCCAATGTGATGCGTTGTGGTTATAGCTGTAATCATAGTTCTACAGAAACAAGGCTGTAGAACTATGATTGTGTTTTAGGATCAATCTGAATATTCCATTTTCTATTTAAATACATTCTTGGATCACAGGAAAAAATATAACCTGTAAGATTAATCTGACCTATAGAACATTGTGTGCTTTCCTCTCAGTATCATTCCTTTTCAGCTTCACACATGAGAAACATTGGAACCCTGTCCTCCTCGACAGTTCTTCAACGCATCCATCATTCAACACACTAGCACTGTTCCATTTTCTTCACATTGTATTAATATTTATGTAATATGCACATGTGGTGTTGTTAGCTCTCTTTTTTCTCAGCAAGAAGGTGCTGGATTTGATTCCACCTCTGTGAGTGGAGTTTGCATGTTCTCCTGTATCTGTGTAGGTTTCCTGCTGGTGCTCCGGTTGCCCCAACCATTAAAAAATCTTAACAATAGCTCCCTCTCTGTCTGGGGCCAGATTCTGAAATCTCATCATCTCTTCCTGGTTAATTAAATGCCAATAGATAATTAGTTAATCGAGTTATTATGAATGAAAGATGTCTTTATTAGTCCCACAGTGGAAGAATTACAAATGTATTTATGTATCAGAACAATGAAAGACAAGGCTTGGCAAGTTTATTTGTATAACATAGTTCACTAGCAAGGCAACTCAAAGTGCTTAATCAACAATAAAAGAAACCATTAAAATCATAAAAGGCATTAAAAACACATTGAAAATAGTGAAGATACAATCCTCAACTTCAAAACCTGGATTTGAAGATTTTCAGAGTAGACACCCGTTTCACATTTTCAGGAAGGCTGTTCCTTCTGGCTGTATAAATATTCAGTGTACAATTAGATTATACAAAGCAGATACAGTCTGCTTGCACCAGATTGTAGCTTGATAGCTGTAGTCCTAAATGCACATTAGATACTGTGCACTCTCTAGTTCCATAAAATGTTCTTCTGGCTATTTTAGCTCGCAAGCCCCCGCCGGCGGGGGCAAACGAGAAAAAAAATACATCTGCTGGCAATAGCAGATCTATCAATCAACACCATTAAACGTGAATCGGACAATACAGTATACATATACATCCTTAACACACATGCACGGACGATTTCAGAATTTGCTGTCAACGTTTTCATGACAAAAATACGGTTTTAATGTGACAAAAAGCGATTGTGAAAAACCCGGAAGTTACCATGAAACAACTAGCTAGCTTAGCTGTTACCTGCCTAGCACGTCCCGGTGAAACCTTTGGGAGCTAACTATTTTATTTGCAGTCATTAAATACATTTCGAATTATAAGGGTTGTCTAATATTTGTTCAAATATGTATATATTTTTATTTTAGAATGATATTCGAATTTTGAAGTCGAAGCCCTGGTGTTAAGCAGCGCTGTAGAGGCTAGAGGACGCAGTCTGTTCGCTGCTCGTTCTGTGAGCGGAGGAGAACGTCCCGCTCAGACTCTACTCAGCACTTTTCACTGCTTGTAATTCTTACACAGCTGAATCAATGACCTCAAGTTTTCAATTAAATGATGTATTATGATACAACTTGTATGTAGTAAAAAGCATTTTTATGAACTACTTAGAAAAAAATCGGGTATAGCTTCTTTACCTTCTATGGAAACCAATATGCATTTTTGTATTGTCACAGAAGCATTTGCCTTGAATTAGAAATATAAATAAAAAACAGCTGCTGTGTGCTGTGTATGCCTGGAGTTTGAAGTGCTTGACATTTACAATGAGGGCCGGTTCAAATTGAAAATCCAGTTGTCCGCAGATTCATTTCTTTTATTAAGTTAAAGCTATATTTTATTGTCCCCGTTGGGAAATGTGTCCTTTGCATTTGCCGCTAGGGCCTCTGTCAGGAGCAGTGGTCGCCGTAGAGCAACGCTTGGAGAATTGTTTTAAATCAATATTGAGATTTAAAATGCTGAAAATGTATAATAACGATCTCCGGCTGTCATGGATTACAATACAATTACAATACAATTTATTCTTGTATAGCCCTAGGTCACAACAAAAGTCATCTCAGAGGACTTAATTTGGTGTTTAGTCGCTCTTTAACTTTTTTTTAACTCATAAACTGCATAAGTATGTTTATTGTAGTGTTGTCTACATATCCTGGTCATTTTTTTGACATTTTAGTTCAAATTTGATAAAATATCACTTTTGAGCCAAAAAACGCTGTGTGGCGCCCTCTCAACCTTTTTGGTGGTACTACATTTGAATTTGGTTCTGGCCTCTCCATTGACTCTCAAGTTCTCTATGACATCAGTTGTTTTGTGTGACGTCAGTCTGTCAGAGCCAGTGATGTGAACCCATTCAACTCTCACACACGCCCCAGCTGCAGTTTGGAGTATTCTGGCGCCATCTAGTGGATTAAAATTAAATTACATGAGTGATTCTGAGATTATTGAGTGTGATTAGGTTCAGGTGTGTAGCTTTACAATTATCTTAGTGTGTAAACAAGGGTGGAATGAGACTTTCTTGTCTGTAAACTATTGCTTTAAGCAGCAATGACAACTGTCTGTTTTTTTTTTTTTTTTTGTGACAAGTGAGCTGTCAATCACAGCCCAGACCACGCCCAACTCTAAGCCCCCCTTCTTGTCCCTTAGTCCTCCAGGCAACGCCCTTTTTAGAGACAATTTTCAAATCTTCATGTGGGCGGAGTAAGGCTGGGCACAGGTGTTTAGTCGCTCTAAACCATTGAAATCACCAACACAGGTCAGAGAATCAACAGTTAAAACACATGAAGAATATAAAGCACACACAGAAGAAAATGTCCATACATGTTGTAGAATGCTAAAGTGTCCTGATCATCACCAATCCTTTCTGTTGGACACTAACTGTCCAACAAGACCCTCCTGCATCGACAAGGAAAAACTCTTAAAAAACCCAGTGGGAAAAAGTGAGAAACCTTGGAGGAGAACTAGGGAAACCCACAGGGAGGGAGACCCATATGAGAAAGGGATCCGCTCCTCCGGACGGACAGGCTAATGATCTAGGACCTAAGCTAGCTACAGAACGTGGACCAGTGGCCGCTGAACGTGGACAGGTCCGGTGCAGGACTGAAACACTCCCAGGCGGGTCGGGCGGGGCAGTCCGCAGGTGTAGATGGAAGAGGCCAGGCTCAGAGATCCCGTCATCGTACCATGAAACAGACAATGGGACAACGGGTGAATAGCAATGAACAAACTACAGTCAAAATCCTAATAATGTTAAACAGGTAAAGTAGGAAGGAGGAGAGGATAGTGCTCAAGTTACCATACTTCTCCCAGCAAACTGACTCCCTATGCAGCTTGACTGACAGTCTGAGGAGTTTAGCCTTCCCAGAGTCTTACCTTCCTAGCCATATGCTAAACTAAAGAGGACTGTTTTAAACCTAGCCTTGAATAAAGAGCGTATCTGGAAGGAGGTGAGACAGCAGCAGCCACGGCTAGGCTAGTCTAGGCTACAGCTCCAAGATTCATGGATTGCACACCAGGTGGGCAAACCGATCCAGGCAAACCTAATAATATATTATATATCATATGTACTATATATAATATATAAACTATATGTAATACACAACATAACATGCAGCATAACATATAACATAATATACAACATAACACAATACACAACATATATATATATATATATATATATATATATATATATATATATATATATATATATATATACCTAATTATATGCTAAATTAAAGTAGAGTGCTTTAAGCCTGGCCTTGAATTGGATTGGATTGTAACTACACAGCGGCCCTCGTTAGCTGCAGACACGGTTGGACAAAGAAAGCTTGTCAGCATCTATTCTTTCTGCAGAAACTTAACTCTAAATAGCCTTGTCTTACCACACCATAGTACAAATTACATCTCGTACAAAGGTCTGGAGGTGCTCCATTGAGCTCCGTGAACAAGTGGGAGGGGTTAACTCCTTTTGCAGATTGAAACGATTGGATCTGAGTTTACTGTGACGTATGTAATGCGCCCGAGTGAGTTGTTAGCATCTAGCATTTAGCCTAGCCATCTCCTTTGCCGCTAACAGAGCCTGTGGGGAGTAGCGCCACAATCTTGACCAGCGATTACATTTGCTAAACATTCCTCTGGCTCCTGCTTCAATTTCTTGATAGAACCAGACCGGATTACTTTACTCTCGCATTCTTCGCCATTGCCAAACTACAACCTGCCCGTTCGGTGCAAACTCTTGACGTCACCGGCACCGACCTAAAACACTCGCCTTCCGCGCTCTGAGTAGCCGGTCGAAATACGACCAATTGTAATCGCTAACACAGGGACCAGACCCAGACGTTACATGCAGTGAAATGATGATTGAGCGGAGTGAACGGATGGCTATGGCCAGGCTAGACCAGAATACTTTACCATTGCATTCTTCACCTTTGCCAAACTACAACCTGCCCGTTTGGCACAAACTCTTGACATCACCCACATCTAACTAACACCCACCTCCCGCACTCACTGATTGGTCGGATGGAATTCGACCGATGTAATTGCAAACACAGGGACCAGACCCAGACGTTATATGCAGGGAAATGATGATTGACCGGATTAAACAGATGGCTAAGGCCAGGCTAAACTCTAAAGAAGGTGCTCCGCCCTGCAAAGACGACTGTTCCATCTTCTTAGACCCTCATGCTGCTAACATGTACAGACTGTCGGGGCGACAGTAGCTAAGGTGGTAGAGCATTACGTGGGCTCGAGCCCGACCTTCACCATCAACTCCCACTGTCTGCTGTCGTTGTGTCCTTGGCAAGACACTGGTGACCTCTGGGAACACCAGCCACAGTGGGGCGGCTGCGGCTGTAAAGTGCCAAACTGTCGTTGTGTCCTTAGGCAAGACACTTCACCCCCATTGCCTAGAATGAGTCTGGTGTGTGTGTGAATGGTTGGTGGTGGTCGGAGGGGCCAATGGCACATACTGGTTGCCTCGCTTCTGTCAGTGTGTCCCAGGGCAGCTGTGGCTACAGTAGTAGTTTATCACCACCGTGTTTGGAGTGAATGAATAATGACACATGTGAAGCGTCTTTGAGTGTCCAAAAAAGCGCTATATAAAACCAGTGCATTATTATGAAAACATACAATTATGTACTTTAAACTTATTATGCCAGAGATAGAGATTGTATCGTCATTTATTACGCTAAATTCAGAGTTGTTTGCACTCATTATGCTAAAGATAGAACTTTAATACTTGTTTGCTTTTGATGCTACAGTTAGAGATTTTATTTAATTCAGTATAGCGTTATTGTTAATTTATCTTGTGTGCTATACTCATACTGTTCTGTAACTGGCGATGCCATCCATCCATCCATTTTCTACCCTTTAATCCATTTCTGGATCAGGGGGGTGGCAATCAGAGATGCCACCCAAGTCTCATAGCACCAGCCCCTCACTGACCCTCTGCAGGTGGTGAGTCCACAGGAGGACGGTGAGAGCATAGCCTTGATCTTTCAGTGGGAGCTTTGGGCAAAGTGGGGTTAAGTGTCTTGCCCAAGGACACAACGACAGCAGTCATCAGTGGGAGTCGGTGGAGAAGGTGCAGAGGTGGGAATTGAACCCACGACCTTCTGGCCTTAAGGCCAATGCTCTACCAACTGAGCTACTGTCGTAACTGGCGATGCAACACAGAAATTTCCCCACTCTGGGACGAACAAAGGATATCTCAATCTTAATCTTAATCTTCTTCCCTCTGGCTGATGATATCATTTTCTGACATCGCAAGACCTCTCAAAATGCAAAAATCTTCATTCCACAAGCTGTTTTCAGTTTAAATAAATCACTTAAATAACTTTGTACTGTTTTTGTTAATTATTTTCACCGTGACAATTCTTTCTTGTGCTGTTTTAGCTTGTTTTATTTACGTACTAGTCTGGAGAACACTGAGATACCTTTTGCACATGCTTTCCAATGTCATTTTACTGCAAATGGCAAATGGACTGAATCTGAAATATATGAGAGGCCTTAAAGTGGTTGGACTTAACTTTTTTCCCTTATCCATGCTGGCCTGAATTCTTGTGCAGGACCTTGCCTTTCCGTGCACGGTTTCAAGTGCTTTTCTCATTTGGGATTTGAAGTGTCATTGCTGCATACTCATTCAGTGGGTCTGCCCAGAGAATACACTATCATGTTGTATTTCAGGCCCGCTCTTCACATCTTCATTGCACAGACGCGACGCTTGTTCGTGTAATTGTATCTCGATGAAAGGTGCTGGACCCATTCAGGTGTGCGCGGCTCCTGTTCAAGACAATAATTGCCTGCGCTGCTTTTCCCTTTGGTAATTGTCTTTTGATTGAGGTCATCAGGACAATTAAAAGCACTGAGGGGTGAAAAGTGGCAGCAAGAGGCGTGGGACAGTGAGGCCAACGGTGGAAAACTAGAAGAACAAAACATGGACGAGATAATTGAGCTTGGAGAGACCCAGGACAGTGTGTGGTGTGGTACAGGATTTGGCTCCTGTCTGCTTCTGAGCTGAGAGCATTTCATTAGATCTTTATAAAGATGCTCCCCTCCCTGGACTTTTACCAAGGAGAGGAAGTCTGGAGAGCAGGGAGTTTGAACACAACCACACTCTTCTTTCCCACCCGAGGATGTTCCTTCGGGGACAGATCTTTGAACAGATTTGTTTCAGTTGTCCTTTCAGTTGGGCTGTCTCTTGAGGGAAGGATGTATATAATCCATAGCACTTGTGTTTGGCTCCTTATTTTTATGTTTTTCTTAAAAACCAAATGACAACAAAATAAGAGATTTACATGGTTTTAAGTTATTGAGATTGTAATCAAAGACTTTTGGAAAATAAATAATTTAATAATCTTGTTATATGTACTCCTCATGTAAATTGTTTGAGCTCAGGGCAAGTTGTATACACAATGGACAACTTCTAGGTGAAACTCATTTACTTCTGTAGAAAAACTTTTAATGCAAAGCTCACATTTTGCCAAAGGCAATGAGTTTGAAATAGACCTTGTAATTTGAAAACAGAAGTGAATGGACTTTTGAACATTATTCTCATTTTCACTTGTATAACATGCTGTAAATCTACAAACTTTAAATAAATATTCAAGAGTCAGACTTATGTTGGATATGCAGACAATGAACTCAGGGAGAGGACTATGGAGCATTGGGTGGAACATGTTTGCTGAATATGGTGTAATTGAGTATTTCAACGGAATAAAATATTGTTGAATCAATAAACAACACATATATGGATGTTTCTATATGAGGTGATATAATCATGGATTAAATAGTTAATAAGTTGAGTAATGTGTTTTTTAATAACAGCCAAGCTGCACTGTTCTGACCACAGACTTAATGAGGGCATGAAAATAAGCTCTATGAATCTGTGTCCTCAATAAATGCAGACAAAAAAAATAAGCGGCCATAAAGACTCTTTACAATGTTGGTTTATAATTCATTCACTCTGCATATGGTGGAGTCTGCCCTGAGACAGACTGATGGAAGCAGGGCTGCCACACAATTGTTCTCTCACCTGAGGACATAAATGCATCACCGTTTGCCGTTGTTGCATCTCAACAAGACACATGGAATCGTGTAAATGGTCATCAGGAGCATTAATGATTCAGTGTAAATATCTAAAATGATTTCCTTTAGTTGAAGTTATCAGCGTGAGTAACCCACACACAAGTACAGATGGATTCATCACTGTTACCTATTAGAAGCAGACTCTGAGATTGCAAATTTGGAATTGCTTCTTTTGTCTTTAAAAAAAAATTGAACGTTATTCATTTCACATAGTCAAGTGTATTAAACTAATCTTGTGTTAGTTTAAGATTCTCAAAGTGCATGACGTGTACAAAACCTTATCCCTGTTCGATGTCGACCTTTTGAAAGAGTGGAAGTCCAGGAGCGTTCAGGTTTAACTCTGGCCAGTGCCGCTGCAGCCTTCAGGACCAAATTGGCCGTGTGCATTAGTCTAATGGTACTATTTTTTGAGACTTGGTTCTGCTTTATTCTTTTGTAAGTTTGATTGGCGGAGAGTGAGTCTGAGTCCTCATGTCTGGCTCTGCTCAGAAAGAGGTTCCAGTGGAGAGAATGTGGAGTGCAGTTTTATTTTATTTTATTCGCACAAGCGACCGGTGTGTCTCAGGATGACAGACAGACAGTTGCCATGTCTCACACACACACACGTTGTCATCACAGACACATGAATGGAACCTTATTTCCTCAGAGCACATTGCATAAACATATTCACAATGTGCTCTGTGCCAGTGAGACTTCAAATAATGATTTATATTCAAACAGACTGTCAGAACTGGTTCTTGATTAGAAGAGACAACAACACTGTTCAACACTGGAAATGGAAAAAAATGGAAACCAAAAAAGTCATGTATTTATCTGCAGGGCTTTGCTACATCTGTCTGGTGTCTACAGTGTATGTGCACAATTTATACTTAAAAAAAAAAAAAAAAGGTTTAAATCATGGTAGCACAGTCTAAATTATGTCTGTTTAAAAGTTGTGGCAAGTTTGTTTGTATAGCACAATCCATACACAAGTAAAAACATAAATAATCCCAATACATTGCTGGTAGAAGAATTATCCTTAATTTGTCAAAAGATATTCCATTCTTTTCAGCATGAGACCAGTCCCTGTGCTCCAGAGAGTCCCAGCAGGATACCAGTCAGTCCCTGTGCTCATCAGAGTCCCAGCATGAGACCAGTCCCTGTACTCCTCAGAGTTCCAACAGGAGACGAATCCCTGTGCTCCTCAGAGTCCCAGAAAGAGACCAGTCCCTGTGCTCCTCAAAGTCCCACAAGGAGACCAGTCCCTGTGCTCCTCAGAGTCCCAGCAGGAGACCAGTCCCTGTGCTCCTCAGAGTCCCAGCAGGAGACCAGTCCCTGTGCTCCTAAGAGTCTCAGCAGAAGACCAGTCCCTGTAAACCCTGACAAGTAAAGTTTACTTGAAAAAACCATGGAAATAAATTGCGTATTAACTTCACTTGAATTATTCGAGTACATCCTTTACTTGATATTACCAAGTAACTCAAGTGATTGCAATAAAGTTTAAATTTCTTCTTATGTTCCGACCGGGATTCGTACTGAGAACCCTGTAGTTGAGAGTTAATGGTGCTACCCACTCAGCCACCAGGCCACCCTGCCATTGTCACACCTGCCTCATTAAAGAGTCTACACATCAAAATGTCAAAAGTGAGGCTTACTTGAACAGAAACAGTTCAATTCAAAGAAAACCCTGAGTGACATAGGCAAGCTTTAAATAAACTAACAATAAATGAGTAATATTTACTTACTGGGAAAAATCTATTTAAAATAACTTTGATATCTGAAGTACGATTGAAGTTAGGGTTTACAGCAGCAGGAGACCAGTCCCTGTGCTCCTCAGAGTCCCAGCAGGAGACCAGTCCCTGTGCTACTCATAGTCCCAGCAGAAGACCAGTCCCTGTGCTACTCAGAGTCCCAGCAGGAGACCAGTCCCTGTGCTACTCATAGTCCCAGCAGGAGACCAGTCCCTGTGCTACTCAGAGTCCCAGCAGGAGACCAGTCCCTGTGCTCCTCAGAGTCCCAGCAGGAGACCAGTCCCTGTGCTACTCATAGTCCCAGCAGGAGACCAGTCCCTGTGCTACTCATAGTCCCAGCAGGAGACCAGTCCCTGTGCTACTCATAGTCCCAGCAGGAGACCAGTCCCTGTGCTACTCAGAGTCCCAGCAGGAGACCAGTCCCTGTGCTACTCAGAGTCCCAGCAGGAGACTGTGCTTCCCAGAGTCTAAGATGCATAATCAGGCACTATTCTCCAGCGGTTGATATGTTCGAGATCCTTTTTTTTAATACTTGCCAAATCAAGCCGGATATAAAATCCTCTCCTGTCAGCAGTACGTAAAGTAAGCACCACAAAGAGAACATCCCTACTTTTGTTGCGTTTCCGAAATCCATAGTTGACAAAACAGAGCTACACAACGAGGCAAACAAAGGGGGCAGACAGCAGGTTCCGTTAACAATAAAAGCAGAGGAGTGGCAGACGCCTGTGTTTATTTATTGCATTGCTATTGTCTGCCTTTATGACACTGTGTTTTTGTTCTTCTTCTCTCTGTAGAAACAACAGAAGCACACCACTAATTGTCTGAGCCACTAGCCCTGCTGCTGGTGGTCCACGGAGGACACCGAGTAAATGAGGTGAGCAGCCCACACCAGCCATAAATCCTGTTCCATCTCCACACGCCTCTTACACTTACTGTGATCGCTGACAAACGAGTGCATTGGCTACTTTGGAAATGCACAAACTAAATTAGTGGAATATCTTTATAACAATGTTTTCCTTTGATGCTTTTAGTTGTCCTATTAATAATCACTATACAAACTAGAATTGAAATCACACACTCATTTAAAGGTATTGAAATGTGTCTCCTGTATCACCAGAATGATTGACCAATAATCTGGATGATCCACCCGAAAGAAGAAAATCCTCGCATTTAATTGATACAAAATAAGATTCCAAACCAGGACAACATTTGACATTTAATTTTTAATGAATGTCAAACATCTTGGAATTAGTGATGCCAGTGACATGACATTGCTTTGATAATTGTTTTATGTTCATAGATAAATTAGATTAGAGAGTAGATTTGACATTTTGACAAACACACATATACAAATATTACATTAGAAGGACTTGTATGGAACCATAAACATTATTATTCACTCTAATGGCAAAAAATAATAATAATCACAGGGGTATTAAAGTTTTTTTTTTCCTAGTATCAAAATCAGGATGGTTATTTAATTAGACTAAATAGATTGCGGCAATTCAAATTGACATTTTCATTTGTGAACGAATCAGACCACAACATGTCTGTATCTTATTATCTTTTACTTAAGAAAGAGTCCTGCAAGTCACTCTCTGACGCTGATGGGCTGAGAGAGAGAGCTCTTCTCCTTTGCTCTTTTCTCTCGAAAGAAGGCTGAGCTAAGAGCTAAAATGGGGTCCAAGGCCAAAAATACTAGAAAATAAAAAACTGGGAAAACCAGGGTGACTGGTGACCACTTGTGAAAGCTCATGGGGACCCAAATTAATAGATACAATTAAAACATTAAACAACTCAGGTGTATTTTGTTATAGTTCTAGTCATGGTTTGATATATGTTCAAATATATGTAAAAGTCTAAACCAACATCCAAGCTAGTGCTGAACTTGTATTGTACTACTGGAATAGTAACAATTGTATTAAGATTAAGAGATCCTTTATTCATCCCACAGTGGGGAAATTTCAGTGTTGCATCCCAAGTACAGAACAGTAGGAATAAGGAGCACACAGCAGAATATAAATGAATATTAACCATACTAAAAAATAATAATGGAATAATGCCTAATTAAATCTAGAATAGAGTATAACCTATTAAATAAAGCCATAACTGACATAAAAAACGAATCTAAAATGACAAAAATTAAGCCTCAAAACTCTATGCAATGTCCTGATTTAGCCCTGAGCTCCAAGCTGAATACGTCTGCACAAACCATACTGAAGTGGAGTCCGAACAACAATCCTCTTTCTACTAGCTGTATTTGTAGCTGTTGACTCGCTGCTGGGCTCTTGTCTGTTGATGAAGTCTTATCCCCCATGTCATCCAATCATTACAACTCACTATCTACAACACAATCTAGTCAATTAGAATAAAAACGAGGACTGAAGCTAATTATTCTCCTGAAGTGGAGCAATCACCCCTATAAAAAGGGACAAAAGAAGCCAAAGCACAATCAGGCCCTGAGCACCGCGACTTGTGCTAATTGGAGGTTTAACTGTTGTAGCTTCAGAATGAGCCGCCGCCCGCACAGACGCTTGGTGTAATTGAGGTCAGTGTTCTGAGGGCAGCCATTGGACCAGGCCTCAATGAACTTTGGAAAACTCTCTGCTGTGTTTACTGTTTAATGGTGAGAGGGAAAATGTATCTGAGAATTCTTTGTAAATGTGTGTTGCGCTAACAAACCCACTATGCCATATATGAAAGCAAACTTGTTTTGTGTTCATTCTTGTTTAGTAATCTTTATTTCCCGGCATTCGATAAACGCCAGAGCTGCAACTATAACAGTTTGCAGATTTTAATTTTCAAAGTGGGATATATCTGCTTTTCTGAACTTGTAGTTAGTTTGATTTATGTCATGCCTGCAGAACACAATTTCACATATATTTACACTAATACAGGTTTTCAAATAAGATTAACTTGAGAGATCCTTTGTTCGTCCCACAGTGGGGAAATTTCAGTGTTGCATCACCAGTTACAGAACAATAGGGATGAGGAGAACAAGATAAATGAACAATAACTCTAAAAAAAATTACAAAATCTAACTTTGGCATAAAAAAAGCAGTACACAATTTCTTGCTTTAGCATTATAGGAAAGAAATCTCCAACTTGCATAATTGTCCTCACTAGCATAATGAAGATGCAAGAATTAAGTGTAAAATATAAGTATGAATTAGGGAATAACAAGAGAATAATGCATCAACAGGAAACAGATACATTTGGTACTTGAGGTGGTCGAGTAATGTATCGAGCTGTTTTCCTTTTCACACTTCTGCCGTTGTTGTTTTATTCATATGTGAAAACACAGATGTGACTGTGAGCCAGATGAACACTGCGTTTGACCCTGGTGGCACTTCTCGCTTCTGTCCAGAGCAGCTTTAATGAAGAGGCAGACCTGCTAACACTGCAGAAGGGACCCTCTTCAACAAGTATGGGGTCACCATGGAAACCATTTCTGTTCTTCTCGATCGTCAGTGGCCTTACAGGTACGAACTGTAAAAGGGTTTGACACTTATGCTACTTTGACACTGCCAGGTTGTGTTCCCAAATCAGATTTTTTTGCTCAAATCAGATATTTTTACGTCACTCAATGTTCACAGTACACAATAATCGTAACACCTTTTTGCTGTAGCGTGAAAGTAATGTGACTGTGAAAGTTACTCACATGTGCAAAGGGAGATTTATGATGTCATATTCAAAGGGAAGACATGCTAAACGTGTAAAGTCTGTGGCTCTCCAAGTTTCCAAAAAATTGCTTGTCTTATGTTCAGGAATTCACCCTTCGGTCACTACTGTATGCGTCTAAACAGCATGATATTCCACATGAGGAGACTTGAATGCCCACAGAATACACAGAGATAATAGACTGAAACACTGAATCATATTTGAAGTCAGATTTGTCCAAATGGGTTTTCCAGATGTCGTGTCCTGTATGTATGTGGCAAGTTTTGTACCTGCCTAAACTTCCTTAGCAGTTTAGTGTAGTAGTCCAACTTTTTTCTTCACTTGGGAAAGCACACAATTGGACTGCCACCAGAACCACAAAACCACAAAACCAGTGGATCAGCATTTTCACTCACAAACTCTTGGAGCGTGGGGCTGTTTTCACCAGTGGCTCCTAACCCGTGCCTCTCCATTCTCCAGTGACCTGTTTGCAGGCTTTAGACAACAGTTTTGAAGACGAATGGCCTACTTTTTTTCTAGAAAAAGTGCCACCTCTTGTGATTGATAACACATCAAGGAAACATCGTCTTTTGTTGGCTTACAAATTTAACAGGAACAGAAGCACACAGGGTATGACAATTCTCTAGACAAGAAGCTGGTGAGGGCCGTGGCTGGTTTGACGCTTTTATCAAACTGCTATAATACATGAGAGTCTGCCCTGAAATAGACATTATTGATTTGTTTAGAAGAGGCCACTTGCTACTTTGCTATCTCTTTAAGGTTATTGTTTTGCTATCACATCAACAATATTAATTGTCTGTGAATGCTGTGTTTTTAAGTGAGAAAGTCATACTATGAAATGGCAACTATGCACATCTAACAACCTGGGTCACATTTGAGTCAGTCTCTTTTGCTTGCAGTGTGAATGTTTCCGTACATACATATATGTTTGATTGTCAAATACAATTTTAACTTCAATTTCTTCTAAATCACAACAGTAGTTATCTCAGAGGACTTAACAAAAGTTGAATTTGCCAACGTAGATCAGAGAATCAAACATTTCAAACACAAGAAACGCCCCTTGAGCCACCTTCCATTGTTTTGAATAATCCCCGTACGTCCATAAATGTTGTTGAATATTGAGTTCACAAAGCTAAGTAACCTCCTGAAAGCAGGCATTGGAGTTCAGTGTTTTTGTTTTGTTTCTTTAAATTAATGGTTACATTTCCAACAACTGTACACACTCTATTATTAGGCATGAAAGGGAAGGTAATGGCAGCCGATGAACCTGATGCCGGAGTACTGTACGCGTTTAGAGTGGTTCATCTTCCCCAATGATGCCAGTGGCAGAGTGAAGCCATAAAAGTCCCACTTTGAGTGTGTCGAGCCGAACATGCTTTTACCCTTTACAACTCTCTCAAATGTGTCTAGTTTTAGAAAGCGAAAGCCTCAACAGCGTTTCAATATTATGAGCAGCCCGAGAAATGAGAAGCTCAATCTGAAGTGTGATGCAGTCTTTGTCTATTATGACATGACGGCTGTATAATGGGTTATTGACCCACTATTCTCTGAATATTCTGACATTTTTCTCTTTGAGAGCAGGGTCCTTTGTATTGTTGCACGTTTCTCCCCACCTGTCTCTGCTTTCAAGTGCCTTTTATTTCTGCCAATATTGCACCAACGAAAAAGGCAGCAATGGATTTTTCTGTTTTAAATATTCTCCCTGTAACAAAGTCAATACAATGCACCTTCTTAAAAGTTTCTTCAGCCCCATGCTTCCTATCGCAATATTATGATTTCATTTATTCCATGGACGTCAGAGAAGTCGACTTTTCCACTGTACAATAAAACAGTAAGTGAATGAATTGTAGTATTTAAAATCCTTGATTGATAGGCAAGGTCTTTCCCCATTGGCTTAGTTTGTCTCCTCCACAAATCTTGCTGGTGGTATGATAGAATTGGTATGTCAGAATCTTACTGACACACACACACACACATACACACAACATACTTTAAAGAAACACTATATCATACTGTTATACCGTGCTACTGCTTTATAAAGTCATTTAGAACATGGCCGTCAAAGTGAACAATCTTAAACATTCTCCTGATGCAGTCTTGAGTTATTTGTATTCAAGAAACAAAACTACAGCATCTAAACGACGACAAAGCAAGGCAAACATTTAGAGTTTCCCAAAATTCTCATGGGACTGAGGTTGATGCATGCCCTCTGCATTTGCATAGGAGCATGGTGTCTCTCCACATGAATAGTCAATGCTATTCATCGAAAAGCCCAAGCATTAATGAGAATCGCCTACATTTTGTATAGTGAGAATGTTCAAGAAATAAGAAAATATAGAATTGCATTTTGCATTGTGAATCTAGCCGTCAGGGACTTGTGAACTTGCAGTACTTGGCAGAAGAATTAAAAGTTTAGACAGCTCGTTCTATTGTTACAGAGTGAAGCAAACAGTGAGAAAACTGGCCACATTTTTAGGTCTTGGCAGTCGTGCATCTTTGGTGTTCTCTGTGATCATCAGTTTAATCAGCATCATGGGATTTTGTTTGTAGATACAAGAACGTTATCGTACAACGGGTAGAAGCTGAAGTCACACTTTTTCTATGGCCACAAATTGGCTTAAGAAAATTAATGTGATTCCTATTTTAATCTGGCTTTTTATTGTTCTCCAATGCTTTGAGTGCAATGTTGTAAGTACTAGTCAAGGTCCAATAGTTTCCCTATGGCAGCAGTCGCCCAGTACCTCCCTGATCGACCCTTTGAAGTTAAATAGTTATTCAAATCTACTATTAACTCATGCCATTTTTGTTGATTTTCACAGATTTTTAAGACCCATATTGTGTACAATAACTAAGTGAAATCTGAAACTACATTCTCAAAGACTGGACTGACAACTTTCATAATTAAAATCATTTTGTTTCTAGTTTATTTCGTTCTCCTGTGATCCCCAGTCAAGTAGATGGAAGTTTGAACCAGCCAATGACAAAATATTGAGCATCACAAAAGGTGGTGACTGGTATATAGCCCTCTTAAACATGCACACAATAAAGCAGGAGATTCACCAACGGTTGGGCAATTTTCAGGGCTGGTGGCTGGCGGCGTTTCTGGGGCAGAGCAGGATTGCACCGCATGGCAGGATCCAGGAACCTGCTGCAGTGAGAGATGTCAGATGTCATAGTGAGGAGAGAGAGTCTGCTCCAGAAAACTTGCCATTGAACAATCTGCAAGGCTGTATCACCCCTCCTCTGTTGGTTAAAAGCGACAGAGAAAGGGGTGCAGAACCGTTAGAGATATATTGCAGATGTTGACAAATTCTGTCTCGTCATTTATGCACGCAACTTCTGGCATTGCACATGGGTCATCGAGACATATCCCATTCACCTATGGTCATTTTGTGGTATCACAGGGCCGACAACATAGCTACCAAGACATTCCTGACTTGGATTCCACCTCCAGGCCTTTCTGTGTGGAGTTTTCATGGGTGCTCCGGGTTCCCCTACCACTAAAAACATGTCCAATAGGTATGAAAGTAATGAGTGAGTGAATGGATATTGTTGGTTGGGGGCTTCAATGCGTCAGTGTGTTTGGCGTCTCCCTTACGTCATCATCGCGTGGGCAGAGAATGGAAAAATATCGGAACTTTCTTACTTACTTACAAAACGCATTTGCTAATTAAGTGTGGCTGATCACGATATCAACAACTTGTTTGTAAGTAAGGACGTAGCTTGATCTGCAGGTCAGGCCTTTTAACATTTTTCACATGTTTGAGGAGGACTGACGATGGAAATGATATAGAACAGACACTGGATATGAACAACACACTGATCACTTGGACTTCAAGGACTCACATTAGTTTTCTTCATTCAGTTTTCCTGTGCAGAGGTATGGTTGTTTTCTGGATACATAGTGTTTCTCTCGCAGTTTATTTTACCTTCATAGATGATTTTAAAGCTGTGGTATTCGAACAAAATCCCAGGTGAGCACTATTTGATAGCCCTATATCTTTTATAGTTGTAATTACACGACTGGTGCCTCGTCAAAACACCCGGTTCTACGAGGAGGGTGTTTTTCAGCCACCGTTATCCCTCCCGAAAAAAGAACGAGCCAAGCCTGGTATTATGTGAATGACTCGAGCCTCACTGAACCGTGCCGAGCTGGACCTGCAGGCAGATGTGAAAATTCTTTATCTCTTTCTTGGGGCAACTTATTATTCCTGCGGGGGTTTGACCACTGACAGGGCATAGCTGTTTATGGCCCAGGACTTGTTTGTGCAATTGAGCTGACTTCTTAGAATGTGCTTTTCCCTTTGTAAGTACAGAGCCATCGCCACTTTCCTTGTTACCTCTCTGAATATAGACTAGAATAGAGGTTGTGTGAGGATAGGTGCAAGGCATATTCCGGTCAAGGCATATGAATCAATCTTTGCTTTGTCCGCTCTCTCGTAATTTCTCTGGATTTACACTGACAACATAATTCATACAAATGCACACACTCAATTAAAACCATGACAACATTAATACCATACATCATAGAGAATCACTGTGTCTTCCCGATGACTTACTTTTGTCAAGGTGGATGCAGAACACCGGATCAGGAAATAGTCCGGGTTTTAGTGAGCTGTCTGCTGTAATGGAGAGTGAGCTGAGGCCGCATATGATCTATGGATTGTTCTATCTGTAATGATATTCTGCTGAATAAATGGTCTCAAGCATAATCAGCTTCAGTCAATATAATCTCCCCGTGAAGGTCTTCATTAATCTTACAGGCTACGGCTAATCATGTCCGTCTACTTGAGCCCCACGAGCGCCGCGCCAACTTACAGTGTGTTATTCAAATTAATTCTTCACACCACTCCCTCCCAGCTGTGGCCGTGCTCCTCCAAACCTGGCGCCCTGATATCAGCGAAGGTAATGATATTCAGTCGGGTTCTGTCGTCTGTGTTTCGGAGCTTAATCCCCTCTATATTTCTCAATGAATATTATGTGAAATGTTGCATTCTAATATAGATGTAATCACGCATTTTTCTTTATTTGCTTAAATCCATTATTGAGGTCACAAATGGAGTCAATCTCAGGTGAGGATTATGCTGAATTATTACAGAGCCAATCTTAAAGATGTAATCGTGTACATATCATTGCCTTAAACTAACACTTAAGTAGAAATAGATGTATTTTTATTTTTTATTTTTTTTGTAACGTAGATACTCCTAACTCTTTAAAACATTCAACTGAAGATGCAGGTTTTTTGGCTTCCAATCCCAATTTCGGAAACGGATCGGGCACCAATATATTTATAATACCAATCATGTCCTACTTAGTTTGGGAAGGTTCATCTTGTCTTCTTGGAGTATACGGTTACTAGGTTCTTCTATACCAGACAATAGTAAGTTAGCAATGTTTTTACCTTGACATGTTACTATTGACTGGTATAGAAGAACCTAATAACCTAATTTGCTACTGTTTTTTTTCCTAATCGTTGATTTCTGTCTTTGCTTTGTTATGTAGCTGAGGAAGCCACAACCTCAATATTGTTTAGAGCTGTGTAATCGAGCTGCCACTTTTCACTGGTTCCATCTAAGAAAGATTGATTTGTGAACCTTGATCCATTTGTCACTCCATTTGTCCATGAGTTTCATTTGAGGAAAAACAAAAAGTTTTCTCTTGGTGTTGGACTTGTCACACCATATTTTAGGGTAACTTTTCTCCAGATCCAAGACACAGCAGTGAATGGCTCGTTTTATACATGTTATTTTTGCAGTTAAAAATCTAAATGGACATGAAAGATTCAGCAAAAGGTATTTAATTGCCTTTATTTTACCAACTGTTATTATATTTTAACGACAACACAAAATAAATTATCCTTCGATTGTAAAGTAATGCAGTTAGGACCATGCATTGTTCTTAATTTTGCTCTCCGAGGCCCAGTTGTACAATACAATAGAACCACATTAAGCTAATTGTAAGCGTAAATTATTTTTTTTTTTAAACAAGCCATTTGAGAGTTGGAACAGAATGAATCAACAGCCTCTTATATGGGGTTAATTTGAATGAACTTTATTGGATTTAGCAGCACTGAC
This sequence comes from Knipowitschia caucasica, assembly GCA_964034765.1. Lineage (NCBI taxonomy): Eukaryota > Metazoa > Chordata > Actinopteri > Gobiiformes > Gobiidae > Knipowitschia > Knipowitschia caucasica. Next base: position 19,265,099 of record OZ035832.1, on the reverse strand, counting down.
TCGTGTAATTGTTCTGCATTTGACTTTAATGTTGCTGTGTATTCAGAATCAGTTAATGAGGAAAAGGTTGAATTAAGACAAATGCTGCCCGCAGTGTTCTTAACATTTTCTCGCTTAAAATATTCATGATTTAGCTGAATTTGGAAAAAAATGAGTATTCTTATAGCACATAGAGTTTGCAACATTTCGGTCAATATTCAGATGGGGTCCCTGAAAATGATGCCCACACAATCAACACACCCACAGAGAGGGCACTGACCACGCTCTTGCACGCACACACACACACGCACACACACACACACACACACACATACACTTTACAAATCGCACAGTCACTTTACCTGCAATATTATTGATACTACATTATTACATATTCCATTCATGTGACAATTCTGCTCTGATTATCCACTAGTCACTACTGCTACTGCTCTTGCTATAATTACTATTGGTTATTCTGGTCATAGTCTCTGCAGCTAAAGTACAACATACACATCTGTAAATATCTCCTGATTCTGCTGACTACAGTGTATAATCCACCAGTGCAGGGGTCTCCAACCTATGGCTTGGGAGCTCCCCAAAGGATTTAGAATTTAACATATGAATGATCTTGAATTAATACATATTGAGTCATTGCATATCTATTTATAAGTATAAATATAGGGTTAGGCAGTATAATAGTATACTATAGAACACACATGGAAAAAAAAAATATATTTACATGTGTTCTCAATGTGTGTTCTCTCTTGTTATGTCTACAAAAAGAGTTGCTCTCTGCCTCTTCTGCCGTATAGAGGTACTGTAGCTCCCCGATTGAAACAGGTTGGAGACCCCTGCATTAGTGACTTATCCTTGAACCAAGCACAATTATAGCTCCAGAGTTGTATTTGAATCATTATTTTTATTGTATTATCTATTATCTTAAATACTATATACTGTTTGATGTGTGCAACCTTTCTCCTTTTATTCTGCGGTAATGTGCGCAACAATGACAATTTTCCCCCACTGTGGGACAAACAAAGGTTTATCTTATCTTATAATACTAGACTTTCGTATGGCGTCTCAGTAATTGCCAACTTTCTATTTGCAGCTAAAGCATATTTTATTTTACTTTTTTGCATCTGACTGCTCCCTGAGGCCACATAATTATCCTTCAGTTTACTTCAGCTCTACCCTATCATGTATTAGCCAACATTCCCCAGTCTCTTATTAGTCCTCTCCTCATATCCCGTGAGTCTACAAATCTGATCTGGTCGTGTTTCATCTTATCTTTTTCAGCCACTATTCTTCACAGGGGGTCTTTCCTTAAATCACATACAAAACAACAACCACATATTGTATTTGTAGAGATTCCTGGAGACAGCCCCAAATGGGTCTTTTATGGTTAATGCCAATGCAGAATTTGTCACTGTTTTGACGGTGCGATTTCAATGGACCATGTTTTATCTGTTTTAATTATGTCATTGTTTTTTTTGTATTGGATAACTGATATTTTATTATTTTACTTATTCTAATTTTGATAGAAACTGGCAATCCTGTGTATCTAAATATGTTACTTTTATCTCTGTGCCACACTTTGGAAACGTAATTGTTTTATATAATGTGCTATATACAGTAAATAAAGTGGATTGGATAAATCATTTTAAATGCAGATACACATGTGAACAGACATTCCCCTTTCCCCTCTGCTTTCCCAAAAGCCCAGTGCTAGATCTGCATTTACTCTGCACAGAAAAAGTGTAGAAAGTGAAGGTTGACGCCGGCCGAATGAATGTGACTGTATAGCTTGCAGTTCAGTTTTTTATTTATATTATTTTTTATATTTTTTATTCTTTTTTTTTTCTTTTTCAGACTTGGCAGAATCAGTTGCTGCTCGGCCGATGACCTACGCAGCTGCAGTTCTACGAATGAAATCCGACAGCTCTTCGTCACTGCTCAGCTCCCGCGGCAGACCTCGACACAGTGGACCTCCAGACTGGTCCCCTTTCACTAGTTACACTCTGCCATCCCAAAACCTGCTTAACTCTCAGGAAGACTACAGAAGTGAAGGTAATGCCAATAAAACAAAACTAAAGAAAGAAAGTACAGGCTTTTGTACTAAATTTAGTCAAAATCATACTCTCACTGCAACTTGTAACAGAATCACTTGTATGATAATTAGAGAAGAGAAGTGACGGAGGCGAGCCTGAGCCATTCCAGAGTTAATGCACTGGTACTAATGTCTCATATATGACAGCATGGATACAGTCATATATATAACTGTACAGAGTATATATGCTCCCGACAGTTTATCAATGTGTGTTTGACAATATGTCAGATCTTTAATCTCATACAGAGACACTGACACAGAGCTCTTCAGGTGGGTTTGCTCCGGATCAGAGCACACTTGTCTATATTCAGACCTAAACAGTACAAATGAAGTGGGTGGATATGTGAATTCAACCTCAGTTAAAATTAATGATTATCTGTCAAAATGGAACTGTTTTTTCCCCCCAGATATTGCATAGAATTTTCAAACATAGCCTTGGACCATTTCAAACTATGAAAGTAACACTTGCCAAAAGCCGTTTTATGGAACACAGGTTACCTGCCTTCACAAGTGCCCAAGCGCTTATTAGTCACTTATTCCAGGTTGAGAATTGAAGCTGAGGGTGAGTTGGAGCGAATGGCAGGTGCCACATGAGTTCAGAGTGCAGTTTTCTCACCTGCTGACATGGGCCTCGCTCCAGGGCTTAACTAGAACAAATATGACTTCTGCTTCTAGCGGCTGACACTACACAGTGCCTGCTCTCATGTCATGTGTGCAGGCCTCCTGCCTGTTACTATCAGGCCTGGAAATGAGTTTCACCTATCCTTCCCCAGTGTGCATGGTCTGCAGTGACCATAGGGTCATGCCCTATTTGAAATTGAAGTGGGATTATGGCCATATCCACCTCTCACTGTGATCCTGTCTGGGCAGGAGCTCTAGATATGATGGATATCTATGTCAAAAAAAAAAAGTACCATCTGAGGATACACTATCTGCAGTGGCCACATCCTGATGTTTGTGAGACCATTAATAATTGTTAAGGGTATAATGATCGAATGGCAGCCCCATAGTCTCCCCAGAGTACTGTCTTGAAGACAGGAGACAGGAGACAGAGCCTTCTCTGTTCTAGGACCACGGCTCTGGGATGTTTCACTTCACACAATAGAACTGCACATTCACTCGAGCTCTTTGAATGCCTGCTTAAGACACACCATTTCTATGACACTAGATAACAACCATAAACTTATACATGATTTTGGTTTTATTTATTTGTATTGTATGTTTTTCACTTGTCTGTACAAACATCATCACATACATCTGTTACCAAGAAGAATAGTACACCTCTGTCAGTGGTGACGAGAACATTCTCCTTCTGCAGTGGATTCTTGTTTGATGATCATATAGTGGGCAAATGTAAAGCGTCTGTGATCCAGAGAGATATATGTATATGAAATATCTTTTGCACTGTCTCGATGTTCCGTTTGGAGTTCTCAAGAGAGCATTATGAAGCTCCAGTCACTTCCCTTCACCTTGAGCTGAAATTGTTTTCTGCCTCTTGTCAGAGGAGTACATTTTTGTGCTCATTAAATGTAGCGGTTTGGAACTAGTGCAGTCAGCTATTTTTAGTTGTTTTGACTGTGTGACTCGTGAGTATGATCTATAGGATATAATTCAACCTTTGGGTTGAGAACAGGATGACTGCAATATGTAGCTATGAATTGTGGGGGGCTTTGGAAGTATTGTATATCCAGTCAGCTTTATTGGAAGACAGCAGCTTTCTCAAGTTGGTGGTGGCAATCAAATGGGACCAGAACCAAAGCTGCAAAGCAAAAATTCACCTGATGCGATTAAAACCGTAATGTTATTTTTATTTCTTCTAGTTTTATGCTTAGACACCAACAGAAAGTGAGTGTCTGAGTCAGATAGCTCTGGGCTAATACATTTGGCACACTTGTCTTATCTACTTAAAACAAACTTTTTCAAGTGTGTATGTTTTAAGGAAAAATGCAATGTCCCTTATTAAAGACGACACGTTATGCAACACTGCGCTCACTTTGCAACTATAAATCCTCAAACCGTAAACAAACGCAGTCTGATAACACCTTCTTCTTTTTAAGTCTTCTTCTTTCTTGAAGTCCCAAGGCAAACAACAAAGGTCCAAAAGACATAAATGCAAGTGAACACTGGTTTTATATATGTGTTGATCTCCTCAAAGTGACATTTCCAAACATGGATTTTTCCCTCCTGTGAATGTAATCCAACCTGGCTGTCAAGTTGCACAGTTGATTTCCCTTTGACACAGCTCTCATGTTGCCTTTAGAAGTTATATTACAGTTTCTGCACATATCTTTGTCTAAAATAGAATACTTACATCAAGATGAGAGCAAGAATAACAGGGTTCTTCAGTGTGCGGCTCATAAACACAAACAAAACTCATCCTGGATTTACTCAATTAAGAAAAATAACTCCAACGACTACCTCTCTCATGGTTTTTTTTTTTAAACTTGCAAAATAATAATAATGTTGTTTAAATTAGCATGATTTAAACAATGTTAGAGTGTGTTGACCTCCTCTTGTTTGTGTGGGCCACCGTCAGCCTCTCTCTCACACACAGCTCTCACTCCTGATCGTTAAAATCCAAGTTTCAGAAATTAAACAATTATTGTCTCACAGTTTGAGTGACATATAGAGCACACACCGAAAATACACTTAAAAAGGCTTGATATTCTACAAACCTGTTATTGCAAACTGTCAATGTGGATTTCAACAAGGTTATTGGTCAAAACATTGTGAGACAGAGAACCTAAAGTCGTGTAATTCAGGTGTATTTGTTGGTGGCAGGACCGGAAGATTTTATGTCAAAAATTCACTCCACAATACTACTCAAAATATCAAAGTAAAAATAGCTGAAAATCTATTATCTATATTATTGTTATATTATCTATTCTATCCATATATAAACTACTCCATAGTAATGACAAATTGATGACACATTATTCACAAACTCATTGCAAATATGAATAATGTTTTATATACTATTTAATTCATGTCAGTCTTGCAGACACTTTTCATGGCGGTTCTGGCCCCAGTTTACTAATGTACATGTGTTTTAACGGCATCTTCACACAAAGCACTAGCTAACTAGCACTTTTAAAGACATTTTTGTTAACCTGGATTGCCCCTGTTATAATATACATATCTGTAAATACAGCCTTATGGTACATAGTTGTAATTGTATGGGAAACCTGGAGAAGCGACTGGAGAAAACCTACCATAGACTGTATATATTAACGGACAGAGTCACGCCTATCTCCGCTGTTCTAACTAATGGGCCAAAAATAGTGCTCTGCTGGAGCTATCTAAAATGGCCGCGAGTGGTCCCGCCCACAAGAAAATTGTGAAAAAATGATCTGTGCATGCGTCAGCCGGCGCAGCTCCATTCATTTGAACGAGAGACTTCAAAAATTCACAGCAAGTAAACTAGAGTGGACCAAAAAAATTCACCCCCCTCAGCATTGACACACATGTGGAACGGAGCTTTGGGCCAAGAGCCAACTTTTGGACCATCCTGTAAAGACGTTTTTGAGAGGTCTGCCAACGCTATATGTTAGCATTGGCTAATTCTTCTTCTGGGTCCACCTCCATCGGCCCGGGGTGGTATTGCAAGCATGTCAGCGCACGTTATTTTGGCCACTTTTGAGCCAAAACCCGCCCCCACTGAAACCTACGCAGACAAAGGGAGAACAATAAAAACTCCACTCAGCTTGTAATTCCAACCCAGGGCCTTCATGAAGCAAAGGTGCTAAAAACTATGCCAAGTCTAATTACTTTTTTACTTTGAATTTTATCTGGGCTTTTTATGTGGTCTGTGAAGTGTGTGAATAATTCTTAGAGATATTTCACTCAGCTGCAAAAATATATGAATAATCCAAGCTAAGATGTTATTCTGTTTTATCTTCCCATAGAGAGCGAAGAATTTGGACCCATTTTCATCCAGGAGCCAGATGACGTTATTTTTTCATTGGATTCTGATGAAAAGAAAGTTATGTTGCGGTGTGAAGCTCGAGGAAATCCACTACCCACATACAGGTGCGACAGAAAGCCGTTTTGCCAATCTGTTTCTGCTGTATTTCATTCTCAATGTTGTCTTTGGCACAAATTACCCAATAATAACGTCTTGTTTTTTTTTTTAGCTGGTTCATCAATGGCTCAGAGGTCTACACAGAAGCAGATTATCGCTACAGTTTGATAGAGGGGAACTTCATCATCACCAACGCCAGTGAAAGCACCGACAATGGGAGATACCAGTGCAGAGCTCAGAACAGCTTTGGGACCGTTTTGAGCAGAGACGTGCTCCTTCAGTTTGCATGTGAGTTCTGCAGACGTTTTCCTGTACTTTCCCACTTCCGTCACACTTTCCCATTCATCAAACAAGCTGCAGGACTTTAAATTGCAATCCTTCATCGGATTATTTATTCTACATTAGTTCTCAGCATTGACATATTGTTTCTGTCTTATGCAAATTTGCTGCATATAGTTTTCTCATAATTATTGGTTTTTGTTTTGCCAAAGTTGGAGGACCTAAACACAAGGAATGTTCTGGATCACCTTTTTCATTTTTGTTTCACACATTTTTGTCTTGCACTGGTTCTGGACTGGTTCTGGTCCTGAGCTGACTTTCTAATTAAAATATCAGACAATTGGATAGACTTTCTCTAAAACTGCAAAGGTGCAATGTTTTATTTTCTATCATATCTTTGTCTATCTTCATAGCCTATAGATTAGTGTGTGAAAAATAACAATTATATTTAGAACTAAATCCTGTCTCAAAAAACGGTTCATCAATTATTGTTTTGCATTTGTATTGTTCAATGCAAAAAATAAAAGTTTTCTGCCTTTACTTTTAATTGTGAGAGACGTTAACAAATTGACTAATTAGGTGCTCATTACGTATGTCTAAATGTGGATTGGAAATGGTTAGGTTGTAAGAGACACTTAAGGTAAAATAAGTCTTGGATTAAAACAACCTTACACTTCATGATTCGCTTGGAGCTCCTGTCTCTTTGAATGAGGCTGAGCACTTTTGGTTACAGGCAAAAGTAAACACCAGGGTGTTGTAGTGAGTTAGTTTGAAGTTCGATTCTATTGGCTCCTTGAGATGCTGTCGGCTGCCCAGCTAACAGGCTGCGTGGTCTCAAATGCCACGTCTCCTCGGTAAATGTATTAAAATAAACACTATTCTAGGAGAAACTTCCTGGCCTTCCTCCAGCGCAGCATTATCCAGGGACTCTGGGCTTGGACGAGGGAAATGGATTGTTGTTGTTTTTTTGGACGGCTCTACGGCGATAATGCTTTATACACGCTACAACATTGTGGCTTACAATTAAAATGATGGCTTATAGGAGACATCTTGCATATGGTCGGCTCGTGGATGGTACATTTACAAGAGGAAGAAATAGAACATACATTGAAGCTGTAATGTCTACCAGAGAGTGCATTGATCATAGAAATAGTGCGACATGTCATGTACTTTCATCTGCCCCCTTATTATCATTTTCTCTTCTTATTATAGATGTACCATGTTAGACAAATCCTAAATCCTAGTCACGGTTTGTCCATCACGAACACCATGTTTGAGCACAAGGGTGTCCACCAGTGCACGTGGCACCAGGACACCCTAGGCCGGAGGTGGATGATCGACTTTGTTGTCGTATCATCTGACCTTCGGCCGCGTGTTTCGGACACTCGGGTAAAGAGAGGGGCAGAGCTGTCAACCGATCACCACCTGGTCGTGAGTTGGATCCGCTGGCAGGGGAGGAAGCCGGTCAGACCTGGCAGACCCAAGCGTGTAGTGAGGGTTTGCTGGGAACGTCTCGCTGAGACCCCTGTCAGACGGACTTTCAACTCACACCTCCGGGAGAGCTTCTCCCAGGTCCCGGCGGAGGAGGGGGATATTGAGTCTGAGTGGACCATGTTCTCTTCCTCTATTGCCGATGCGGCGGCTCGTAGCTGTGGTCGCAAGGTCTCTGGTGCTGGTCCCGGCGGCAACCCCCGAACCCGGTGGTGGACACCGGCAGTAAGGGATGCCGTCAGGCTGAAGAAGGAGTCCTATCGAGCCATGATGGTTCGGGGGACTCCTGAGGCAGCTGTCCAGTACCGGCAGGCCAAGCGTGCCGCGGCCCGGGCTGTTGCAGAGGCAAAAACCCGGGACTGGGAGGAGTTCGGAGAGTCCATGGAGCATGACTATCGGTCGGCCTCGAAGAGATTCTGGCAAACTGTCCGGCGCCTCAGGAGGGGGAAGCAGTTCTTTGCCAACACCGTGTACGGTGCGGGGGGTGAGCTGCTGACCTCGACCGGGGATATTGTCGGACGGTGGAAGGAATACTTCGAGATTCTCCTCAATCCCCCCGTCACGTCCTCCGCTCCGGAGGCAGAGGCTGAGGATGTTGGGGCGGATACTTCTGTCACCCTGGCAGAGGTCACCAAGGTGGTTGGCAGCCTCCTTGGTGGCAAGGCGCCGGGAGTGGATGAGATCCGTCCTGACTATCTAAAGTCTCTGGATGTTGTAGGACTGTCTTGGCTGACACGTCTCTGCAACATCGCGTGGCGATCGGGGGCGGTGCCAATGGAGTGGCAGACCGGGGTGGTGGTTCCTCTCTACAAGAAGGGGGACCGGAGGGTGTGTTCCAATTATCGTGGGATCACACTCCTCAGCCTCCCTGGTAAGGTTTACTCCAAGGTACTGGAGAGGAGGTTACGGCCGATGGTCGAATCTCGGATTCAGGAGGAGCAGTGTGGTTTTCGTCCCGGCCGTGGAACACTGGACCAGCTCTACACTCTCCATCGGATACTCGAGGGTTCATGGGAGTTCGCCCAACCTGTCCACATGTGCTTTGTGGATTTGGAGAAGGCGTTCGACCGTGTTCCCCGGGGTGTCCTTTGGGGGGTCCTCCGTGAGTACGGGGTCCGGGGTCCTCTGCTGAGGGCCGTCCGGTCCCTGTATGACCGGAGCCAGAGCTGCGTGCGCATTGCCGGCAGTAAGTCAGACCTGTTCCCTGTGCACGTTGGCCTCCGCCAGGGCTGCCCTTTGTCACCGGTTCTGTTCACTGTATTCATGGACAGAATTTCTAGGCGCAGCCAAGGGTCGGAGGGGGTCCGGTTCGGGGACCACAGGATTTCATCTCTGCTGTTTGCAGACGATGTTGTCCTGTTGGCTCCAACGAACCAGGACCTACAACATGCACTGGGACGGTTTGCAGCCGAGTGTGAAGCGGCTGGGATGAGAATCAGCACCTCCAAATCTGAGGCCATGGTGCTCGACCGGAAAAAGGTGCCCTGCCCTCTTCAGGTGGGTGGAGAGGCCCTTCCTCAAGTGGAGGAGTTCAAGTATCTCGGGGTCTTGTTCACGAGTGAGGGAAGGATGGAGCGTGAGATTGACAGGCGGATCGGTGCAGCGTGCGCAGTGATGCGGTCGCTGTATCGGACCGTTGTGGTGAAGAGGGAGCTGAGCCGAAAGGCAAAGCTCTCAATTTACCGGTCAATCTTCGTTCCCTCCCTCACCTATGGTCATGAGCTTTGGGTAATGACCGAAAGAACAAGATCGCGGATACAAGCGGTTGAAATGAGCTTCCTCCGCAGAGTGGCTGGGCGCTCCCTTAGAGATAGGGTGAGGAGCTCAGTCACACGGGAGGAGCTCGGAGTAGAGCCGCTGCTACTCCACGTCGAGAGGAACCAGTTGAGGTGGCTCGGGCATCTGTTCGGGATGCCTCCTGGACGCCTCCCTGGGGAGGTGTTCTGGGCACGTCCCACCGGGAGGAGGCCCCGGGGAAGACCCAGGACGCGCTGGAGGGACTATGTCTCTCAGCTGGCCTGGGAACGCCTTGGAGTCCGACGAGCTGGAGGAGGTGTGTGTGGATAGGGAAGTCTGGGCGTCTCTGCTTAGACTGCTGCCCCCGCGACCCGGCAACGGATGAAGCGGAAGAAAATGGATGGATGGATGGATGTTAGAAGTATACCAGCAGTTACTCCTCTTATGTGCAGAGAGAATCAGAATCAGAATCAGAATCATTTTTATTGCCACGTAAGTAACAGGAGGTCACAGACTAGGAAATTGCTTTGGCTCAGTGCAACAGTCAAAAAGAGATAATAAAAATAAGAATAAAAAACACTTCTAAAGAATAAATTTAAATTTAAAATAGAGTTACAGTTACTATTTACAATATACAAGTGCACATGGTGCACACAATGTAAGGTGAACAGCAGTACAGTGAAGTAAAGTGACGTATGATGGGCAGTAAAGTGACTTTATAAAGGGCGGGGGGACAGGTTAAGAAGTGTTCAAGAGTCCAACAGCAGAGGGGAAGAAACTGTTCTTGTGGCGGGAGGTTCTAGTCCTGATGGACCGCAGCCTCCTGCCTGAGGGGAGTGGTTGGAATAGTCCATGTGCAGGGTGAGAGGGGTCGGCTGTGATACGACCAGCCCGGCCTCGAGCTCGGGCGACGTACAGGTCCTGCAGTGATGGAAGGCTGCGGCCGATCACTTCCTCTGCAGAGCACACAATGCGCTGTTGTCTCTGTTTGTCCCTAACTGTGGCTCCAGCGAACCACACGGTGACGGAGGAGGTGAGGATGGACTCAATGATGGCCGTGTAGAACTGCACCAACATCTGTGCAGGCAGCTTGGCTTTCCTGAGCTGCCGCAGGAAGTACATCCTCTGCTGGGCCTTCTTGATGAGGGAGCTGATGGTCGGCTCCCACTTGAGGTCCTGGGTGATGGTGGTGCCCAGGAAACGGAAGGACTCCACAGAGGTGATGGGGGAGTCCATCACGGAGGGTGGGGGTGGGGGGACAGTGCTCTTCCTGAAGTCCACAATCATCTCCACTGACTTCTGGGCGTTCAGCTCCAGGTTGTTACCACTGCACCAGGACACCAGCCGGTCCACCTCCCTCCTGTAGGCGGACTCATCGTTGTTGGAGATAAGTCCAATGAGGGTGGTGTCGTCCGCGAACTTGATCAGCTTCACGGAGTCGTGGCTGGAGGTGCAGTGGTTGGTGTACAGGGAGAAGAGCAGGGGAGAAAGAACACAGCCCTGTGGGGCTCCTGTATTTATAATCCAAGAGTCCGAGACATTCTTCCCCAGACGCACTCGCTGCTTCCTGTCCGTCAGGAAGTCAGTGATCCACCTGCAGGTGGAATCGGGCACGTTGAGCTGGGAGAGCTTGTCCTGGAGCAGGGATGGCAGGATTGTGTTGAAGGCAGAGCTGAAGTCCACGAACAGGACCCTGGCGTACTGTAGGTCCCCGGGGAGTCCAGGTGCTGTAGGATGTGGTGGAGGGCCAGGTTAATGGCGTCGTCTACAGAACATCCAGGCAAACAAATTAACTATGATTACCTATTTGTAGCACTGCATACATATTCAACAGTACCAGTGACACTATCAGACTCATTGATCATTTATGCTAATAGTTTCAAACAACACATTGTAACGATCACACTTTCTTAACCAACAAAACTGTGTAAATATTCAAGTCGTTTCATGTTTTGCCCTTTTAAAAAAAACATACATGTGATTAGATCTTGCAAATACCATCTCTATGCTAGCCTGGTCGTAACACACAATAGTACAAATGACATTTTGTACTAAGGTCTGGACGTGCTCCATTGAGCTCCGTTTACAGATGGGAGGGGTTAACTCCTTTTGCAGATTGAAACGATTGGATCTGAGTTTACTGTGACGTATGTAGTGCGGCCAAGTCTGTTGTTAACATTTAGCATTTAGCCTACCCATCTCCTTTTTCGCTAACGGAGCCCGTGGGGAGTAGCGCCACGATTTTTCCAGCGATTACATTTGCTAAACATTCCTCTTGCTCCTGCTTCAATTTCTTGATAGAACCAGACCGGATTACTTTACTGTCGCATTTTTTGCCATTGCAAAACCACAACCTTCCCGTTCGACGCAAACTATTGACGTCACCCACAACTAACCAGCTACAACAACTGCCTTCCGCGCTCTCTGAATGGTCGGTCGAAATTCAACCGATTGTAATCGCTAACATGGGGACCAGACGCAGACGTTACATGCAGGGAAATGATGATTGAACGGAGTGTACGGATGGCTAAGGCCAGGCTATCTCTATGCACCTATTTGAAAGCCAGATCCTGTCAGACCTCTGAAAGCTAAGCAGGGCCTGGTTATTACTGTGATGGGAGACCTCTGGGAACACAAAGGATGCGGCTATAAAATGCCAAAATGACGTTGTGTCCTTAGGCAAGACACCTCACCCACATTGCTTATAATGAGTCTGGTGTGTGTGCGAATGGTCGATGGGTGGAGGGCACATACTGTAATAGTTGCCTCGCTTCTGTCAGTGTGCCCCAGTTTAGCTGTGGCTACGGTAGTGGATGAATAATGCCATGTGAAGCATCTTTAAGTGTCTAAAAAAGCGCAAAATAAAATGGTATAATTATTAGTCACAAGGCTATACAGAAGCCCCAAAATCAAGCAGGGTAGAGCCTGGTAAGTACTGTGATGGGAGACCTCTGAGAAATTCAGTTGCCACAATGGGGCGGCTGTGGCTGTAAAGTGCTGACCGTTGTGTCCTTAGGCAAGACACCGCACCCACATCATCAGTATGAGTCTGGTGTGTGTGTGTGCGTGTGTATGAGTGGTTGGTTGGGCTGATGGCACAGACGGGTTGCCTCACTTACCCACACAGGGCAGTTGTGGCTACAGTACTAGCTTTTACCACCACCGTGCAAGGAGTGAATGAATAATGCAATGTGAAGCGTCTTTGAACGTGCAAAAAAAAAAACGTATAAAAACGATTCATAATAATTATGTTGATAGAAAATCTTAGAATCAGAATAATGTAAGATTACTGACCAGTCTACCACTCATTTTCAGAATATTGTAAATACATGGTCAGTAATGGTATAGTCTCAGAATGCCCTGTTATTATGGACTTCCAATCAAACATGGTTCCCGCTCTCACAGTCACAATTTGGTCAGTATAAAGCGGGTGAATGGGAAACTTTTGATGTTTGAAAAAATAATAACTTTCACCTGCTGGATTCTTTTACTTGCAGATGAAATACACTGGTTTTTGAAGCGCTGCCCACTGAAATAATACTAGTTTGAAGGCTACTGAATTGGATTGAATGCTGTTTTTAATGACAGATTAGTGGGAAGCAGCACAGAGGGTGGTTAGATAATCTCTACACCTATCGACATGCTCCATCTGTGTGAAAAGAAAAGGGAAATGCATGTATCCACCGGGAGTGAGAAGAAGCCAAAGGGTGTTTAGCGACTAAAGCAAGAGTGAATTTAGCTGTTCCTCACCGACAACTCTTACATAGAGACGTAATGTAGAGAGATAAGACATGACAGAGCTCCTCCTGCTTATGTGTGATTTCAGCGTGAGAATGTGTTTGTGATCTTGTCATTTTTGTTCAAGTGTGTGGGTCTCATTTACAGATTCATTCAGCAAAGCCACTCATATCTGCAGTTCTTTAAGCACTGTAGTTTTGTAAACAGATTAAATGGTGTTGTGTGGGCCATGTATTTGCTCATGTTCAAGATGGCAAAAATATAATCTCAACAATGCTTTATTTTATTTCAACAGAATCTTTATTTCCGTGATCACTATTACCTCTATTCACCCTACTTAGGTTTGGATCAGTAATTATCTAGGAACAAAGGTACCGTCAAACTAAAAAGTCTTAACTTGCAAAGCAGACTGTAATAAAAAAAAAAACAGGATATATCTTTCCCAACATGCAATCAAAGTTACCTATATTCAATTCAATCGTTGCTCGGATCACCTCAAAGATATTTCTGGATATTTTTTTCTCTTTGTTTTGAAATTCTGAGTGGCTGAACTCACACTTGGGCTGTTTTCAGCCGTGACTTTGAAGGCAGCAGGCAGAAAGCAGGCCTCTGATCTGTCTCCCCAAAGACCCTTCCTCTGCAGACATAAGCTGGTGCAGGCTCAGGTACAGCAGCTCCATACTTCAAGGAGTAATTTGAGTTAATTCCACACTAGCTCTCAGACTATATTCACTAGTGATGGGGAGATGAATTAACATTAGAACTCCAAGAGCAGTCATTTAGACGGCTTTTCGGTTTGGAAGCGTCATTTCTCAGCTTGTGTACATTTTTGGTCTTCCTAACTTTTGTGACTTTTTATGTATCTATCTTTAGATTATACCTGTCATTTTTTTTTACTAAATTATATTTTAATTTTTAAATGTGAGTAGTTCTATATTAAACGCATTCATTTCAACTCAATATAATAGAGCAGTTATTGCCCTCTTCTTCAAGGTGCTGGTCCTGGACTGGTTCTGGTTCATAGAATTAGCTGAGTCCCACCCGAGAAGAACGAGTGCCAGTTACCATAGCAACACACTGTTTACTTGCCAGCAGTTCACATTTGGTAGCCTTTAAGCCAACTATTTTTGCTGCAGTAAGATATGATATATAAACTTTGTAAATTACTTGTTTTTTATTTAGATCTTTCAGAATTCCATTTATTTTAAAGAAATCTCTCAAAATGACTGCCCTGGGAATTCTGATAGTTTCAGAATTCTGGGAGTTATAGTGTTAATGTGCACTGATACATGACTATGTGACTACATCAGGAGAAAGGTTCTACATTGATGCAGTTCAAGTAAAACCATGTAACACAATGGTCCTGTGTCGCAGTTATTCTAGATTCAACAATATGCTCCACACACTCACAGCTCCACACACTCACAGCTCCACACACTCACAGCTCCACACACTTACAGCTCCACACACTCCCAGCTCCGTACACACAGCTACAGGGAGTCATGGACCGAGCCTGCAGACAGAGCCTGATGAAAGGGACATTCTCACTGTTGTCCATCACTTCTGCTGCCTACTTTTGCCTTTGTTGTCATGTTGTACTTGCCGCTTCGGTTCCCTTTGCTGTTTTACACATGCAGACATAATATCTTAAAGGGCCAGTCTCCATTCCACACAAATAAGCCAAAACATAACGTTATTTTGTTTGCAGCAGGAACATTTTTTGCATATGTAGAGTTTATGGGTTTATGTGAAGGTTTTATTCAAAGTAAAACATTGTGATCTATCATATCTATTATTATGCATGTGCAGAGGGGCTGGATGAATAATTGAAGTTCACATACATTTATACAAATACAGTGAAGGACATCAGTTGTGCTGGAGGTTGGCAATTACTCTAGTTGTCCTTCAGCACCTTCAGAAAAAAAAAAACATCCGATGACACTAAGAAGAAAAAGTTCTGTGCTTTCTTCACAAGGACTTGTATTAGTCAATGTCGATCATGCAAGGGTCATCTGAATACCAAATGTGACCAAGGGACATTGATCAGTGATTAGCACCAAGCGAAAAGGGAAATAGCACTGGGCTGACAGTAAGACTGAGCGGTGGCAGCTGCGGCTGAATCAATATTTAACATGTTGACAATCAGTCTCTCTCCATCCCCATTCTACACTGGCAGATTGTTAGCACCGATAAATCACATTTGGGCTTCTGGCCAACACGATGAGACTGAAAACGTATGCAAGAAGTCAGCGCACAAAGCAGATTATACATTTAAATATCTCTACAATCACAACACAAGTTCAGAGGAGATCTTCATCAGTGGAAAAAGTAGATATTCCCACATCTCAGAATTTGGTTTGCATATCTCCAGATTCTCCACAAAGCTACAGTCCAAAAAACTTCCTCCTCCTGTATTGTTCCGTCCTAAACTTCTGAATTAACATTTCTTTTCTCATTGTTTTTGTTTTCTAGTTCTAAAGCCGTTCAGCACAAAGACGAGAGGTGGAGTGTCTGTGCGGGAAGGACAGGGTGTTGTTCTCATGTGCACCCCTCCTCCTCATTCACCAGGTAAGAGCTCACCACACACACTTTTTTGTAAAGATCGAGAGCTAGTTTATGACTCGCTACTAACAACTCTGAATGACAATACACAGTAAATGTAAATGATCACTGCCCCTTCTATTTATGGCAGTCTTTTAAGGGTTTGTTTTTATTCCCGCCTTTGCTTCTATCCATCCAACCATCCATCCATGCATCTGGATGGCTACTGTAAGTTATGGAGACAGCCCAGGCGCATCGTAGCTTCTCCCAGATTAAATTTGCTGGGTCATTACAAATGAAAGGAAATGTTACACAGCCAATTATTCCTTATATAGGCAGACCAGAGACGGCACACTGTCACAGCCGAGCCATGAGCGTCCCTCACAACAGTGTCCCATAAGCGCCTCTCTGAACCATGAATCATTTGTTTTTTGTATGAGCTGTGATGTAAAAAAGCCTGCCAAGTGCACTTCAACACCAGATTAACATTTGTGGATGTCTATCAGACGTAGCATGTGAGATGATAGGAAAGGGAAAATCAGTGGCAGGAACAGGTGATTAAAAAGGCAATAAAAGATTCATGATGGCCTGTGACTGACAGATGAAAGCACAGAGCAGTTTTTTCCTCTTCATTAAAAGCTTGACAAGGGTGGCTATAGTGCCAGGGGATGTCATGTTTTTAACTTCACTTGTAGGCTGCAGCGGTTGCTTTCATATATAACATAGCATTTGGCTCGAGACTACAGAAAGAAGTGAAAAATCCATACAAATGTCAATGGTATATTTTTTTTGAAGATAAATATAAGTGAATATGATATACTTTATATATAGGCCACACTACAATAAGTACCTAGATACAAGGTATTTTCAATTATGAATTTTCAATTCATGATTTCTTCCTGATCTGCGCTCTCTAATGATGCAAAATATTTAGAATAATATGATGGAGTTGCCTGTCATATTGCATACTTACTGTATATCCAGAAAGACACAGAAAAAACGTCCTCTACACACCGCATGCGTCATTTGAAGCGGTTAGACTTGTGCAGCGGCTTGCGTAGGTTGCACCCGTTGTAGAAGCCTGGAGCATGCACACCATGCTCGTCAGCCCAAAAATGCGAGCCACGCATTTTTGCTGAGCGAGGCTTGCACAGTTGTGTGGCTTAAAGTCAAAACACGTCCGTGCTGATGGTCTTTGACACGAGACGCCCACAACACTTATTATTATTAAACATTAGAAAGAGGGCTGGCAGGTTTTACAGTGAACAGTTTTTTTTCTTTAGTAAAGTCTCTCGTGACCAAACAAGCCCACTGACACCATGAGGACAAACACATACATCTGACTTTTGCTGCTTTATAGCAGTCCTTTGGCCTTTACTGCCCTTTTCTCTTCTTCATAGAATTCACAGGGACAGCAGTCAGGCCTCTGTATCCATGCTGCATGCTGCTAGCTGTAAGCTGATGCAAGCTCCTGATGCATTGCTTGCGTCTGGGGATCTGAGGCTACAGCCATCTACTGTTGTTCGTATTCATAATACCCTCTTAGTCCTCTACTTACTAAATATACAAATAGTTAGTTAGTTTAAACCATCCTGCAATGTGCAATGCCACTGTGGCCTCTATCAGGGGCAGTGGTCACTATAGTACAGCGTCCAGGGACCAATCTCCAGATGTTGATGCTCAGCTTGGTCAGGACTAACAGCCGTGGGATTTTATCAACTAGTGCATGCTTTGGGTGGTGGGACAAACCGGAACTCCCAGAGGAAACTCACTCAGACAAAAAACATGCGAGAGAAACATAAAAAAAACTGGATCAAAACCAAAGCGTTCTGTGAAGCATGAGTATACACCAATTTGAGTATACAAAGGCAGAAATATGAAAGGTAAAATCATTTAAAAACATCAACACATATTTTTTCTCACATTACTGTATGATTACTGGCACCAGATTGTTATTATGAAAACAGCACAAACAGGACGGTGCATTAAAAACAGTAATTGGAGCTGGTCAAAGATGTTAATGATGACTATTTCAGAAAGACACGTTCTCAAAAGATGAAGAAGGGGGATAAATTGCTCAGACATGTTTTCTCTGCCGTGTACCGTACACTATTCTCAAGTATGTTTCTTAGGTATATACTGACTCAGATATAATTCAACTTCTTTGTGACAAATGATCCACAGCACCTGCTCCAATCACTTTAAAGATCACAGTCATAAAGTTGGCAGCGATGATAAATGCGTTGGTGACTCGGTGTTGCATCTGAAACTCATAAGACTGCACAAATGCTGTTCAAGGGAACCTCTTATAGGAAAATGGACCAGTTTGGTTTGAATGTATTTAATTTGGAATGAAGCCTTCTCCTTTTGAGCTTTTTTTTTTTGTCTTTCTTGAATTATTTGTGCATGTTATTGTGTATGTCAAACTGCTCAAATAAAAATGCTAGTACTACTACTACTACTACTACAACGTTATGACAAGCATTACTGTAAGAAGTTAATGATATGAATTATATTGGTCTGCTTTTAATTTAAAATGTTTCTTTTTTTTCAATTCAATTCTATTGTGTGACCTTATATCACAACAGTAGTTATCGCGGAGGACTTTACACAACCATTCGCCAAAACACAGATCAAAGAATCAAACAGTTCAAACCTAATAAATAAAACATAAAACACATTGGTTTTCGTCCATAAGGGGCAGATGACCAACGTCCATTAGTGTTGATGAAAGTTTCTAAATGTTGTTGAGTGTGGAGTGTCCTGGATCATCACCACTGTCAGAGACAAGATAAGATAAGATATACTTTATTAATCTCACACAGGAGAAATTTACATGTCACATTTCGCATGGATAGAAACACTCAAGATTGTGCTAAAAGTAAGAAATGTGCAAACATGTTGATGCAGGACATATTATGTACAAAAAGTGGCAATTAGAAAGTGGCAAGAAGAAAGAAGTGTCAATAGTAGTGCAGGTTTTTTCAGTCATAATGCAGTGACTTAAAGTGACTTGTTGTACAGTCTGACAGCGGTGGGGATAAAGGCCCTGCGGTAGATACCTAAAAAAGGACAATTGTAAAGCGCTTTGTGACTCTGGTCTGGGAAAGGCGCTATACAGTATAAAGAAAGTTTACTTACTGATTTACTTTTAGTTGGACCCTCTCAAGCCTCTAAGACTCTAACAGACCCTCCTGTATCGGCAAGGAAAAACTCTAAAACCCAGTGGGAAAACTGAGAAACCTCCCTTTTTTTTTCTTTTACTCTATTCTCAATTGAAAGGAGAGTAAAAACATACGTATTGCTTAAATTTGACAGACATTTTTAGAAACTGTTCTTATAGTATGAACGTCAATCACTAATCTTAATCCATTGCTCTGGCTTGTGCATCTCTGTTGGTTGTTGAAAATCAGACTCAGAATCCATCTTTGTGTAGTAATGAAGTAGAAAAGTTGGTGACACTACTGTTTGTTCTGTCTGCCTTTCAGAGATCATCTACAGCTGGGTTTTTAATGAGTTTCCTTCGTTTGTGGCGGAAGACAGTCGCCGCTTCATTTCCCAGGACACAGGGAATCTGTACATCTCCAAGGTCCAGCCGTCTGATGTGGGCAGCTACATCTGTTTAGTCAAAAACCCAGTGACAAATGCAAGGGTCTTAAGCCCGCCAACTCCACTGACACTCAAGACGGATGGTAAGCTGTTTTATTCTTTTTTTTTTTTTTACATTTCTTTACTAAAAAAGTGCAATAGAAGCATTTCAGTTGCAGTTTCAATGGCACTGACACTGGGCTGGTATGCAGAACCATACGTCAGTGGAAACCAACATGTATTTTTGAAAATGTAAATAAGTATGTATGTTTGGCTGTAAAGCATAGACTGCATAAGGAGAGTGGACAGTGCAAACTTTCTCCAACCGGTATTGGTTACGACTATACTGGCTACTCGACAAACACCAAATCTTTGATAACAAAAACCTTGCACACCACTTGCAGACATTTGCTTTAAAATAATTCCCCAGACTAATTAAAGAAGCTATACCCGATTTATTTTCTAATGAGTTCACACAAATGCATTTTACTACATACAAGTTGTATTAAAATCCGTAATTTAATTAAAAACTTGATCTCATTGATTCAGCTTGTGTTTGAATTAAGGCCTTAAAAAGTGCGGAGTAGAGACTTAGCGGGACGCTCGTTCTCTTCCACTCACAGAACGAGGAGCGAATAGCCTGCGTCCTCTGGCCTCTACAGCGCTGGTGGTAAACACAGCAGCATATTATCAAAAAGTGTATACTTCCTCTGTCTGTAACTCCATACACAGCAAAACAGCCCAAACGACTCAACAGTGAGGAAGAGAAGAGCAAACTAAAGCGAAAAAATGATCAAATAAGAAATCAAGCCCGGTGGACATACTTAACCGCTGGCATTACCTTACCGTTATCCTCTGGAGACACCTGCGGGTGCGGGGCCGCCTCGGACTATCTATGCTCAGACATTTGGACGCAAAACTAGCGGTAATCTTTCAGTTTTATATTTTTCTTAGCAGTGCGTTGCTTTTGTACCATTTCATCAGTGATTGTTGTACAGCTTACAAAAAGTTGCGCTAGTGCTAACGTTAGCATACGCATAAGGCCGCAAATAAAACTCAATGGCTGCGTGGGATGAGAGCGTAGGGGAAATGAGAAGCCTGTGACAATGGACAGAAGAGGTATTTGGCTAAATGAAAACCATGATGTATTTTCTGATTATCAATATAACATTTTTGGCCTTTTGTCACACTTTTGTAATCTTTAGTATGAACAAACCCAGGGCCAACTCACATCTCAAAAATAAAAAGGTAATTTCATACAAATAACAACAACTACGGTACATATAGATATGGAAAATTTAGCATTTTACGTTGAACTACAGCAGAGAAAATGGTCCGAACCAAGCGGCTCTACCTCTGCTGCTGTGACCCCTCCTGCTCCACCCGAAGGCTAGACCATCTCTACTGCAATAACCTGTCCTGCTCCACCTTAAAGGACTTCTCACCCCTCCTCCTGGAGGCTTACGTCACTCACATTTTCTTTTCAAATCTCCCTCCAAATGGGCGTAGCCCATTGATCTATAAAGTATTCAGCCCCCTTGAACCTTTCAACATTTCACCACATTTCAGGCTTCAAACATAAAAATATAAAAATAATTTTTTTGTCAAGAATCAACAACCAGTGGGACACAATCGTGAAGTGGAACGAAATTTATTGGATAATTTAAACTTTTTTAACAAATAAAAAACTGAAAAGTGGGGCGTAGCCCCCTTGCGCTAATACTTTGTAGCGCCACCTTTTGCTGCCCAAAGTCGCTTGGGGTATGTCTGTATCAATTTTGCACATCGAGAGACTGGAATTCTTTCCCATTCTTCCTTGCAAAACAGCTCGAGCTCAGTGAGGTTGGATGGAGAGCGTTTGTGAACAGCAGTCTTCAGTTCTTTCCACAGATTCTCGATTGGATTCAGGTCTGGACTTTGACTTGGCCATTCTAACACCTGGATAAGTCTATTTGTGAACCATTCCATTGTAGATCTGGCTTTATGTTTTGGATCATTGTCCTGTTGGAAGATAAATCTCCGTCCCAGTCTCAGGTCTTTTGCAGACTCCAACAGGTTTTCTTCCAGAATGGTCCTGTATTTGGCTCCATCCATCTTCCCATCAATTTTAGCCATCTTCCCTGTCCCTGCTGAAGAAAAGCAGGCCCAAAGCATGATGCTGCCACCACCATGTTTGACAGTGGGGATGGTGTGTTCAGGGTGATGAGCTCTGTTGCTTTTACGCCAAACATATCGTTTTGCATTGTGGCCAAAAAGTTTGATTTTGGTTTAATCTGACCAGAGCACCTTCTTCCACATGTTTGGTGTGTCTCCCAGGTGGCTTGTGGCAAACTTTAAACGAGACTTTTTATGGATATCTTTGAGAAATGGCTTTCTTCTTGCCAGTCTTCCATAAAGGCCAGATTTGTGCAGTGCACGACTGATTGTTGTCCTATGGACAGACTCTCCCACCTCAGCTGTAGTTCATCCAGAGTGATCATGGGCCTCTTGGCTGCATCTCTGATCAGTCTTCCCCTTGTTTGAGATGAAAGTTTGGAGGGACGGCCGGGTCTTTGTAGATTTGCAGTGGTCTGATACTCATTTTTTCATTTCATTTCATTTACATCCCTTTATTTTCCATTTCTGGGTCAGGGGGGTTGGCAATCAGAACTGCCACCCAATTCACATAGCACCAGTCCCTTGCTGATCTTCCTGCAGGTGGTGGGTCCACGGGAAGATGGCTGCTCCTTCGACACAGATGCGGCCTTGGTCTTTCAGCGGGGACTTCAGGCACATTGGGGTTAAGTGTCTTGCCCAGGGACACAACAACAGCAGACATCAGTGGGAGCAGTTGACACGGGTCGTGGTGGGATCGAACCCACGACCATTAGGTCCAAAGACCAGTGCTCTACCAACTGAGCTACTGTCGCCCCGCTGGTCTGATACTCCTTCCATTTTAATACAATTGCTTGCACAGCTCCTTGAGATGTTTAAAGTAGTACTAGAATTTAATATGCTGCTACCCAGAATATATAACTACAATATGTGTTTATAATATTTCGGGTGTTCATTTTGACATATTCAGATGAATTATGTTAAAAAAACGGCGGCGATGACATAGGACAGGGGTGCCCAACCTTTTTTGACTCAAGGTCTACTTTTTAATTAGCAAACCTCCAAAGGTCTACCAGTCCAGCGTCAACATCAAAACCCCACAGTTACAGCCGTTACAAACAACACAACCATTAGACATCAGATTACTACAATTATGTATTTATTTTGAACTCTTTGCTCCTCACAATCTTACACAAAAACAAACACACAATCTGCATTTTGAGGAATAGCTAACAAACTGACCATATGAACCAAGCAGAAAAATGAACCAGTTCAAAACCAGGTAATAGAAACACTGTTCTGAATCAGACATCCAAAAGCAGTGCACAACTGAATATTCAAACATAATCAATCAATCAATCAATCAAATTTTATTTATAAAGCGCTTTTCATACATAAGATGCAACACAAAGTGCTTTACAGTTTGGTTAAAAACAATCCCGCCGACCCAAGACCCCTCCCCCAGACCACCCAACAGACCCACCCCAAACCACAGACAAACACACACACACGCGCTCATGAACACTCATACACACACACACACACACACACACACACACACACACCAGTAAAACAATAAAAACATGATGAGAGACTTGGCAGGGTTCAGATGCAACCAGCTGAAAAAGCGTCATCCAAGGAGCCGTCTGCACCAGGAGCAGAGAGCCGCCCGTAGCCACAGGGGACGACACAGGACCCAGAGGAGACATGAAACCGAGGCCCCAGGCCCCCACCAGGCCCAAGAGTCCGACCCCCGCAGCCACACCGACCACTGCTCCCGGTGCAGAGGGCTCCTCCAGAGGAAACACTGGGTACACTAAAAACAATACAATAAGTAAAACACTAAAATGTGAGACTAAAAGGAACACACAATACATGAATAATAGCAATAGCAATATAATAAATAATAAAAGATAAATAGAATGGAATAATAAAAACTAATCAAAAGCTACTCTAAAAAGGTGCGTCTTGAGCCTACTTTTAAAAATATGAACGTTCTCTGCGGCCCTGAGCTCCTCCGGCAGACTGTTCCAGAGACGGGGGCCGTAGTGCTGGAATGATGCCTCGCCGTGAGTGTGTGTCCTGACTTTAAAGCCCCTGCTCTGGTGGACAGGAGTACAAAAAAATAAAACTCACAAAAGGAAGATCTCTTCCTACCTTAGTGAGAGACTTGACACTGGGAGGAGGCTAGTTTCTTATAGTCCGGAGTGTAGGAGGTTGTTGCAAGGCGTAGGCAGGTTGCAAGATGGTCATCGGTCATTGTTGATATGTACTTGGTCTTGATGATTTTCATATGAGAGAAGGCAGACTCGCACAAATAAGTTGATCCAAATAGGGAAGTCAGATTCAAGGCACATCTTCTGACATTGTGATACTTCTCCTCCACAAGAAGTTTCCATAATTGCACATGGTGTCCAGGTTGAGCAGAACGGGCTTTCAACTCAATGTAATTTTGCAACATTAGAATCTCATCCAAGAGCGGACTTTTCCAAGTGGAAAAGTGATTGCACTTTTTCTGCAATATCACCAACATCAATACTTTCACCAAATGGATAGCACATATAGCTGGCAACAGGTTCGATGGACGCACTGTCCAGCTGTGAAACGTCTTTACCTTGACGTTGTAATTCTGCTTGCACGTAAACAAAGTTGCGCAGGTCACCGTGTTGCAGCCGTCTGAACATCAACTGTAGCTTGCTTTTAAACGTGTTCACTGATCCCATCATGTTTAGTACATCTTCATCCTTACCCTGCAGCTCCAAATTTAACACATTGAGTTCGCTGGTGATGTCAGTGAGGAATGATAAATCTAAAAGCCATTGTTTGTCCTCCAGCATTGCATGATAATCCACATATTTTGAAACCTTCAGAAAATCTTTGATTTCCGACAACAGCTCCTGAAACCGGGCCAAAAATGTCCCTCTACTGAGCCACCTTACATCGGTGTGAAGTAGCAAGTCAGTGTGCTCAAAGTCCTTTTCCTCCAAGTGAGCGCGGAAAAGTCTTCTCTGCAGACTTCTAGCCCGAACTGAGCACACAATCTTCATCGCAATGTCCATCACATCTTTCATGTTTAAAACCTTTCCACATAACGCTTGTTGATGAATGATACAGTGATAATTCAGAATGTCTGGGAAAGATTCACTGTCTTTGCACAATGCGATGAATCCATTCGTGCGACCCGTCATCGCAGGCGCGCCGTCTGTGGTCATTGAGATCAGTTTGAAAAGCGGTAGTTTTATTTTTGTGACCAATTCCATGAACGCGTTAAAAATGTCCTCTCCTCTGGTGTGTCCTTTCATTGGCAAAATGGAGAGTAGCTCTTCTTTGGCACTCATATCTTCAAAAACCATTCGGATAAAAACACACAATTGCGATACATCCATTATATCAGTTGACTCATCGAACTGAAGGGAAAAGCACTCACACATGTCTATATCTCTTCGGAGTTGCTCCTCCACATCCACAGACATACTTTCACATCGTCTTGTAACAGTATTGCGGGACAGTTGCACGTCTTTTATGGCCTTCACGATTTCGGGTTTGTTTTTAAAGTCACCAAAAAGGCTGTCCGCTAACTCCAGGAAAGCCTCCTTCATCATGTCTCCGTCTCCGAATGGCTTCTTGTGTTTAACCAGGACATTGCTGACACGATAGGAAGCAATAGTTGCGGCTTTTCCCTGGGTTTTCGGTTTGGTGAAGATAGACTGCCGTGCAGAAAGCTGGCCTTTCAAATCCCTCACTTTGGTGGCGCGCAGTGCCGTTTTTGCTGGGAAATCCCTCTCATAGCTCGCGTGTACCGTTCGAAAATGACGCTCCAGGTTCGCTTTCTTTGCCAATGCCATCGTCGCATTGCAGATCAGGCAAATAGGCTTCGAATGAGAATAAACAAAAAAATATTCTTCCTCCCATTCAGGATGAAAATGATACGTTTTGGCTCGTTTCCCCTCAGCCATGCTAAAGTTTAGCAGCGATCCAACAGCTCCGACCCGTTTCGATCTGGCTAGCCGCAAACTAGCCGCTGCTGTTGTCAGTGGTAACTTCCTGAGATGCAGGTTTACCTGCTGCCATAGGTTAAACCTGACCTACTTTTTTATTTTAATTATATTTTCTCCTAATATCTGTATTATACATATAAATACACACACACGCCAATAAATGCAATCATATTTATAATAAACAAAAAAAAACAAAAAAAAAAAAAAAAAAAAATATAATATATATATATATATATATATATATATATATATATATTTTTTTTATTTATGTCGCGGTCTACCTGGAATCAGTGCGCGGTCGACTGGTTGGGCGCCCCTGACGTAGGAAAATGACCTCTCACAGCAGCAGACAGCAGTCCGGGCTGAATCTGTAGGAGGTTTCACTGTCATCTGAACAAGGTATAAACATATTTTCATCCGTTTTGTACATAATAGTGTGCAACTCTTTTAACCTTTTAGCCTTATTTGTGAGATTCAAGCTAATTAGTGTTGGGCAAGTTAGCTAACTCTACTTGATATCATAAAACATGCTAACAAGGCTAATATTCGTTTTTACCTTATGCCAGTCTCACTGTGGTTGCCTTAGATTTATTTACCACAATGTACATTGTAATATCCGTAAATGCTAACACCTATTAACGGTTTATTTAGCATTTTTATCAATGATTGCATCACATGTAGTCTATGTTTTCAACTTCTGCAGCTTTTTGTTCATAAAAGTAAAATATTTATTTAATTCAAGTTATTTTGATTAGCATTTATGGATATTACAATGTACATTGTGGTAAATAAATCTAAGGTAACAAAAGTGAGACTGGCATAATGTAAAAACGAATATTTGCCTTGTTAGCATGTTTTATGATATCAAGTAGAGTTAGCTAACTTGCCCAACAATAATTAGCTTGAATCTCACAAATAAGGCTAAAAGGTTAAAAGAGTTGCACACTATTATGTACAAAACGGATGAAAATATGTTTAGGCTATATCCACACGAAGACAAAACGCTTATAATTTCAGAAACTTTTTCTGTAAACACGGAGTTAGCTCAGTAAATGTGTGCGTCCATATGAATGTAGTCAATACGCCTGAAAACACTGTGAAACTATGCCAGACCTGTTGGTGGCGCTGTGACGCAATGACGGGATCAAGCCCAAACTTCCGTGACGGGAACTGGGCATGCGCAGAATTTTGTAAACAGACAACATGGCGAGTGGGCGAGCTGGTACTACATTAGTATGGCCGGACGATGAGGTTGAACTGTTGCTTCGGGTCGCACTGGATTACAAAACCAACAAGCCATTGTTGTTGTCATTATTTTCTGAGTGCGGCGCATGCGTGCTTTAACAAGAGGCGGGGCGATGACGCAAGCGTCTCAGATACATTGCGGAGAGGCAGTAACCACGGAGCGGCATATACGGAGTTTTGAAATCTTTCCACTCTGGGACCTACTGTAGTTTCAAAAATGTTCGTTTACACTGGACGATACACTGGATTGATAAAGTATTTTTGCGTTTAGGCCTGAGCTTGACTTCGTGTGGACAGGGCCTTATACTTTGTTCAGATGACAGTGAAACCTCCTACAGTTTCCAACCAGACTGCTGTCTGCTGCTGTGAGATACCCTTCTCCTACGTTATCGCCGCCATTTTGGCTCCCCCTAGCGTTTGTTAAAAGGTGCGACTTCAAAGCCGTTTTTTAAACATAATTCATCTGAATATGTCTAAATGAACACCCGAAATATTATAAACACATAGTGTAGTTATATATTCTGGATAGCAGCATATTAAATTCTAGTACTACTTTAAAGCTTGGGAAATCTTTTTGTATCCAAATCCGGCTTTAAACTTCTCCACAACAGTATCTCGGACCTGCCTGGTGTGTTCCTTTGTCTTCATGGTTCTCTCTGCGCTTTAAACAGAACCCTGAGACTATCAAAGAGTAGGTGCATTTATACGGAGACTTGATCACACACAGGTGCATTCTATTTATCATCATCAGTCATTTAGGACAACATTGGATCATTCAAAGATCCTCACTGAACTTCTGGAGTGAGTTTGCTGCACTGAAAGTAAAGGGGCCGAATAATATTCCACTTTTCAGTTTTTTATTTGTTAAAAAAGTTTAAATTATCCAATAAATTCCGTTCCACTTCACGTTTGTGTCCCACTTGTTGTTGATTCATGACAAAAAAATTAAATTTAATATCTTTATGTTTGAAGCCTGAAATGTGGCAAAATGTTGAAAGGTTCAAGGGGGCCAAATACTTTCGCAAGGCACTATACATCATTATTATGTACAAACTTATATTATAAGGCTGTACATAATGTATTATTATTACAGCCAGTTATGCTAGTTAAGAAACATAGCTACTGCTAATTTTATATATATTGTGTGATCCCTGTGTGCTCTTACTACTGTCCTTTATGTGCGCTGCAACAACAAAATTTCCCCACTGTGGAACGAATAAAGGAACTCTTATCTTATGGATAACCTCATTACCCTTATTAACCTTAGCAGAGCATACTAGCATGCTCTGAGAAGGTTTTGCTTGGGAAACCGGTGCAACCAGAAACTTTCTGTGACTTACTAAAAACAACAAAAACAATAAATTCACTACATTATTATGTATAACCGTATTTTATAAGGTTATACATCATTTATTATGTATATTTATACATAATTTATTATGTACAACCTTACAAACCTTATAAGGTATAAGGTTTATAAGGTTATACATAATTTACCTTATTTTATAAGGTTATGGATAGGACAAAACAGGAGGATGTAATCTCTACATCTCAGATCAGACCGACCATGTCCTCTCAGATCAGACCGACCATGTCCTCTCAGATCAGACCGACCATGTCCTCTCAGATCAGACCGACCATGTCCTCTCAGATCAGACCGACCATGTCCCCTCAGATCAGACCGACCATGTCCCCTTAGATCAGACTGACCATGTATCTATCAGACTGACCATGTCCCCTCAGATCTATCAGACTGACCATGTCCCCTCAGATCTATCAGACTGACCATGTCCCCTCAGATCTATCAGACTGACCATGTCCCCTCAGATCTATCAGACTGACCATGTCCCCTCAGATCTATCAGACTGACCATGTCCTCTCAGATCTATCAGACGGACAATGTCCTCTCAGATCTATCAGACTGACCATGTCCTCTCAGATCTATCAGACAGACAATGTCCCCTCAGATCTATCAGACTGACCATGTCCCCTCAGATCTATCAGACTGACCATGTCCCCTCAAATCTATCAGACTGACCATGTCCCCTCAAATCTATCAGACTGACCATGTCCCCTCAAATCTATCAGACTGACCATGTCCCCTCAAATCTATCAGACTGACCATGTCCCCTCAAATCTATCAGACTGACCATGTCCCCTCAGATCTATCAGACTGACCGTGTCCCCTCAGATCAGACTGACGGAGGTCCTGAGAAACATGGTCATTGGGCCTCACGTGGTCCTGAGGGACATGATCAGTCTGATCTGAGAGGACAAGGTCAGTCTGATTGATCTAAGGGACAAAACTTTCACACTTACAGACTGTATCAGGTAGAAATGACTATTTATGTCCAGGGCAAACCAGGTAATGAAGTAATCTGCTTTCCTGCAAATGTATACATCTGGCAGGGTGAAAGGGTTGTGGAATAATTAGAATAAAATATAAATATGTGTGTGTATGGCAGCCCTAACTCATTGTAATTTCTCGAATAAATATGGCAAAATAAATTTGAAACAAATAAAATCAGGATTTTCTCAGGAAAAAAAATAAAAGCTTCAACTAATGGCAATGACACACATTATTCACATTTACAAGGGATGTGTTTTATCAATACCATTTAACAGAGCGGCAAAGTTCTTTTTTCAAACTAAAACTAAAAATATATCGCCATAATAGTATCGCCATGCCCTTGGATGGGTTGGCAATATTTTGCCATTTTCTTTAAGTTTCGTCCTAAATCCAAATAACTTTTTCAAGGGAATGAAATCTCAGATCTAACAATCTAAGGAACATACCTTAGATTGTTAATGAGTTAGCATCAGGATTAGGGTGTGGCTAACCACACCCATAGGTTATACATCTCCAACACACGGTCTGAGATTTTGTTCCCTTGAAAAAGTTCTTTGGATTACGGACAAAACGTCGGGAAAACCTGCTAAGAAGTTGCTTAGTTTAGTTATATTTATTTAGTTACAAAATTAATTAACTAATGTGACTAATTCAGAAGGGCAAAATCACACCAAATACACAATTCTGATAGCATTGCCTTTTTATATTTGTTTGGTAAATAATATACATTAGGCATGTAAAAACAATGTTGGAGTTTGTATTCTCTCAGGCTGTAAAACAGCTGCAGTACAGTACATTCAAAATGCAGCTGCTCGAGTCCTGACTAGAACCAGGAAGTACGACCACATTAGTCCAGTTCTCAGGTCTCTGCACTGGCTTCCTGTGGCTCAGAGAATAGACTTTAAAACAGCTCTGCTTGTGTACAAGTCTCTCCATGGCCTCGCACCAAAATATATTAGTGACATGTTAGTACCATATGAACCAGCCCGGACTCTGAGGAGCACAGGGACTGGACTCCTGTTAGTGCCCAGAGTCAGAACTAAACATGGGGAGGCTGCTTTTCAGATTCATGCTGCTAAAATCTGGAACAATCTTCCTGAAGATGTGAGACAGGCCTCCTCTCTGACAATGTTTAAAACCAAGTTAAAAACGGTTCTGTTTAGCTGTGCATACAACTGAGGGATTTTATATTTTTATCTTTCGTTTTAATGTTCTGTGATTATTTATGATTTTAATGCTATCTTGTTCAGCACTTTGAGTTGCCTTGTGTATGAATTGTGCTATACAAATAAACTTGCCTTGCCTTGCCTTCTCTAAATAATGGTTACCAACAAGAATCTGAAGTCCTCCTCAACAACCCGCCGCAATCAATCTCTCACCTCTGGGCCCTGTCACCAAACATTACTCGATTTTCTTAACCTCGACGTCATCTTCAACTCTCATCTCCCACAATGACGTCAAACAAACCAAACTTTTTTTTTTTTTTTTTTTTTACATTTTTATCATCATAATGATTAAATCATTCTGACTGCCTTAACTCCAAATCTCTCCAAAAACGCAGCACCAGACTTCTTCCGGGATTTAACAGAAAGGAGCACATCATCCCTGTTCAAGCATCCCTCCACTGGCTCCCTGCGGGTTATAACAATGAACTGAAAGTAAATACTTTGCTTGTTGACCTCATGTCATCAGTTATTTGACAAAAACTGTATGAATTTCATAATCACTGTTTGGATGATCATTTTTTATAATTTTGAGAGACCAAATTGAAAAAGAAAATTCAAACAGAATGCAAAATGGCTTGATTTTAGTTGAAAAGATGAAGGACAAATCATTGATCTTTACACCACCCAGTGTATTCAGAAAAATAACATCCTCATCTAGAAGTGTATTTTTCTTCCTTTCTAATGCAAAATGCCATAAATTCAAATTAATTGGTTTAGAATGGGATGCAAACTGCACTCTCCCTGTTGAGTTAGATGGTGTTATGAATCCTGTATACGCTGTTATAGAAATATTTTAGTAAAGCAATCTGAATTAACACCAAATAGTTATGAGTGTAAGTTAAATAGTCAACTCTGGATTCAGATACAGGCCATAATGCTCTGTTGGCAGCAGGTCAGTGATAGATGGAGACGTGCTGCATCATGTCTTTGACCTGGGTCATAGAACAATATGTTCAGTTCAAAAGCAGATTGTTACATATATCAGAGTTGTATCAGCGTTAGGAGGCGTAAAGAGAAGCCTTGAGCAACACATATCAATGTTGACTTCATATATGTAATATCTAGAGTAGATATGTGTTTGTTTACTCTGGTCTATTTAATGTACAGTCAT
Source organism: Knipowitschia caucasica (assembly GCA_964034765.1). Classification (NCBI taxonomy): domain Eukaryota; kingdom Metazoa; phylum Chordata; class Actinopteri; order Gobiiformes; family Gobiidae; genus Knipowitschia; species Knipowitschia caucasica. The sequence goes on along the minus strand of OZ035832.1, from coordinate 19,233,594 downwards.
TTCCTCAATCGGGGCAGTCGATTTCGGACGGCTGCCCGGTGGTATTGGTATCGGTTCTGTTATTCATTGTAATTGTGCACATTTACTAATGAATAAACTCACACTTTGTTTGGAATTACGGCTCTGGGTTGTTTACATTATTTTACTCTTGTTATGTGCAGAATTTCTACAACAACGCCATAAATAGACGGTGAGCAATGCGTTAACATTAGCGTAGAGAGCTCTTTTGTTCACATTGTACTTTGGTTGAAGAGGCCATCGGGGAAATCATTTTCCGGCATAAAATTAACTGAATCAATGGTCCCCGCTGAGGAAGGAATTTTACTCTTTTGTACTAGCCTCTCAGGGACAATAGTGCAGTGCTGTTTGTTGCATTGGGGCGTGAGTTTCACCTACAGGTACTATTTTTTTTTCCCCTTTTTCTTTTTCAACTGACTTCCCCCAGCAAACGTCCATCACTTCACACAGGTGCCTGTCATTGTGAAGGTTTCAAACAAGCCTTCAAGATTACATCCCTGCAGGAACAGTGAAAAGGGCGCGCAAAGCCTAAGAAGAAATCTTGTTGTGAAAGTAGCACCACAAATGCACCACTTAAGGACCCCTCCAGCTGCACTCCCTCGCTGTATTAGAAGCACTGATATGAAACAGTCCTATCCGTAACACTCAAAGCATTACCATGGCAACGGCCAGTGTTGGTTTGGTAAAAGAGCAAATTGTATGATTAGAATTACGCAATTAAGCTATCAACAGGCGGGGGCCAACTTTCGGGTCAAACTTTTGTGTAAATTTGTCAGTCCTCCAGAATGTGCCTTTTGAAATAATTGTTGGTTTTTTTTCTCCTCTCAAGCTATGATTTTGCACATCAGCCAAGCGCATTACAATAACCTCCTTGACAGTTCACGTGTATCTATTAAAAAAAAAAAAGTGAGTTAAAGCAAGTGGGTGTGAGGTAAGCGAACATAAGAATATATGGATTTAAACAGGAAAGGATATAATAAAGCCAAAATTGTATTATTATTATTGTGTGATTGAGTTATATGTGAATGACTGAGTTTACATTTTAGAATCTGAGTAAACAAAGCCCCATTCACAAATACAGCTGTCCAGAGAATCCCAGAACAAGGTCTCTTTTCTGAATAAAGCCAATGATTTTCTACATTTTTCTCTCAGTCATTCAATGTAATATGTCATTTTTAACGGGGATAGAATTCAGAATGACAAATGGCAAAACATTTCAGGTATTCTGTCGCCAGTCTTTTAATGAGACCATTGTGCTGAAACTTTTAATTGAACTATTTATTTCCGAACACAAAGCTTCGATTACAATTTAATTGCCTCAATTATTTGGTTAATTTGTATAATGACTTAAACCCATGTGAAACTGTAGCGCACCAAGCACACTCGACAAACACATTTTATGTTCATTGAAGTCTGTTTTGTTATTTAGTTAGTTAAATTGTCTATTTAAAAGCTGCAAATATACAATTGTGTGCTTGTTTGTGTTATTTTTGCAAGTCCTCCGAGACGACTGCTGTTGTGAATTTGGGCTGTACAAAAATACATGCAAATTTGAATTGAAAATAACAGACACAGATACATTGGGGTTGGATAAACTCACCTAACACAAGACAATACTATAAAAAAACAATACAGTATAACAGCAACACATGACAATATCATACAATATACAATAACACAATACACTGCCATATAATAATAATAATAATAATAATAAATGTATCTCTTAGGCATCTCTCTAGATAATCAAGGCCCCTATACATCACAAAAGTACATTCAGTTAAAATACAAGTTAAAATACAAGTTAAAATGCAGTTAAAAGCAGAGGATTGCCATTATATACATTAAATCTCAGGTCATGTTTTCAAAGATCAAGATACTTTTTAGACATGACACAAGCCCAAACACTCACTGACCCTACAAATCTGTCTCATTTTCAATTTATTTCCAAACTTCTCCTTGGCAGTTCCATGTGTGAAACACTTTCTTTTAAATCTAAAACTATCATTATCAAGCCTGTGTAGAAGACTTTTGCGTAAGTGCTGATATTTCAGAATGACTTGAATGAAATCACTCAAGTACTACAGCACTTTAGAAATCTATTGAAGGAGCTAGTCAGCATGCAATATCAAATCAAATGTATTCCCCGCCTTGCAACACACAAAGTAGATGCCAAGTGTGGACCCTCGAGAATATTTCATCTCTGCTGCAGTAATAGTGATAATGGCTTTTTGACAAGACGTTCAAGCATGTTTACTCAAGTGTTTTTTCTACGTCCCTCTGGTGATTCAGACCTGAAACCAACACGTTATTAAATCTGCTTATGTATTCTTTCTTCATTACAGACCTAAACGTGACAACGATTTATAGTTTCCTGTCACTTACAACGTTCTTAATGTAATATCTTTCCTCCCACACGACTTGGCCAAATCATATCCCCACAGCTGCTGGTCCATTTTGCCAAAGAATGAAGGAATTGGCACCTCGTACTTTGCCAGTCTCATGACGTTCAGCAGCCTCTCTACATTGTAAATTTGACTCTAAATTGACAGAGATTACATTGGCACACCTCGCAGCATACATCAAATGTCCCTGAGGGGAAAGCGTCCTCAGAATTTGGAGTTGGACCAGTCAGAAAGTACAATCTGTGCCTTTGTAAAGCGGTCTGATTATTACGCAGTCGATGAGTGCGAGGCTCACCACTGGCTGCTCCAACCTTGGCTTTTTTTAAATCAAAACAAGCATCTGCGCTCTATTCGCCGCAGCAGGATGCCATTGATCGCGCATCCAACATCCACCTTGAGGACAGCGGGGATAAACGATGAACTTTGGGCAAAAAATACCTCTTTTTAAATTGCAAACAGCTTGTTGTGTTGTTGTTGTTTTTTTCCCTGTTAAAAGAGCGAGATCACACAGGGGTGCTTCATTCGTTTAGTAAATTAAATATACAACGCTTTCCAAGTGTTTGGTTTGAATATATCATTGCAATTATAGAATGCAGTTTAATCCAACCCAGCGAATATAGTTGTGAGATGGATTTTGTATCTAATTTTGGTGCTAAAACTGTATAGATGTATTTATGAATGATTAGATTTTAAGCAGAGTAAAAATATATAAAAGAAGAATAGGGGACATAAAATGCTTTTCAACAATTAGTATTTTACACATTGTCTGTTTTAGAGAGAATGTTTTATCTTTTTAGCAAATGCAATTGTATTTCTTGTTCATAATAATACGTATTTCTGATGAAAGGACACTGCACTAGTATGTACAGTAAGCCACTAGTGTATTTAAAACAATCCCAACCTTTGGCATAACTACCACCAGTAAGATTTGGGGCCTCAAGGATTTTAATTACATTCGTCCAATCAGCATGGGTGGGTCTCACCAGTCCTTATATTTTTCCTTATCTGAAGTTTTACTCTTGATCTCAGTTTGAAAAGTCATTGACTTACACTTTAAAACTGTTATAAATTCTACAGCAACAAAAAACCTTCGCTCCTTCCGCTCTTCTGACCGAGACATGACTAGTCTTTTCCCTTACCGATTGTCTTTTCTTTGTTTTACTTACAGTTTTAATCCTAAAGTGAACATAAATACGGACATAACAAACAAAAAACAGTACAAAAGATAAAAATACAATTTGCTTTTCTGAATATAGGATAAGAGGATGATTTGGATTAATTTCAAAACAATGTTGTATATTGACATTGAAATTCAAACGTATTAAATATATGATAATGGCTGATGAGGATCATAGAGTGAGGCAGAGACATCTTTCATCTAAGTTTCAAAGTCCAGTCACATTGGACTTGCTTTCCCTCTGTATTTTGACAGTGATGGCTGAGAAGCATAATACGAGCCGACACACGTCATCTGCAAGGGTCATGTTTTCTAAATTATAATCTAAGACCTTGTGCCTGTAACCATATTGAATGTCACCGTTATTTTCATAGAGTATAATTTATTAATGACAATGATAACTCTGCCACTTTCTACCAAAGCCCATTGTGTTTTGCGCCATTTCCCATTATATCAGGCATGTGAAACTCGCCATTTTTATTGAACATTGTTGATTCCCACCTCTACACCTTCTCCACCGACTCCCACTGATGACTGCTGTCTTTGTGTCTTTGGGCAAGACACTTAACCCCACTTTGCCCAAAGCCCCAGCTGAAAGATCAAGGCTATGCTCACACTCAGAGAGCAGCCGTCCTCCTGTGGACTCACCACCTGCAGAGGGTCAGTGAGGGGCTGGTGCTATGAGACTTGGGTGGCATCTCTGATTGCCACCCCCCTGACCCAGAAATGGATTAAAGGGTAGAAAATGGATGGATGGATGGATTTATTAATGAATTAATAAATTCAATACACACCGAATTGATGAATTCAATAAATTCAATACACACCGTAAAAAGTGTATACTGTATATGTTTTACGAATTTGTAAAATCAGTGTAAAATGCTGTCAATCAATTGCATTCATTCTAGTGACAGTGGGTCAGTAGCATCCATCCATTTTCTTCCCCTTAATCCATTTCTGGGTCGGGGGGTGGCAGTCAGAGCTACACCCAGTACACATAGCACCAGCCCCTCTGCTTCTGACCCACCAGGGTCCTAAGCAGTTTAATTTATTTATATACCATGTGACAGAAGGTCATCAGGTCTGAAAGTCATGCTACGTATAGATCATACATCATCGAAGCCTTTAGGGTGTAACACTGGAGATGTGTGTTTTTTTCTAACAAATTGAATGTTATAGTTTATTGCATGGAGGACAGAATTATTATTCAACGCAATCGCCATTCTTGGAAACTCAATATCACATGAAATATGCCGGGACATTGAAATATTGCAAATTCATTTTATGTGAAGGGCTGCTTTGGAGCCGTAAATGTTGGGAATGAGATTGAAATTGAAAAGTTCTTTGTAACAAATATCATAAAATACTCTTTCCATACATCACGGCCCACAACTCAATAAGCTCCGTCTGGCTTGGCTGCGTTCGCTCCAGCTCATAAAAACTGTCAGGTACACGTGGGAGGTGTAATTATGGCTTCTGAAATGTCATGTCGGTCATTTGTCTGACTGTGTGTGTACTGTACCGCCCGCACTCTCTCCAATAGATCCCTCGTGAACTACTTCTGTGTCCATCTGTGCTGCTATCGTACTCTCTCGCAAAAAGTTTTAAACCATGTTACAACATTCCATCCTGGTCAAAAACAGACCTAGACTTCAATCTACGTCGATTACAGACGGATTATCAGCCGTCGTCATTCCGTACTCTACTGCGCTTGAGATCTGCAGGAAGTAAACACACCCCCAGGTCTTGCTGTGCTGTTGGCTGAACAACCTGCTTTGACAAACGCAATAAACAGCGGAGGCGGATCCCGGCTCAGAAAGGTCCAAGAGCAGGTGCGCTGACCTGCTTGTAATCTGACTTCTTGCCTGTGGTGGCGTACCCGGAAACAGAATTATCCAATGAATTCTTATGCTGCCTTTTTTCCTCTCAAAAACGGTTTTACAGGCTGATCCAAAAGTCGGCTCTTGGCTCAATGCTACAGTCCAGTATTTTTTTATTGTACCGGCCTAGTTTAGCCGCTATGGACTTAAATGTAGCGCTAAATGTGTCAAGCTCGTGCCGGCAAACACATGCGCGCATGATACAGCTTGCTTTTCGAAAGTGTTTTCCTGCCGGAGGGGCCACTCTGAAAACGGCCATTTTGAAAAGATCGGCAGGAGGGAAAAGTGATCACACATAAGTTTCAACGTCCATTAATATTTACAGTCTATGGCAATAAAAAAAATGTAAATTTTAAGTGGATGTGGGCCACTGAAGTTTAGGCCATTGTGTCTTGTCTTTTATCCACGCACTTGCCAGCAATGCATGCAGATCATCTAGACCAGGGGTGTCAAACTGGTTCTAGAAAAGGCCAGTGTGGCTGCAGGTTTTAGTTCCAACCAAGCAGGAGCACATCAGACTCTACCGATTTCCTCAAGTCTTCAGGTTAAGACTGGACTCACTGGTGCCTGCAGCCACACAGCTCTCTGAGCGTGTCCTATTCATTCAATGTTAATTTTACGGCTTAATACTATCAATTGCACGGTGGTAAACTGTTGTAGTGTGCTTACAACATTATAAGCTTCTGCAACTGCTAAATAACCATGGCTAATCAAGGTATTGACAACTGGTCATAGGTGAGGGCATAGCTCTTTCTACAAACTGAGCATGAACGCATCCAGATTTCTTTAACAGTAAAGGGGCAATGTACATTCTGTGCACAAAACACCCCTTCTGTCTGATTTTTTTGATTGCAAACTTGGTATGTCATGGGATTTTATGTTTCAGGTCAAACCACGCTCCTTTGAACAGCTTGCCTTCATTTAGATTGTGACATGTTTGATGTTTACAAATAAAGCCGAATGTGATTTCCCGCTTCTACCATGAAATGGAGGTGTTTCACAATTTATCCCAGATTTTCTCATTTAGAAAATCTACTCTAGTGCCTAAAGGGTTAACCTCCTTTCTTTGTTCATATACATATTTTCTCATATATTTTCTACATAAATTATTTCACATTTTTAAACATGAGCTACTGTTGTAAATATTCTCAAGATCCTATTGGAGGGCCGACAGGAACACAAATAATGCATGTATTTTAATATTTGGTTGTTAACCACTGAAAGACTCATGCAATATTCATAGCACAAAGTTTCATATAATAAGATGGATAATGGTAATTAAATCCCGAATGGAAGTGTTTTTCTTTTCCACTCTGAATTTACTTCACGCCTTCCGACACATCAACCTGGCAAATGGTTATTAATGGCCGCCGTAACGTACAGATGAATAAACAAAAGAAGTCGTGTCCTCTGGCGGAGACTTTGAGCGAAGGTGTTAGTCATACTGGCACTTAGCAAGAGGGATAAGTCGCGGCCATGTGTCCTTAGTGTGGGTTTGCTCCTTTGTAAAGTGCTCTGCTAATTCAACAGGACGGGACAGTGCTTATCTCTGTTGTCACAGTAACTACATCAACGTAATGGAGATGTCCTCTTGCATTTTTTTAGATATGTAATTCTTTTTTTCACAAGGGTTTCATACAGGCTGCATGCCGCCTCTGCATGTTTCTAATTCAAGTAGTTTTAGAAATGCAGTGATTAGAGCTGCTTGATGTTGTGTTTGACCTATCACAAGCTACATTAAGAATCACTTCTGTTAAAGGTGACGATTAGTAAGACGCGGCAGATGGTGCTTCTGATGTGCACCTGTAAACTGCTTTATGCCAAGCAAGTATTTCAGTTAAAAGCATGGGCAGTAAGTTGGAGGGAAACCAGTTTGTATTCTTGCTGTAATTATATTATTTTGGATAAATACACGCAATGAGCTGACAAGGCTGTTTTCTTTGCAAACATAGTATATTAAGACGTAAAGCAGCCTCTAGATCCTTTATCCTCGCTGCTGTCAGCTTCTCCAATGAACACTATTCATATAATGTAATTTGGTTAATTTGGTTTAAAAGTGTCACATTGTTTTTACTGTCTGTATCGGCTACTAATGGTCACTTGTGGGAATTTCAAAAACTGACACAAAATATAAAAAAGCCCAGTCCCGCTCTTCCCCCCATACTCTTATAAATGTTAAGAAGGCTATGGTTAAGGTACACTTTATTTTTCCCCTTGGGAAATGTGTCCTCTGCCTGCGACCCATCCTTGCCCCTGTCAAGAGCAGTGGTCGCTGTATAGAGCCTAGGGACCCATCTCTGCTGTTGGTGCTTGGCTTGGACTTCTTATTGTACTTGTATTTTAGTGGTAGGAGAAACTGGAGCACCTGAAGGAAACCTAGGCAGACACAGGGAGAACATGCAAACTAGAAAAGGCACTGTTTGATACTTGGGCTTAGCACTCTGCCACCATTGACTGTTGAAGACTATCCAGTCGCCCTTTCAAGATTTGATGTCTATTTTCAAAGACTTTTTCACTGACCAAAAATTCTTCTTTTGTGTAGATGTTATAAATGGAATCCTGTTTAAGAGCTCGCTGCATTTCTTCACAGTTCAACCAGTGCAGTGAGATTGATGATGAAGTAAAAACATTGGTGTGTTGTGATGGTCAGAGGAGAATGAAGAAGTTACTAAAACTTGCATTGAAAAACAACCATGTACAGAGTGTAAATGACAAGGGAAAGGATTTCTTATCTGGGAAAACTTTATTTAGCATGTTATGTCCCTTTTATTAAGACATAGAAAAGGACAATAGTAACGGCATAGTCCCTGTATAATCAAAATGATGAATATGTTATCTTGACAACTCCACTAATGGCATTAGAATATTTCACAAAGAAGCCTAAGTTATGGCCTGACGTTCACTGACAGAGTATTTCTATGCAAATGATTCCATTACACTTGTCAGCTATTCTGTTTACATTTTATGCTTCTTGCTTCTAATATTTTTTGGACACTTCCATTGTCTGGAGAAAAAAGGTCATTATTTTAATTTCAAGATGCTGTTTGGGAGACGCTGTGAATGGAGGAAGACTTTCAAAAGTTTCGTTTTAATTTGCCTGCTTCTAATGCGTGCAATCTCTCTCTCTCCCTTGACCTCTTTTTTGTAGGTGTGATGGGCGAGTATGAGCCCAAAATTGAAGTGCATTTCCCCCCGTCTGTCCTCGCTGCCAAAGGAGCCACTGTGAGGCTGGAGTGCTTTGCTCTGGGAAAGTAAGTGAAAACACTGCCATCTCCGATAAATATTCTCTTCTGTCTGTTTAGATTCCGTTTCAACAACATTATTCCATCAGTGTGGTACAAATCCCAAATCAAGCCCATTCCCGAAGCATCAAAATATGATCCTAGTGCCACTTAATTACCAGCGAATTAGTTTGTTAAAGGAATAGGCCACCGTTTTTACATACTGACATATGTTCTTACCTTACCTTAGACTAGTTGATATGTACCTGTCTGGTCTTTGTCCGTGCGCTCTGTCATGCAAACGGAGCACAAACGCAGCCTCTTCCACATACTGTATAGTTCCAAATCAGCTCCCGTTAGAAGCTACCAAACTCTTCCACGTTTTCCCTATTTAAATACAGTTACGTGACGTGGTACACTACAAAGTATAGTAACACAGAAATGTAACATGTCGATTTTCTCAGCAGATAAAAAGAGGTACTATATTGTGAGGCGTAATAATACGAGGAGCACTACGTCCGCGCACTTACTCCTAAAGACTTCTCTCCCGCCCACTTCCTTCAATAGAAGCAGCGTGACTTCTAGTACAGTAGTAGCAGAGACTTATCGGATAGCTAGTTTGAGTACAGTTGAGGCAGCGTTACATTTCTGTGTTACTATACTTTGTAGTGTAACACGTCACGTAACTGTATTTAAATAGGGAACACGTGGAAGATTTTGGTAGCTTCTAACGGGAGCTGATTTGGAACTTTCCAATATGTGGAAGAGGCTGCATTTGTGCTCCGTTTGCATGACAGAGCGCACGGACAAAGACCAGACAGGTACATATCAACTAGTCTAAGGTAAGGTAAGAACATATGTCAGTATGTAAAAACGGTGGCCTATTCCTTTAAAAAAAAATTAAGTCTAAAAAGAAATGTTCTTGTGTGTTAAATACTAGACAGATACATTTTATTCAATATACTGAATTGCTAGTGGATGAACAAAACACATTTAGAAAACACAAAGCATGCATTGACCACATGTTTACTGTTTCAACTATTGTCAGAACCCGATTGGTTGAAAACAAATCCACTTTTCTCTGTTTTGTAGACTTTTTAAAAAGCAATGCCAACGCCTGCACCCTGTATCTCTGCCCTGCGTTAATACTATTCAAATCCAATACTCTGATACGCCTACTATCGTTCCAGTGCTTGGGGATCCTGTTTGTGTTTGGGCTCTGTCCTTTAAATCACATTACTGTATTACCTGAACAGGCAGCAGGCATATCTGGTCTTGAGGCAGAATGTTAAGTGGCTGTAGGAGAGTGGTGCACCGTAGCTCTTCTTGTTAGATGGCATGTTACTGCACTAGGAAAGAGTGAATAGGAAACTTAGCCCCAGGGACCCATGTGTTCTTATAATTGAGAGCCCTAATGTAGTTGGGCTTCCAGTGGTGCGTTTAGGGGCTGATATGAATGAGGAAAAGTAAAGGTTATGTCTATGGAAAAAAATATAATAACTGGTAATAGTTTTCTTCCAAGAGGCCACATGCATTGTCTGCTAACAGTAGGATTTATCAACCGATTATTTTATTTCAATTATAAGGATTTATTTGTTTGATAATAGCTACATTATTTTGTTGATGTGCGTGGAGTTGCGTTTGAATTTTTCTGTTTGATTCTCTGATCTGTGTTGGCGAATCGACAACTTTGTAAAGTCCTCCGAGATGACACGATTTTGGTCACACCCGCTTTTTACACAGCTAACGTCTTTGGTTGACTATAGCCCAAGCAGAGACCAAAATAATTATTACATGAATGTCCTTTTTGTATAATTGGATCGTTTTGATTATTTTTTGGCCCGTAGCTTTCCGCTAGTAGTTTATCCACAACTATCTCTTGTTTGATGATGAAAACAAACAAATCCATTGCTTTTAATATCATCACCACTTGAAAGCATTCTAATTCAGCCTTGACTGATCTTTTAATTAAGATTTACTAAATCAAACATTCTATTTGTGGTAAATGCTAATGCTATAAAAGACATGTTTTTCCTCTTGATTTGAATATGTTGTGTACATATTGCCACAAATAGTCCTTGCAGAAGATTCTTGTTCATTTCTAATCAATGTTATTTATAATTATTCTGCATGCAATATTCATCAGCAAATCTGTATTACAAACATGCTCTGATCTGCAGCTGACTCCAGACCTCATAATTGTTTACTCTGATTTCAATTAATTACCACATTATGCACAGTCATTTCCTGAGTCTATAGACAGTGCATTAGATCCTCCCGTGCTTTATTCCTTCCCATTACCGGAAGAGGTGTTCCTGATGTGTGTAGGACAGGCAGCCAATGTCAGCTTCTGCCTTTCTCCCTTGATTGTTATGTGAAAGCTTTCCGTCAGTCCAAGCCGTACCCTTTTACATTGAGATGAATTCTTTATCAATGCACCTAATTAAGAAATGCCACTCTTTATATAGCTCTCAAACAGAAGTAGAATGGGTTTTGTTCTCCACCTTATCAATATGTATGATGGCATCGCAGGCTGCAGCAGGGCACTAAGTGAATGTCAAAGACTGTTGATGTGGTATTTATGAGTGGCACCGCTCCGGAGGTGAGTCCAAGGGTAAATATGAACACGGTTAGAGCAGCTTTGGCAAGCAAGACCTCAAGTACATGTTTTAGTTTAGTCAATATCACCTTTAATATAACAACATCAGAATCAGATAAGGGTAACAGAAAGTCACAAACGAGCAATTGGCTTTGACTCAAACTTTGCATTGGGAAGAATTGAGGTCAACAATCACCTCGATTGTCTTCTGGGCGTTCAGCTCCAGGTTGTTTACTCTGCAGTAGGACACCAGCCGGTCCAACACTCTATAGGTGGACTCATCGTTGTTAGAGATGAGTCCAAAGATGGTGGTGTCATCCGCAAACTTGATGAGCTTCAGAGAGTGCCCTGAGGAGCTCCTGTGTTAGAAATCCCAGACGCACGCACTGCTTCCTGTCCGTCAGGAAGTCAGTGATCCACCAGTTGAGAGAGCTTGTCCTGGGGCAGAGATGGCAGGATGGTGTTGGTCCCGGAGGGCGGAGGTTAATGACTTGAGGTGGGAGAGGACCAGGCGCTCAAATGACTTCAGATGTCAGTGCCACAGGTCTGTAGTTATTCAATCCAATGATCCAAGCTGAGTGAACCAAGCTTTGAGGAACCTGGGTAGGAGCAGGTTGGCAATCCCAGCATTCAGCAGGTATCTCAGGTATCAACAGCCTTCGCCATCATTCAAAATATATCAGAAAAAAGCAAATCTGCAGAATCACCTTTGTTTATGTTTCACTTGTAGAATATGAAATGCATTAACCTTTGCATAACATCAACTTGGACATGTGTGCAAAGATGCTTTAGACCCTTTTGCAAACAGTGTTTAAAACCTGCACTACTATTGACACTGTTTCTATGATTGCCATTTTTGAATTGCAACTTTTTATTGTACATAATATATCCTGCATTTAACATGTTTGCATATTTCTTTCTTTTGCACAATCTTGAGAGTTCCTATCCATGCCAGATGTGAAATGTAAATTTATCCTGTGTGAGATCAATAAAGTCTATCTTATCTTACATTATTAGGAAAAGAAAGTGCTGTTATCGCTTAGATAAGTGTTTGATCCCATGTTCAATCTTTTCACATCAGTGCAGCTCTTGATTCATCGGCGTCATTTCATCATGTTGTGTTTTAAAACATCTGGAATATTACACTTAATACATTTGCCTTGTGACACAATTCCACGGCTGTTGTTGCAACTGGTACTTTTGGAATTTGGAAATACCATTTGCATCCTTGAGACTTGTTTTACCATGTATTTTTTGCTTAAGATTTCACCTTACAACAAGTAAACAGTCTTGTTATATTTTTAATGGCCAATTATTTTCTTCTTTAAGTGCTTGCACCCTATAATAACTTGATGGCATTTGCATAACAAGTCACACAACAACACATATTTCTATCACACACATACACACAACAGTTTCTGTTTATGGACAATAAGGGTTAGGGTTTAACTAAGCCTACTTTTAACCTGCGTCTCATCCGTTTGTTGTGTCTGACTTTGGCAGAGAAAAAAGCTCTCCCCCTCTCTCCATGTTGTCAGCAGAGAGCCCGGCTTTATGCGCGGGAGAGTAGACTGACTTTCAACCAAAGTGCTTTGTTCTTTACGGTCAGTACTCCAAGAAGAAGGGCCGATGGCATGTGGAGTTTGAGGACGAAACTTGTGGAATCCGTATGCGGACCATAGCAGTGGTTGCCTGAACTGTGCATGTACATTCATATAAATCACGGCTCAGTGGACATGTGGGACTGTCAACGTGTGTGCGCTTCCCAGACTCAGAAGAAGTACCTAGAGTTAAAGCTAGGGTTTCATTTCTACTCATATTTACAAACCCTTACAGAAAATCTCTTCCAGATGCAACTTGTCTTCATCTAAATCGTACACATCCGAATCAGAAGGAAGAGATGAGTGAGCCACTAGGATTTTCAGACAAACCAAAAACCCGGGGTTTTCGATCAAAATTCCCAGGGCGCCTGTTCCCTTCAGCCTGAGCAACAAGGGCTGGTGTGTGAAAACAACAAGTTTTGGAGCCGTGTAGAGCTCTCACCGTCAAAGTTTGGGCAGTTGGATGTGCTGCTCTTTCCTTTAGTTGTCCAAGTAAAAGAAAATGTTGTAAAATCAGTATAGAATTTAGGAGTTCAGAATCAGAATAATTTTTATTGCCACGTAAGTAACAGGAAGTCAGTGGAGGCATTACAGTATATTGTGGTTGTAATCCTGGGTACTTTAGAATATTTACTTAAAAGTCAAAGAAGATTGTTGTTGTTTATGGTGTGTAATTTTTTGATTTGATACTTTGTTTTTGTAATGTTGTTTTTCCTGTGTCCTTTTTTGAGTTCTTAGCCCTGCCGTGGTTGCCTTCTCCGCCCCTAATGTTCTCAGTACATGGACAGTTTTTTAATTTTTCATTTTGAGCATTTGAAGCAATCTCGGCAGCTGTTGTGTCCCTGGCTTTTTTTATCCCTGGATTACTTTGTGTTAATTTCTACCTGGATTTTTGGATTTTAATTGTATTATTTGTAGTCATTTACAATTGTCATTACTTTTAGTTGCACTCTAGCATTTTTGGGTCCTCTTTTGATTTTCCTCATGAGAGTTTTGACTTTTTCTTATTACATGCTTCTTCCTTCCTCATGGAGAAAAGCCAACACTGGTCCAAACAACTTTGTACTAATCTTTTACATCGTGCTTCATGTGTCGACTGCAGGGGTAAAACAGCAGATATTGTTGTGCTTGTGATCAAACATTCATGCGTGTGAATAGTAATGATGTGACAAAATCTTTGATGGGAACAAGTCAGGTGGATTTTAGGATTTCTCTCTTCCTTCAACTGTTTGAAAATCAGCCCTAACACAAGTAGAAAGTAATCAACACAACCGTAACCTGTTTAAATGACAGCATTATCATAGTGTGATAAAGAATGAGATTATGCCTTGATTGAGATCAAGGCATAATCTCATTCTTTATCTTCCTTCAAATACTTTCACTCTGGTGAACGCTGCACTTTTGGAGTATACAGAGCTAAACACAGTCATAAATCTGGCTTCAGGATATCTTAAATCCCTCTGGTCTCCTCCCCCTGTCTCTGAACATGTCTGCTGCAGCTCATTATTCCATCTCTAAAGTTGAATCCTGCCGCACTGGGATGACTCAAACTTATGTCCAGGCTTCCTCTGCTCCCTGTGGGAATTCCGTGGTTTGCTGCAGGTTAACAATTTATTTGGAAGAAAGGTCATGAGCAAAGTTTGACATCAGAAACAGAAGCCCAATCCAACAGCATTTCCGGATTTAATTTCATGCGGGCTTCAGGCAAGATTGATGTGTCTAATTCTCTAAATAGGTTTGTGGTGATACTGGCAATGCACTTCTTCTCTCCCAGTGTGCACCAGTAATAAATACATTTTGTATTTTGTTTTATCTTTAATATTTTGTGACCTATTGTTCATGTTGTCTGTATCAACATACTCAAACGCTGGAAACTCATTGCATCCATCACTATCCAATAGTATGTGTCTATACATCCAATACAAATAGTATTTCTCCTATGTTTTTAACCAGCTTTATCTGTGTAGTTTTAAAGGAGATAATTGTATATGTTTTTATGATGCTTTTCTCTTTTTCAAAACAGAACATACACATTTGTATGGTTTTTGCGCCCCCATTTGCCCCACAAAAATGTTTTATAAATGTATTGCCTTGTGTTTAAATACGATTCAAAGCTGGCCTATAAGAAAATATTTAGAGTTCAAATGATGATAATGCAGATTTCCCTCCAACGTACTGAATCACTTCCTTCAAACAGCTATAGAGCTACAGAAAACCGGCGAATCAAGACCCAAATTGTTAAGCGACAATTGTTTGTTTCTTTGTTTAATAGAAAACACGCTTTGAATTCTAATTTGAGTCCATCTCAGTCAAGAGCGCTGGAGTGTCCTTGTGAATTTAGACGAGATAAAAAAAGGCTTAGGGTTGTAACATTTTCATCTGGGCAAAAAATGATTGATGGGTGCACTGGGGGCTTGTACGGTGTCAAATTTCCATCTTCGACGCAGCCGTCAAAACCACTTGTCATGTGAGAGGCGCATTGATGGCCTATAGACAGGGCCTCTATATCTGTATGTGAGCTGTATATTGCCGGGCTCATATGAGAAGCCATGAATAAACAGGGGGAGATGGTATTAGTCAAACACTAATCATAAAACTGTCCTGGCTCTGGGAATGGCTTAGCTTTAATTTTGCAGATGTCCTTCAAGACAAGCGATCTCTCGTCATTCTGTTTGGTCTTCTGGTTATTAGCATTTCTCTAAATAGGCTGTGATTAGGGAAAAGGTCAGGAGACGGTACACATCAGCAAAAATAAACATAGAGAATCCTTCGGTTGTGATTCAGCGCAGGACCAAAAATAAATTAGTATTTAGTACGCCAGTTTATTAATTTTGACGTACACGGCTTTTGCAGATGTTAAATTGAAAAAAAGGAGTAGGGTTTTTCTAGCTATATAATGTATAAAAGCAATGAAATATTTCTTTCAGAATATTTTTCATTTTGGACTCTTGTCTGCAGGTCAAACTAAAAGGACTCTCAACATTTAACATCTGTGGACATTTATCAACATTGATGGACATTGGTCATCTAAACCAATCCAATCCAATCCAATATTTATTTATATAGCACATTTCATAAACACAGTTTCCAAAGTGCTGCACAATAGAATACCAATTAAAACAAATCCATAGTAAAACAGTAAAATCATTAAAAATCGAATATGAATAACCGTGTTTGCATATATGTATAAATATAAAAATAACAATAAAAACAAAATAAAATAAAAGGACCATACAACTCACGCAGTGTTAAAAGCCAAAGCATAAAAATGGGTCTTAAGACAGAAGGAGCAGTTTGAATATGGGGGGGGGGGGGGGGCAGAGCGTTCCACAGCTTTGGTCCAGCCACAGAGAAGGCCCTGTCCCCCATCTGCCCATGGCTCTATGTGTTTTCATCATTGCATTTCTTGTGTTTGAACTGTTTGATTCTCTGATCTGTGTTGGTGAATTCAAAGATTCTATAACGTCCTCTGAGATATCTGCTGTTGTCATTTAGGGCTATACAAGAATACATTGAATTGATTTGAATAGACTTGTCTGTAATGTTTGGTTTTTTTTTCTGTCTCTCTTTTAGTCCAGTACCAACAATTACGTGGAGAAAGATAAATGGCAACATCCCTAAGAAAGCCAGACTGCGGAAATCTCAGGCTGTGCTGGAGATCCCAAACATCCAGCTAGACGACTCTGGGACTTACGAATGCAAAGCCGAAAATCCACGAGGAGGAACCGCTTTCAAAGGTCATCTGCAGGTCTACAGTGAGTCTTTGGTTTATCTCAAATTAACTTCAAGTGTTAGCGGAGTGTTTAAAGATAATTGTCTGAAAGGACTTACATTATTTTTTCTGTGATAATTATAAAGAATAGATGGATTGTGAGTGTGCTCGATTTGTGGGGAATGAAGAACTGAAAATACATTAAATATACAATAGCACTGCATCAGTATGGCTGTCTTTTCCTCCGACGTCACTGTAAACCCTGACAAGTAAAGTTTACTTGAAAAAACCATGGAAATAAATTGCGTATTAACTTCACTTGAATTCCTCGAGTACATCGTTTACTTGATATTACCAAGTAAACTCGAGTGATTGCGATAAAGTTTAAATTTCTACTTATGCTCCGACTGGGATTCGTACTCAGAACCCTGTAGTTGAGAGGCAATGGTGCTACCCATTATTATTGCACAAGTTCTGAATATTGATGATTGTTTTATTAAATGTATTTGTATGAATTTTTTTGTTTATTTTAGACTAATGGCCAATGCCTTAACCTCAATGTATACAACAATACAAAGGAACACACATCATACACACATCACAAATAAATGCTGCATACACATACATGCATATACCTAAGCATACAGAATACTCATATATTGAAAAAGGTAAACAAAACAAAGCAAAAAACTAAATTAAAACAACAAAAAATACAAACCCAAACAGATTTTTCAGGGTTTTTGTGCTCTTTTTTTCGGTTTAGTTATGCCAGGTGTGTCACACTTGAAAACTTTAATGTCATAGACCACATCAACTTGAATTACAATGTCAAGTGGTAAGTAATTGTAGGATATTCTGGTGTCTGTCTCCAGCCAATGCCCGATAAACCAACCCCATGTTGCTGTTAAAGGACTGAGTTTGGCTGAAAATATTTGCGTGGGCTTCAGTGCTCTTTATTTTCGCTTCAAGCAATGGAAGGTTTATGATTATATTTATTTATCATCCCTATGAGCAACAGCATATGTGCATCATTAAAATGCTTTCCAATTATATTTGTGGCTTCTAAAAATAGAGTTCATGTGTTCAATTTGAACCATCTTTTATTCCCAGTATTCTATTCCAGAATACACCTGGGTGATATATTTGGACCACATTGCATGCAATATATTCTTGCCAGCCATCACATTGACTCGCTCTCCTCTGTTCCTCTCTGGCTCCTCTCTGAGCCCATGACCAATAAAACAGAGTGCTTTTACCTTGCCCAGACACATTTCCAAAGCCTTGTTCTTGGCACCCTTTTTTCAGTCGGCATCACAGGAAAAAAGAGACTCTAATTTGTAGCAGCCTCACGCTAAATGTAATTTACGAAGGTCAGTTCGGAGTTCGAACCTGTACTGCGAGATGGACCTCTGTGGCCAGAAACATTCAATCACACAAAAGTGCATTATGCAAATCAGCCCAAAACATGGACCATATTGATTAAAGCACCCCTGACATTGTGACCAATTTACAGACAAAGAGAATGGTCAAAATAACCTTTCGGGCAGTAAATAATGGATTATAATGATAGATTTTTCTCTATATGCACATATTGACCTAAACATTTCTAACATTGTGTTTAGTGACCTTCCGAAAAAATAAAATAAAAAAAATTCTCCACTAAACCGGCTTCATACAATGTAAAAATATCTATATCTAAAATGTTCACAGGCATGAGACAGCAGACACGACTATTGTTTCCTTAAAGGCTTTAGCTTAACGCAGTGGAGGAGCTGTGCTGAGGACAGCGCCCGCACAAAGCTTCAGTCTCTTAGATGTTTAGCAGAAAACACTCTTGTCTTAAAGGTTGTTCTTGTGTTGAGTTTTTACTTTTTTGCACTTCTTAAAGTGTATTTGTGCATAAACTTCCGCCTCCTGAGTCTTGTGTTTTAAATATATTCTACTTTATTCCTACGTCTTCTTTTTTCCTCAGCCCTCCCTCAATGGGTCAGAATGATTAATGATACTCAGATGGATAGTGGAGAGAAACTCCAGTGGGAGTGCAAGGCCACAGGGAGGCCCCGGCCCACCTATCGCTGGCTTCTTAATGGGCTGCCCTTGACATCGCAGGTACGCACAGTACGACTGCACCAGTTCCTCTGGTGATTGGATCATAAAACACATATGAATTATTTCTTGTGTACAGCCACATGATGTCTGTTTGTGGTATTAGCATAAATCTACATCTACATTTAAAATGGCTTTGCTCTGTGTATTTCTTTTGTTGCAGGCTCGTATAGAAATTGTCAATGGAGAGCTAACAATTCAAAGAGTGCAGCAGACGGATTCGGGAATGTACCAGTGCATAGCTGAAAATAAATACGGGGCGGTCTATTCCAGCGCTGAGCTCAAGATCTTAGGTATACATCATTACTGTTGTACTCATGGCACACTCCTATTGTAGAATGTTACATTTCTAAAACTGTGTTGTGTTCAGCCCATTACCAAAATAGCTAACGACAAAACCCCATCAGCGGCACAGAGGTTTTCATGTTAATCCTCAAATATGGGTGGGTTTCCTCCAGGTGCTCCAATTTCCCCCTCACTCAAAACAACCACAAGTTAAATTCTCTAGCTCTGGGCCTGACCAAGACGAGCGTCACCATCTGGAGCTGGGTCCCTGGGCGCTGCACTGTAGTGACCACTGCTCCTGACAGAGGCCCCTCTGACAATGAAGGATGGTAAATGCAGAAGACAATGCGGTGTTAACTGCAAATGGATGAATAAACTAACCCTAATCCATAATTTCTTAAAAAATGATCAAATGGAGTGTTACCCCATAAATCTAATCCTTAATATTGATATTTTAAACAAACCAATTTGAATGGATAATAAGAGTTATTATTGAATCAAGATTGTAAAGGCACCATTCCACAGAAAAGCACTTTAGAACATTCTCAATGGAAAAAGATAATGTTGTTTGGAAGATTAGAGCCAAGGGGACAACACTTTCAGGTTTAAAAAAAAATCCACTTGCAGGAAAAACATGCATTGAAATATCTTTCACACTGCAAAAAATACAAAGGGGCTAACGCTTGTGCTTCAGAGAAGGTCCTGGGTTTGATTCAACCTCTAGGCTTTTCTGTTTGGAGTTTGCATGTTCTTCCTGTGTCTGCATATGTCTTTTCTTGGTGCTCTGGCATCTCAGACCACAAAGAACATGTACAATAGTCCCCCATAACACCATCTCCGACCTCACTCCCGCCCCTTTCTCTAGGACCAGGATTCCCTAGAAAAGGAGACTTTCCTGTTCAAACAAAGGTCTAAACAAAAATGTGTAAACTTTAGAATATGGGGCTTAAATTGTATTAGATTAACCAAATATGTACCTGAAGTTTTTGATAGAAGTTTTCCACTCGCAAATCCTGTTTTGATGCCTCGCAATAAACATAAAATGGGGCGGGTGTTGGCATGTGAGTAAGACCGTCAATGACACGTGCAGAAGATTGAAATGCAAGGCAGAGACGCTGAAGATAAGATTCGCGGATTGCCAATCAATGGTCCCTGATTTAACCCAGGCAGAGGACGTCATGAATAAAAAAGGACCCTTATATGCACATATCCAGGCGAGCATGACTATGGATACTTCTATATTCTCAGCAAGGAAATTACGAGCTTACAACAGAAATGGAACGTCTCTGTGCACGTTGATGAGGTTTAATGAGTCCATTATGGTCTAATCTGTATCTCTATAATTTGTGATTTAAGTACAGCGCTCATCATTGTCGTCTATTACAAAACAAAGCTAGTCCTCAGTCAGTTATCAGCACTCCTTTTTTAATCAGAGGCTGAAATTATGAATGATGGTGTAAGCTCACATGACACACTTGAAAATGAGAAAAATGGTGGATTGGGGAACGTAAATTAAATCAAATTATGTGTGAAGAGCTCTCTGCAGACATCCTGGTTCTTACGCCTATGTCTGGGAACATAGAGAACAAATGGTAGTGTAACATGAGCTATACATAGTTCCCACATGACGTCACTACATACGAGGATTTGCCGACCCGGCGCCATTTGTGTTGGCATTCTGTGGGCAAAACAATAGAAAAAGAAGCTGAAACGTGTTAATGTCGTGATAAAGTTGAAAATGGTCATCTCCTGCTGGGTCAATGGATGTTCAAATCGTGCCGGAGGTTCCGTTAAACTTGGATTTTACAGTATACCCATCATTAGACTTCATGAATGTGAGAAGACTAAGCTTTTGTCAGAACAACCACGGAGGTTATGGATTGCGAAGATAAACAGGCAAGAAACTCCCTCAAAACACGCAAGAATATGCTCGGAGCACTTTGTGTCAGGTGCGTATCGTATCTTATAATGTGTTGACAGACGTAATTTACTCAGTACTAACTTGTGTATGCTGATATCTGGTAACTTGAGAGTTTCATTATTTAGCGTTAGATTACTTTATTATGAGGAGGATCGGTGTCGCGTCCGAGGCTCTCGAGGGCAACGTAAATGTATTAAATAGATAATAATAGTTCTATGGTGGGCTAAAACAATGTTCACAAACAGCATTGCTTCTGTAAAAAGATCTGTGTCATAAAATAAACTGCTCTTTACGCCTGGAAAAATCAATTGCCCACCAGTCACCAAAACATACGGTCAAAAACGCGGAAATAAACAATAACAGCAATCCAGAGTGTCCGTGTGGCATTAGCATTAATTAAATTAATTGTTAATATAATTAAAATAATTAAATGGAGCTCCAACTGGTATTAAATCTAAAGTTTTTGAGAAATGTTTGCATTGCTTGTTAATTTTTGCTGCATAATTTGATCAAATATGTAAAACATGTCCGTAGCACGTTAAACTGTGGTGCCATTGTATTAATATACAATTATTTGCTCAAAAGTTGCCCTTTTTTTCCAATTTGCGTTTGAATATCTAAATTTATTCTCATTCTTCTGTTTAATGGAATGCACAAACACAGCAGCGTGCCATCAAAGATGGCGTCTCCGAGGAGGTCATGTGACATTCATTGGTCTGTGGGAACTATGTATACATAGAATCCTTTCGCTCCAATGTCTGTAATGATTTTGACATTTAAATGTATTATAAATGCCGTCGCATGTGTGTAAATGGTTTACTCGGGCTGCTCTGAATTATAAAAACACATTCATTGTTAGCGGAGAACATGAGAGGATGGCTTTATCAGTGACATCCGCTGCACTTTGAACTCGGCAGTTCTTTTTATCTGCCACAGTGAATTATGGGACACATCTACCTTGAACCTGAGAGATTAAAAGCCAAAGAAACAGCAGTGCGGACTTAAGGCTCGGGGGTAGAAACTTAGCGGTCATTCTGAATAGCCGTCCACTGTTGTGCGTTGATGGACTATTTTCTCCTTGTCATCTCCTGAACTGGGGCGCAGCTGGTGACACCCATTCCCCTTTCATTTTTCCCTCAGGGACAGTTTGATTTACTGTCAGTATGGCATGCCCTTTTTGGAGGGGAATCGGTGGCATTTTGAAAAGTCTTTATTGAAGTTTTTAGTTTTTCACAAAGCTCTTATTAAACATTACACCAAAATATGGCTTTGCAGTACATAGTCATTCTCTCACATCTTTACCTTTACTACTGTGTGTAAACTTCTTGATTATGATGTTATATGATCATTATAACATCATTGTATTGAATTTCCAACAAAGCTAAGTCCTCCAGCTCAAGTACTTACTGTAACCTTCGAAACCACACGCAATTAACAATGTAATAAGATCCATGCACCTAGTTCTTATAGCGCTCAGAACAGTTTGATTCTATCTCTAGTTTTCACATACATGGATTTTTAACCTCACATTTTTAGATCAGCTTTTTCAGTAAAAATGCGAGCATCAGCCTCATCCAGCCAATCAGCTCTCAGTAAAAGCCGACATGTTCTCTAGCAGGATGATGAAGACAGCGTGTCAACTCAGGTCTGATTGATTCCCAAAATTGTAACAAGGCTCGTTCGGGGTGAGCACACAAAATACTCAGGTTGCTTTGAAATTATTCTCACTTACAGTCATTCAAGACAGAGTATTGCAGAAGTACAACATCATAGGTGACAGGGTGAGCTGTAGTTAGAGCTGTCACCTCGCAGTTTGACTCGCGCTGTGTTTACAACAGTAGCTATTCATTATTATACAGTGTTCTGTTCAAATACATAGATAAAAGAGGTTAAAACATACAACAGAATATCTATGTTTAGCAGTAGTAGAGGCAGTAAATTTAGAGTACAAAAAATAGCTTGACAAAATGTTAGACCAAAATATAAGTTTAGAGATACACTGGGAACTTGTTGGAGGCATGTTCCTGTCGTCTCTTAAAGAAGAATCCATCTTTAATAAGCTTTCCCCTTCAGAGCACAAGTCACCCTGATGCTATTTGAAATCCGTGATGAATGTTTTCATAAGTGAAGCCCCCAGACATGTCTTCTCAGTGACCTGTGCTCTGTTGGGATGTCCAGCAGCAAACACTATCAGGAGAGATTACATGGATAATAAGCGTCCGCAGATGAGCGATCACCGCCGGCTACGGGGGCACCGCCTGCCCTCGTGCTTCTGATCGTGTCCCAGATCTGGCTCCACAGGGAGGGCACAGCAATAAGGCTATACTGCTGCTGCCACCACTGCCACCAGCTCTGTGCTAGCTCCTATTTTGATGAAAACAAATACGCACAACAACTGCTCTGTTTTTTTTTTTTTCCCCGGTGCTTTTCCCAGCCTACAGGGAGCCTTCTTCGCCACTCGGGCCAGTGTTCGGGCTCCGTGTTGGGAGGAGAGAGGTCAGCCTGTAGCGACACATAGGATTGAACTGTCACTGTTTGTAACGTCACCGATAAAACATCACTCAGTATTTGAATAATCAGTGCCGACATGGCCTCAGAGCGGATGCGTGGCCCTGATGCGCAGCACGCCCGCACATGTGCCAAAAAAGTAATCGCAGGATCCTCAGGCTTTCATTAAGACGTCCGTGTTTGTTTAGCGTGTTAATTGGCCGTGATCGTTAAAGGGTGGCCTTATTGTTTATGGAATTTCTCTGAGCTTGAAGCATTAGCGAAGAGTTTTAGCTTTGTTCTCCATAACAGATCTAAATATATACTGTAGATGTTTTTATTATTTACAGGCTGAAAACGGGAGACACGGTTTTCTCCCATTACGTTCATAGTAAATGGAAGGCTCTGCTTAATGATAGTAAATAGGCTCCGGCCCGGAACTCATTTAGAATAAACGAAAGACTCAGACAAGTTTAGACTTTATGCAGTGCCGTTTTTATGTCTTTTTGTCATTTTGTTCTTACATTGTCTATTTGAATCACATTTGCAGTCCATGTCTTTCTTCCCTTGGTTTTTGTATGTAAATAAAACCCTCTGTGTCACTTTTGAGCATTTGGGCTGAGCGCTGATTGGCTGATTGGTCCTCACTTTTTCATTCTTATCTGAAAAAGCTAATAAACAAACAGTGTTGAGAGCAAAGAACTAGATGGATTACATAAAGTTACATTCTACTGCTTTGAAAGTCCAGTACCCCAGCAGTAATCCAAAAAACAACAACCATAAATGTACAAATCTTGGATGCCATGATGAAGAAAAAGTGTCTTTGAATGTGCATTATAAAAAATTGCAAACTCTTCATCTGTTCTCTCTGTTTTCCCTCCACAGCCTCTCCCCCCGTCTTCATCCGTAACCCCATACATATTATTGCAACTCTGGGAAAAGACGTGCTCCTGGAATGCAAACCAAAAGCCTCGCCCAAACCTCGGATAATATGGAAGAGAGGAGACAGACGCGTCATGCCAAATAAAAGGTACTTACCCCGCTCTTTTATAATTCACTTTTTACTTGAATTGCTGTTTACTCACTCCTGGCTAAATTTGCTCAAGGACAAGACAGTGTGGAGTTGTTTTGGATACACCTGGGTCCTATAGTGCATTTTCTGCTCGATATATAAGTGGGGCTCTTGTCTTCTTTACTGACCGTAGCATCCTATTCCATCCCAGTGTGTGTCTAGCCCATGCGACATCACACTTTCATTACTGAAGCTGAAATTAAGTGTCAAAGCTAAAGCAAAAGACTGCAGGTTGTGGCAAAGCTCTGGAGACTGCGAGCTCTGCACCTCCCTCTCTGGGCTGCTGACAGTTTCAAGCGAACAATTGCATTTCACATTCACATGCGGTTTGATGCATCATCTTTTATGAGGAACATCTCTCTTGTGCGGAAAGAGAGGGGGGGGGGGAGCGGGGGAGAGAGAGGAGGGAGAGAGAGAGGAGGGAGCCGGCCCGGGGAGCATCAATCAAAGTGAGCGACACCGCTGGAATTATCAGTCAGTGCCGCGTGGCTCAACTCTGGAGCAGGGAGCAGGACCTCTGTTTATCAGGAGAGATTTAGCTGCCTGTTGACTTTCTACAATAACAAGGAACTAATCACACGCCTCTGAACATGTGGAAAGACACTGACGTTCCAGTTCCTCAGCTGACATTTCAAGTACGCCACATCCAAAATTGGGGCATTAGATTGTCATGGCATTAATAGTGCTTTTGTATCTTTATGTGGAAAAAATGTGTTGTAAGTCATCTTTGAAATCGTGGTCAAAAGTAAAGGCTCACTCTTACAGCCACTCTGTAGTGAGTTGCATAAGGCACCTTTTAAAATGATGGACATGAATTGGTATTGGTTTTTTTGTTTTTTTTACAGAAAAATGGTGATTAACAGACACAGCCTGTCTAAATCTGATAAAACCTGCAAATCTATTGTTCAGGGTGTTGGTCCAAAGAAGAATCCTAGCAGTTTTTACCAATCAATCTTGTGTTTATCGGACCACAGATAAAGTCATGTTTTTGAGAGAATACGATTTGCTCCTATAGTTTGTCTTGGCAGATGATAAATGTGGAACAAAGCAGATTTGGAATAGACTAAAATGTCATTTGGACGGTTGTGTCTGACAGTGCAGTGAGCGAGGTCAAGAACAACAATTAAAAGAAAACAAAATGTGTCTGAAGAGAGAGTTCCGGTGGAGATGAGTGGAAGTGTTTAAGCGTTTAAGCGTTTAAGCGTTTTCGAGGTGTGGGTCAGGGTGACTTCAAAAAACGTTTTCAGACACGGCGTGTGGTAAAGAGTCAAGGCTCTATTTTTAGAAGAACAGAGGTGGAATCGAAGCGACTTCACGTTTATCTGCCATTGACAGCTGTGCCGACTTAATGGAGGTTTGTAATTAACATAGATTTCCGCTAATGTTCAAGCCTTTTGTCTCTCAAATAGAAAGTATTAATCCCATTAGTCTGAAAGGATGCGCCAGATGCCTTTTTCGACAGTCCAACATGAATTCCATAAGTTGATTATGGCGAGGAAATTGTGAAAAACAAAATCAAACACATAGCTATTCTTTTTGTGGTGATAATTAAGCTTTTTGAAATCTGTGTTGACTTTGATGCCACCTTCAACTGCTATTCTACTGCATTAATCGACAAATATATTTCTTTTTAAATAAAAGGCTTGTGATTTGCATATTGTGTATTGTTAAAATCAACCTGTCCTTTCCGCCTCAATGTTCTTGTCACTTTTGGCCATAATAAAAGAGTGTCTCCTGGCTGCTCTGATGCTGAGGGTTTTGTCCGTGGAAAAACACAGTCACGCTTTTATGAATTCATTTTCCCTCAATTTCATAATTTCACAAAAGATAAAAGCGTTCGCTGCTTTAAATAGGGATTCAATTCTGAGATGGGACCAGCTCATGCGTGTCATATTATTATTATTATTATTAATCTTTATTAAGGACACAATACAACACGGTCCATAGTTAAAAAAAACCAAAGAAAAAATATATACAAGAAAACAAACCAAAGAGAACATTACAGCTGCTGAACAGTATAAAGGCATAACCTCCAGTAAGTCCATAATTTGGAGGTGAACAGCAGTGAGCAGAACTCGGGGCTGACGAGAGTCTTAACAATCACATTAATAGAGTTCCTCAGACGACACATAAATCTGAACTGAACATTTCGAAGAGATGCAGAACAAGATCGAACACCACAGTAAGCAAACATCTCACTTGCGCTGCTGTGCCGAGGAACCTTCAGCAGCAGCCTCAAGGAGTTGTTATAGGCCATTAGGCAATATAGGCAATTTTCATAGAGAAAATTTGTTGATTTGATTTAGTTTTATTTCATTGATATACTGTATATTCATGCATTATTTACAAGGCCGAGTAAATATAAAACATTCATTCATGGTCCAGGCTTTCTCAGCTTATCTAGATCAGTGTTTCCCACAGCTTTGCTCATGTCACTTTGGCTGTATGTGATTTGGAGCCTATAAATAGCAAATATATTGAGGCTTAAACGTGACGTAATCTTGTGTTTTAGTTTTTGAAAGAAGTGTATTAATGCTGCTGTATTTAAATGAAACAGGGCAAAGAGATTGTTAGATATGAAATGTGTTGGTGAGGCCCACTGCAAGAGAGCCTGATTTGCGATTGTGTTTCAGCGAGCACGTGACGTCTCCTTTTTCATTGTAATTGTTGAGTACGAAGATCTGTACATAGCATATACAGTGTTTGGATAATAAGGTGCTCTACAGAGTTGTGCATTTTTAGTTGTGAACTCAAGGGACTGAAACGTCATTGGCACAAAAAAATCAGTTTGAGTCACATTATGTTAGCCTGGCCTTAGCCATCCGTACACTCCGTTCAATCATCATTTCCCTGCATGTAACGTCTGGGTCTAGTCCCCATGTTAGCGATTACAATCGGTTGAATTTCGACCGACCATTCAGAGAGCGCGGAAGGCAGTTGTTGTAGCTGGTTAGTTGTGGGCGATGTCAAGAGTTTGCGTCGAACGGGCAGGTTGTAGTTTGGCAATGGCGAAAAATGTGATAGTAAAGTAATCCGGTCTGGTTCTATCAAGAAATTGAAGCCGGAGCATGGATAATGTTTAGCAAATGTAATTGCTGGAGAAATTGTGGCCCTACTCCCCACGGGCTCCGTTAGCGGCAAAGGAGAGCTAGGCTAAATGCTAAATGCTAACAACACACTCGGGCGCACTACATCACGGTAAACTCAGATCCAATCGTTTCAATCTGCAAAAGGAGTTAACTCCTCCCACCTGTTCACGGAGCTCAATGGAGCACCTCCAGACCTTAGTACAAAATGTAATTTGTACTATTGTGTGGTACGACCAGGCTATACTAGACGGATTCAAATTATAAAAAATAACACAAAATTGAGTACGACCACGCTAACATTAAGTAGTATCTCACTGCATAAAGAATACAAAGTCCTTTTAGCCAGTTAGAAAAGGTGATCGTGAAAATGTTCATTAAAAAAACAATAATTCAAAAAACATATCTAATCCTCAACGGAAATTAAAAATAAGTGCTTTAATAGTAGTTTTTATTTGGAATATCTTTCTTTTTAGTTTCATTTTGACAAAATCGGACTGAGAAGCACAGGAACTGGAGTCAGGCCTGAACATGGGGAAGCAGCATTTCAGATTCAAGCAGCTAAAATCTGGAATAGTCTCCCTGAGCTTGTAACACAGGCCACGTCCTTATCCTTGTTTAGTTTTTTTAGAAGTCCAAATATAATATGTTTTATATGTATTTGCACTGTTTTATTGCCTACTTTAAATTGTATTGATTTTGTATTGTAAAGGTCTTTGGATTACGCTTTAAGAATTGTGCTCATGAATACATTTGATTGATTCTGTTCAGTTGCGTTTCAAAAACTGAAGAACTACATGAGGGTAATTGGTGATTCGATTTCCTCAGGATATTGAACTAAACTTCTCTCTTGAAAAAGCCAACGCCCAGCTTATACCAGCCTTTAAATCAGGGCTCCCCGAACCTTGTCTTACTCTGATGATTTGAGGAAATGGGTGGAGTCTGTCCTGCTCCTGCTTGGTCTGATAGAATACCTGAAGCCAAAACGGCCCCTTCTGGTACCCTGCTTATGGCCAGTCGCTCGGTTCACACACTGGACAAGTTGTGTTCGCCCTTTGAACTGAGGCGCTACTGTTCACTGTGCTTGTTCTTCATGTGTGTATCGATTGTCTATACTTCAGGATTATGCTGCTGCGAAACAACACTCTGAGGATTGTTAACTCCAGCCGAGCGGACGAAGGCAACTACGTGTGCCGGGCAGAGAACCAGTTGGGCTCAGCAGAGATGACGGCCATGTTGTGGGTAAAAGGTAAGTGATGCCCCGGAGGCCTTTATTTTCTGCCAAATTAGCACAAGTCAGCCACCAGTAAATAGTCCCCAATGTCATTTTTACCCCCCGCCTTTTGCTCAAGCGCCAGGAAATGTATTGTGCTTACTCAACCGTGCACAAGGCGCTCACGTTCGAGAGTCATATTACAAGGACACACATTAACAGCAGAAAAGGTGCAGACTTGTGGATCAAGATTGGGCTTGGATACCGGTGTTTACTGTCACAATATAAGATGACATATTTATTGTGATATGCTGTCTTTTGTATCTGACTTTGAAATCCCCCCCAAAAAAAACAATGTTTTAGAATAGATTACATTGTTCTTCTATCACTAATTTTCACATACATGTGTTTGGTTTTTGGAGTAAAAAGAGAGAGTAACATCCCTCACTCAATCAGCTCTTAGCTCTAATGATGTGCATGATGTGTTCCCAAAAATGTTACTTAAACAAGAAAAGTTTGGTACTCCAGCTCTGATATTGTATTTTAATCCTACATAACACTTGTCATTATCTGGTGTGGAAGAAGGACTACACTTGCACAGACCCCAGCCCGTATTAAAGCAGTAGACTGACCAAGCGCTGATGTCTCCCATAGTTAGTTAGCCATGTTCATTTCGAGCAAATAAGTGTACAATAAACAAAAGTAAGATATCAAAAAATAAAAATGAAAAATAACCTTGAGTTACATTAACATAATTCGAAATTATAAATATTAAATACACAAAAGAAACACTTGTAGATACTCGAAAAGGAGTAGTAGTGTTTTCCAAATGATGAAGAAGATGATTTTAACATACGCTAGCTGGAGCGAATTTCCTTATTTGGGCATTTGCTCCGATGTGTTCCCAACATGGTTGCCAAGGCAAGCTGAAGTTTCCCCCGATTGGTCAATCCTTATGGCTCAAATCTTGATTAGCCAAGAGAATACCAAAATAAAAAACCCAGGATCATAAAGAGCGCAATACCGATTTTTTTAGCCAAGACACAAACGGTGATTGAGCTAGAAGAGGTTCCTCTTGGGCTTCATTGAACTATAGAAGGTTAGCATTGTCCATTTATACGGCCTAGGGAACAGCCACACAATGATGTTACTCGAACATTCACTTTTTTATGCAATTGTTGTCTTCTTGTTGCTCTATGGACACTTCCGTCACAGGCAGAGTGAAGGTGTGTCCTGAGAGGCAGCTTGATGTCCCCCATGTTTGTCCTGGATGACATTGGCAGTCTGGTTAACCTGGGGTGACAGTGCAGCAGCTTTGTGCTTGCAGAGGCCATGCGTGTGGAGCTGAGCCCCAACAGAGTGGAGGTGACGGTGGGGGAGAGTGTTGTGCTGAGCTGCAGGGCCACACATGACACTTCTCTGGACGTGGCTTTTCAGTGGTTCTTTAACCAACGGCCCATCAACTTTCAACAGGACGGAGGCCACTTTGAATACATCCAGACGGTCAGAGCTCAGGTACGACTGCTTTTGTGTTTGGCTCCCTAAACAAGAGATGCCCTTTTTTATGTGTTCAACGAAATGTCTTATCTTGTAAGATTACAGCGTGTTGTCATAATAGTACAGTAGTAGGATCACATAATAAGTACAAACAGTAAGTGTTCCACTCATCATGCCTTAGTTAGTGTTTTGTGTACATGTTGCTCATCTTATCGTAGAAGTGGCAGTGAGCTTTCCTAATCAGACTGTTTGCATTCATTAGCATCTCGCTGTATAAAGAATACAAAGTCCTTCTAGCCATTTAGAAAAGATGCCATATTGATAATGAACATTTCATGCATAAAACGAATAATAAAACATAATTCTCAAATGGAAATTAACAGGAAGTGCTTGTTAAATGAACAAGTTAGCTGGTGCAATGAAATATATTTTATGTTTAGATACAATAACCACACTTAACTTCAATAATTCTAAATTACATTGCGACAATTGTTCAATAATTCCATATTAGCTCAGATTTATTTATTAGGCATAAGGCTGCTATAAAATATGTCTAAAAATGAACTCCCTTAGGTCATGCAATGTCCTTATGCATTCAAGAGGCTTTGGGAAGAGTGGTGGCAATTCTTTACTGACTCATTTGGAGCTGATGCATGGTTTGCAATTTTAATCAGGTTTTGTGCTAAACAGCTGCCTGTGGACCTTGAATTATTCTCAGTCTTGCCTTAGGCGCTTCTCATTCCAGGGAAATACAGATAGCTGGAGATTGTAGCTGCAAAGCGCACCTGAATTAAAAAGTAGTGTTTCGAGCCACATAAACCACTTAGACATTTAAGGGAATAGCACTTTTCTTGTCAAACGCATTACGGCACTTCTAAGACCTAACTTTTTATCTTCTGTGTTCTCTCTGCAGCAGACCTCCACTGTGGATCTGATGATTAGGAGCATTCTGCTGAAGCATGCTGGGAAATATGGGTGCCGGGCCCAGACGAGTGCTGATACTGTGTTTGCTGAGGCCGAACTTCTAGTGCGAGGCGAGTGTTCATCAATGCACTGCTGCTCTGTTTTCTCACAGCCACCGATTCACCGTCCCCTTGAACTGAGCCACTGCCCCGTAACATAATGTATTCTTGTACTCAATTTGTTTTGGAGGTTTCAGTCCATTGGGACTCAGTTAACTCAAACATCTTTGTTCAACTGTGGGCGATAGAAGAAATGTAGTTTTTACAATAACAAGCTTCCAATTACAAGATGATGCTAGCGGTTTGCACATTGGTCAAAAGTGCTCCTGGCCCCTTTTAACCAAACAGACAATTTTATAGCCTGCAGACATGCAGTGCGTTGGCATGAGCACGCTGACAAGAAAAGTGATCACCCCATTTTCAGGCCATATCTGTTCAAGCTGAAAATTACATTCAGCAATTACAGCCCATGTAGCTCCGGGTCTCTATTATCTCCTAATGACAAGTTACTTTGTAAAATTTCTATCACACTGTCCTTCAAATAAACTGTTTGTGGACTACTTTCTGTTTTTTAATCAAAACATTGAATGTGTAAGTGTAGTGTGATCTCTTTCTCAGGTGCTTGAATCTGTGGTTCTTTCTCTCATCAGGAAGTGCTCTTGCATTAGAATCTAGATTATACAAAAAACGAAGCAGGGAAGAGGGACATTGTCTCCCTGCCTGGACCATGATCCCTTTGTATCATTCGGCAGTTCTTTTATGACTTTGATTTATATCCTTGTTGTATACACACATAATACAAATGAACTGAGAAAAATGACTTAATGCAGCTTTTATGATGAATGTGAAGTGAGTAATATTAGTTTACCTTTTCCGCTTATATTCTTGCCTATTTTGTTGTTGGTAGTACAAAGACACACTTCCCATGGGAATATTAGTACAGGTGTGTAGTTTCAGCATTAGCATGAAGCACTCTTTAGAGAGATGGCGGTCCCTACTGCTGCACAAAATGAAATGCTAATACCTTGGACCCTTTGAATGGCCACTATTTGGCGACGTGTTAGACTAGGTTTCATTGAACACACCACCTGCCAGCCTTTCATTTACAGCTGTTCTCCCCCGAGTCCTTAGACATTTGCTGGAGTTGCAGATTGGATGTACTTCTGAGTAAAGAGGTAAACATATGTTGGGCAGTACAAAAACACGACAACCACTACTTCAGTCATGCTCAGCAAAAAAATGGCGGGCTGCCTCTGAAAAGCTAAAAGAAATATATACTTTAATCAGCAAGAAAATCCTTGGCTTGATTTGTATGTCGGGGAAGGTTCTGGGTGAATTCAATATGGCTTTTTCTAGTGTTGTGCAAAATAACAACGGGGGAATTGTCCACACCGAACGGACAGTCGCACACATCCTTCTTAATGATCGCGCGGTTGCATCCATTAGTGTGTCTAATAGCATCACAATATGGACCTGCTCAGCGTACGTCTGTTTGTGCTTATCTAGCAACTGAAGCAAGGCCATTTACATCTTGTGATTAAAGCCCCATGTCTTGGCTGTCTCCTTGTCGACAGGTCCGCCCGGTCCCCCTGGTGTGGTCATAGTGGAGGAGATCACCGACACGAGAGCCACACTGTCCTGGAGCCGCGGCCTGGACAACCACAGCCCCATCAGCACCTATAATATCCAGGCTCGCAGCCCGTTTTCATTAGGCTGGCAAACTGTCAAAACAGGTAATCAATAACAAACAGAGTGCAAACTGTAGATCTAGAGGATTTGGTGGAGCAATTTCAAAAGCTATTCACAGCTCCATTCATACTTGTACTGAGATACCGCAGTGACTCCGCAATCATTTAATTCATTCACGGATTGAAAACCGTCACTACCTTGACCCTATACAAATACTCAATATAGTTTTATGTATTTGAAAGCTTTACAATTTCTCGCTTTTTTTCAAAACGGTCTCAGCTAAAGTTGTTATTTTAATGTTCATATTCCTGTAATGTTCCATCCAATCCAAACTTGATTTTTATCACATGTTTTGATGAATAAAACAAAATACATGGACATGAAAACAATAGAACAGCAAGATGGCTGAGTTGTTAGCTCTCTCACTTCTCAGCAAGAAGGAGCTTGGTTCGAATCCCAGTCAGAGTATGGCTTTTCTGAGTGGAGTTGCATGTTTTACCCTAGTCTGAGTAGGTTTATTCTGGGCACTCCGGTTTCCCTGACTACTTACTGTATACAAGTACTACAGCTT
The DNA here is from genome assembly GCA_964034765.1 of Knipowitschia caucasica. NCBI lineage: Eukaryota > Metazoa > Chordata > Actinopteri > Gobiiformes > Gobiidae > Knipowitschia > Knipowitschia caucasica. The sequence goes on along the minus strand of OZ035832.1, from coordinate 19,200,092 downwards.
CTGTACTACATTTAACACTACTCCTGACATTACTTAACTTCCGGGTGGATCATCAAGACTATTGGTCCTCCTAATTGTCAATCATTCTTGTGATACGTGCTCGTAAAAGACTGTCACAGGACGCACAATTTTCATGCCAGATTTAACCATTTATCTGTTTATCATACTTAAAATCTTCATCAATGATGACGCCACGGCTGGTGGCTGAAGGTTTGATGTAAAACCAGTGGGGGTGGGTCCCAGCTCAAAATAGTCCAAAATGACGTGCGCTGACATGCTTGTACCCCCGGGCCAATGGGGGTGGACCCAGGATATGAATAAGCCAATGCTAACATATAGCATCTTCTTACCTCTTGAAAAAGGCTTTACAGGATGGTTCAAAAGTTGGCTCTTGGCCCAACGCCACATTCCACATGTGTGTCATTGCTGAGGGGAGTTAAGTTTTTTGGACCAGTCTAGTTTAGTTGCTGTGAAATTTTGAAGGTTCCCGTTAAATAAATGGGGCTCGTGCCGGCTGATGCATGCGCAAATGTGATGGCACATTAGTTTCAACAGCAGAGACAGGCGTGACTGCGTTCGTTAATATTTACAGTCTATGTGTAATGCTGAACAGAATCAGAGATAATATCACGGATAATCAACTCAGTGTACTGGTTCCAAGAGTCAGAACTAAACATGGGGAGGCAGCGTTTGAGATTAATGCAGCTAAAATCTGGAACAATCTTCCTGAAGATGTGAGGCTAGCATCTACTTTTTAGCTGTGCATACGGCTGAAGGATTTTATTGATACATACTCTTTTTTAATGCATTGTGGTTATTTATTATTTTAATCCCGTGTGTGCTTTTAATGTTTTAAGGTTTTTTCATTACTTGTGATTTTATTCTGTTTTAAATGTATTTATTGTTTGTATATGTAGATTTTGATGTTTCGGATTTGTCTGATATTATGTGGGTTGTGAGGCGCTTTGAGTGGCCTTGTGTTGGAAAGGCGCCATACAAATAAAGTTGATTGATTGATTGATACTCTCTAGTGCACAAAAAACAAAAAAATATGTAAGAAAAGAAGGCTATTCTGTTTTCTACAAATAAACAAAACTACAACCTTTTGTCAGAAACTATCGTGTGATGATTAGGTTTTGATTTCTCAAACTGCTCAATCCTTAATTTGACACTGTCATTTATCTAAAGCCACAAACTTTCTGAATTTGCACACAATACAATACAAAAGAGATCTGTTCAATTCATCTTGATACAGCCCAATTAGGACCGTGTGATGTGTTTGTCAGATTCGGACGGGAGAAGATGATCTGAAAAGGCTTTGAGCTTGGTGCTGCTCTCGCTCAAACACACTTATCAGCTCTTGTTTGAAGAGCGCTGTGAACTCTAATGTACACTGCTTTCACGATTATGTAAATGTTTGCTCTTCTAGTGTTTACATAAAAAAAATACCTCTGATTTATTTTCTTATGGTCGATATGCAGAATATGTACCAAGCAAACATATTACATTTTTGCAGTTTTAGCCACGATTTTGTTGTCAATTACTGAGCAGTGGAAATGGTTGAATACAAATTTGGCGTATGCAATAACAGAAAATGTTTTTGTATTTTGTATTTTGCTTTATTCTTTTATCAAATTCTCTTTCTAGTCTTTTTTCTGAGGATTTTTGTATCAACACCATCTGTTTGAAAACACAGACAGCCATTATGAATCGGAGAATGGATTGGAGTCTACACCAAAGGCCAGTTGAAAAATCCAAAGCTTAAATAGCTAAATTAGCTTTTCTATAAATTCTTCTCCGGAAAAATGATTTGAATTGGATCAGACGTAAAGATTGAGGATGACACAATGAGCTATGAACTCAAGACTCACTTGTTTCTCCGCTCTCCTTGGGCCGTGCAGGTTTCCCTTCATTGTCGGTTTGTGATTTGTTTTGTTACACTGTCCTTGGGAAGCACATTGAGTTGTAGTCCTGTATGAAATTATTGTTACCTGTGCCGTATAATAATGGTTTGCAGGCTGAGGGGATCATGTGCCATCAATCTAATGCACACAAGAAAGCATTAGATATGAAAGCCTTTTATTAGCTTCAGAGACGTTTTAATTAAACCAAGACAAAGCTTAAACAGGTCTGCACTGTATTTGTTGCTTTTCAAGAGTCAAAACGTCTCATGTTCCTTGCGTTTGATTGATTAGATTGGTGCAGTTCTTCAAATGTCCAGCGAACGTTTCAATTGCTTTATGTAAAAAAATTACTGACGTTGGTGGTTAAAAGTATTCTGTGATCCTTGAGGTGTCAAACATCATGGTTTATTTACTTTTATTCAACCAGGAAAAATACACTGGGATTTCAGACTCTTCAGATATAGGGGAGCTATTGTGCGTGTTTTTAATGGCAGGGGAAACCCGAGGACCCTGAGGAAATCTGTGCAGGCACGGGGAGAATATGCAAACTCCATTCAGAAAGGCCTTCTCTAGAGGTGGAATCGAACCTATGCAGGACTTTATAGATGAGAAGCTATAACCATCATGCCGCTCTTACTCTTCTGATGGATTCACACACTTTAACAACTCCCATGCACTGCAGGTTCTACACAGTTTTAAATTTACTGCAGAACAGCTTCTATGGGAGCGACCCCCCCCTCTAAGCCAACAAGCATTATGGGATTTGCTCAAGTAGTGAATATAAATAATCTTCAACCCTGTAGTGAACAGGATTCCTACATTCCATCACAAATACTTTTTTTTTTTTTTTTTATGGTTTATTTGAATTAATCAACATTGCTGTAAATGTGTCAGTATTAGCTAACAGCTAATTGGGTGTATTTTGCTTTCTACAGGTGTTGTTGTGATACATTTAATACTAATATTTGTGACAATATTTGAATTTGTTGGGCATTTTTTTAATATGTAATGCTTTTTATGTTTTGTTAGATGCTGCCTTTTTTTCATGCGGTCCTGATCATGACAAAAGAAAAATGTATTGTACCTCACCCTGTCTCTGTTATAATCTTTTCTTCAAAATTCATGCACATTTCATAGAGCACTGCAACTCAAATTCTTTATAGTTATTCTACTAAATTCAAGTAGAATGAATCCGACATCCATTTGTTATATATATTTTGTTGTTATTGCATTACACAGTGGAGCGCTTACCAAAAATAATCTCATTTTTGTATGAGCTGGTTTGGGACTCTGGGGTTTGCAAAGTAAATTTAGGACCAATAGTCTACAGTACTTTACACAACATTGATACTAATAGACAAAAAAATATATAGCATGGACAATGGCAATTCCAAAATATTGTAAAACACTGTTGCAAACTTGACCAAGACCAAATTGTCCAATTCATCATAGCTCCAAAAGCCTCCTCAATTGTTTTATTCGTCTTTCTCTTTGACACAAATCATGATGTGTACTTATAGTCTTGGGCCTGGATGCCCTTCACCTGTGCCAGCCCCTGTGAAACCTGCCCATGTGCAGCTGCAGGCCGGGCGCTCCCCCTGACGCAGAGGCATAAATCAGCCTTTACATTGAGGCCAGCTGACCTCCGTGTAAAGGGGAAACACACCCACACGAAACGGTCCTGTTTTTCCAGAGCCGGAGCCCGTCACCGGGGACCTGGAGTCAGCCGTAGCCGTGCAGCTTAACCCCTGGGTGGAGTACGAGTTCAGGGTAGTGGCCAGTAACGCCATCGGCACCGGAGACCCCAGCGCGCCGTCCAGAGCCGTGCGCACTAAAGAAGCAGGTAATCCCTCCAGGGTTTTACTTATTGTTATTTATTAGATGCAATCCAGGCTTGGGCACGGTGTATTTCTGTTGAGCTATTTTGGAGTCTGGACACATATCCCCATTGTTTATACTTTAATTAGGTACGAAGTAAAAAGTAAGCAGCTTATGAAAAGCTTAAGTGATTTTGCAGATTTTAATATTCTCACAAGGCTGTTTAGGGTTTGTAATTTTGTGACAAATGTGGTTTTAATTTCCATTTTTATATAGTACGTTATTTTGACCTGGTAAAAGGAAATTCTCAACAATAACTTGCTTGAATGATTGATAAAGCAAAGGCAATTTGTTTTACCAAAATGTAAATCTATGTGTTCCATTTAACCACAATCAATGTTATTTGTTTAGATTGTATTCAAGAGACGCCCAATAATGAGCATTAAATGTAAATATACCATACATTAACCTCTTAGTAGGTTAAGAACAGGACAGACAACAAAGTAAAACCACTTTTTGCTCTATGCTCTAAAGATAGGACAAAGAAACAAGTGGCAGATATACAGGACCAAAAGCTGGGGTACCTAAGCTTATAATTTATACCCGTTTTTTGTCCAACAGACAGATTCTTATAAAGGTAAAATGTTTGGAAAATTCTGGACTATGGAGACATTGGTGCGGCTGTTTGCTCTGAAGAGTGTGGCTTATCGTTGTGATTTTGTGTTGTTTGGTTTGAAGATTTTTTTCTTATTCTGGGCCACGAGTCTACAATAAAATTAGATGATGATGATGAACCACAACATGCTGTCTAAATCTCATTATAAAACATGTTATGGTTTGCATATTTGCAAGCGAGATACTTGTGAGTCTGAAAAAGCTTATCTAAAGATGTGAAATAGGCCAAAACACATATATGAAATCTAGTGAAAGAACCGAACTGTTTAAGAACTTTGTGGGTTGAAAGTTGGGTGCCATTTCTCTATGTTAGGTGGATTTACCCCCTTTCACAGATGAAATATTATGCATAGGTACTCTAGCTGTTTGCTACTAATATAAATGAATCTTCCATTTGAGTCTGAAGTTAAATCTATAGAAGATAGCCTTTATGACAAGCATGAACACTTTTAGCTATTGTGCCTCACTTGCTGCTCACTTCTCGTTGACAAAGTGAAATAATTACAAAGGTCAGCGGCCATTTGGATCTGGCGTATTTAATCTGCACTATCGTCTCAGCATGATTAATAGACTAATTACTGTAACCACATGCTGATGGGGTGATATATCTCCAAAGCGCTATCTGTAATGCACAAGATACAACTGAGTTTCAACATGCGGTATTAATATTGTTTAATTTAGGGTGAAATTGGTCCGACGTGGTCACTTAGAACAGTTAACAACCATTGCCAGTGTTTGGAAGAAAAGTTTAGCATCATAAAATCAGTGATGCATTGTTGACCTTTGTGTCTCCCACAGTCCCATCAGTGGCACCGGCCAACGTGAGCGGGGGCAATGGCCGGCGGCATGAGCTTGTGATCTCCTGGGAGGTAAGGCACTTTTCCACTTCAGAAAGGTCAACACAACAGGTCCTTGGAAACATTCACTTGAGTCAAATGCAGTTCTATTGTTTGCAAGATCTATGAATGTCAGATATACTGTACTGTCAACGAAGGTAAACTTTGTTGATCAGTTTTTGACGGCTTTTATTTCTGACCAATTGACTTGTGAATGTTGGATTGGAAAACCTCTTTGGAAATGTTGAGCTGCGTGAAAAAAATAATGAACACATATTCTGTTTCCCGGACCAGAACTGTTATGGGCTTTTTAAGATTAACAAGGGCTAAGTTGTGGTTAGACGGGGCCATGTCAGTGTGCCCCAGGGCAGCTGTGGCTACAGTAGTAGTGTATTACCACCGTGTATGGAGTGAATGAATAATGAATGTGAAGTGTCTTTGAGAGTCCAAAAAAACCAAATCATTAGTATAATGTTTTTGGATCCGATTCAGATTCATTTATATGCCATTTGCAGTAAAAACCACATTGGAATACATTTGCGTGCACAAGAGAAGTACATAAATAAAACAAGGTTAAAAGTAAAGAAATAAAACTATCAAAAGACGAAACAATGAGGCTGTGAAATTGACTGACTAAAACAGTTTCAATACAAAGGCAAAATAATCAAGGTAACTATTTAATTGTCCCATTGTACTTATATTTTGTACAAAGTATATATTAATGAGCCACGGTTGTCAGTGATGAGTTCCTACAAACTATAGCAGAGACAAATTATGTTCCCTTCAAGAAGTTGGTGCCAAATTAGGGTATGTTGCAGCATTCCCACTTGCTGCTGTCTGGTCATTCTAGCCTACGAATCCACATTTTAATCGTTCACGAGCTGACAATCTTTAAGACACAATCGCAATGTTCTCCGATGGTGTTCACAAGCATCTAAAAACTGGGCTGTTTGGTTTGTTCTTTAACAGTGCACTCAATAAAATCCTGCATTAGTGTCACATTTTTCATTATACGCAGGCAATTAAAATTCATTCCTCAAGCATTCTGGAGAGGAAGTAAATATTTGCTGCACGGCACTGTTCCAAATAAACAAGTCACAGCACCTGCATAGGGATATTAGAAAATACATTTTGTATATTGAGTCTATCCTGTGTGCTCGATCTTAGTCAGGTACATGCTTGATTGCGAGATTTAAAACATGTAAAAAGATCATTATAACGTTACACTTGCTTATTTCCCTCGACTCTGGCTGTCTTTGTATTAAAACCTGGGAATATGTGTTCATGATGTTATCGAAAAATTTAATTTATTAAGAAATCCGCGCTTGGTTCTGGGGAATACTTGTCAAACGTTATTAAGCTTGTTCCACGTTGTAGTGGATTGGGACTTGTTTTTGGTTGTCATCCGATTCCCCCAACTACAAAGAGGAATGTGATATAAACTTGCGGTGTTATGGAGTTTCTCTAAGATGCAAAAATATGAAGGTCACTTTCATTAAGGATGTTTTTCGGGGTCTGTTTTGCCTTAAATGACTCTATAACTTGTAGAAAGCATCTTCCACCGTGGGCCCTGTTTGTTTGTTTGGCTATATCAAGCTTCCTGTGTCTATATTGTGGTAATTAAGGTTTTCGTATAGAGCACACAGCAGGAGCCTGTCTGCTGCCAACATGTATATTAGGCCTGGAACAGCAGGGGAGGTCTGCGGCTCGTGTGAAGGCTTTGCTCATAAGCTTTTAACATGTCATGTATGATGCTTTTATGTTATTTATGTGTCTGTACTCTGTGTCCACGCTGCATTTAATACAAATATTTACATTCATCAGCGGAAGCCATATTTTGATATTGAATAGAAATACATATATATAAATGTGTGTTTTGGGGCTGTAACAAATTATCAATGAATAAAGTTGCAATGTCCTTTCAGGAGATGTCATCAGAAACTTCCTAATAGTCAAAAAATATTGACAACGCAAGCCAAGTTCATTTGTATAGTGGAATTCAAACACAAGGCAACTCAAAGTGCTGAACAAAACATTATAGAATCATAAATATTCACAGTACATTAAAAAGATGGATGATAAAAATCGCTCAGTTGTATGTACAGCTAAACTGTTTTTAACCTGGATTTGAACAATGTCAGAGAAGAAGCCTGTCTCACATTTTCAGGAAGACTGTTCTAGATTTCAGCTGCGTGAAAAGAAACGCAGCCTCCCGTTTAGTTCTGACTCTGGGCACCAGCAGATCACAGCCCACATCTTCAAAGATGCGTTGTGCAATTTTAACAGGGAACTACGTAGAACGAGGGAAATGTACTTTTCTGAAACTATTGAAGGCTGTAGCAACAATCTACGTGTTCTGTTTTCAACAGTAAATAGATTGACGAATCCCCCTGTTAAGATGCCATCAGAACTTACTTCCAAATCTAAATGTAATGAGTTTGCTCAGTTCTTTAATGACAAAGTCCAAGGTATCAAAAACGCCATCACCTCCACGATAGAAATAATAATCCAACCGCCAGTGAGGCTTTTTGGGCTGACGCACTTTACACCAGTACAAATTGAAACTGTCCAGGAGATAATCACTAGTCTGAGTTCCTCCACATGCAGCCTGGATGTATTACCTCCTAGATTTCTCAAGTCAGTTCTGAGCAGTCTTTTACCTTCACTTACAAATAGTTAATATGTCTCTTGAATCTGGAACATTCCCAATGGCCTTGAAAACGGCGGTCATCAGGCCCCTCCTAAAAAAGAGGAGTCTGGAAGCCCTGGCACTCAAAAATTATCGGCCCATTTCAAATCTGCCTTTCATGTGAAAAATTCTAGAAAAAGTTGCCTATCAACAACTTACAGAATTTTTAATAATCAATAACGCTTATGATATGTTCCAGTCAGGGTTTAGACCCCACCACAGCACTGAGACCGCGCTAATAAAGGTAACAAATGACATCAAACTAAACACTGACGCAGGAAAAGTCTCAGTCCTTTTTCTGTTAGATTTAAGTGCTGCTTTTGACACTATTGATCATGGCATCCTCATTCAGAGACTTGAGGACTGGGTTGGTGTTGCTGGCACCGCCCTAAGCTGGTTTAGGTCCTATTTACAAGACAGAAAGTTTTTTGTGGAGATCGAAAACTGTACCTCAGACCACTTGGCCCTGACCTAACCCACCGTGCCGCCTCTAGGGCGGCACGGTGGCTGAGTGGATAGCACTCTCGCCTCTCAGCAAGAAGGTCCTGGGTTCGAATCCCGGTAGGACCAGGGCCTTTCTGAGTGGAGTTTGCATGTTCTCCCCGTGTCTGCGTAGGTTTCCTCCGGGTACTCCGGTTTCCCCTACCACTAAAAACATGTCCAATAGTTCTGGCATGCGCCTCCTGTACTGGCGACCCGGCTCCCATCTCTGTGTGGAGTGAGAGACAAATGCCCAAAAATTAACAATTGTAAACCGCTTTGAGACTCAGATCTGCAGTGAAAAGGCGGTATATAAATAAAAACTTACTTACTTACTTACTTACCTGCGGAGTGCCACAGGGGTCAATCCTGGGTCCTCTTCTGTTTAATATTTACATGTTGCCTCTAGGTCAGTTGATTCACAGTAATAATGTCTCTTATCATAATTACGCTGACGATACTCAGGTCTATGTGTCCCTGACAGCAGGAGAGCATGAACCAGTGGACTCGCTCCTTCACTGTGTCCAGCAAATCGGTGATTGGATGCAAAATAACTTTCTCCAACTAAACACCGACAAAACTGAAATAATTGTTTTCGGACCCCAGAAACAAAGAGAGAGCGTTATTTGTCACCTCCAGGCTCTCTCTCTACAATCCTCAAATCAGGTCAGAAATCTAGGAGTGATAATGGACTCAGACTTAAATTTCAAAAGCCACATAAAATCTGTAACATCAGCAGCTTATTACCACCTAAAAAACATTGCTAAAATTAAAAACATAGTGTCTAAGGCAGACTTGGAGACTCTTATACACGCTTTTGTCTCCAGTCGGTTAGACTATTGCAATGGCTTGTTCACAGGTCTCTCCAAACAGGCTGTAAAACAGCTGCAGTATATTCAACATGCAGCAGCTCGAGTCCTGACCAGAACTAGGAAGTACGACCACATTAGTCCAGTTCTCAGGTCTCTGCACTGGCTTCCTGTTCCTCAGAGAATAGACTTCAAAGCAGCTTTACTTGTGTACAAGTCTCTCCATGGTCTCGCGCCAAGGTACATCCACGACATGTTTGTGCCATATGAACCGACCCGGACTCTGAGGAGCACAGGGACTGGACTCCTGTTAGTGCCCAGAGTCGGTACTAGACATGGGCAAACTGCATTTCAGATTCATGCGGCTAGAGTCTGGAACCGTCTTCCTGAGAATGTGAGACAGGCGTCTAATCTGGCATCCTTTAAATCTAGGCTCAAAACAATTCTGTTTAGCTGCGCATATACAACTGAATGATTTTATCTTTTCATCTTTGTTTTTATCTTTAATCTTTTTAATGCACTGTGACTATTTATGATTTTAGTCCCATCTGTGATTTTAATGTTTAAAGGTTTTTAATTTGTGTGATTTTATTTTTAATGTTTTTAATATATCTTGTGCTCTTAATGTGTTTGATTTATGCATGATGTGATAGGGGATGTGAAGCGCTTTGCGTTGCCTTGTGTAGGAAAGGCGCTATGCAAATAAACGTTGATTGATTGATTGATTGATATATCTCTCATAGCTATAGCCTACAATCATTTATTTTATTTTTTTTATTTCCCCTCAATATTTCCCCAGTTGCCGTCTGACCTAAAACAAAACCAGAACATGCAATAAATAAGCCAATATTCATGGAAAAAAACCACAGGGCACACATAAACCAGTCAGATGCACATAAATCCCATAGAGGAGCAGGGTCGGTTGAACCACCCAGGTGTGGAGATGCAGCGTGCCCCCGGAAGCGCTGACCCCTGTGATAAGCAAAGCATTAGAGACACACATTATGGGCAGGGGGATAACTCAGGGATGGAGGTCACTGTCTGGTCTGCTCTGCTGCTCTTGGAGAGAAGGTCTTTGGAGTTTAAGGGGCTCAGGTGAGGGCCCATTGTGAAGAAAGAGAGTGACCCCAGTGCACCGCAGACACACAAGCAACGCAGCCCCATCTGGCATCTGCTCTGAGAAATATGTGAGAGGCAATTGAGAGTGAATTGAGCCGCTTGAGTTTGGGGAGATGGAATCGTTTTCTTTGTAACGGAGGTTAAATTACTAAAAACAAAACACAAGTCTGAGACAAGACAAATGACAGAACGCATCCCCGAGGAAATTAAAGTAGATACAGTGACGCGTTCTTCTTAAAACTATTCTTTCTTTTACTTGTTTTAACATAATAACAATTTTGAAAATGCATAACAAAGAGAAAATGACGGACTAGTAAGGAACAAAAGAAATACATTATGATGATGAGTAAGTTAGATGAGGTGAGAGCAGCGGGTCAGAACGAGATTACAGCTTTCTGCATAATGAACAGGTTATTTCTTATGCTGTTGCAAATTTGTTTAAGTCATCAGGGTGAGGGTCAGGAGTCTTGACGGCACACGCTGGTGGCTGAAACTCTGCCGATGAAGCCAGATGGAAGGCTTGTACCCTCAGTGGAGCATAAGCCACGGGGCTGATTAAGACATTCAGAATTTGAGTGCAGTCTCAGTGGAGAGACCTCGCGATGGTGGTTCACCTTGAAGTTCAGGACTCTTAAGAATGGATCAGACAGGAGTTCGTTCGGACCAAACGTGGCCTTCAAGCGAAGATTATTGTTATAGATTCTTTTCTGGACAGTTTGGCACGGAGCCAGGCACAAACCACTTGCTGTGAATACAGTAAAAGCAGGAATTTCAAATTGAGATGCCGGTGTATTAACAAGGGACTGGCAAACAGATGTGCTGGGTACTGACAGTTATTCTTGTAGTTATTAAGTATGGAAGCCCAACTGCCACTGGGACCATAACCTTCACATGAGGAGAAGAGCTCCTCTGAGGTGCATTATGGGGGATAATGTCCATTCCAGATGGGCTGTGTTTGATGGTAAACCGCTACCTATTTATAACCTTGGCCATTAGCACTGCTATTATTACACCCTCACCACACTGTATAGGACGCTCTGCTGGTACAGTGGCCCAGATAGTACACTCCAGTCTTTGGATTCTGTTATTAGTCAGTCTTGATAACATTTTTGCGAGACGTAAACATTTGCAAAGATTTAGGTTAAGATAAAGAGAACCTTTACACACAAGTTCATAAGTTACCGAACAGTAGGAATGAGGAGCACACGGCACAAATTACATTAAAAATGATAAATAAATAAACAAAAATATCTAACTCTAGCATAAAAAGAAGCAGCACAAAATCACAAAATTTAGCATAAGGAAAGAAGTCTCCAAATTTAGAACGATGAAAAAGCAAGACTTAAGTACAAATACCCCTGATTTTAGTATAAAGTGCAAGTAATGTATAGCTGTGTGTAAACATCTGTACATGTTAGCAACATGAGAGTCTGGGACAAAGTGACTCAGTAAAGTGACAATAACACATGTGGTTCTATATTTGTCATGTAGGTGGAAAACAAGGTCGATCCAAAATGCGCAACTGCAAAATAATGGATTTGATAGAAAATTATGCAAATCTAAATCCAGAGAAAACACCACAAAAAGTTACCAAACCGGGAACAAGGACAAGAGCTGAATCAGACGTGGAAAGGCAATGATGGAACAGGGAGTGAAGGAACACACAGGGTATAAAAACACACAACAGGTAATCAGACAAGAACAACTAACGAAGACACAGGGGTAACAAATTACAAAATAAAACCGGAAATAAACCTAAACTATGGCAATATTGTACATTCTGACATTATTAAAGTTATAAAAAGGCCTTTAAGGTGTATGTTTTATTATATTTCAAAGATCCTCCTATCAGATGAGAATTGGGGGGAACATAACCCCTTGGTCTTATAACACACAAAAAAACTGAAATGGATATAATTTCTTAACCCTGAGAAAAACCTTACTCATTACAGGAACATTGAGGATCGTGACAGTGATCAATGCTGTCGGATATGAAAGGAGACGGAGCGGGAGCGTTCCCTTTTTTGGCAGCGGTGGGCTTGCGAGCGGCTCTGGCTCTGCAGTCAGCTGTGGCGAGTTGTCAGTTCTCCGTGCGGCCGTAGTAGGCAGGGTTATTAAGCAGGATGAATGACTAAACACTCTCTGCAGCTTCATTCAGCCGTCTCATTATAGCGGATGGAGAGAGACAGCTTCTTCTCCTGGAGCCACTGGGAGGACCATTAGTGATGCCCCCACACTCATCCAGCCGCACTGAAGCAGCGAGTCCAGCCTCCCGCATTCACCCACTGACGTAGAATTCATTTTGAAGAACCCTTTTTCACTAAGTACACCCTCCAACACTGCTATTTAAATTCCCAAAGCTCTTCATGTTTTCAGACTTAAATAATTTATTTTCAGCTGTTTTATTTCAAACCACGGTCGTACACTTGGCTAACCAAACATATTTCCATCCATTAGTGAAGGAGGGTTAAACAGTATCTTCTGTCAATAAAAGTAAGTAAGAGCCCGTGTGGTGGACGTGTCGAAAGAGCAGACCAGGAATCAAGGCCACTGTACTTGATCATTGTGAAGATGGAATACAGAAGAACATGTTTGGCATGTATGCAGCACTGTTTGTTTCAAGCTAAAAGAAAAATGAACTGAATAACATGTAAAAAGACGAATATATATTTATTTTTTTCAATCCAAATCATTGAAAGGTAATTCTCATGATTTTTGTTATGTTATATTACTCTCTGCAAAGTCAGATGCTTAATGCCAGCTGTTTGTGCATATATATTTAGATATGGATTTGTGATTTCAATCATTTTTAGCGAAACGTGTTTAAATGATTGAACTTTTCAAAGAGAGTACAGAATGCAGAGGTGGTTTACGATGGACCATGGCTGTTGATTGGGAGCTATAAATGTGTCTGCACAAATGCACCAATCGTATCAATTCTGCCTGATAACGTATGTTGCAGGACAGACATACGTCAAGAAGCAAAGAAGCGAGAAATTTTGTTTACACCGTTTTTACTATTTGTGCAAGTTAAACATGTGTGAATATAGCTTCACGTCTGCTGCCATCGTGTTGGATCTGTAAACAAACTAGCTTCTGTCTCTCTGTCTGAGGCGGGACGGCATCTTTCTCTGATTGGTCCCCAAAGTGAATATTTTGTCCAGAGTTCCATATGATCGAGTACTTTGAAATTACTCAAACATACAGCAGCTTGGGTATTCCCTGGCTAGAATTAGGTAATCATTTATCTTGTGGCCATACCTGCATGCAAAAAGCCAGATCCCGTCAGATCTCTGAAGATGTGAGAGAGCAGGGTCTGGTTAGTACTGTGATGGGAGACCTCTGGGAACACCAGGTGCCAAACTGTTGCTTAGTCTTCAGGCAAGACACTTCACCCACATTGCCTAGAATGAGTCTGGTGTATGTGTGTGTGAATGGTTGGTGGTGGTCAGAGGGGCTGATGGCACATACTGGTTGCCTCGCCTCTGTCATCGTGCCCCAGGGCGGCTGTGGCAACAATAGTAGTTTATCACCACTGTGTATGGAGTGAATGAATAATGACATGTGTATTTGAGTATCCAGAACAGCACTGTAGAAAACACATGTATTATTAGTTTCCTAAAAGTGTCACTTCAGATAGAGTTCTAAGAAAATAGGCCTTTCAGATTCAATATAATATTGTACCATCCATCAAATATACAATATGCAATACGTTGATACTCTCATGACAGGCCGACATACTTTATCACACTGTATAATTTAGAAACCAGCGTATGCCTAACCACAGTGGAAACGGATGGCCCATGTTGCCTTTTTTAAAACATTCTCTAGACCTAATCCTCACTCAAACGCTCTCATCTAATCTCCCCGAGCTTGCCATGTTTTCCATCTTAACTCCCCAATTTGTTCTTGTTGTTTTTGTTTTTTTGAAAGCCCCATATTCCTTGGCATCGCTTTTAAAGCATTGCCGGCGCAGATAATAACTCCGATAGAAGCTAATTCACTTTTGCTGATCATCCTTGTAATTAGACAGGCGTAGTGATTAGTCGTCGTTGTGAAGGGAAAAAAAATAAATGAACTACATCTGTATTGAATCCAGTAGACTCCAGGCTCATTTGGATGATCCCCTTCAGGAGGGGGACCCATTTCTTTGAAGCTTATGCAAATGAGGCATAACGGAGGTTGGCATGGAGATGTGCCAAAACCAGGTGTACAGGTGTTTGTCAATTATTAAATTTAGCCAAAGATTTAATCCCCGTTGCTTAGTCTTTAATTAAATCCAAGCTCACTTAATAAATTGGCAACTGATTTGATTAGGAAGCAGCTGTGGAAGACATGCCCCAGTTTTACAGCTTCAGGCCAATTCACAGAAAATGCCGGTGTCCCCAAAATCCCAAACTGTCAGACATGAGAAGATAAATAACTACATAACAGGCACCAGAGAATGAGATATGATTTGTTTCCATTACTCAGACTGCCTGCATCTTTATTAACACTGGCAGACCGTTACGGCAAATGGATAATAAATTGAAATCGGTTTTGATGAGAATACCTTTGAGGGGGGGAATTTGTTTGGGTTTTTTCGTGAGGGGCTGCTTGGCTGTAATAAGCTCTTCTGATGGGGACTCTTTTATGATATATTATGTTTCTTTTGTGCGTGATTTCAGCCCGTGTCAGAGGAGTTCCAGAATGGAGAAGGGTTTGGTTACATCGTGGCGTTTCGAGCCAATGGGAGCAGAGGATGGAAAGAGAAGATGGTGACCTCGGCGGACTCTACTACTTATAAATACAGAGACGAGACCTTTCCGCCGCTGACGCCGTTCGAAGTGAAAGTCGGAGTCTACAACAACAAAGGAGACGGGCCGTTTAGCAAAGTGGTGGTTATTCACTCTGCGGAGGGAGGTGAGCGTCTTATTGTCCTTTTTTTGTACAATGTACTCCTTTTTATTCAATGGTCATTCCTTGTTGCAATATTTATTTGTCAAACTCTAGGGATTGAAACATTTACAAAGAGAAGTAATGCAATCTCACAAGCAAGACATAAAATCCAAAACTAAAAAATCCAACTTTTTAGTTTATAAAAAAAAAAAGTCTTCTTTCCCAGAGAAATAAATTCTCTTCTCTGTGCGTCCTTGGTTGGAATTCCCAAATTGGGACTTTCAGGGTGATATTTGCTTATTCTCCCTGTGTCTGGTTTCCTCCAAGTGCTCCGGTTTCCCCTGCCACAAAAAAAAAGATTTAAAAATATAGAGCAGATTGGCTGATTGGAGGGTGGTCCTCCCTTTAACACTTTTCTGCTCTAACCCACAATGCACACATGTGGAAGTGGGTGAATTCCCAGAATTATTTTTTCTAAACTCCTATGGGGACTTTAAATGGGAATGTTACTTCCGGACGCTACAGCCACGCCCATGTCACGGTTCCATAACGCCCTTGATTTTATTTTATAACATGCTTCCATGTGTTGTGGTGTGAAAAGAAGGTACCTAGAGTCCATTGAATCTCTTTACCCACCTTTATTCCTTTTTCATATCCTAGGCCAGCAGTTTGGTCTGATTTTCACAGCATTAACTCCTATTAAATCCTATTGTGTCTATGTTTCACAGAACCCAGAGAAGCTCCATCTGATATTAAAGCTTTCAGTATTTCCTCGTCTGAAATGAAGGTCACTTGGAAACCACCCAACCCTGGTCCTGGAAGACCCAGAGGATATGAAGTGAGAACGTGTTTTTGCACAACCTTTGTAAATCACTGTGTTAAACGGTGTTGGGGCTCATGAATAAATATTCAAAGTGAAAATGTACTATTCATTTTTCAAATTAGAGTGCAAGAACCCAGACCATAAAAAATAAGGCCACATTTTATTATCTGTTATATAAATTACCCAACCTTCTAGTTTATCTTTAATATACACACCTTTTTTAATCCATGGGAAAACACTTTACAAGGTTTTAGGCATGTGAAAAAATGGATAATGAATTATTGTTGGTATAAGGTTAGGAGAGACAGGATCATTTATACTTTTGTGTTGCATATATACTGTATGTCTATATCTTGTACATGGCAGAAAAACACAGCCCTTATTTTCTCCTTTCTGCATCAATTTTCTATACATAGGGTTACATGACCATGAATACACTGTCACCCAGAGTGCATAAAGCATACTGTAATATCCCACACAGTCGCTAATGCAGTCTTGATTACCTGCAGGGAAGTGAGATTGACTCCAGTTTATTTTTTATCCACCCATTTACTATTGTTACAATTAATATTAGGTAGCTGCCATTTTCTTTTTAGTCTCACATTTTAATGTTTTACTTTCTATTGCATTGTTTTAGTATCCCCAGTGTTTCCTCTGGAGGAGCCCTCTGCACTGGGGGCTGGGGTCTGCTGTGGCTGTGTGGCTCTGGCTCTTGGATCCGGTGGGGGTCTGGGGCCTCCTCTCTCCTCTGGGTCCTATGGGGGTCTGACTCCTGGACCTGGTGGGGGTCTGGGGCATCCTCTCTCCTCTGGGTCCTGTGTCGATCTCTCTGCTCCTGGTGCAGATGGCTCCTTGGATGGCGCTTCTTCAACTGGATACCTCTGCACCCAGCCCTATATCTTTTTATTGTTTTACCTATTTTACCTGATTTGTATGTGTGTGTGTGTCTGTGTGTGTGTATGTGTGTGTATGTGTATGTGTGTGTATGTGTCAAGCCCCAGCGATCCAAGATGGCGCCCTATTCAAATGAACGGTTGTGCTCAGTGGCGCTTTGTGACGGCATGGGTGCCGAAAAGATTAGCGGAAGTCGCCTGGAACTCGCAAAGATCCATGGGAAACTCGCAAAGATCTATGGGAAACTCGCCTGTATTTGGGCATCGTCTGGTCCTCCCGGTTATGCGCAGTGGATGATCTCCCATATTGCGTTGCGCCAAACACGCGTGTGTGGGTCTTACACCCGGTCTCATGCACGTGCACAGAGGGGCTCGGCTGCGCTCTGACCAATCAGAGCAGTTCATCAGAGCGGGAGTTAGAGCGAGAGCCAGACGAGCAGAGTTTGTGGCACTAAAGTGTGGATTTAAACAAAACCGAAGGATTTAAGAAGAAAAAAAGTTCAGGATGACAAGGGACAATAAAATCCCCACAAAATCCGATCTTTATGAAAGCTGTAGGTTCTCTGTCAGCTGAGGTCGCGCTGTTTTAATTTACATTGAGTTCTATGGGGAACATTTCTGGGTAGCCCACGTGAATTTAGTCTGGTCTAGTCTGCAGTACCTCGAGAATCCCCCGAGAGCATTAGTTATTCAGCTCCAAGCTAGTAATACCCTATCCAGTTATTATAATAGATCCATGGTATGTGTTCACGCATGTGGGTGTATATATATATAATAATAAATGTGGTTTTGGGGGGGGGTCTGTGGGGAGGTGGGGTTTAGGGCTGGGAATATTGGATTGTTCTTAACTAATCTGTAAAGCACTTTGTGTTGCATTTTTTTTGGTATGAAAAGAGCTTTATAAATAATATTTGATTGATTAATTGATTGATTGATTTTTGTTACAGGTGAGCTACTGGAAAGACTCCGAACAGGAAGATGCTGGCCCAAAACAACGCACTGTCAAAAATGAGACGTCAATGGTGTTGTCAAGACTAGAGAGCAACAGTCTGTACCACATCACTGTAAAAGGTTTCAACAGCATCGGCCAGGGACCTGCCAGTGCCGCTGTCACCGCTCGGACCCGGAAAGCGCGTGAGTTTTGCAGCTGACACTAATCATGCATTACTATTTCAGGCGATGGAGGTTACATGTTAAGCTGGCTCAATGTCTCTTAGGAGAAAAAGTGGCAGTAATTGACCTAGTTGGTTGAAAACATGCTGACAGAATGTATTTCCATGCTCTGACGCGTGTGTTGCTTTGTATAGCACCAGCGCAGCCCCCCAGTAACTTAATGTGGATTCAGGAAGGTAACAACGTGTCTCTGAACTGGACTCCTGTCAAGGCCAAAGACAATGAATCGGATGTGATCGGTTACATGGTAAGTAATAACTAAATCTGGCATAATTATTATTATTATATGATGAGTAGTGATTGATAGTAGTCAGTGACGGCAGGATTGAATACGGAAAAGCATGGACCATTGATTATTACTGATGTTTCCACGTTTTTCAGACCAGTACCCCTGAAACATGACACTTTTAATAAAGAATAACTACACTTCAGAATTTTGTTCAGAAAAGGTCAGATATGATTTGTTGCATTTTGACCTACTAGCTAATTAAAAATGAAGACATTACATACAGTCCTTAATCATTTGAAGAAAAACATGCTATATGTATAATAGTGTTATTTATTTGAGAGCTGTATTGTGCTGTTAGTTAACAATAATAATTGGAACATTACTATGTCACAATGTTATATGTAAAAAACACATTCTGAATATCAGCGACCCTCACCCCGTGTCCTGCGACCCCTACTTTGGGAACCACTTAGGCCATAACTTTAGTTCAAATTTGGTGTAGGGTGAAAAAATGTCGACATAAGTTATGTACCTGATATCGGAGAATTGGATAAAAACAACCATGTAATAAATACAATAATTGATAATAGCTTTATTTAGGGGCACCAGGGAATAACTCCCAACTGATAACGTGCATATGACGTCACAATATCAATTAATTGGCTCATTTATTGATTAAGAAATCTCATGAGTCCTTTCATTATTTAATTAGCTAATTAGTCCAATTCTCTTCAATAGAATCTGAAGGTAGTGAATTCTTTTACAAATCAGTGACCCAATTTCTGGAGTTAAAAGTACAAATATCACTTTCAGACAAAGATGGTTTTGTAGATTTAATGAAGTATACACAATACAGACTAGATATGAATTATGCAAATTGTCAAGAATAACATGAAGGAAACGTTGATTTCAAGATACATTGTTAAAATGCTAGGCTAAAGTGAGCTGAGCAAGACCTTTGTCTATGAATGGATTGGTATAGGCTAAGGCCTGCATGTGTTCAGCCTTGGTAGGAGAAGTATTCTTTGAAGTATAGGTTTTAATAAAGCCAACAACTGTGTGTAGCAAGAGAGCAGATCATACAACCAGAATAGCCTTTGGTGAATAGCAGTCCTTGGGTCTTGATGGTGTTGGATGGAGGCTTCTTGTCCACGGGCCTGGACCATGCGGCTGTATCATGTGGCTGAACCAAGTCCTACGATCCACAGTCTAGGTGCCAAAACTCAGCAACTTCTTCAGGTTGAAGCTGGAGGCTATTGAAGGGTTGTGGAAGTCCTCTCAGACGTGGAGCTGAGGTTTGAGGCCATCTAAGAGGCCCAAAGCCCCTTGGTTGCCTGAGCAGAGCCCAGGGCAGAGCCCAGGGAGGTCTGGTCACTCCGTGGTTCCAAAGCAGACTGGTTTGTCTTCCCTCTTGTAGAGTTGTTGGGGGAAGGGTGTTGCCATGGCCCTTATCTTAACCCTTTAAGCGCCAAAGTCGCAATATTGCAACAAGCAACATTGCTCACTTAAACAGGCTGTATGTAAAAATGTGGTGCAGAATCTTGTTAATACTTTTCACCAGGGGTTAGTGGACATGTGTGCCTGTAATATGAGCAGCATTTGTGGGTGTGGTTATATTGAAAGTTTTTGAGTAAATTGAGTTCGTAAAACACCTGCGGCGCAGCGGCGCGGAGGCGAAGCAGCAGCGGTAGAGCTGAGAGGAGCGAGAGCAGAGCAGAGGGAGAGAGGGTTTTTAGTTTACTCACGAGGTCTTCAGTACCAGAGAAGTACTTGGTCTGGTACTGGCTCACTCAGATTCAGAGCAGGAAGACACGCAGGTGTCCAGTGAAGCAGACACGGACATTATAGAGGGATCCTACGGTTATGTGACTAGCAGCCACGGCGGCCATACTGGAGGACAACCTCGGCGAGTAACAGCCCTGCTAGCTATCTATAACTGGACGTTCAAAACTAGAACTCTCTCGAACTACATGAAAACTGAACAGAGAATTTGAAACTTCAGCAGTTAGTGACCCAAATATATACTCAACCTAAATTCATGAATCAGATCCTCTGAAAATGCATCCTAAAATGTATTATTAATGTTTATCGTTACTTCCAGGTTTACCGCGGTCGCATATAGGGCACTGTCCGGTTTCCGAAATGTGCTAAAAATAGCTCAGATGACTGCGCATGCGCGCATGTTTCGGACAAACGTTGTGTACGACTCGTTGAGTTCTACTGTGTTCTCCACATACGCGTTTGTATTTACTTGGGCTAAATCATTGAATCATGGTGACAACAAAACACTGCAGTTATGGTGCTTGTCGGAGCGATTTCAGATACTCTGAAAAGGACTATATGAAAGTAACATGTAACCCGTTCGTTAAACCACAACATCGGACCAGACCAGGACCAGACCAGGACCAGATCAGACCAGGTGGGTGCTTGTGGTCAGCAGAATTTCTCTCATGAAAAGGTTAAAAAGGGCACATGTTTTTTCAAAACACTTCGCTGGACCAACTGTGGAGCATCCAGATCCAGTCCTAGCTACGTTTAGCTGGGACTGGATCTGGACCGCTGTATCAGGTCCGTCTGAGCTCTTCTGAATGTAGTTAGCACAAACTTTCTCTTTACACCATTTACCCCCATCAATCCATATTAGTATTGTTTGTCCTAATCCAGAAAGTATACAATTCTCACACCTGAAGAAAGATGAGAGGGATTTTTTTCAACTTTGTGTCTGCTTATTATACGGCTTTGTACCAATTGAACACACAAAATAAACGTCATTCACTACTCATGCCGAAAGGTTTATTTAATGAGTGCAAAGAAAATAGTTCCCAAAGGTTTTCCCGTGGCAGGCGAGTAACAGTGAGGATAGTTAACCTAAAAGCGATCGCTTTAGTCGCATTAAAAAAGTATTTTTGTCATGAAAACCTGAACAGTTAATTCTGAAAACCTCCGTGCACTTGTGTTATGAATGTGTATAATGTATTCTCCCATTAACATTTAAATGTGTTGATTGATTGTCATTTGCGTTTACTGAGTGTGGCTAGCTCTGATAGTTTCTCTCAGAGACAGTGGCGTAACCCGTTGTGATCATGGATTTATTATAATATCAGCTGACTGTAGCTAACTAATGATCAAACTAATTACAAAGTGGATAGTGCAAAAACAACTTGATAAATGGAAGTTAATCACAGCAAAACAAACAAAGAAGGCGCTAGCATTGCAATTTAAATGACTAGATAATGTTAGCATAATCCTCACCATTATCTTTTTATCAACTCAAACTTTCTACTGGAAGACCACGACATTCAAGCCAACGTTATAATTGGTCTACACTATGATCCCTGATGGTTTGATGGTGGAATTTTGCCCCTGGTATATCATTTTCGTCTAAAGTGACAAGTGGTATTTGATTCATTTCGGCAGTGTTTGTCCGAAACATGTGGGCGGGAGTTGACAGGCGGCGGGGGCGTGTCTTAGTGACGTCATTTAGATAGTTCGCTATTGTCGCATTAAAACAGTGTTTTTTCATGAAAACGTGAACAGAAAATTCTGAAAATCTCTGTGCACGTGTATTAAGAATGTATATGTATAATGTATTCTCAGATTAACATTTAATGTGTTTATTGTTACACCATGGATCTATGTGTGGCTACACTGCAGTGGAAATAATGAGATTACATTCAAATCAATGGAGCTTTCTGCGTCTACTGTGAGGAGCCGTATATTTTATTAATAAATACTAGTACGGGGCACCCTCGAGCACGGCTCAGTCGTTCACATGTCTGCTAGCCTCCGGTAAGTCAGATACCCTGTGAACAGCTATGCTACAAGCTAAGCTACAGTCTATGGAGCAACCCCACGTTGCAGTCAGACAGATATGTTTTATCCTTAAACTTCTTTTAGTTTCGGAATAACACTAAATCCGCCATCAAATTGATTTTACTTAACAGAAATGAAATGATCCGAGCATATTCGGGCACTCTGGGGGCTTTTAGTTTTTTGTTGTTGCGAATATGTTGTGCCATTTCTCTCTCGTTTCTTTGAGATTTCTTCTGTTTTTGAGCCGTGTGAAGTAAGGACGGCTGGCAGTCGGTAACACAACTTATTTTCCCTGTCTCTCCTTTTGCTGCAACCAAAAACGGCAAAAATGTTGAACATGTTTATGCGGTCCCGGGTGCACGCCACTATCATACAGCGTTTGTTTGACCTCCAGTATGGCGGATGCCCCGCGAGTTCGAGGCATCGTGACGTCACGTGAGATATCTCTATTGGTGACGGGGAGACCGCGCCATATAGTCCACAATCAGCCCCTGTACAGCGGCTGCTTGTCCTCCGCGGGCCCGCGGTAGAAGCATTCTGTGAACGCCAAGCAGGATCCGTGGTGGAGGGGACAGGGGGATCATAACACCGGGCATGTGGGAGAAAGTAGTGGGGGTAGACATCCACGGGGAACACGGGAGACGCGGGAGAAGTCGCGGGAGAGCCGCGGGAAAAAAACACATCGCTAATCGCGTTCACTGCCTTTACCAACAGCGATGATGAGGATGAAGGCAGTTATTGAGAGAAAATAATCCACAAAAGTGGATCAGAAGTGTTGAAGAGCCTGTTGTATGTTGTTGAGACGATCTGACAAGTTCTTGCCTGGCCTGCCAGACACTCCTCCTTTCTGTTCAAAAGAAGAACCGTCTGGACACCTCTTCCTAGCCTATCATTTCACGATTTTACCCACATCGGTCCAATCACGCACCGAGAGGCGGGACTTCCTTTCACCTTTGAGTTGCTAATAACTCCTCGTATCTTTAAGTTTTTTTTACAAAATCGACAGCAGTCGTTTACATTTGCACTAGCTGACATGCCGCCATCCCTTGTTTTGTGTTTACTGAAACGGCTTGGGTGCCGCTAGTTGCTGCGTCATATCCTGTATGCATCTAATTGGTTGATGCAGTCTGTCAACCACGCCCACCGGGAATTCGCTGAGATCAAGCTCGTTCCCAGACTATATGTCTTTGAAAAAGCATATCGTTTGGCAGGCCAGGCAAGACAAGTTCTGAGCCCATTCATTTCATCTCTCTGTTTCTAAACGGTAAATCCTGGAGCCTCATTTCCACTGAGAAAAATAGTAAGCCCACTACTTCTCTGAAAGGGAAATATTGAAACCAATCTCATGATTTCATGACTGTAAACTATAAAGAGTGCTGTCTTTATCACTGAAGGTCTTTGAAAATAATACAATTCCATATGGCCGCGAACTAGTGCTAAAACCTTATCTATAATCTGGATCAGGGAATTTATTTCTATCCCAAAATCATTTCATACTAAAGATATTTCACATTGACTGTTTATAGTATTCTCTGATCTCAAATAACTCCCAAGCTACAGCTTTTTGAAGTCTTTATACAATAATTAACATGTTCCAAAATGGCCGCCACCTTGATGACGTCACAATATGCAAATTAGATGACGAATCAACTTCCATCCCAAAGTTTGGTTCAAACTGAAGATATTTCTAATTTACAGTATGCCTTTATCTCAAACCATTTTAAAGTTATAGCCTTTTGAAATCTTGAAATCAAAATTGTATATTTTCTTGAAAAAACTCTGGCGCCTAAAGGGTTAAGACATTCTTGCCCACAATAAAACCTGAACCACA
The DNA here is from genome assembly GCA_964034765.1 of Knipowitschia caucasica. Taxonomy (NCBI): domain Eukaryota; kingdom Metazoa; phylum Chordata; class Actinopteri; order Gobiiformes; family Gobiidae; genus Knipowitschia; species Knipowitschia caucasica. The sequence goes on along the minus strand of OZ035832.1, from coordinate 19,176,122 downwards.
AGGATTTACACACAGTGGAGACAGAAGTTATAATATGTCTCAATATACAACAAAATGTCTTTGATTGAGGAAAGAGGTCATTTTAATTTATCCTACATTGGTATCATACATTATCACTTTATAGCAGTCATATGACACTTTTTTTTTTTTTTTGTGAAAGGGTATTTTGATTGTTTTAAGCTCGACTCTTAATTGGTAAAAATCAAACCTATTTCATTGTGTGTGTTTGTTTTGACAGTATAACACACACTGCTTGATTTTAGCAACATAAAACCAACATAAAGGCATTTGGCAATTATTCTTTTGAACCATGAAATGTGAATCGACCTGTAATTATAGAAGCAATCATGCACAGTTACAGAGAAACATGAGTAACACAGTAATGTCACACATTGCAGCACGAACATTGATTATTTCAATTTAGCATCATAATTAGCATAATGGAATAGCCACATGACTAATGCTGCACCCCACTGTGATTGATGTCTATCTCTGGGATTTAAGACAAAACGACTCCAACATAACTTTTAATCACACTTACTTCATAATTTGATAATCGCTTACTTCCTAAATTGATGCTAACAGACATTGGACATATGTATCCTGTGTTTATGGCCCCTGTTATTGGTGTATGTCTGCAGGTGATGCTGAGGCAGGAGGGCAGAGCTCATAACCAGATCACCAGAACCATTAACCCATCCACCATGCTGTCGCTGCCCGAGGGAGGCACTTACATCATCGAGGTGCGGGCGCTAAGCGAGGGCGGAGAGGGATCGCTCAGCTCTCACATCCGACTGGTCACTTCCTCTGGTGAGTCAGCGACTTCAACTCTCCAAGCTCCGGAATACAGAAGACAATATTATTCATTCTCATAACTGTAAATATAAATGAGAAATTACTGCACTGTGAAAAATTATAATATATGAGGTAATAATTGCTTGAATTAGGTTTTTTTTCTTTCTAATTTGAGTACTTTCTGACTTTTTTTCAAGAATTGTTGATTTGTTTTCTTATTCCAATGGAGATATTTCTTGTATCTATTTAAAACAAGATCATTTTGCTTGTCCCTTTGGCAAATCTTGTTTTATGGCAGACAAAATGTGCTCAAATAAACATACATTTTGCCAAGTTTAAAAAAATGTTTTTTTCAAGACGTATTTTTAATAACTTTTTGCGATGTGAACTACTTTAGTGGTCCTAGAACTAGCCAAGAACTCCCTTCAATTTTGTGCTTGATCATTTGCTGATTGTATTTGTATTTTATATTGAGGCCGTAGGAGGCCAAGTGTTTAATTTTAAAATATTCTCTGACAGAAAACATCTATCCATTGTGTTCTGCCATTCTCTCTCTAATTGAGACACTGCAGCGGCTGTAAGAGCCAAGTTTTCTTTGGCTAATACTGTTTTAATTACCTCCCACACAAACCTTCCTATTCTTCCAAAGACAATTAACTTCCAATCGAAAGATGAACACAAACTTATGTGTGATGTGACCATAGTTGTCCTCAAAGACTTCTTTTCCAATTAAGTATTCATGTATTTTATTTACAAGCAAAACGTGTTGCCGTGATGAGGTTATTAACTTTGCATTGCTCTTATATTGTGCTGACAAAAAAGTATATGGTATTATATTATTTCTTCATGGCTATTAATATGCATTACAGAGTTTAGTGTGAATACATTAGATATCGCTCAACATCGTATCTCCTTCCTCACAGTGCTTTATTGAAATTGAAATAAACAATTAGAACTTAGACAATGCTAGTTTAATGTGACATTTTCTAATACAGTACATGCTCAAAGGCAGAAGGAAAAACTGAAAACAATTATTCTACTAGGTCTGTAGGTTTCCAGGTCAGACTGTGTCAAATGTACAATAGTTTCAACTATCAATTGAACTTAAAGAATTAATACTGTGCTCTCGTTTGAAATATTATGAAAATCGACATCACAGATCATGATTAAACATACAGTATCTTCAACTTTAGAAATGTTGTCAATATCGCTCCCTTCTCTATTTAAAACCAATATTCATTTGTGCCTATTTCTGCTACATCTCCTCAAACCATGTATTTCTAAACATAAATTGTAGTTACTTCCTAAAATCATTTTGAATTGTCATTGATTATTATGCTTTCCATTCACATACACCATGTTCTCCTGTAATTTCAGAATAAATCAACGTTTTTAGCAGCTATAACCTACGAAACGTTGCATAGCCTCAGTATGCATGATATGTTGAGACATTTCTATTTTTCTTCCAGGCGTTCGAGCGAAAAACCACCAGTGTTCTGTGCATTTCCTCTCCCTGAGCCTCACATGGACTGCTCTCGTGTCGTTGGTCTTGGTGCCTTTAGCGTCGTGGTGAAGCCGCAGTACCACCTTTTCGCCCTCGGAGGGAGCGACCCAGTCTTCTGCTCCCCTATGACACTTGGATTGCGTAACTTTGGCCTTAACCCTCCCACACGGGGCCGAGCGTCGCCTGAGGGGATTCAAACAGCCACAACAGCGACCTGATCTCTCTCCACTACTCATGAGATCAGGGCATGAATCCCATCACGACGGTATTGTTGTACTGTAGTGAACTTTGTGAGGAAAAAAAAAACTGTTTGACTGTTTACTTCAAAATCACATAAGAACCCCGTATCCAGATGGAACGCGCTTGGTTTCGAGCTTGGCTGACCATGGACAGGTCTTGGAAAGCAGCGGTGCTCATAACAGAGGGATCAGCTGGCCTGTTTTTGCGATTACTTTAACAGCCCGATGTAACCCTGGACTGCCAAAAATATGACGCAGCAGATGCTTAAAGATAAAGTGCATTGTTTTGTTCAAATACGAGGAGGAGATTTTTTTACAAAAGCAAGAATCTTTTCTCTTTTCAGACTGGGTTTTTGTACCATGTGTTACCTTAAAAAAAAAACAAAAAAAAAACAGTGATGTGTGTCAGCTTTGTCAAACTTTGTCTTTGGTAGCAGTAACGCAACGCCGCGCTAATGATGGTCGACGGTGAATGTTGGTTGTAAGAGAAGTAGGAAGTGGAGGCGAACCTGTAGTGCCCAAATACATCATTAGACAAAGAAAACTCTGTACGCACTCTGTGTCAGTACAAATAAATGTGATGTATATTTTTATATCGTCTTTGTAATTTGTTTTTGTTTGTTTCTTTTTGGTCTGACATATAAAACAAGACTTACATTTAGGCTTGAAGGTTGTTAAGTGGAATAAATGATGACCCATTAGCTAGCAGGCTAATTCACACAAAAAAATACATACTTTTCTTACATTTACAGTTACATTTACATGTACTCTTCCCATGATCTGCGTGAATAATAACATGTACAGTATGAATGTGGCTAGTTTTAGGTATGATCGTCCTTGCAAGATTTATCTGCTTAAAGTGATTGTCTGGAGTTTGTCAGAAAAAGAGAAATCCTTTCTGATTGGTCTACGCCTACGTTTCCGTAACACTTTGACATGTTAATAAGAGAACACATTATACATATACATTATTAATACACATGCACGGAAGTTTTCAGAATTATTTGTTAACGTTTTAATGAAAAAAATAATGATTTTATGTACAAAAAAAGCGATCGCGGCAAACCCGGAACGAGCTATTATCATGAATTGAACATTATAGGACACTGCAGAGGATCTCATTATGGATATAGGTTCAGTATATAAATGATTATAGAAATAGGTTCAGTATATAAATGATTATGGATATAGTTTCAGTATATAAATGATTATAGATATAGGTTCAGTATATAAATAATTATAGGTTCAGTATATAAATAATTATAGGTTCAGTATATAAATAATTATAGGTTCAGTATATAAATAATTATAGGTTCAGTATATTAATGATTATAGATATAGGTTCAGTATATAAATGGGTAACTCAGCGCGGATGTTCAGAATTCTTTGTTCAGTTTTCATGTAGTTCCAGAGCCTAATGGAGGCTGATTCGGAGGTTCCGCGAAAACAAACAAATGAGCATGCGCGCAGTTACGAGCATCAGCGCCGATGATTGACAGCCCTTGGCATGACTCGATTGGTTAACGTGGACGGCACCGTGGATTCTGAGCTATAGCTAAGAGAAGGGAAGGCGGGACTTGCCCATAATATTAGAATTAATAAAATGACTTATTTTATATCAACATTTAAGGCCAGGAGGTCAATTTAACACATTTCCTAAAATTTGTAATTAATTTAGAGTTAAAGAATATCACTTTAAAGCTGGGGTACCTGACTTCCAAACCCAAAAGAATTAACTAGTTCCTTGTTAGTAATGTATTACACCAAACATTTCAGACAGAAATGAGGAAAAAAGAGGGCCACCTAATCTACTTATATAATAAACAAAAAAGTTTGCCACTCCAGTTGTATGAGTTTAGTCACAGGTAAAACTGGATTTTTTTTTGTGATATTACGAGCCTTTGTTTGTTTTAATCGTGATGATTCTGGCTGACAGTCCATCTTCAAAATAGTATAATTTATTAAAATGTTTGTTTTGGGCTTTTTACAAGCGGCAAGCCACAATTATCAACACAATAACAAATAAAGGTGGTGTGGGCAATGTGTTAAATTACAGAGGTGAATGGACTTTTTATGAGCAAAATTCTATTCTCTAATTACCTCTGAAATACATACGTTTCGGGTATAATTAAATTCTGTTTAAAACTTCTCAACCAACTATAGAGCAACTATAGAGAGAGGCTTCACGATTGCTTCTCCCTGGCTCTCCCTTTGCTTTGTCTGCAGTTAAGTCTTATCTCTGACTGGGCAGAAGTCCAAGTGCATTTGCCTCAAGTGTAATTAATGTTAGAAAGGAGAAGTGGTGGTGCATAAGCCCAGTGTTCGAACAGACCTTTTGCTGTACGCGCCTGCAGCTCCCTGGACTCTCCATTACAAAGTCACCCAGGTTCAGACAAGAGTGGAGCAAAATCATTGGAGATAGCACCGCCCATCATAGAAAGCAAAGGACGAACCACCCCCCCAGCCAAGAGTATCCTGCAGACTCCTCTCCATCAGAGTTAAAATTAGACGACGTGAAGAGGTGGGATCGCAATGGGAGCGGCCCTTTGTAAAGTTGCACAACATTACGCACTCCTAATGTGGATGGAGGGGTATTGCGGTGCTTTTAGACTGATCTCTGCCATAGGCTTTACAGCACATACCTCGGTGCAAGTGCTAATGTAGCGACCTTTAATTATTCATGCTGCACCTGTCTGAGTCGGCGCATCTGATTTATGATAATGGATGATGCAGCCTGCGAGGGGGGACCCATTTGGTGCAGGAGACAGAAGCTTCAGTGTCAGCAATTAAATCATGAGTCCCAACCCAGGTTAATGTGGGTGCTGGGATTGTTTCTATAAAGAGTGATACAGTGTCTAGTCAAAAATCATATTGAAATAATGTTCGTAAAAACTCTCGTAGTATAGTTCACGTTATTTGGATTTTTTTGAGGAGCTGTCTCAAGAAAATTTACTGTATACAAAAAAACAAAAAAATCTATTTAGACATTCAAATTATAGAAATCCATCTTCCCCAGGTCTATAGTAATCTACTGTTGGGAACGGGAGTTATGAGCCAATAACTAAAATGTCCCACTGTTGAGATGGTGATGGTGAGGAGGAGGGTTGTGGCAGGAGCTGACAGCTAAGCAAGAACTGATTATCAGAGGCATGGGTGTGGACAGATTGTAGGAAGACTGGAGCTTGAGGGTTTTTTCAGGAAAACTTCGAAAATGGGAATAAAGATATTTTGTCGCAGATATGGGTCTCTCTCCAGATTTGTTTTATGGAATGCAACTGGGCTGAGGTTTGTGCTCTACATGGGCTTTTCTAGTCTACGAAGGTGTTCAAACCACAACAAAGATTGTCAATTAAGCAGGTATTGAATGAGATTATGATAGGCACACCAAGTACCCTGCAGATGAAGGCTCTGTCTCGGTGATCTGCCCCGCCAATTCAGGACCCCCTCCCCTTCTTTGGGAATGCAGGTTGGAAAGCCTAATGGGAAAGCGCCAAACTGTGACTGATGCATCCGACTTCCTTATAACTTGGTTTTTTTTTTAGTTAGAGTTGGGCGGAATTTGAGGTGAGTTCTACTCATTTAACAACACATTGTTTGTGCATCTATTAAAAACAAATCACTTCAGTTTGTAAAAATGTCTTATATAGGAAAGGAAATGAACAGATTAGATTTGTTTAGGGGTTGCTTCTTTTGGTTTAAGACAAATAAAAATCTACTTTCCTGTTAAACATGTTGCATAGTAACTGGTTAGTTTTCTGCATATACTTTGATAGAAGATATAGATGTTGTGCTCCAGACCTGGAGGGATTTGGGATTTTTAACACTTAATGATGGTAGATTTAAATGTTCAAGATCAACTGTAACTGTTTTGACCACATGACCAATGCGTCTAATAATCTGCCAAAAAACATGTGGATTTCCCTACCCTGATGCTTACTCACAAACCGTGTACTTTTTACAGCTTTGATACACTGACAGTACTAAGTTGACGGTTGTATGGAAAAATAAATGTTCTTGTTGACCCATCCTTTCATCCAAAACAAGATATATCAGTTCTTTGGCTGATCAGTCACACACGTGTCGGAGTAAAAACCCTAATGACAGCGTTTTATTCGGTGCCTTGTCATTTTGATGAAGCGTCGTTGTGTGTCTCCTCATTCTTCTCGCAGGACCATATTGTTGTCTGGCTTTTGGGAACAGCTGTGCCAGAGATGTCACGTTTTCTGCGATCACAACTGCAGCCTTTCAAAATCTCTTTCTTTTATTGGATCCTGTCTCAAGGGTGGAAACAATGATACAAACAATAGTGCTTTTAAACCAATTCATTTATCCTACACCGAGGAGGAATACAAATACTGGCATAAAACATGTGGGAATCAATAAAGAGTTGGTAGAAAATGGGTTTGAAAATAAGTGTCATGAATGGTTGGAGTACCTGATTTTGAAAGTAAAAAAAAACATATCTATGTATTAGAATCCATGTGACAACTTCCTAGCTGTCAAAAGAGTTTCACCAGTTTTTCATGTTTTTTGGTTTCTATCCTATCTTTACTACAGTTTCATCCGTAAAAAAGAGACCAACCATAGCTCAGCCAATCCGCTCAGCCAAGATAAAAATGTTCCAAAAAGAGGAACAAGAGCATGTTGTGGCCTGTTCATAAAATGTAACTTTTACATGGCTTTTTTTGGATGAACTAAATTTATTTATGAAACAAAAGCAAACTGAGGTACTGCAGCATGGCTCGATCGTTTGTGGATGCATCACCAATCTTCAGGTGAGCTGGCTTGACCACTGGAAATACACAACACAGTAAAGTCTCTGAGGTGTTCTCATCGCAAGCTTGAAAAAAATCAACTTTGGCGAGTCTTTCAGGTAGCTCGCCGAAGGATTCACAAATTTAACGCATGATTCACTTTTGAGTCACTATGTATGAATTTTAACAATAAATATTTTCATGAATGCAGGGATACTGTATACTAGTATAGTGGTATATTATGCAAGTGTGTTCTCCGTGATTGGCTTTAATGATAATAATGATAATAATAGCCCCAACTGAAAGATCTCAGCTCCTGTGGACTCACCACCTGCAGGAGGATCAGTGAGGGGCTGGTGCAATGTGTACTGGGTGCAGCTCTGACTGCCACCCCCCCGACCCAGAAATGGATTAAGGGGAAGAAAATGGATGGATGGATGGATGGATAATAATAATACATCTTTATTTGTACAGAGAGTTTACAAAGCGCTGCACAACATAAAGCAATAAAAAAGTCAATACATAATGTCAATATATAAAGTCAGTCAATACATAAGTACATTAAGTCAATACATATAGTTATGATACAAAAGAAAGGCAATGTGAAAAGATTAAAATACATGTTGAGTTTAACACAGACATAGTTATAGGACGGCATTTCTAAAAATATGGGTTTGTTGGACAGAAAAACGTAGCATGAAGCACTTTCTTACACCTGACGACACATCGATACAAAATTCATTATTACAATACAATACAATACAATTTATTCTTGTATAGCCCTAGGTCACAACAGAAGTCATCTCAGAGGACATAACAAAACCATTGAATCACCAACACAGGTCAGAGAATCAACAGTTAAAACACATGAAAAATATAAAGCACACACAGAAGAAAATGTCCATACATGTTGTAGAATGCTAAAGTTTCCTGATCATCACCAATCCTTTCTGTTGGACACTAATGCCGCTTTTCCACAGTATCAGTTCGGTACAGTACAGTACGCTTCAGCACGGTTATTTTGCGTTTCCACTAGTGGATGGTATGGGAGATTTGAGTACTTTTCCGTACTGCCTCAGCCTTGGTTCCATCCCCATAGTACCCGTGCCATGACGTCACGTCGGCCCACTGCCTTACACTGATTGGTCAACGAGTGTCGTCACTGGAAGCGACATCTGACCCTTTGGGAAAAACAACTCAACCGCCATCTTTAAAACCGGCTGCTCTGCTCGGCTCTGCTTCGGTTACATTACGTCCTCCTCACTCTAGAGAATTGGAATTGCACAGAAAGCCCCAAAAGTCCTGGTCCTGGTCGGTGGAAGAGGTCCACACGTTCCTCTCTTCAGGCCAAAGAAAGAATTCAAAGGCAGCTCGAGGCTCAACACAGTTTTCAGGAGATCACCCAGCTCTGGATTTGTGACTAGTCTGTGGTAATCCTGAAATAACTGGTTAGCTACGAATCCTGTTAACACTAGGACCGCCGCGCTCTAAACATACCTTGCACCGCCCCCTGCGGTCAGTTGACCGCTATGTATTTTGCGCTGATACAGCCTTTTGCCAAATTGATTGTTCACTAAACCAGAACTTGATGTTGCAAAGGAATCGTGATCATAATGAAACTGTGTAAATTATTTGTCTAAATATGCTAAGTAATTGTAATTCTAGCCGAAATAAAAGACTAAGACGACACATTTTGCGTGTACTGATCCATCAAAATTACGATGACTTTTCAGGCTAGATTTATTTTGTAACTTTGCAAACACCTAAAATGTCGGTCACTATATGTTATATTTGACTCAGTAACAATATGTAAATTCAAACAATATAAATTATAGTTTAGAAAAGCACGGGACCATAACGTCTTCGCGCTGCTATATGCGTCTACTTCTTACGTCATCTCCAGACTGTTTTCTCTTTAGAGGCCGAAATCACCGTGGGAAATATTATCTAGATAATAATAATAGTATTCGTATTGACACAAGATCATCAGCTAGGCTTCCATCGTCAATGTACAATCTTCAATTTTACACGGGACACGTTAGAAAGACAAATATATGTATATGTATATTTGTATTTATTTGAGACAAGCAGTGCTCTTTATGCTCAGAACAAAATTATAATCATTGCCTTGCAGTGCGCGCTGTGCAGAATAACACACAGTGTTATCTGGATGAAATAAGAATTATATCCTTATTGATATATGAGGGCCGCCTCTGCCCCACAGTCCCTCTCCTCCTGCAGTGTCCGCGGGTGACGAGAGGCCTCACAGCGCTCTATCTGCACTCTGCCTTGATAGTTCATCTAATTGTTCTATTTTATTGCGATATTGTATTCTGCTTTATTGCCTTCTTGTATGTATAAATATAATAATGTAATTGATGATGAATGAAAAGGCAGAATGGAGCAACAGCGCGCACACAGACACCTGCGTATGGCTGGCATTACGCGGGTCATGTGCGTTATTGCTTCTGGACTTGTTCCAACACTGCTGTCCGTGCCGTGAATGCACTATGGGTTTACGTTCAGATTTAGAATATTATAAGAGTTCTCCCCGCTGTGACATCTCTCACCTCCGTCATACTGTTCTCATTCAATGTCTTGAAGCACTGTCAGCGCTTCATACCGTGTACTTGCAGCTCTATTCATTTTGTACTCCTCTCTCTCTCCCAAATAATAATAAAAAAGTCCCTTTAGAGTCTAATGACAACATATTGATACATTTTTATAAGGCGCGAAAAACCCCCGGGAAAGGTTACTATGACAACAGGCGCCCCTGCGCCATGTATCTCCATGGGGAAGCAGAAAGGGCTGTGGTTTAGAAAAGTTAAAATACGTGTAAATCTTGTTTTCTTTACTTTTTCCAAAACCAAAACACACCAAAATATAAACAACAAGTACCTAGAAAAAGTCATACAATTTCAACTTCTGGCGTTTTGTTTTGAATACACTAATTAGCATAATAAAGTGAGTGACGGTCAGTTGACCGCTAGGGGCGCTCCTAGTGTTAAAGCTCTCACTGAAATGTATTTACTGTGTAAATGCTCGATTGTCTGTTGTAAACAGTGAGCTAGCTACAATTAGCTTCATTTAGTTATCGATAGCAGGTAAGCTAACGTCCTCCCTGTGCTACTGTGCTTTATCTCGTATTATCTGCAGTAGTCATGTGTTGTCATTCTGTTTTGTGCTTGTATTTAAGTTGTCGTGTGTATATTTGTATGAGAATCCCTTTCCATAAGTGTGGAGATTACCAACGAGTAATGAGTGACCAGAGTATTCTCCTCATCTGGACCTGGCCTGGACCTGGTCTCACACATACGTACTTTTGACTTTGTAAACTGTTGGTTTTGCACTTTACTTTTGTTTTCAATAAATCTGTGATTGTATCCCAAGACTGTGTTTCATTCATTTATTATTATTGTAGCTGAGGTTTGGGTATCGATTGTTTGTCTGGTCTCGGAGTCTGCTTTAGTCCAGACCCGAGTCCGGACTAGCCTAGCCTAGCTTAGCCTAGCCTAGCCGTTAACTAGCTACCCCAATGGCTGCTGCCCTCTCTCCCTCGGTCCTTTACTGCTCGAGTTGCCATATGACGAGTTTAAACCCCGGATCCTCCTCTGATGGCAGGGATAGATGTGTTAAAGGAATAGTTCACCGTTTTTACATACTGACATATGTTCTTACCTTACCTTAGACTAGTTAATACGTACCTGTCTGGTCTTAGTCCGTGCGCTCTGTCATGCAAACGGAGCAAAAACGGGAGCACAACCGCAGCCTCCTCTGTATATTTTGTAGCACCAAAAGGTAGCTCCCGCTAGAAGCTACCAAACTCTTCCAAGTGTTCCCTATTAAATGTATATAGTTACGTGACGTGTTACACTGCAAAGTATAGTAACACAGAAATGTAACAGTCGATTTTCTCAGCGGATAAAACGGGTACTATATTGTGAGGCGTAGTAATCTGAGGGGCGCTACGTCCGCGCACTACAGTAGGTCCCATTCTACGTCATGGTGCTACGTCCCTTAGGACTTCGCTAGTGGGATATCACTCGTGACCCCCAGGTCACACGCCAGAGAGATCAAAATAATTTGCTCCAATCACCAGCCACCCTCCTCTATAAATGCCCCTGCACAAGGCCGCACCCCCTCTTTCACTCTGGCGCCGTTTGAGATCTACCACAGTACTTACTTCATTCTGAGATGTCTTCCTTGTTCGTCCGAGTTCCCTTCGCCCTCCGGCGTCGGACGTCGTCACTGGATCCAGACGGTGGAGGACTTCACCTCGGTGGGTGCCACCACTCGAGGGAGGAGGAGGATGCAACCCACGTTGTGCCCGCGGATGGACCCGATCGTCCATTACGCGACACGTGAGTGGCCTAAGCCCCTAGCAGCTAAGAGGCCTGCTCTGGGGTACGACATGTACTGCAGCGGGCAGGACTGGTCCTGGACCGGTGATCGAGGATTCAGTCCGCATGGCCCTGCACCCCTCCGTATCCGTGTGGCCCGGCACCAGACCTCTCCTTCCCTCCGAGCGGGACAGGACGTCGAGGATTCAGTCCGCATGGCCCTGCAGCCCTCCGCATTCGTGTGGCCCGGCACCAGACCTCTCCTTCCCTCCGAGCGGGACAGGATGTCTTGGCGATGCTGGATAGATGTTATGCCAATGCAGCACAGGCCCTCGCATTGACTAACAACATGGCATTCATCACGGGGGCCCTGGATATGTCGCTCTCTTCTGGACAGGCGCTCAGTGGAGACCTCCTGTCACAGGCGAGGACCACCTCGGCTGCGACTCTGCGCATGTGCCAGGCGCTAGCTGTGGATGGTGGCCCCTCCATGGCTGCAGCCCAAGTCGGGCCAGGCACCTTTGGCTTGGGCTGGCTAATATCAGGGAGGCGGAGAGGAGGCAGCTGCTGGACCTGCCCATCTCTCAGACGTCCCTCTTCGGCCCGGACATGCAGGCCCTGGTGGCGAGACTGGAGTCTGCAGCTAAAGACTCGGCTAGGCTAGCCCCGCACCTAGCACCGAGGCGCGAGGCCCACCAGCCATTACGGAGCCGGGACAGAGGCAGAGAACGTTGGCCCGGGAGGCATCCTGACCCGTATCCGCGCTCTGTTATCCATCGTCCCCCCTCGACGAGGCCCCCGGGTCCAGACAGACCCATGGGTGGCTCGCGGGAGCAACGCACCCACCGACGACCTCCCTATGGCAGAGGAGGTCGGGGTGGGAAGAGTTCTTTCAATAAAAGCCGTGCGGCATTTCATCAGTACTCGCTGTCTGAGTCTCATTTGGGGGTATGTAACATGTCAAATGATTTGAAATCTGATTGTGTTACTTCTCGAGCATATAACGTGGCTCCGCTAGGCCTGCAGCCCCCAGAGAAGGGCGTGCAGCGTGCTACGCGGGCCACGGGCTCCGATTCACGGGTTCATGTTTTGCCCTCCCGGAGAGAGGGCAGGCGGAGGGATCTGGTGAGTGATATATGTGTGTGCTCCAGCCGAACGCATGTTAGCATCTCTGAGCTACAAGGCTAACACGGGGTTTCCCACTCCAGGGGCTCGTCCCCCCCTCCATGAGGCAAGAGCCGAGGGGGGGCACAGCAGCCGAGTCACGTGTGGTGAGCAGAGCTACAAGGCTAACACGGGGTTTCCCACTCCAGGGGCTCGCCCCCCCCTCCATGAGGCAAGAGCCAGGGGGGGGCACAGCAGCCGAGTCACGTGTGATGAGCAGTCCCGTACTTATGACGTCGGGCCTGCAGAACACGTGACCGCCCCCGGCGCTCACGGTGTGACGCAGGGGGCCCCCCGGCCCTTTCGGCCACCCCCCCTCCCTGCTAGGAACACCAGGAGAGGGCGGGGCCGTGACGTCTCGTGTTTCAGCTCCCGTTCCGCCCCTCACAGACTTCTACAGCATCTGGAGGGAGCAGGGTTTGGATGACAGAAAACATTGCGCAGGGGTTACGCACTGCAATTCTTCCATAAGCCACCACCATTCCGAGGTGTACGGGCAGTGCGCTCTCAGATACGGGGATCAATAGAGGCACTGCAAGCGGAGGTCTCCTCTCTGCTGAGTCGAGGCGCAGCAGTGGAGGTAGACCCGCAGGACGCCACCAGGGGGCTGTACTCCCCTTACTTCTTAGTGCCAAAGAAGTCAGGCGGGGTGCGTCCCAGTCTGGATCTGCGCGTGTTGAACGAGTGCTTTTCCTAACGGAAGTTTCGGATGCTGCCCACAAAGCAGCTCCTCGAGTGTGTCAGGGAGGGAGACTAGATGTCCTCCATAAACCTGACAGATGCGTACTTCCACGTGCCCATAGTGCCAGAACACAGGAGGTTTCTGCGCTTCGCAGTGGGAGAGAGGAATTACGAGTACTTATGCACTCGCGCCTCGGACTTTTCCAATGCGTGGAAAAGTCCTCAGACGCGCTGGGGTAAGAATTTTAACCTACTTAGACGACTGGTTAATTCTGGCATCATCCAGGGAAGTGTCACACGCACTGGGTCCCGTCCCACATACAGCGCCTGGGCTCTGTGGTGAACAGGGAGAAAATTAATAGTTACCTATTGTAACTTAAGTTCTACGATTAGGTGCACGTGTTATCCCACTAGCGAAGTCCGCTAAGGGACGTAGCACCATGACGTAGAAGCAGGCTGCAACCGGCTCAGCGCATGATCTATCTCGGCCTGCAGCTAGACTCGGTGATATTCCGTGCTGCATTGTCCGTGGACAAACGGATGAACATTACCCGTCTGCCCAGGGAGGTTCTGGCGGGCCCCAGAGTCCCCGCTCGGCGCCTCAGGTCCCTGCTGGGAATGAGGGCGGCGGCTCATGCTGTGGTGCGGCTAGGCCTTCTCCACATGAGGAATTTTCAGAGGTGGTTCTCACGCCTCAGGCTTCACCCCTCCCGGGACGGGGGGAGGCTGGTCTGGGTTCCCCAGGTGGCAGCATCGAACATCAGGTTCTGGCTCACTCCGGGTCTATTGCGGGACGGAGTGACTCTGCCCTGCGCCGTGTCTCACGTGGAGGTGTTCACGGACGCGTCGCTCGAAGGATGGGGCGGGGTCCTCGGCCAGAGTTCTGTAGGAGGCTGCTGGTCGGACTCAGCCCGTCACATCAACCTGCTGGAGATGGAGGCAGTGCACAGAGTACTGCTGTACTTTGCCCCTCAGCTGCAGGGGAGACACGTGTTGGTGCGCTCGGACAACACCGCAGTGGTCTCCTATCTGAACAGGCAGGGGGGCACCAGGTCCCCCGCTCTTCATTGCATGGCGACGGTGACGCTGCTGTGGGCGGCGCTTCACCTCCTGTCTCTCAGGGCGCGCCACGTCCCGGGGGTCCGGAACGTGGGGGCTGACAGGATGTCCAGGGGGGGGCCCACTCCAGGACGAGTGGGGCCTGGCCCCACGGGTAGCTGCGGAGATCTGGCGGAGGTTCGGCCGTCCAGTAGTCGACCTTTTCGCCAGTGCAGGAAACGCACAGTGCCCGTCCTGGTTCGCCTCAAGGGCCGCGGACGAGCCGCCCTTAGGCGTGCACGCTCTGGCTCATTACCCCTGGCCAGGCGGCCTGTTGTACGCTTTCCCACCAGTGCGCCTCCTGCCGGTCCTGCTGCGGAGGATCGAACAGGAGAGGAGGTCGGTGATCCGGGTGGCGCCGGACAGTCCGCATGCCCGGTGGTTCCCCTTCCTGAGGGGCATGGCGGTGATGGAGCCCTGGGCCCTCCCGGACGAGCCGGGGGCTCTAGTCCGGAGGGGGGGAGGAGCCCTGTTTCACGCCCGAAAATCGGCCGCAGGCTCTGGGTTGGAGGCTGAGAGGCGGAACCTCGTAGGCTTGGGTCTTCCCCCTGCGGTGGTGGAGACCACTCAGGGGGCGAGGGCGCCGTCCACATTGAGGGCCTACGCCACAAGGTGGAGGCTCTTCAGCGACTGGTGCGGTTTTCGTTCCTGGGATCCCAGGCGTTGCCCGCTGGAGGGGGTCCTGGGATTCCTACAGGAGCTCTTTGACAAGGGGAGGGCTGTCGCCACCTTGGCGGTGTTCGCGGCAGCCATTACTTCGGGTCACGACGGATTCGGGGGGTTCACAGCCCGCTCTCATCCGTTGGTTAAACGTTTTCTGCGGGGGGGCACGCAGGAGGAGGCCCCCGCTCCAGAGAACGCCCCCGGTTTGGGACCTCAGGGTGGTCCTTAGGGGGCTGTCGGGTCCGCCTTTTGAACCGGCGGCGGAGGCGAGTCCCGAGTGTGACGCTTTAAGACGGCCCTCTTGTTGGCGTTGGCGTCTGCTAAGAGGGCGGGCGACTTGTGTGCGCTCTCTGTCCATGCCTCTTGCCTGCCCTTTGGTGAGGGCGACGGCATGGTGGTATGGTGGCCCAATCCGGCTTTCTCCCCAAGGTCATCACGTCGGCCTTTAGGTCGAGAGTCATCAGGATTAGGGCTTTCTATCCGCCACCGCATGCCTTCCCCGAGGAGGAGCGGTGGCACCTTCTGTGTCCTGTCAGAATGCTGAGGCATTACCTGGCCATGACGTCGTCATTCAGGTTGGGTGGTCAGCTGTTTGTGTGTCTGGGCCCCAAGAACAGGGGCGCCCCGCTGTCGGCTCAGCGGCTGGCGCACTGGGTCGCCACGGCTGTGCGGCGGGCGTATCAGACGCAGGGTCTGGCCCTCCCGGTGGGCTTCAGGTCGCATTCCACGCGTGGGATGGCGGCCTCTGCGGCCCTTCTCAGGGGGGTGTCGGTCGAGGACGACTGCCGTGCGGCTTCTTGGGCGTCGTCCTCCTCTTTCGTCCGGTTTTATCTTTTGGATGTGTCGGACCGGTCGGTGGCCCATTCCGTGCTGAGTGCAGCGGACTGAGTTAGATCGTTAGGTCCCTCCTCTGAGGGGGCCTTCGTTTTACTTTCCGCCCTGGTTCAGGAGCTCTTGGGAGAGGCATCCTACAGGTGCGGTACATATATGTGTGTTTGGTCGGTCAGGTAGTCCACGTCAGGAGCCCTTGGGAGAGGCGTCCTGTGACTACGGATGACCTACATCTGTGTTACATGGGGGTATCCTTGGTAGGAGTGGCCCTGTAACACGCATTGTTTCTTCTGCCCTGAGTCCCCTCACTGTGTGAGGACCTTGCTCGGGCGGAGCTCCAATCACCCTTCGCTGGCCTGCTGGGAGTACATGTTCCTACGGCCTCCGCGTTGTGTCCCACTAGCGAAGTCCTAAGGGACGTAGCACCATGACGTAGAATTAATAGTTACCTAATGTAACTTAAGTTCTACGAATAGGTGCGTAGTCCCTTAGCTACGAGCCTATCAGGCCAGCCCGGCTTGGCAGAGTTCAAGAGGGGGTGCGGCCTTGTGCAGGGGCATTTATAGAGGAGGGTGGCTGGTGATTGGAGCAAATTATTTTGATCTCTCTGGCGTGTGACCTGGGGGTCACGTGATATCCCACTAGCGAAGTCCTAAGGGACTACGCACCTATTCGTAGAACTTAAGTTACATTAGGTAACTATTAATTCCGTTTTGTCGTCTTCATTCACGCTTCTCGGGAATCACGCAGCTGCGTGAAAAATAGTACATCTTATCGCCACAAGGTGGCAGGCTAAGTCCGCTTTAGCTCTGCCAGCTGCTGTGACTCCCGCTCTGACATGCAGCTCAGTGAACGCACTGCAGTCTGGGCTCCGAGAGAGGCATCTGGCTGCAGACTCCCCCCCCCTCGCAGACCTCCCTGTTCAGCCCCTGTCACGTGACCTCCTTCAGGAGCCCCTGTCACGTAACCTTTGCCATGAGCTACTGTCACTTCACTCCCTGGGACTTGAAAACGTTTTTCTTCATAAAGTTATAAAGCTTATATTTAACATATTGTATATATTTTGTAACAAACAAAAATAGTGACGTTGGTTCCACAAATTGTGACCAGGTATTATGTATATGAGCGTTTTCATCTGGGCATTTGGGATGCCAAAGAACAATTCTGTTGCCATTTGTTTACAAGAGCGCCACCTACATGTCACCCATAGTATAGAACATGAAAACACGTCGAAAAGACAATATATATGGAGATACCATGGCGAGGCTTTATTATAGTCAAGAGCTGCAACTTCCATTCATCTATATTATTCTCGCAACAGCAAAAAAGTTACATAGGTACCCAATATTTTTTTTTTCTATTATTTTCTAGAGGAATAAGAGTTAGCTAGACCTAATAGGTCTACTCACATTTTTGATTTTCCTACCGTTCTGTAACCTGTGATACAATTCTGAACATTTCCCCGTTTGTGGTGAATAAATTATCTCAATGATAAAGCCGTTCAACTATTTATTATGCATTCACAATAAAACACCCCTTTTATCAACACATTCAACAGAAAAGAGTTCCATGTCCTCAATCCAAGAGAAGACAAACTTGAAGGGCTCCAAGATGTTCTCATGCTCCTCACTGTCCAGGTCAAAGTCTCCCTAAACTGAGAGAAGTCTGCTTGTGTCTGGTAAAGGAAGTGACGGGGCTCCTGAAGGAGGGGCTCCTGAAGGAGGGGCTCCTGAAGGAGGGGCTGAACAGGGAGGTCTGCGAGGGGTGGGGAGTCTGCAGCCAGACTCTCTTGGGCTCCGAGCGCGGACCATAGACACGCGAACAGAACCACAGACAGACATTTACATTTACATATACGCAGACAGAACCCAGACAGGCGGAGACACGCGAGACACGCGGATCACAGACACTTGGACAGAACCAGAGACACACGAAGCATAGACACTCGAGTCGGACAGGTCCATTTGTTTTATTTGTGTTTAAAGTTACCTAAGTTTCTCCTTGCATTAAAAATGCTTGGTGGTTGTGGATATTTAGACTGCGTGATTTGATAGAATAATACTGGCAATGTCTAATACATATCTAATTTTCAGTAAATTATAAAGAGAAATTTCCTTGATACGGAGTAACGCTTTCTAGAGACTCACGCCACTACCGAGCTGCACTGTCCAGCCCAAAAAAGGAGGCTTGCATATTTTTACTCATGTAGTGAGTGACACAGTGATGGGCTTGGTGGGCTCTCTCCTCAGCAGAAGTGGAGCGCATTTCTTGCGGCTCGCCCTCACTGTTCTCCTACCGGTAAAGTGGGCCGGCTTTCCGGAGTCAGCGGTAAAGAGGTCCGCACGTTAAAAGCGGGCGGCCGCTTTCTGCTGTTACTTTATGCGGTTCATCCCCGCGGCTTCTCTTTCCAAAGTTACTGTCAGTAAAGGCATAAACCGGCCACCCGCTTTTAATGTGCGGACCTCTTTACCTTTGACTCCGAAAAGCCGGGCCTCTTTAACGCGCTGTTCTACCGCTGTCCTCCCTCCCTCCGCTGCCCTCTCTCCCTCCGCTGCCCTCTCTCCCTCCTCTGCCCTCTCTCTCTCTCTTCGCACCATCAGCCCCTGATAGAAGTGACTTTTCTCCCCCTCCGGGTTTTTCTGTTGTGGATATTAACCACGTTTCATTTTAAAGCAGGTATTATTTATTTGTAGCCTCCAAACACCTTTAGTTTTAGCAAACAACAGCAGGACACGCTTTGTCGCTGCGCATGACGTGAGCTGTGTTACGTGATGATTTTGATTGACGCTGCAATGACTGGGACAAAATTACTAACGTTATTAAAATATATTATAGTCTCCAAACACAATTTAAAAAAAAGTAGTCCTTTTGAATCAAATCAAATTCTAAATAAATATTTAAGGGCTTTATATTTGCTCAAAAAAAAAAAAAAATTTTGTTTGTTTGTGTGGAAATCATCTTGCGACCCCCCCAGGGGTTCCCGCGAACCCCCGGGGGGTCGGGACCCCCACTTTGGGAACCACTGTTCTACAACATAGTGACTAAAACAAGTGTGCCATAACAGAGTAATTCAAAATTTACATGTTATATGACTGTGATGATTATGTTTGGAATGTCGATCTTTAAACCTGTTTTTCTCAGAATTCTGTTTCATAAAACCATGTAAATACGCTGACTTCAGATTATGAGAACTTTTGTTACAGACATGCTATGGAGAAAAGGAAAAC
Organism: Knipowitschia caucasica; assembly: GCA_964034765.1. Taxonomy (NCBI): domain Eukaryota; kingdom Metazoa; phylum Chordata; class Actinopteri; order Gobiiformes; family Gobiidae; genus Knipowitschia; species Knipowitschia caucasica. Next base: position 19,156,826 of record OZ035832.1, on the reverse strand, counting down.
AGATTTGAAAAGATATTGAAAGCAGCTTTAACACTAGCACTCGCATGGAGGTGTCATTTGGCACTTATACCTATCATCCCCTCCACGGTGTCAAATGACCCCAAGGATTTTAGCTAACAAACGAAATCACCTGTGAACGGCCAACTTTGTTATGTAAATAGGGCCGTTTATCACAGGCTGAGCTTCACTTTGCCATCTTAGGGGGAGGGGGAGGATCTGAATAGTTACAGTTTTTCTCCAGTGGCTTTAGTGCATTTCTCACATCACATAACATTATCATGAGCTTCAGTCAGAATGAAACATACTGTTTTATAACATTATCATGTGCTTCAGTCAGAATGAAACATACTGTTTTATAACATTATTATGTGCTTCAGTCAGAATGAAACATACTGTTTTATAACATTATCATGAGCTTCAGTCAGAATGAAACATACTGTTTTATAACATTATCATGTGCTTCAGTCAGAATGAAACATACTGTTTTATAACATTATCATGAGCTTCAGTCAGAATGAAACATACTGTTTTATAACATTATTATGTGCTTCAGTCAGAATGAAACATACTGTTTTATAACATTATCATGTGCTTCAGTCAGAATGAAACATACTGTTTTATAACATTATCATGTGCTTCAGTCAGAATGAAACATACTGTTTTATAACATTATCATGTGCTTCAGTTAGAATGAAACATACTGTTTTATAACATTATCATGTGCTTCAGTCAGAATGAAACATACTGTTTTATAACATTATCATGAGCTTCAGTCAGAATGAAACATACTGTTTTATAACATTATCATGTGCTTCAGTCAGAATGAAACATACTGTTTTATAACATTATCATGTGCTTCAGTCAGAATGAAACATACTGTTTTATAACATTATCATGTGCTTCAGTCAGAATGAAACATACTGTTTTATAACATTATCATGTGCTTCAGTCAGAATGAAACATACTGTTTTATAACATTATCATGTGCTTCAGTCAGAATGAAACATACTGTTTTATAACATTATCATGTGCTTCAGTCAGAATGAAACATACTGTTTTATAACATTATCATTTGCTTCAGTCAGAATGAAACATACTGTCAAGCTAATTTCATACATTCCTCTATCTTTTTATATCCTGAGAAATCCCTTCTAAAGTTTCGAGAACTTTAAATGCACCAAAGCCACTGAGAAAAATGTTATTACAAAATATATACAGTATATTAATTTTCAGGGTTCACAGTCTGGAAGTCACTCATTCGCAGCCCTTCCTCCCCCAGACGAATAAACAAAGCCCACCCTAGCCCCCTGTTGTTCCGGTCATCATCTCATTTGACATGCAAATGTTAGCAACCCAAGTAGCGGGTTAGCTCCTCTTCTCTAAACTAGTTCTAGTGTTAAGATCAATCAATAAATCAATCTTTATTTATAGGGCGCTTTTCCTGCACAGGGCAACACAAAGCGCCTCACAGTCCACACCACACAATGCACAAATCATCACCATTAAAATACAATTAAAAACACATATGTAATTAAAAAGCATTAAAATCACATAAGTAATTTAAAAACATAAGAATCACACAAGTAATTAAAAACAATAAAATAGTTAAAAACACAAAAAGTTACAACAATAAATAACAAGGTGTGTTAAAACGATAAAATTCTCTAGTTGTATGCACAGGAAAAAAAAAAAGTCTTTAACATGGATTTGAACATTGACAGAGAGGCAGCCAGTCTCACATCCTCAGGAAGACTGTTCCAGACTTTAGCTGCATAAATCTGAAAAGCAGCCTCCCCCTGTCTAGTCCTGACTCTGGGCACTAACAGGAGTCCCGTCCCTGCGCTCCTCAGAGTCCGGGCTGGTTCATATGGGACTAGCATATCATGGATGTACTTTGGTGCAAGGCCATGGAGAGACTTGTACACCAGGAGAGCTGCTTTAAAGTCTATCCTCTGGGCTACGGGAAGCCAGTGCAGAGACCTGAGGACCGGACTAATGTGGTCGTACTTCCTGGTTCTAGTCAGGACTCGGGCTGCAGCATTTTGAATATACTGCAGCTGTTTTACTGCATGTTTGGAGATACCTGTGAGCAGGCCATTGCAGTAATCCAGCCTACTGGAAACAAAAGAATGGATAAGAATCTCCAAGTCTGCCCTGGACACAATATTTTTAATTTTGGCAATATTTTTCAGATGATAAAAAGCTGCTGATGTTACCGATCCAATGTGGCTATTGAAGTTTAAGTCAGAGTCCATTATTACTCCCAGATTTCTGACCTTATTTAAAGGCCTTAGGGAGAGAGACTGAAGGTGACAAATGACGGTCTCTCTTTGTTTCTCGGGACCAAAGACAATCATTTCGGTTTTGTCTGCATTTAGCTGGAGAAAATTGCATTGCATCCACTCACTGATCCGCTGGATACAGCGAAGGAGTGAGTCCACCGGTCCATGTTCTCCTGCAGTCAGTGAGACATAGATCTGAGTGTCATCAGCGTAATTGTGGTAGGACACTTTCATACTTTGAATTAACTGACCTAATGGCAGCATGTAAATATTGAACAGGAGAGGTCCCAGAATCGACCCCTGTGGCACTCCGCAGGTCAGGGCCATATTATCTGAGATATAGTCTCCAATCTCCACACAATACTTCCTTTCTTCTAGATAGGACCTAAACCAGCTTAGGGCGGTACCAGCAACACCAACCCAGTCCTCCAGTCTCTGCATGAGAATCTCATGGTCAACGGTGTCGAAAGCGGCACTCAGATCTAACATGACTAAAACAGAGACTTTTCCTGCATCAGTGTTAAGCCGAATATCATTTGTTACCTTGACTAGAGCGGTCTCAGTACTGTGGTGTGGTCTAAAGCCAGACTGAAACATGTCAAATGAGTCATTAGATATTAAAAATTCAGTAAGTTGTGCGAGGCGAGCCTGGCCTAGCCTCCCCTCCTCCTAAAAAAAGATTAGAACGCAACATTTAGGCCCTGTCCACACGAAGTCAAGCTCAGGCCTAAACGCAAAAATACTTTATCAATCCAGTGTATCGTCCATACGAGGCCGGCGTTTTGGGGGGGTGTAAACGAACATTTTTGAAACTAGGTCCCAGAGTGGAAAGATTTCAAAACTCCGTATATGCCGCTCCGTGGTTACTGCCTCTCCGCAATGTATCTGAGACGCTTGCGTCATCGCCCCGCCTCTTGTGTTCTCCTACCGCGGTAAAGCCGGCTTCCGGACGCATGCACATTAAAAGCGGGCGGCTCCGCTAAGCACGCATGCGCCTCTTTACTTTGCGCCGGGCCTCTTTAACGCGCTGTTCCTACGCTGTCCTTTCTCCTCCTTTGCCCTCTCTCCTCTCTTCGCACCATCAGCCTGACCCTGAACAGTGACTTTCTCTCCCTCCTCTGCCCTCTTCCCCTCCTCTGCCCTCTCTCCCTCGCTGCCCTCTCTCCCTCGCTTGCCCTCTTCTCCTCCGCTGCCCTCTCTCCCTCCGCTGCCCTCTCTCCCTTCGCTTGCCTTCTCTCCCTCCGCTGCCCTCTCTCCCCTCCTCTGCCCTCTCTCCCTCCCGCTGCCTCTCTCCCTCCCTCTGCCCCTCTCTCCCTCCCGCTGCCCTCTCTCCCTCCTCTGGCCCTCTCTCCCTCCGCTGCCCTTCTCCTCGCTGCCCTCCTCTCTCCCTCCGCTGCCCTCTCTCCTCGACTAGGCTCTCTTCCTCGCGTGCCCTCTCTCCCTTCTCTGCCCATCTCCTCCTCTGCCCTCTCCCTCTTCTTCGCACCATCAGCCTGCCCCTGATACAAGTGACTTTTCTCCCCTCCGGGGTTTTCTGTTTTGTGGTATATTAACCACGTTTCATTTTAAAGCAGTATTATTTATTTGTAGCCTCCAAAACCTTTAGTTTTAGCAAACAACAGTAGGACACGCTTTGTCGGCTGCGCTGTTGTGAAGCTGTGTTACGTGGTGATTTTGATTGACGCTGCAATGACTGGGACAAAATTACTACGTTATTAAAATATATTATAGTCTCCAAACACAATTTACCAAGTAGTCCTTTTGAATCAAATTCCCCACACATCTAAATAAATATTTAAGGGATTATAGTTGCTCAAAAAAAAAAAAAATCTTTTTTTTTTTGTTTGTGTAGAAAATCATCATGGACCCCCCCAGGGGTTCCGCGACCCCCGGGGGGGTTTTACAGGGGGGGCTTGTTAAAAGTCTTAGATGCGAGGTTACAGTTACGGTTGTCCCCAGTCGCACAGTATTTCGCGATTGTGCGCTGCCTCACCTGTACAATACAACTCGTGAAAAGATACGCGGTGTGGAGCTGGGGGAGATGACGTTTTACTCAGCCACGGATGTGGTTGTGGACGGCTCATCTTTCTTGCAAAAAATGCTTAGAATGAGCATGACAATATTTCAGAGATCTAAATGTTTGTTGTTAAAGATAAAAGTTTACATTTGTTTATCCTTTGATAAGTTTGTATAGTTAGTAGCTATATGTCTGCCACAGCATGTATAATTTTTTTTATATTCCACATTTTATGCTGAGATGCTAAGATGAAGAGTATATTTTATTTTTTATTTAAATGTTATAAGTTACACACTATGTAGTTATCTTATTTCTTAATCGTAAAATTTAAGCTACTTTTAATTTTCAGTGATCACTTTAGCATAAAACTTGGTTAAAGCTTGAAATTTTATAATAACAGTATCCTCATTTTACTTGCCATTTTAACACACTCTGGAGTACAATCACATCAATTAAATTTTCACTTTTTTCCACAATATCATCAGTCTCCAACCTTTTTAATTTCAATTTTATAAAAAAAAACGAAACTCGATCGAAACATTAATTTTTCTTTTAAACAATCTGATAATTTTTTTTTAGGCCAAAATCTCCAGCCCTAACTTAACAACACAATTCGCCTTTACCAACACACATTAACACCATACAAACATTTATCACTTTACAACACTATAGCACTTTCAAAACCATTAAGCACTTTACAACCACATTCAGCACTTTAAACACCTTTCTCATTTTACAACAATTCAGACTTTACAACACCATCAGACTTTACAAACACATTTCTGCATTTACAACAAATTCAACACCTTCCAACAAATTTCAACACTTACAACCCTTCTTACTTTCCTATTCTCCCCTTCTTCCTCTTCTTCCTCTTCTTCCTCATCTTCCCCATCTCCCCTGCTTCCACTTCTTCCTCTTCTTCCTCATTTCCTTTCTTCCCTTCTTTCTCTTTCTTTTTCCTCCACCTCCGTTCTCTTCTTTCTCTTCTTTCTCTTCTTTCTCTTCTTTCTCTTCTTCCTTTTTTCCTCTTCTTCTCTTCTTCCCTTCTTCCTCTTCTTCTCTTCTTCCCTTTTTCCTCTTCTTCTTCCCCTTCTTCCCTTTTTTCTTCTTCCTTCCTCCTCTTCCTTCTTCTTTCCTTCTTCTTCCCTTTTCTTTCTTCTTCCTTCTTTCTTCCCTTCTCTTCCTTCTTTTATCCCTACCCCTTCCAACATCTATGCAGCCACTCACAATGGCTTCAGCCAATTGTACCATTTATAGTTGAGTGGCTGCATAGACTATGCAGCCACTATATGCTCTCCTACTGTTTATTGAGTGGCTGCATTAGGACTATGCAGCCACAATATGCTCTCCTACTGATTTATTTTCTTCTTCCACTTCCGCCAAGATTTTGGCACTTTTCAATTTTCACGCTGTTCACAATTCAACACATTATTACATCGTTACGAACGGCTTCCCGTCTCCTTATTGCTATACTTTTCTACACTTCCACCTTTAGCACTTTTTCAGATATTAACAAAAGTTCAAGCACGTTTTTCCCATAGACTTACATGTGGACCAGTACAACAGATTACTCCCATACAACACGTTACCCACACTAACAATTCATTACCACAAGATACAATACATTACAGCCTCTTACAACACGTACCTCCCCTTACAACCCATTAGCCTTTACCACACATTCACCACCTCTACAACACTAACATACCTTACACACTTTAGCACTTTACACACAAATTCAAACACATTTAGCATTTTACAAACAACATTCAACTCCTAAAACAAATTCAATACTTACAACACATTTAGCACTTACAACACATTTAGCACTTTACAACAAATCAACACCTTAAAACACATTTAGCAACTTTACAAACAAATTCAACACCTCTTCAACACATTTTAGCACTTTACAAAGTTTTTAGCACTTTACCACACTTTCAGTCCCTCTACAAACAATTCTTCTTAATTCTTCCTTTCTTTCCTTCTTCCCTTCTATCCTCTTCTTCCTCATCTTCTGTTCTTCCCCTTCATCTCTTCTTCCCCTTCTTCCTCTTTCCTCTTTTCCCCTTCTTCCTCATCTTTGTACTTCCCTTCTTCTCTTCTTCCCCTTTGTCCTCTTCTTCCTCTTCTCCCTTCTTCCTTTTTCTTCTGTTCTTCCTCTTTTCTTTCCCTTTTTCTCTCTTTCCCCTTCTTCCTCTTCTTCCCCTTCTTCCTCTTCTCCTTTCTTCCCCTTTTTCCTCTTCTTGCTTCTTCCTCTTCTTCCCCTTTTTATCTTCTTCCCTTCTTCTCTTCTTCCTCTTCTTCTTCTTCTTCCCTTTTCCTCTTCTTCCCCTTCTTCCTCTTTCTCCTTCTTCCCCTTCTTCTTCTTCTCCTCCTCTTCCTTCTTCGTCTTTCCTCTTCTTCCCTTTTCTTTCTTCTTCCGTCATTCTTCCTTCTTCCTCCTAACCCTTCCATACATCTTGCAGCACTCACCAATGGCTCTGCCATTGTACCATTTCTAGTTCTTCTTTCCACTTCCGCCAGATTTTGGCACTTTCAACTCTTCAACGCTTTCACCCAAATTCAAAAACAATTATACATCGTTACGACCGGCTTAACCCGTTCATTCTTGCTATTTACTTTTCACACTTCCACCTTTAGCACTTTTTCAGATATTAACAAAAGTTCAAGCACTTTTTCCCATAGACTTACATTGGACCAGTACAACAGATTACTCCCCATACAACACATTACCACACTAACAGATTATCCCACAGATACAAACATTTACAACATTCTTACAACACTTACGCACCTTACAACACAATTTAGCATTTACCAACATTCAACACAGAACAACACATTTAGCACTTTAAAACATCTTCAACCCACCTTACAACACATATAGCACTTTACAACAAATCACACTTACAACAATTCAGCACCTTACATCAAATTCACACCTTACATAGGGCCTGCTGGCAAAAAATCGATTTAATGTATTTATCGATTTTGTAGCTTAAAAGGATTTTTATTTTTGCAACTCGTGTTTTTTTCTTCACCAAATTTTTTTTTCTGAGTTTTTTTGCGTTTCGTCCTTGTGTGGTTACCGTAGAGCGTTATGAGCCAGGCCCCTCCGCCGCGTAAACACAGTCAAAAACAAGAATGGCAGCGTGTAGTAGTGCAGGGGTTCCCAAGTTCCTTTAGCCCGGCGACCCCATCATAACTGCCCTGCTAACCCTCTCAGAGAAGTCGCGAGAGCGCATTTCTTGCGCCTCGCCCTCCACTGTTCTCCGTACCGCGTAATGGTGGGCCGGCTTTCGGAATGTCAGCGGTAAAGAGGTCCGCACATTATAAGGGGCGGCGCTTCTGCTGTTACTTTATGCGGTTCATCCCCGCGGCTTCTCTTTCCAAAGTTACTGTCAGGAAATAGGCATAGACCGGCCACCGCTTTTAATGTGCGGACCCTCTTTACCGTTGGACTCCGAAAAGCCGGGCCTCTTTAACGCGTGTTCTACCGCTGTCCTTTCTCCCTCCTTTGCCCTCTCTCCCTCTCTTGCACCATCAGCTGGACCTGATACAAGTGACTTTTCTTCCTCCTCGCGCCCTCTCTCACTTCTCCTGCCCTCTCTCACTCCGCTGCCCTCTCTCCTCCCCGCTGCCCTCTCTCCCTCCGCTGCCCTCTCTCCCTCCGCTGCCCTCTCTCCGCTGCCGCTGCCCTCTCTCCCTCCGCTGCCCTCTCTCCGCTACTCTGCCCTCTCTCCCTCCGCTGCCCTCTCTCCCTCCTCTGCCCTCTCTCCCTCCCCGCTGCCTCTCTCCCTCCTCTGCCCCTCTTCCCTCGCTGCCCTCTTTCCCTCCGTGCCCTCTCTCCCTCCGCTGCCCTCCTCCTCCGCTGGCCTCTCTTCCTCCGCTGCCCCTTCTCCCTCCTCTGCCCTCTCTCCCTCCTCTGGCCCTCTCTCCCTCTCTTCGCCACCATCAGGCCGGACCCTGATACAAGTGACTTTCTCCCCCTCGGAGGGTTTTCTGTGTGGATATTAACCACGTTTCATTTAACAAAGCAGGTATTTTTATTTGTAGCCTCCAAACACCTTAGTTTTAGCAAACAACAGTTAGGACACGCTTTGTCGCTGCGCTGAATAGTGAGCTGTGTTACGTGATGATTTTGATTGACGCTTGCCAATGACTGGGACAAAATATTTACTAACGTTATTAAAATATATGATTGTCTCAAACACAATTTTAACAAGTAGTTCCTTTGAATCAACTTCAAAGCTAAATAAATATTTAAGGGCTTTATATTTGCTCAAAAAAAAAAAAATCTTTTTTTTTTGTTTGTGTAGAAATCATCATGCGACCCCCCAGGGGTTCCCGCGACCCCCGGGGGGGTTTTAACAGGGGGGGCTTGTTAAAAGGATGTAGATGCGAGGTACAGTCCGTTGTCCCCAGTCGCAAGTATTTCGCCCCCGATTGTTGTAGCGCTCTTTTGCCTCACCTTGTACATTACAACTTCGTGATGGCGTCGAAAAGAACCTGCGGTTGAGCTGGGGGAGCAGGATGACGTTTTACTCAGCCACCCACGGACCTTGTTGTGGTTGTTGGAAGGCTCATTCTTTCTTGCAAAAAATGTTAGAATGAGCATGCACAATATTTCCAGAGATCTAATGTATTTTTGTTAAATAACACCATAAAACATATATTAATCACCAATCACCTACTATCTTACTAAATCAATCATTTACATCCCCATTCAATATACCATATAAAACAATCACAAATATCTTATATTCAACCTATCATCTAATCAATACAATAATCATAAATTCAAATAAACAAAAAAATAATTTTACATTCATTTCTATCAACTCACAAACTTCATAAACATTTACTATATAATCCCAAATCAAACCCCCATTTAACACCTCAATAACTATTAATCAAACCCTCTCCACAAAACCAAATCCAAAACCCACAATCTTACCATACCCATCAAACCCAAATCCCTTATTACAACTCACATCATACACATACCATTAACTATCCTTTTTTCACACCACCCACTCACCCTCTCTCCCACAATCCAAAAACAAAAACCACCACTTCTAAAAAAAAAACTTCCCAACTCCCCTCCACACCAACCCCCCCCTTAATCACATAAAAAAACCCCAAACACCCCCATACCCCCTCCCCAAATTCCCAAACCCACACCCAAACTCCCAAACCCACCCCAACCTCCCAAACCCCCCCCAACTCCCAATACCCACCAAACTACCAAAACCCCCCCCACATCCCTAAACCACCCAACCTCCCTAACCCCCCCTAACTCACAAACCCCCCCACAACCCCCCAACCACAAAACACACCAAACACCACCATCAAACTTCCTCTTCTACCCCATCAACCACAACTTCCACAACTCCTCCAACACCCATCTACCCTTCATCCCCTTTTCCTCATCTTCCTCATCATTCCTCAACAACCCATCATTTCTTCTCTCTTTTCACCTCCTCCTTACTCATCTATCTCTTCTATCCTCTTCTATCTCATCTTTCATCATCTTCCTATTCATCCACTTCTCTCTTACCCCTTCTTCCTCATCAACCTCTTCTTCCCTTTTCCTCTTCTTTCTTCCCTTATTCCCTTCTTCTTTCTTCCCTTCCTCTCCCCCCTCCTTCTTCTTTCCTCATCTTCCCTTTTCCTTTCTTCTTCCTTCTCTTCCCTTCCCTCTTCCTTCTTCATTCCCAAACCTCTTCAAACATTCATGCAGCCACTCACAATGGCTTCATCCGATTGAACCATATCTAGTATAGTGGCTGCCTAGGACTATGCATCCATATTTTCTCTCCTACTGTTTCTTGCGTGGCTGCTAGTCCTAAGATCACTCATTCTCACCCTACTTTTTATTCTTCTTTCCACTTCCGCCATATTTTGGCACTTTTCAACTCTTCACTCTTTCACAAATCAACAAAATTCTACATCGTTACTAACAGCTTCACGTCTCATTATGGCTATTACATTTCAACCTTCCACCTATCTGAACACATTTTCAGCTATAACAAAATTTCAATCACATTTTCCCATATACTTAATAGTGACCATTACAACATATACTCCCACATAACAAAACACACACAACACACACAAAAACCACATTACCACACTAAACAATTCATATACCACAGCTACACTTACATTACAGATCTTACAACACTTACGCACCTTACAACACTATAGCACTTTACTAACACATTCACAACCTTACAACATTACAAGCACCTTACAACACATTTAGCACTTTACAACAAATTCACCACATTTAGATTTTTACAAACACATCAACCACCTTAAAACAAATTCAATACCTTAACACACCTTTCGCACTTACACACACATTTAGCACTTTACAACAAATTCAACACCTTAAAACACATTTAGCAACTTTACACAAATTCAACACCTTTCACCACATTAGCACTTTACAACGTATTTAGCACTTTACAACACTTTCAGTCCCTAACAACACATTCTTCATACTTCTTCCCTCTTCTTCCTTCATTCCTTCTTCCTCTTCTTCCTCATATTCCTGTTCTTCCCTTATTCCTCTTCTTCCCCTTTTCTTTCTGCCTCTTCTTCCCCTTCTTCCTAATCTTCTGTACTTCCCTTCTTCCTCTTCTTCCCCTCTTCCTCTCTTCCTCTTCTTCCCCTCCTTCCTCTTCTTCTGTTTCTTCCTCTTTCCCTTTTCCTCTTCTTCCCTTCTTCCTCTTCTTCCCTTCTTCCTCTTTTCCCTCTTCTTACCCTTTTTTCCTCTTCTTGCTCTTCTTCCTCTTCTTCCCCTTTTTCCCTCTTCTTCCCCACTTCTTCCTCTTCTTCCTCTTCTTTTTCCTCTTCTTCCCCTTTTTCCTCTTCTTCCCCTTCTTTCATCTTCTTCTCCTTCTTCCCCTTCTTCTTCTTCCTCCTCCTCTTCCTTCTTGTCTTTCCTCTTTTCCTTTTCTTTCTTCTCCTTCTTCTTCTTCTTCATCCCTAACCCTTCCAACATCTAGCAAGCCACTCACAATGCTTCAGCCATTATTTCCATTTTCTAGTTCTTCTTCCACTTCCGCCAGATTTGGCATTTTAACTCTTCAAGCTTTCACCAAATTCAACAAATGTATACATCGTTGACGACGGCTGCACCGTCTCATTATTGCTATTACTTTGCCCCACTTACACTATAGACTTTTCGATGATTAACAAACAGTTCAAGCACTTTTTCCATAGATTACATGGGACCAGTTACCACAGATTACTCCCATACAAAACATTTACACCTAACAATTCATCACCACTGATCAAATACATTACAACATCTTACAACACTTACAGCACCTTACAACACATTTTAGCACTTTACACAACAAATTCACACCGTACAAACACATTTTGCACTTTAAACATATTCAACACCTTACAAACATTTAGACTCTTTACAACCAATCACACCTTACAACACATTCAGCAACCTGTACAACAAATTCAACACCTTACATTAGGGCTGGGCAAAAAAATCGATTTAATCGATTTATCGATTTTGTTGCTTAAAAGGATTTTTATTTTGGCAAACTCGAGTTTTTTTTCACCAAATTTTTTTTCTGAGTTTTTTGCGTTTCGTCCTTGTGGGTTCGTGTAGTGCGTATGAGCCAGCCCCCTCCGTCGGGCGTAAACAACAGTCAAATCAAGAATGCAGCGTGTAGTAGAGCAGGGGTTCCAAAGTCTTTAGCCCGCGACCCCCATCATTAAATGCCCTGCTAAAACTCTCCTCAGCAGAGAAGTGGAGAGCATTCTTGCGGCTCGCCCTCCACTGTTCCCTACCGCGGTAAAGTGGGCGCTTTCCGGAGTCAGCGGTAAAGAGGTCCGCACAATTAAAAGCGGGGGTCCGCTTTCTGCTGTTACTTTTATCGGTTCATCCCGGCGGAGTCTCTTTCCAAAGTTTATGTCAGTAAAGGCAATTAGGCCCGGCCACCCGCCTTTAATGTGCGGACTCTTTACCTTTGACTCCGAAAAAAGCCGGCTCTTTAACGCGCTGTTTACCGCTGTCCTTTCTCCCTCCCTTTGCCCTCTTCTCCCTCTCTTCGCACCATCAAGCCTGAACCCCTGATACAAGTGGACTTTTTCTCTCCCTCTCTGCCTCTCTCCTCCTCTGCCCTCTCTCCCTCCCGCTGCCCTCTCTCCCTCCGCTGCCCCTCTCTCCTCCGCTGCCCTCTCTCCCTCCCGCTGCCTCTCTCCCTCCCCGATTGCCCTCTCTCCCTCCCGCTGCCCTCTTCCCTCCTCTGCCTCTCTCCTATCGCTGCCCTCTCTCCTCCTCTGCCCTCCGCTCCTCGTGCCTCTCTCCTTCCATTCTGCCCTCTCTCCCTCCGGCTGCCCTCTCTCCCTCCGCTGCCCTCTCTCACTCCGATGCCCTCTATCTCCTCGCCCGCTGGCCTCTCTTCCTCCGCTGCCCTCGCTCCCTCCTCTGCCCTCTTCCCTTCCTCTGCCCTCTCTCCCTCTCTTCGCACAATTCAGCTGACCCCTGTTACAGTGACTTTTCTCCCCTCCGGGGTTTTATGTTGTGGATAATAACACGTTTCATTTTAAATGCAGGGTATTATTTATTTGTAGCCTCCAAACACCTTTAGTTTTAGCAAACAACCAGTAGACACGCTTTGTCGTGCGCATGATGTGAGCTGTGATACGTTGATGATTTTGATTGACGCTGCAATGACTGGGACAAAAATTACTATCGTTATTAAAATATATTATAGTCCAAACACAATATAACAAGTAGTCCTTTGAATCAAATCATCATGCTAAATAAATATTTAAGGGCTTTATATTTGCTCAAAAAAAAAAAAAATCTTTTTTTTTTGTTTGTGTAGAAATATCATGCGGGGGGACCCCCCCCAGGGGTTCCCGCGACCCCGGGGGGGGTCTTTCAACAGGTGGGGCTTGTTAAAAGTATTAGATGCGAGGTACAGTACGTTGTCCCCAGTGCAGTCGCCAAGTATTTCCGCGAGTTAGCGTGCCTCACCTGTACAATACAACTCGTGATAAAGATCCGCGGTGAGTCTGGGGAGATGACGTTTTATCAGCCACCACGGACCTGTGGTTGTGGACAGGCTCATCTTTCTGCAAAAAAAAGCTGTAGAATGAGCATGCACAATATTTCAGAGATCTAATGTTTTGTTGTTTTAAGATAAAAGTTTACATTTGTTTATCCTTTGGAAGTAGTAGTTAGTAGCTATATGTCTGCCACAAGGATGTTAATTTTTTTTTATATTTCCCATTATGCTGAGAGGCTAAGAGATGAGTTTATTTTTATTTTTTAATGTTAATGTTTATGTGTTTACAAAATATCGTCAGTTATCTGATTTCTAATCAGAAAAATTTAATCTTACTGTGACGGTTTATGTCTTCACTTTTGCTTAACCCTTGGTTAAAGCTTGAAATTGTTGAATAACAGATCCTCATCTTACTTGCATTTTAACTCTTGAGGACAAATCACAGCAATAAATTGCACTTTTGACAATATATCTTAAGTCTCCAGTCATTTTTTAAGTTGCATTTGTAAAAAAATCTACAATCTAATCGAAACTTTACATTTTTCATTTTAAAAAACTTATATTTTAATTATTCGTCCCAATCTCCCATCCCTCACCTTACAAACCATTTATCCACTTTCCACACACCTTCAACACATACAACCCATTTATCATTTCCAACCACACTTTTCACTTATACAACCAACATAAGACTTGTACAACACATTCAGCACTTTACAACACATTTAGACTTTTACAACACATTCAGCACTTTACAACACATTCAGCACTTTACAACAACATTTAGCACTTAAACAAATTCACCACCTTACAACAAATTCAACCCCTTACACCACCATCTTACTTTCCTCTTTCTTCCCTTTCTTCCTCTTCTCCTCTTCTCTCCTCTTCTTCCCCTTCTTCCCCTCTCTTTCCCCTTTTCCTTCTTCTACTCTTTTCCTCTTCTTCCCCTTCTTTCTCATCTCTCTTTTCCTCCTCATCCGTTCACTTCTTTCTTTCTTTACTCTTCTTTCTCTTCATTTTCTTTCCTCTTTTCCCTTCTTCTTCTCTTCTTCCCCTTCTTCCTCTTCTTCCTTCTTCTTCCCTTTTTCCTCTTCTTCTTCCCTTCTCCCTTTCTTCTTCTTCCTCCTCCTCTTCCTTCTTCTTTCCTCTTCTTCCCTTTTCTTTTTCTTCCCTTCTTCTTCCTTCCTCTTCCTTCTCATCCCTAAACCTACCTACATCTATTGCAGCCACTCACATATGTCTTCAGCCATTGTACCATTTTAGTTGAGTGGCTGCATAGATAGCAGCCTCTATATGCTCTTGCTACTGTTTTATTGAGTGGCCTTGCATAGACTTTGCAGCCACTATATGCTCTATCCTGTTTATTCTTCTTCAGCTTCCGCAAGATTTTGGCACTTTTCAAACTCTTCAACGCTTTCACCAAATTCAACAATTTATACATCGTTACGAAGGCTTACCGTCTCATTTATTGCTTTACTTTTCCACTTCCACCTTTAACTTTATCAGATATTAACCAAAAGTTCAAGCACTTTTTCCCAATAGCCTATACTTGGACCAGTACAACAGATTACCCCCATACAACACATTACCACATCAACAATTCAATCCACAGCTACAATACATTACAGATCTTACACCACTTACATCCCCTTACAACAATTTAGCACTTTACAACACATTCAACACCTTACAAACACTTACAGCACCTTACAACCCATTTAGCCACTTTACAACAAATTCAACACATTTTTCGCCATTTTACAAACACATTTCAAACCTTAAACAAATTCCATACCTTACAACACATTTAGCACTTTACATCACATTTAGCACTTTACAACAAAATTCAACACCTTAAAAACACATTTAGCACTTTACAACAACGTTCAACACCTTTTCAACACATTTAGCACTTTACAACGTATTTAGACTTTACAACACTTTCAGTACCTTACAAACATTTCTTCTTATTCTTCTCTTCTTTCCCTTCTTCCCCTTCTTCTCTTCTTCCTCATCTTCCTGTTTTTCCCCTTTTCTCTTCTTCCCCTTCTTCTCTTCTTCCTCTTCTCTCCCCTTCTTCCTATCTTCCTTACTTCCCCTTCTTCTTTTTCCCCTTCTTCCTCTTCTTCCTCTTCTTCCCCTTCTTCCTCTTTTCTGTTCTTCCTCTTTCTTTCCTTTTTCCTCTTCTTCCCCATTCTTCCTTTCTTCCCCTTCTTCCTCTTCTTACTCTTCTTCCCCTTTTTTCCTCTTCTTGTCTTCTTCCTCTTCTTCCCCTTTTTCCTCCTTCTTCCCCTTCTTCCTCTTCTTCCTCTTTTCCTCTTCCTTCCCTTTTCCTCTTCTTCCCCTTCCTTTTTTCCTTTTCCTTTTCTTCTCCTTCTTCCCCTTCCTTCTTCTTCCTCCTCCTCTTCCCTTCTTGTCTTTCCTCTTCTTCCCTTTTCTTCTTCTTCCTTCTTCGTCCATCTTCATCCCTAACCCGCTTCCAACAATCTATGCAGCCAACTCCATGGCTTCAGCCATCTGTTACCAATTTCTAGTTCTTCTTCAACTTCGCCAGGATTTTGGCCACTTTTCAACTCTTCAACGCTTTCACCAAATTCAACCAAATTATACATCGTTTTCGGACCGAGCTTCACCGTCTCATTATTGTATTACTTTTCACCACTTCCACCTTTAGCACTTTTTCAGATATTAACAAAGTTCAAGCACTTTTTCCCTAGACTTACATTGGGACAGTACAAACAGATTACTCCCTACAACACATTCCACACTAACAATCATCACCAGATACAATACATCTCAACATCTTACAACACTTACAGCACCTACAACACATTTGCACTTTACAACAAAATCAACACCGTACAACAATTTAGCACTTTACAACATATTCAAAACACCTTACAACACATTTAGAACTTTACAACAATCTCAACACCTTACAACACATTCGCACCTTACTTACAATTCAACACCTTACATAGGGCTGGGGCAAAAATCGATTTAATCGATTTATCGATTTAGTAGCTTAAAAGGATTTTATTTTGCAAACTCGAGTTTTTTTTTCACCAAATTTTTTTCTGAGTTTTTTTGCGTTTCGTCCTTTGGTTACCGTAGAAAAAAAATATTGTAGGCGTTATGAGCCAGCCTCCTCGCCGCGTAAACACAGATCAAAAACATGAATGGGCAGAGTGTAGTAGAGCAGGGGTTTCCCAAGTCTTTAGCCCGCGACCCCCATCATAAAATGCCCTGCTAACCCCCTCAGCAGAGAAGTGGAGCGCATTTCTTGCGGCCTCGCTCTCATGTTCTCCTACCGCGGTAAAGTGGGCCGGCTTTCCGGTGTGCAGCGGGTAAAGAGGTCCGCACATTAAAAGCGGGCGGCCGCTTTTGCTGTTACTTTATGCGGTTCATCCCCGCGGCTTCTCTTTTCCAAGTTTACTGTCAGTAAGGCATAGACCGGCACCCGATTTTATATGTGCGGACCTCTTTACCTTTGACTTCCGAAAAAGCCGGGCCTTTTAACGCGCTGTTCTACCGCTGTCCTTGTCTCCTCCTTTTGCCCTCACTCCTCTCTTCGCACCTCAGCCTGACCCCTGATACAAGTGACTTTTCTCTCCCTCCATCTGCCCTCTCTCTCCTCCTCTGCCCCTCTCTCCCTCTGTCCGCTGCCCTCTCTCCCTTTCCGCTGGCCCTCTCTCCTCCGCCCGCTGCCCTCTCTCTCCGCTGCCCTCTCTCCCTCCGCTGCCCTCTCTCCCTCCGCTGCCCTCTCTCCTCTCTTCCTCTCTCCTCCCGCTGCCCTCGTCCTCCCTCCTCTGCCCTCTCTCCCTCCGCTGCCCTCTCTCCCTCCTCTGCCCCTCTCCCTCCGCTGCCCTCTCTCCCATCCCCCCTCTGCCCTTTCTCTCCCTCCGCTGCCCTCTCTCCCTCCCCGCTGGCCTCTCTTCCTCCGCGGCCCTCTCTCCCTCTCTGCCTCGTCTCCCTCTCTGCCCTTCTCTC
Source organism: Knipowitschia caucasica (assembly GCA_964034765.1). Classification (NCBI taxonomy): domain Eukaryota; kingdom Metazoa; phylum Chordata; class Actinopteri; order Gobiiformes; family Gobiidae; genus Knipowitschia; species Knipowitschia caucasica. The sequence continues at coordinate 19,139,478 of OZ035832.1, read as the reverse complement.
CCTCTCTTGCACCTCAGCCTGGACCCTGATCAAGTGATTTTCTCCCCCTCCGGGGTTTTCTGTTGTGGATATTAACCACGTTTCATTTTTGAACAGAGGTATTATTTTATTTGTTGCCTCCAAAACACCTTTAGTTTTAGCACACAACAGCTAGGACACGCTTTGTCGGTGCGCCATGATGTGAGCTGTGTTACGTGATGATTTTGATTGACGCTGCAATGACTGGGACAAATTATAACGTTATTAAATAATATAGTCTTCCAAAACCATTCTAACAAGTTAGTCCTTTTGAATCAAATCAAATGCTAAATAAAATATTTAGGGCTGTATATTTGCTAAAAAAAAAAAAAAAATCTTTCTTTTTTTTGTTTGGTGTAGAAATCATCATGCGGACCCCCCCCAGGGGTTCCCGCGACCCCCGGGGGGGTTTTAACAGGGGGTGCTTTTAAAGTCATTAGATGCGAGGGTTACGTACGTTGTCCCCGTCGCAAGTATTTCGCTCCGCATTGTAGGCTACTGCCCTCACTGTACAATACAACTCGTGAAAAGATCCGCGGTGAGCTGGGGGGAGATGACGTTTTACTCCAGCCACCACGGGACTGTGGTTGTGGACAGGCTCATCTTTTCTTGCAAAAAATGCTTAGAATGAGCATGCACATGTTTCAGAGATCTAATGTTTTGTTGTTAAAGATAAAAGTTTACATTTGTTTATCCTTTGATAAGTAGTTAGTTGTAGCTATATGTCTGCCCACAGGCATGTTTAATTTTTTTTATATTCACATTATGCTGAGAGGCTAAGCGATGAGTTTATTTTATTTTTTATTGTAATGTTATATGTTACAAAATATGTTGTTATCTGATTTCTTAATCAGAAATTTAAGTACTGTGAAAGTGATGTTGCACTTTTGCTTAAACTGGGTTCAAGCTTGAAAATTGTTGGAATAACAGAGCCTCATTTACTTGCATTTTAACTTGCGGACAATCTCACAGCAATAAATTTGCACTTTTGACAATAAATCTGATGTCTCCAGTCATTTTTAATTGATTGTCATTGGGAGAAAAAAACTCGAAAATCGAATCGAACCTTGAATTTTTTCTTTTAAAACATCGGAGATTTTTTTTTTTAGGCAATAACGCCCGCCCTAACCTTTACAACACATTTTAGCACTTTACCACATTCAACACCTTACAACACCTTTAGCACTTTACAAAACACATTTAGCACTTTACAACACCATTTAAGCACTTTACAACACATTCAGCACTTTTACAAACAATTAGCACTTTCACACACCCCAAATTTCAGCACTTACCAACATTCCGCACTTTACAAAACACATTTAGCACTTTTACAACCAACTTCAACACCTTACAACAAATTAACACCTGTACAACACCTTCTTACTTCCTCTTCTTCCCCTTCTTTCCTCTTCTTCCTCTTCTTCCTCTTCTTCCCCTTCTCTCCCTTTCTTCCCCTTCTTCTCTTCTTCTCTTCTTTCTCTTCTTCCCCTTCTTTCTCTTCTATCTTTTCCTCCTCCTCCGTTCTCTCTTTCTCTTCTTTCTCTTCTTTCTATCGGCTTCTTTCTCTTCTTCCTCTTCTTCCTCGTCTTCCTCTCTTCCCTTCTTCCTCTTCTTCCTCTTCTTCCCCTTTTTCCTCTTCTTCTTCACCTTCCTTCCTTTCTTCTTCCTTCCTCCCCTCTTCCTTCTTCTTTCCTCTTCTTTCCCTTTTCTTTCTTCTTCCTTCTTCCTTCCCTTCCTCTTCCTTCTTCATCCCTAACCTTCCAACATCTATGCAAGCCACTCACATGGCTTCAGCGTGGTCATTGTAACCATATTAAGTTGAGTGGCTGCATAGACTTAATGCAAGCACTATATGCTCTCCTACTGTTTATGGGGTCCTTGAGTGGCTGCATAGACTATGCAGCCATAATATGCTCTCTACTGTTTATTCTTCTTCACTTCGCCAGCTTTTGGCACTTTTCCACTCTTTCAACGCTTTCACCAAATTCAAACAAAATTTATACATCGTTACGAAAACGGCTTCACGTCTCATGTATATGCTTTACTTTTCACCATTCCACTTTAGCACTTTTTCAGCTATTAAACAAAAGTTCAAGCCCTTTTTTCATAGACTTACAATTGGACCAGTACAACCGATTACTCCCCATACCAACATTACACACTAACAATTCATCTACACAGATACATACATTACAGCATCTTACACACACAAACCATCCCATACAACACCAATTAATCACATAACAACCACATACACCACCTCCACCCTACCTCACCTTACAACAACATATGCACTTTTATACAAAAATTCAAACACAATTATCATTTTACAACACATTCAACACCTAAACAAATCATACCTTACAACACATTAGCACTTTACAACCATTTGCACTTTACCAAAAATTCAACACCTAAAAACACATTTCGCCTTTACAACAAATTCAACACTTTCAACACATATACTACTTTTAAACGTATTTAGCACTTACACCACTTTCAGTCCCTTACACCACTTCTTCTTACTTTTCCTCTTCATTCCCTTCTTCCCCTTCTTCCTTTCTTCCTATCTTCCTGTTTTCCTTCTTCTCTTTTCCCTTCTTCTCTTCTTCCTCTCTCTTCCCCTTCTTCTCATCATCTGTACTTCCCCTTCTTCTCTTCTTCCCCTTCTTTCCTCTTCTTCCTCTACTTCCCCTTCTCCTCCCTTCTTCCTGTTCTTCCTCTTCTTTCCCTTTATCCTTCTTCTTCCCCTTCTTCCTCTTCTTCCACTTCTTCTCTTCATCCTCTCTTCCCTTTACCTCTTCTTGCTCTTTCTTCTCTTCTTCCCTTTTTCCTCTTCTTCCCCTTCTTCATCTTCTTCCTCTTCTTCTCTTCTTCCCCTTTTCCTTTCTTCCCTTCGTCATCTTCTTCTCTTCTTCCCTTCTTCTTCTTCCTCCTCCTCTTCCTCTACGTCTTTCTCTTCTTCCCTTTTCTTTCTTCTTCCTTCTTCTTCCTTCTTATCCCTTAAACCCTTCCACATCTATGCAGCCATCACCAATGGCTTCAGCCATTGTACCATTTCTAGTTTCTTCTTCCACTTTCCGCCAGATTTTGGGGCATTTTCAACCTTTCAACGCTTTCACCAAATTCAACAAATTATACATCGTACGACCGGCTTCATCCTTGCTCTTATTGCTATTACTTTTCACACTTCCACCTTTAGCACTTTTTTTCAGACTATTACAAAGTTTCAAGCACTTTTTCCCATAGACGTTACATTTGGACCAGTACAACAGATTTACTCCCCATACAACACATTTCCCACACTAACAATCATCACACAGATACAATACATTACAACATCTTACAAACACTTACTGCCCTTACAACCACATTTAGCACTTCTTTTACAACCAAATCAAAACCTTCAACACATTTAGCACTTCTTTACAACATATTCAACACCTTACCAACACCATTTAGCACTTTCAACATATTCACACCTTACAACACATTCTAGCACCTTACAACAATTTCACCCTTACATACGGGCAGGGCAAAAAATCGATTTAATCGAATTTATCGATTTTGTAGCTTTTAAAAGATTTTTATTTTGCAAACTCGAGTTTTTTTTTCACCATATTTTTTTTCTGAGTTTTTTGCGTTTCGTCCTTGTGGGTTACCGATTTTAGAACTCGTGATGGCCAGCCCCCTCGCTTCGCGTAAACACAGTAAAACAAGAAATGGCAGCGTTGTAGTTGCGCAGGGGTTCCCAAAGTCTTTAGCCCCGCTGCGACCCCCATCATAAATGCCCTGCTAACCTCCTCAGCAGAAGTGGAGGCATTTCTTGCGGCTCGCCCTCACTGTTCTCCTACCGCGGTAAAGTGGGCGGCTCTTCCGGAGTCAGCGGTTAACGGAGGTCCGACATTAAAGCGGGCGGCACGCTTTTCTGCTTTTACTTTTTGCGGTTCATCCCGCGGTTCTCTTTCAATGTTTTATGTCAGTAAAGGATAGACGGCCAACCCGCTTTTAATGTGCGGACCTCTTTACCTTTGACTTCCGAAATGCGGGCCTCTTTAACGCGCTGTTTTACCGCTGTCCATTCTTCCCTCCTTGCCCTCTTCCCTTCTTCGCACATCAAGCCTGACCCCTGATACAAGTGAACTTTTCTCTCCCTCCTCTGCCCTCTCTCCACTTCCTCTGCGTCTTCTCCCTTCCCGCTGCCCTCTCTCTCTCCTCCGCTGCCCTCTCTTCCCTCTCCCTCTGCCCTCTCTCCCTCCGCGCTGCCCTCTCTCCCTCCCGCTTGCCCTCTCTCCCTCCGCTGCCTCTCTCCCTCCTCTGCCCTCTTCCCTCCGCTGCCCTCTCTCCTTCTCTGCCCTTCTCTCCCTCCGCTGCCCTCTCTCCTTCCCTCTGCCCTCTCTCCCTCCGCTGCCCTCTCTCCCTCCGCTGCCCTCTCTCCTGCGCTGCCTCTTCCTCCGCTGGCCTCTCTTCCTCCGCTGCCCTCTCTCCCTCTCTGCCTCTCTCCCTCCTTCCTTAGCTCTGCCCTCTCTCCCTCTCTTCGCACCATCAGCCTGGACCCTGATACAGTGACTTTTCTCTCCCTCGGGTTTTCTGTTTGTGGTTATAACCACGTTTCATTTTAAAGCAGGTATTTTTTATTTTGTAGCTCCAAACACTTTAGTTTAGCAAACAACAGTAGGTCACGCATTGTCGCTGGCGCATGTGGATGTGAGCTGTGTTACGTGATGATTTGATGACGCTGCAATGACTGGGGGACAAAAAATTACTAACGTTATTAAAATCTATTATAGTCTCCAAACACATTTAACAAGTAGTTCCTCTTTTTGAATCAAATCATATGCTAAATAATATTTTTTAGGGCTTTATATTTGCTCAAAAAAAAAAAAAATCCTTTTTTTTTTGTTTTGTGTAGAAATCATCATGGACCCCCCCAGGGGTTCCCGCGACCCCCGGGGGGTTTTAACAGGGGGGGCTTTGTTAAAAAGTATTGATGCGAGGTAACAGTACGTTGTCCCCTGTCGCAAGTAGTATTTCGCCGATGTAGCGCTGCCTCACGCTACAATACAATCTGTGAAAAGATCCGCGGTGAGCTGGGGACGATGGACGTTTTACTCAGCACCACGAGCACCGGTGGGTGTGGACAGGCTCATCTTTCTTGCAAAAAATGTAGTATCCCTTAGAATGTGCAATGCACAATCTTTCAGAGATCTAATGTTTTGTTCGTTAAGATAAAAGTTATGTTTACATTTGTTTATCCTTTGATTAAGTAGTAATAGTTAGTTAGTAGCTGATAAGGCTGCACAGGCATGTTTAATTGTTTTATCATTCACATTATGCTGTGAGGCTAAGAGAAGAGTTTATTGTATTTATTTATTGTAATGTTAGTATGTTACAAAATATGTAGTTTATCTGATTTCTTAATCAGAAAATTAAGCTACTGTGAAGTTGATGTTGCATTTTGCTTAAAAAACCTGGGGTTAAAGCTTGAAATTGTTGAATAACAGAGCACTCATATACTTGCATTTTAACTCCTTGAGGACAATCACAGCAAATAAAATTTTGCACTTTTGACAATATATTGATGTCTCCGGTCATTTTTAAAGTGCATCTGGGAAAAAAAAGTGAAAATCGAATCGAAACTTGTATTTTTCTTTTAAAAACCGGCGATTTTTTTTTTAGGCAAAATCGCCCAGCCCTCCAAACCTTACAACACATTTAGCACTTTAAAAACACATTCAAAACACCTTACAACACAAATATCACTTTTACAACCATTTATCACTTAAACACAATAGCACATTACAACACATTCAGCATTTACAAACACATTTAGCCTTTACAACACATTCAGCACTTTACAAACATTCAGCACTTTACAAAATTTAGCACTTTACAACAAATTCAACACTCTTACAACAAATTCAACCCCTTACCAAAACACCTTCTTACTTCCCTTTTCCCTTTTCCTTTCTTTTCCCCCATCTTCCATTCTTCCCTTCTTCCCCTTCTTCCCTTCTTCCTCTTCTTCCTCTACTTCCTCTTCTTCCCCTTCTTTTCTTCTCTCTTTTCCTCCTCCTCCGTTTCTCTTCTTTTCTCTTCTTCTCTTCTTTCTCTTCATTTCTCTTCTTCCTCGTCCTTCCTCTTCTTCCTCTTCTTCCCCTTCTTCCTCTTTTTCCTCTTCTTCCCCTTTTTCCTCGTCTTCTTCCCTTCTTCCCTTTCTTCTTCTTCCCTCCTCCTCTCCGTCTTATTTCTCTTCTTACCTTTTATTTCTTCTTCCTTCTTCTTCCCCTTCCTCTTCCTTCTTCATCCCTAACCCTTCCAACATCTATGCAAGCACTCACAATGGCTAAGCCATTGTACCATTTCTAGTTGAGTGGCTGGCATAGACTTATGCAAGCCCACTATATGCTTCCTATGTTTATTGAGTGGCTGCATAGACTATGCAGCCACTATATGCTCTCCTACTGTTTATTCTTTTCCACTTCCGCCAGATTTTGGCACTTTTCAACTCTTCAACGCTTTCACAAATTCAACAAATTATACATCGTTACGAACGGCTTCACCGTTCTTATTGCTATTACTTTTCACACTTTCCACCTTTAGACACTTTTTTCAGTATTAACCAAAAGTTCAGCACCTTTTCCATAGATTACATTGGACAGTACAACAGATTACTCCCCATACAACCATTACCACACTAACAATTCAATAACCACAGATAACAATTTCATTACGCATCTTACAAACCTTACAGCACCTGTACAACACATTTGCACTTTCAACACATTCAACACCTTACAACACTTACAGCACCTTACAACACATTTAGACTTTACAACAAATTCAACACATTTAGCATTTTACAACTCATTCAACACCTTAAAACAAATTCAATCCTTACAAAACACATTTAGCACTTTACAAACACATTTAGCACTTTACAACAAATTCAACACCATTTAAAAACCATTTGCACTTTACAACAATTCATCACCTATCAAACATATAGCACTTTACAACGTATTTAGCACTTTACAAACACTTTCAAGTCCCTTACCACACATTCTTTCTTACTTCTTCCTCTTTCTTTCCCTTCTTCCCCTTCTTCCTCTTCTTCCTCATCTTCCTGTTCTTCCCCTTCTTCCTCTTTTCCCCTTTCCTCCTTTCTTCCTCTTCTTCCCTTCTTCTATCTCTGTACTTCCCCTCTTCTTCCTCTTCTTCTCCCTTCTTCCTCTTCTTCTCTTCTTCCCCTCTTCCTCTTCATCCTGTTCTTCCTCTTCTTTCCCTTTGTTCCTCTTCTTCCCCTTCTTCTCTTCTTCCCCTTCTTCCTTTCTTCCTCATTCTTCCCCTTTTTCCCTTTCTTGCTCTTCTTCCTCTTCTTCCCCTTTTTCTCTTCTTCCCCTTCTTTCCTCTTCTTCCTCTTCTTCCTCTTCTTCACCTTTTCCTCTTTTTCCCCTTATTCCTCATCTTCTTCATTCTTCACCTTTCTTCTTCTTCGTCCTCATCTTCCTTCTTCGTGCTTTCCTCTTCTTCCCTTTTCTTTCTCTTCCTTCTTTCTTCCTTTTCTTCCCTAAACCCTTCCAACATCTATGCGACACTTCACAATGGCTTCAGCCATTGTACCATTTCTTTTTTAGTTCTTCTTCCACTTCCGCCAGATTTTGGCACTTTTTCAACGCTTCAACGCTTTCACAACTTCAACAATTTATACATCGTTTAACGGACCGGCTTCACCGTCTCATTATTGCTATTACTTTTCACAATTCCACTTTAGCACTTTTTCAGATATTAACAAAAGTTCAAAGCATTTTTTCCCATTAGACTTACCATTGGACCAGTACAACAGTTTAACTCCCCATACAACCATTACCACACTAACCCCCAAAATTTTTTTCCAAAAATTTTTTCCAACAAGATCCAAACATTACAACAGCTGTACAACACTTACTGCACCTTACAACACATTTAGCACTTTACAACAAATTCAACAACGTTACAACACATTTAGCACTTTACACATATTTCAACACCTTACAACAAATTTTAGCACTTTACAACAAATTCAACACCTTACAACACATTCAGCACCTTACAACAAAGTCAACTCCTTACCTAGGGCTGGGCAAAAATCGATTTATCGATTATCGTTTTGTAGCTTTAAAAGGATTTTTATTTTGCAAACTCGAGTTTTTTTTTCACCAAATATTTTTTTCTGAGTTTTTTTGCGTTTCGTCCTTGTGGGTTTACCGTTAGAGCGTTATGAGCCAGCACCTCCGCCGCGTAAACACAGTCAAAAATAGATGGCAGCGTGCTAGTAGAGCAGGGGTTCCCAAAGTCTTTTGCCCGCGACCCCCATCATAAAATGCCCTGCTAACCCTCCTCAGCAGAAGTGGAGCATTTCTTGCGGCTCGCCATCACTGTTCTCATACCGCGGGTAAAGTGGGCCGTGCCTTTCCGGATTGTCAGCGGTAAAAGAGGTCCGCACACTTAAAGGCGGGCGGCCCCGCTTTATGCTGTTACTTTTTGCGGTTCATCCCCGCGGCTTCTCTTTCCAAAGTTACTGTCAGTAAAGGCGTAGACCGGGCCACCGCTTTTAATGTGCGGACCTCTTTACCTTTGGACTCCGACTAAGCGGGCCTCTTTAACGCGCGTTCTACCGCTGTCCTTTCTCCCTCCTTTGCCCTCTCTCCTCTCTTCGCTCCATCAGCCGACCCATGATACAAGTGATTTTCTCTCCCTTCCTCTGCCCTCTCTCCTCCTCGCCCCTCTCTCCCTCCGCATGCCCTCTCTCCCTCCGCTGCCCTCTTCTCCCTCTTCCCGCTGCCCTCTCTCCCTCCGTGCCCTCTTCTCCTCCCGCTGCCCTCTCTCCCTCCGATGCCCTCCTCTCCCTCCTCTGCCCTCTCTCCCTCGCTGCCCTCTCTCCCTCCTCTGCCCCTCTCTCCCTCCCGCTGCCCTATCTCTCCCTCCTCTGCCCACTCTCCCTCCGCTGCCCTCTCTCCCTCCCGTGCCCTTCTCCCTCCCGCTGCCCCTCTCTCCCTGCTGGCCTCTCTTCCTCCGCTGCCTCTCTCCCTCCTCCTGCCCTCTCTCACTCCCTCCTGCCCTCTCTCCCTCTCTTGCACCATCAGCCTGATCCCTGTACAAGTGACTTTTCTCCCCTCGGGGTTTTCTGTTGTGGGATATTAACCACGTTTCATTTTAAAGCAGGGATTATTTATTTGTAGCCTCCAAACACCTTTAGTTTGAGCAAACACAGTAGGACACGACTTTGTCGCTGCGCATGATGTGAGCTGTGTTACGTGGATGATTTTGATTGACGCTGCAATGACTTGGGTCCAAAATACTTTCGTTTATTAAACATATTTTATAATATCCAAAACACATTTAACACGTAGTCCTTTTGATTCAAATCAAATGCTAATTAATATTTAAGGGCTTTTATATTTGCTCAAAAAAAAAAAAAAATCTTTTTTTTTTTTGTTTGTGTTGGAATTCTTCTTGCGGACCACCCCAAGGGGGTTTCCGCGACCCTCCCGGGGGGGTTTTAACAGGGGGGGCTTGTTAAAAGTATTATGATGCGAGGGTACAGTTCGTTGTCCCAGTCGCAAGTATTTCGCGATTGTAGCGCTGCCTCACCTGTACATACCAACTCGTGAAAAAGATCCGCGGTGTTGGAGCTGGGGGAGATGACGTTTTACTCAGCCAACCACGGACCTGGGTTGTGGACAGGCTCATTCTTTCTTGCAAAAAAGTAGAATGAGCATGCACAATATTTCAGAGATCTTTATGTTTGTTGTTAATGATAAAAGTTACATTTGTTTATCCTTGAGAAGTAGTTCTAGTTAGTGCTATATGTCTGCCACAGGCATGTTTAATTTTTTGTATATTCACCCGTTATGTGAGGAGCTAAGAGAGGATTAATTTTTATTTTTTATTGTAATGTTATATGTTACAAATATGTAGGTATCTGATTTTCTTAATCAGAAAATTTTAAGCTACTGTGAAGTTGATGTTGCACTTTTGCTTAAACCTGGGCTAAAGTTGAAAATTCGTTGAATAACTGAGCCTCATTTACTTGCATTTTAACTCTTGAGGGACAATCACAGCAATAAATTTGCACTTTTGACTAATATATCTGATGTTCCATTCATTTTTAAGTGCATTGGGGGAAAAAAAATCGAATTGAATCGAAACTTGAATTTTTCTTTTAACAAATCGGAGATTTTTTTTTTAGGCAAAATCGTCCCAGGCCCTAACATACAACACATTTAGCACTTTACAACACATTCCAAAAAAAAAACAAAAAAAAACACCTTACAAAACACATTTAGCACTATACAAACACATTTATCACTTTACAACACATTAACGACTTTACAACACATTCAGCACTTACAACACAATTATCCTTACAACACATTCAGCACTTTACAACACAATCAGGCACTTTACAAACACATTAGCCCATTTCAACAAATTCAACACCTTACAATACAAATTTCAACCCTTACAAACACCTCTTACTTCCTCTTCTTCCCTTCTTCTCTTCTTCCTCTTCTTCTCTTCTTCCCCTTCTTCCCTTCTTCCCCTTCTTCCTCTTCTTCCTTTCTTCCTCTTCTTTCCCTTCTTTCTCTTCTCTCTTTTCCTCCTCCTCCGTTTCTATTCTTTCTCTTCATTTCTTCTTTTCTCTTCTTTCTCTTCTTCCTCTTCTACCTCTTCCTTCCTCTTCTTCCCCTTCTTCCTCTTCTTCCTCTTCTTCCTTTTTCCTCTTCTTCTTCCCTTTTCCCTTTTTCTTCTTCCTCCTCCTCTTCCTTCTTCTTTCCTCTTCTTCCCTTTTCTTTCTTCTTCCCTTCTTCTTCCCCTTCCTCTATCCTTTTCACATCCCTAACCTTCCAACATCTATGCAGACACTACAATGGCTTCAGCCATTGTACATTTCTAGTTGAGTGGCTGGCATAGACTATGCAGCATATATGCTTTCCTACTGTTTATGGAGTGGCTGCATAGGACTATGCAGCCACTATATGCTCTCCTACTGTTTATTCTTCTTCCATTCCGCCAGATTTTGGCACTTTTCAACTCTTCAACGCTTTCACCAAATTCAACCAAATTATTACATCGTTACGAACGGCCATTCACCGTCTCATTATTGCTTTCTTTTCACACTTCCACCTTTAGCACTTTTTCCAGATATTACAAAGTTCAAGCACTTTTTCCATAGACTTACATTGGACAGTACAACAGACTTACTCCCCATCCCAACCAATACCACACTACCAATTCCTTCCCACATATCCACATACTATACCTCAACTTACAACACTTACATCACCTAACAACACATTTAGCACTTTACAACCCATTCAACACCTTACAACACTAACAGCACCTTTACAAACACATTTCTCGCACTTTTTACACAAATTCAACAATTTAGCCATTTTACAAACCATTCAACACCTTAAAACAAATTAATCTTACAACACATTTAGCACTTTACAAACATTAGCACTTTACAACAAAATTTCCAACACTTAAAACACATTAGCACTATACAACAAATTCAAAACCTTTTCAAACACATTTAGCATTTACAAGTTATTTAGCACTTTACAAACACTTTCAGTCCCTGTACACACATTTCTTCTTACTCTTCCTCTTCTTTCCCTTCTTCCCCTTCTTCCTCTTCTTCCTCATCTTCCTGTTCTTCCCCTTCTTCCTCTTCTTCCCCTTCTTCCTCTTCTTCCTCTTCTTCCCTTCTTCTCATCTTCTGTACTTCCCCTTCTTCCTCTTTTCCCCTTCTTCCTCATCTTCCTCTTCTTCCCCTTCTTCTCTTATTCCTGTTCTTTCCTCTTCCTTTCCTTTTTCCTCTTCTTCCCCTTCTTCCTCTTCTTCCCCTTCTTCTCTTCTTCCTTTCTCCCTTTTTCCTTTTTCTTGCTCTTCTTCCTCGTCTTCCCCTTTTTCCTCTTCTTCCCCTTCTTCTCTTCTTCCTCTTCTTCTCTTCTTCCCCTTTTCCTCTTCTTCCCCTTCTTCCTCTTCTTCTCCTTCTTCCCCTTCTTCTTCTTCCTCCTCCTCTTCCTTTTCGTCTTTCCTCTTCTTCCCTTTTTCTTTCTTCTTCCTTCTTCTTCCTTCTTATCCCTAACCCTTCCAACATATATGAGCCACTCACAAGGGCTTCAGCCATTGTACAATTTTCTAGTTCTTTCTTCCACTTCCGCCAGATCTTTGGCACTTTTTCATCTCTTCAACGCTTTCACAAAATTCAAAAAATTATTACATCGGTTGGTATTTACGGACGCGTTCACCGTCTCATTATGCTCTATACTTTTCAACACTTCCACGTTTAGCACTTTTCAGATATTAACAAAAGTTCAAGCACTTTTCCCATAGAACTTACATTGGACCAGTTCAACAGATTACTCCCCATACAAAACTCATTACCACACTAACAATTCATCACCACAGATACAATACATTACAACATCTTACAACACTTACAGCACCTTTACAACACATTTAGCACTTTTACAAAACAAATTCAACAACGTACAACAATTTTACACTTTACAACATATTCAAACCTTACAACACCATTTAGCACTTTACAACAATTCAACGCCTTACAAACACATTCAGCACTTAAAAACAAATTCAAACACCTTACATAGTGCGGGCAAAAAAGCGATTTAATCGATTTATCGATGTTGTAGCTTAAAAGGATTTTTATTTTGCAAACTCGAGTTTTTTTTTAACCAATTTTTTTTTTCTGAGTTTTTGCGTTTCGTCCCTTGTGGGTTACGTTTAGTGCGTTATGAGCCAGCCCCTCCGCCGCGTTAAACACAGTCAAAACAAGAATGGCAGCGTTGTAGTAGAGACCAGGGGTTCCCAAGTCTTTACCCGCGACCCCATCCATAAATGCCCTCGGCTAACCCTTCCTCAGCAGAAGTGGAGCGGCATTTCTTGCGGCTCGCCCTCACTGTTCTCCCTACCGCGGTTAAAGTTGGGCCCGGCTTTCCGGAGTCAGCGTAAAGAGGGTCGCACATTAAAAGCGGGCGGCCGCTTTTGCTGTTACTTTATGCGGGTTCATCCCCGCGGCTTCTCTTTCCAAAGTTACTGTCAGTAAAAGGCATAGACCGGCCACCCGCTTTTAATGTGCGGACTCTTTACCTTTGACTCCGGAAAAGACGGGCCTCTTTAACGCGCTCTGTTTACCGCTGTCCTTCTCCCTCCTTTGCCTCTCTCCCTCTCTTCGCACCATCAGCCTGACCCTGATACAAGTGACTTTTCTCTCCCTCCTCTGCCACGCTCTCCCTACACTCTGCCCTCTCTCCCTCCGCTGCCCTCTCTCCCTCCGCTGCCCTCTCTCCCTTCACCCCCCCCCCCCGCCGCTGCCCTCTCTCCCTTCCGCTGCCTCTCTCCCTCCCCGCTGCCCCTCTCTCCCTCCGCTGCCCTCTCTCCCTCCCCCTCTGCCCTCTCTACCTCCGCTGCCCTCTCTCCCTCCTCTGCCCTCTCTTCCCTCCGCTGCCTCTCTCCTCCCTCTGCCCTCTCTCCCTCCGCTGCCCTCTCTCCCTCGCCCGCTGCCTCTCTCCCTCCGCTGCCCTCTCTCCCTCCCGCTGGCCTCTCTTCCTCCGCCTGCCCTCTCTCCCTCCTCTGCCCTCTCTCCCTCCTCTGCCCTCTCTCTCTCTTCGCACCATCAGCGTGACCCCTGATACAAGTGACTTTTCTCCCCTCCGGTTTTCTGTTTGTGGTTATTAACCACGTTTCATTTTAAAGCAGGTATTATTTATTGTGCCTGCCAAAACACCTTTAAGTTTTAGCAAACAATCAGTAGACACGCTTTGTCGTTGGCGCCATGTTGTGAGCTGTGTTACGTGATGATCTTTGATTGACGCTGCAATGACTGGGACAAAATTACTAACGTTATTAAAATATATTATAGTCTCCCAACACATTTAACAAGTAGGTCCTTTAGAATCAAATCAAATGCTATATAAATATTTAAGGGCTTTATATGCTCTCTAAACAAAAAAAAAAAAGTCTTTTTTTTTTGTTTGTGTGAGATATCATCATGCGTCCCCCTGGGGTTTCCCGCGACCCCGGGGGGGAGTTTTAACAGGTGGGGGCTTGTTAAATGTATTAGATGCGTGGTACAGTTTCGTTGTCCCCAGTCGCAAGTATCGCCGATGTAGCGCTGCCTCACCTGTTCAATACAAAAACTCGTGTAAGATCCGCGGTGAGGATGGGGGATAATGACGTTTTACTCAGACACCACGGGAACTGTGGTTGTGGACAGGCTCATCTTTCTTGCAAAAAAATGCTTAGAATGAGCATGCTACAATTTTCAGGAGATCTAATGGTTGTTTTGTTACAAGATAAAAGTTTACATTTGTTTATTCCTTTGAGAGTGGTTATTTAGTTGCTTTTAAGTCTGCCACAGGCATGTTTAATTTTTTTTCATATCACATTATGCTGAGTGGCTAAGAGTAAGAGTTTATTTTATTTTTTATTGGAGAGTTATATTGTTGACAACAATATGTAGGTTCTTGATTCTTATCAGAAATTTATAAACGCTACTGTGAAGTTGATGTTGCACTTTTGCTTAAACCTGGGTTAAAGCTTGGAAATTGTTGAATAACAGAGCATCATTTACTTGCATTTTATCTTTGCGGACAATCACAGCAATAATTTTGCACTTTTGACAATATATCTGATGTCTCCAGGTCATTTTTAAGTGGCATTGGGTAAAAAAAAAAAATCGGAAAATCGAATCGAAACTTGAATTTTTCTTTTAAAAATCGGAGATTTTTTTTTTTAGGCAAAATCGCCCAGCCCTAACCTTCAACACATTTAGCATTTACAACACATCAACACCTTACAACACTTTGCACTTTACAACACATTTATCACTTTACAACACATTAAGCACTTTACAACACATTCAGCACTTTACAACCATTTAGCACTTTACAACACATTCAGCACTTTACAACACATTCAGACTTTACAACACATTAGCACTTTACAACAAATTAACACCTTTACAAACAAATTCAACACCTTACAACACCTCTTACTTCCTCTTCTTCCCCTTCTTCCTTTTTCCTCTTCTTCCTCTTTTCCCCTTCTTCCCCTTCTTCCCCTTCTTCCTCTTCTTCTCTTCTTCCTCTTCTTCCCCTTCTTTTTCTTCTCTCTATTCCTCCTCCTCGTTCTTTTCTTTCTCTTCTTTCTATTCTTTCTCTTCTTTCTTTCTTCCTCTTTTCCTCTTCTTCCTCTTTCCCCTTCTTCCTCTTTTCCTCTTCTTCCCCTTTTTCCTCTTCTTCTTCACCTTCTTCCCTTTCTTCTTCTTCCTCCCCTTAATTCTTCTTTTCCTCTTCTTCTTTTTCTTTCTTCTTCCTTCTTCGTCACCTTCCTCTTCCTTCTTCATCCTAACCTTCCACATCTATGCAGCCACAATCACAATGGCTCAGCCTTTGATACCATTTCTAGTTGGTGGCTGCATAGACTATGCTGCCACTATATGCTTCTCCTACTGTTTATTGAGTGGGCTGATAGACTATGCAGCCACTATATGCTCTCCTACTGTTTATTCTTCTTCCACTTCCGCCAGATTTTGGCACTTTTCAACTCTTCACGCTTTCACCAATTCAAACAAATTATACTTCGTTACGATCGGCTTTTCACAGTCTCATTATTGCTATTATTTTCACCACTTCCACCTTAGACACTTTTTCAGATATTAACAAAAGTTCAAGCACTTTTTCCCATAGACTATACATTGGACCAGTACAACAGGATTACTCCCATACAACACTTTACCACACTAACATTCATTACACAGCTACAATACATTTACAGCATTCGTACAACACTCTACAGCACCTTACAACACATTTTAGCACTTTACAAACATTCAAACTTACAAACACTTACCGCACTCTTACAACACATTTAGCACTTACAACAAATTTCAACCACATTTAGCATTTTACAACACATTCAACACCTTAAAACAAATTCAATACCTTACAAACACATTTAGCACTTTTACATCCATTTAGCACTTACAAACAAATTCAACACCCTTAAAACACATTTAGCACTTTACAACAAAATCAACACCTTCACCCAATTAGCCACCTTTACAACTATATATCACTTTACAACACTTTCAGTCCCTTACAACCCATTCTTCTTACTCTTCCTCTCTTTCCCTTCTTCCCCTTCTTCCCTTCTTCCTCCTCTTCCTGTTCTTCCCCTTCTTCCTCTTCTTCCCCTTCTTCCTCTTCTTCCTCTTCTTCCCCCTTCTTCCTCTTTCTTTTACTTCCCGCTTCTTCCTCTTCTTCCCTTCTTCCTCTTCTTCCTTCTTCTTCCCCTTCTTCCTCTTCTTCCTGTTCTTCCTCTTCTTTCCCTTTTTCCTATTCTTGCCCCTTCTTCCTCATTTCCCTTCTTTCCTCTTCTTTCTATTCTTCCCCTTTTTCCTCTTTCTTGCTCTTCTTCCTCTTCTTCCCCTTTTTTCCTCTTCTTCCCTTTCTTCCTCTCTTCCTCTTCTTCCTCTTCGTCCCCTTGTTTCTCTTCTTCCCCTTCTTCCCTCTTCTTCTCCTTCTTCCCTTCTTCTTCTTCCTCCTCCTCTTTCCTACTTGTATTTTCCTTTCTTCACCTTTTCTTTCTTCTTCCTTCTTCATTCCTTCTTCTTCCACTAACCCTTCCTTACATCTATGCAGCCACTCACCAATGGCTTCGCCATTGGACCATTTCTAGTTTCTTTCTTCCACTTCCGCCTAGATTTTGGCACTTTTCAACTCTTCAACGCTTTCACAAATTCAACAAATATACATCGTTACGGGACCGCAGCTTCACCGTCTCATTATTGCTATTACTTTTCACACTTCCCACCTTTAGCACTTTTTCAGATATTAACAAAAGTTTCAAGCACTTTTTCCCCTAGACTTACATTGGAACCAGTACAACAGATTACTCCCATACAACACATTACCACACTAACAATTTCATCACCACAGATACATACATTCACAAATCTATACAAACACTTACAGCACTTACAACACATTTAGCACTTTTACAACAAATTCAACACCGTTTACAACAATCATTTAAGACTTTTACAACATATTCAACACCTTACAACACATTTAGACACTTACAACAAATTCAAACCCTTTACAAACACATCAGCACCTTACAACAAAATCCAAACACCTTACATTGGGCTGGGCAAAAAATCGATTTATCGATTTATCGATTTTGTAGCTTACAAGGATTTTTATTTTGCAAACGCGATGTTTTTTTTCTTTCACCGCTCAAATTTTTTTTTCTGAGTTTTTTGCGTTTGTCCTTGTGGTTACGTACGAGCGTTATGAGCCAGCCCCATCCGCAGCGTAAATACACAGTCAAAACAAGAATGGCGAGGTGTAGTAGAGCAGGGTTCCCAATGTCTTTAGCCCGCGACCCCCATCATAAATGCCCCCTGCTAAACCCTCCTCAGCAGCAGTGGAGCGCATTTCTTGCGGCTCGCCCTCACTGTTCTCCTTCCGCGGTAAATTGGGCGGCTTTCCGGAGTCAGCGGTAAAGAGGTCCGCAATTAAAAGCGGACGGCCGTTTCTGCCTGTTACTTTTATGCGGGTAACTCCGCGGCTTCTCTTTCCAAAGTTACTGTCAGTAAAGGCATAGACCGGCCACCCGGCTTTTAATGTGCGGACCTCTTTACCTTTGACTCCCGAAAACCGGGCCTCTTTAACGCGCTGTTCGACCGCTGTCCTTTCTCCCTCTTTGCCCTCTCTCTCCTCTCTCTCGCACCATCAGCCTGACCCTGATACAAGTGACTTTTCTCTCCCTCCTCTGCCCTCTCTTCCTCCCTTGCTCCTCTCTCCCTCCGCCCCCGTGCCCTCTCTCCCTCCGCTGCCCTTCTCTCCTACGCTGCCCTCTCTCCCTCCGCTGCCCTCTCTCCTCCGCTTTGCCCTTCTTCCCTCCCGCTGCCCTCTTCTCCCTCCATTCTGCCCCTCTCTCCCTACGCTGCCCTCTCACTCCTCTGCCCTCCTTCCCTCCGCTGCCCTCTCTCCCTCCTCTGCCCTCTCTCCCTCCCGCTGCCCTCTCTCCCTCCCCCCCGCTGCCCTCTCTTCCTTCCGCTGCCCTCTCTCCCTCCGCTCGGCCTCTTTTCCTCCGCTGCCCTCTTCCCTCCCTCTGCCCTCTCTCCCTCTCTGCCCTCTCTACCTCTTCGCACCATCCAGCCTGACCCCTGATACAAGTGACTTTTCTCCCCCTCGGGGTTTTCTGGTTGTGGTATTAACCACGTTTCATTTTAAAGCAGGTATTATTTATTTGTAGCCTCCAAACACCTTTTAGTTTTAGCAAACTACTGTAGGACACGCTTTGTCGAGTGCGCATGATGTGAGCTGTGTTAACGTGATGATTTTGATTGACGCTGCAATGACTGGGAACAAAATTAATAACGTTCAGTAAAATATATTATAGTCTCCAAACACAATGTAACATGTAGGTCCTTTGAATCAAATCAAATGCTAAATAAATATTTAAGGGCTTTATATTTGCTCAAAAAAAAAAAAAAATCTTTTTTTTTTGTTTGTGTAGAAATCATCATGCGACCCCCCCAGGGGTTCCCGCGACCCCCAGGGGGCGGTTTAACAGGGGGGGCTTGTTAAAAAGTCTTAGATGCGACCGGTACAGTACGTTGTCCCGAGTCGACAAAGTATTTCGCCGTGTTGCGCTGCCCACCTGTACAATCACTCGTGAAAAGTTCCGCGGGGAGCTGGGGGAGATGACGTTGGTACTCAGCCACACGGACCGGTGGTTGTGGAACAGGCTCTATTCTCTGCAAAAAAAATGCTTAGAATGAGCATGCACAATATTTCAGAGATTAATGGTTTTGTTTTAAAGATTAAAGTTTACATTTGTTTTAACCTTTGATAAGTAGTTAGTTAGTAGCTATATGTCTTCCCACAGGCATGTTTAATTTTTTTTATATACAATTATGCTGAGAGTGCTAAGAGCAGTGTTTATTTTATTGTTTATTCGTAATGTTATAAGTTACACAAAATATGTTAGTTATTGATTTCTAATCAGAAAATTTATGCTTCTGTGAAGTGATGTTGCACTTTTCCCTTAACTGGGTTTAACTTGGTTAAGCTTGAAATTGTTGAATAACAGAGCCTCATTTACTTGCATTTTAACTCTGAGGACAAATCACAGCAATAAATCTTGCTCTTATGCAATATATCTGATGGCTCAGTTCTTTTTTAGTGCTTGGGAAAAAAAAATCGAAAATCGATCGTAACTTGAATTTTTCTTTTAAAAATCGGAGATTTTTTTTTTAGGCAAAATCGCCCAGCCCTAACCTTACAACACATTTAGCACTTTACAACACATTCAACACCTTACAACACATTTAGCACTAGACAACACATTTAGCACTTTACAACACATTAAGCACTTTAACACATTCATCACTTTTACAACACATTTCGCACTTTACAACACAATCAGCACTTTACAACACATTCAGCACTTTACAACACATTTGATTTACCAAACAAATTCAACACCTTACAATCCAAATCAACACCTTACAAAACCTTTTACTACCTCTTCTTCCCCTTCTTCTTCTTCTTTCCTCTTCTTCCTCTTCTTCCCTCTTCTTCCCCTTCTTCCCCTTCTTCCTTTCTTCCCTCTTCTTCCTGCTTCTTCCCCTTCTTTCTCCTTCTCTCTTTTCCTCCTCCTCCGTTCTCTTTCTTTCTCTTCTTTCTCTTCTTCTCTTCTTTCTCTTCTTCCTCTTCTTCTCTTCTTCCTCTTCTTCCCCTTTCTTCCCATACCACATCTCTTCATCTTTTCCCCTTTTCCTCTTCTTCTTCCCCTTCTTCCCTTTCTTCTTCTCCTCCTCCTCTTCCTTCTCTTTCCTCTTCTTACCTTTTCTTTCTTCTTCCTTCTTCATCCCTTCCTCTTCCTTTCTTCATTCCCTAAACCTTCCAAACTTCTATTTCAGCCACTCACAATGGCTTCTGCCATTTGTACCATTTATAGTTGAAGTGGCTTGCATTAGGGACTATGCAGCCACTATATGCTTTCTCCTCTGTTATTGAGTGGCTGCATAGACTATGCAGCCACTATATGCTTTGCCTACTGTTTATTCTTTTCAACTTCGCCAGATTTGGCACTTTTCAACTCTTCATCGCTTTCACCAAATTCAACAAATTATACATCGTTACGACGGCTTCACCGTCTCATTTTGCTATTACTTTTCACACTTCCACCTTTAGCACTTTTTAGATGATTACAAAAGTTAAGCACTTTTTCCCTAGGACTTACATTGGCCAGTACAACAGTTTACTCCCATACAACACATTACCACATAACAATTCATTACCACATATACAATACATTACATCTAATCTTACAAACATTTACAGCACCTTACAACACCTTTAGCACTTTACAACACAATCACCACCTTACAACATTAATCCTTACAACACCTTTGCACTTTACAACAAATTCAACAACATTTCGCATTTTCCAACACATTCAACACCTTTAAAACAAATTCAATATCCTTACAACACATTTAGCACTTTACAACAACATTTAGCACTTTACACAAATTCAACACCTTAAAACCATTTAGCACTTTACAAACAAATTCAACACCTTTCAACACATTAGGCACTTTACAACGTTATTTAGCACTTTACAACACTTTCAGTCCTTACGTACACATTCTTCTTACTTCTTCCTCTTCTTTCCCTTCTTCCCCTTTTCCTCTTCTTCCTCATCATCCTGTTCTTCCCCTTCTTCTTTCTTCCCATTCTTCCTCTTCTTCCTCTTCTTCCCTTCTTTACCTCATCTTCCTGTACTTCCCTTCTTCCTCTTCTTCCCCTTTCTTCCCTTCTTCTCTTCTTCCCCTTCTTCCTCTTTCTTCCTGTTCTTCCTCTTCTTTCCCTTTTTTCTCTTCTTCCCCTTCTTCCTCTTCTTCCCTTCTTCCTCTTCTTCCTCTTCTTCCCCTTTTTCCTATTTCTTGCTCTTCTTCCTTCTTCCCCTTTTTCCTCTTCTTCCCTCTTCCTCTTCTTCCTCTTCTTCCTCTTTTCCCTTTTCCTTCTTCTTCCCCTTCTTCCTCGTCTTCTCCTTCTTCCCCTTCTTCTTCGTTCCTCCTCTCTTCCTTTCTTCGTCTTTCCTCTTCTTCCCTTTTCTTTCTTCTTCCTTCTTCTTCCTTCTTCATCCCTAACCCTTCCAAATCTATGGCAGCCACTCACAATGGGCTTCAGCCATTGTACCATTTCTAGTTCTTCTTCCACTTCCGCACAGATTTGGCACTTTTCAACTCTTCAAAGCTTTCACAAATTTCAACAAATTTATACATCGTTACGACCGGCTTCCACCGAGTCTCATTATTGCTATTACTTTTCAACTTCCACCTTTAGCACTTTGTTAGATATAACTAAAGTTCAAGCACTTTTTCCCATAGACTTACATTGGCACCCAGTACAACAGAATTACTCCCCTTAACAACAACATTACCACACTAACAATTCATCACCACAGATACAATACGATTACAACATCTTACTAACATTACAGCAACTGACAACACTTTTAGCACTTTACAACAAATTCAACACCGTACAACACATTTAGCACTTTACAACATATTCAACACCTTACAACACATTTAGGCACTTTACACAAATCTATACACCTTACAAACCCATTCAGCACCTTACACAAATTCCAACACGCTTACATAGGGCTGGGGGCAAAAGATCGATTTAATCGATTTATCGATTTTGTAGCTTAAATGGAATTTTATTTTGCTCAAACTCGAGTTTTTTTTTTCACCACATTTTTTTCTGAGTTTTTGTTGGTTTCGTCTTGTGGGTTACCGTAGTGCGTTATGAGCCAGCCCCCTCCGCCGCGGAAACACAGTCAAAACAAGAATGCCAGCGTGTTTAGTAGAAGCAGGGGTTCCAAAGTCTTTAGCCGCGACCCCCATCATAAATGCCCTGCTAAAACCCTCGCTCAGCAGAAGTGGAGCGCATTTTGCGGCTCTCCCTCACTGTTCTCCTACCGCGTGTAAAGTGGGCCGGCTTTCCGGAGTCAGCGGGTAAGAGAGGTCCGCACATTAAAAGCGGGCGGCGCTTTCTGCTGTTACTTTATGCGGTTAATCCCGCGGCTTTCTCTTTCCCAAAGTTACTGTCAGTAAAGGCATAGACCGGCACCCGCTTTTAATGTGCGGACCTACTCTTACCTGTTGACTCCGAAAAGCCGGGCCTCTTATAACGCGCTGTTCTACCGCTGTCCTTTCTCCCTCCTTTGCCCTCTCTCCCTCTCTTGCGACCTCAGCCTTGACCCCTGATACAAGTGACTTTTTTCTCTCCTCTCTGCCCTCTCTCCCTCCTCTGCCCTCTCTCCCTCCCCCCGGACTGCCCTATCTCCCTCCGCTGCCCTCTCTCCCTCCCATCTCCGCTGCCTCTCTCCCTTCCGCTGCCCTCTCTCCCTCCGCTGCCCTCTCTCCCTCCCCGCTGCCCTCTCTCCTTCCTCTGCCTCTCTCCCTCCGCTGCCCTCTCTCCTCCTCTGCACTCTCTCCCTCCGCTGCCCTCTCTCCCTCCTCTGCCCTCTCTCCCTCCGCACCGCTGCCCTCTCTCCCTCCGCTGCCCTCTCTCTCCGCTGCCCTCTCTCCTGCCGCTGGGCCTTCTTTACTCCGCTGCCCTCCTCCCTTCCTTGCCCTCTCTCCCTCCTCTTGCCCTTCTCTCCCTCTCTTCGCACCATCAGCCTGACCCTGATACAAGTGTCTTTCCCCCCGCCGGGGTTTTTGTTCTGTGGATATTAAACCACCTCGTTTCATTTTTTAAAGCAGGTATTATTTTTTCGTTAGCCTCCAAACACCTTTAGTTTTACAAAACAACAGTGGACACGCTTTGTCGCTGCGCATGATGTGAGCTGTGTTACGTGATGATTTTTGATTGACGCTTGCAATGACTGGGACCAAATTCTATACGTTATTTAAAAATATATTTTTGTTCTCCAACACATTTAACAGTAGTCCTTTTGAATAAATCATATGCTAAATACAATATGTAAGGCTTTATATTTGCTCAAAAACAAAAAAATCTTTTTTTTTTTGTTTGTGTAGAATTCATCATGCGACCCCCCCAGGGGTTCCCGCGACCCCCGGGGGGGTTTAGTGTTTGTTTTATAACAGGGGGGCTTGTCTAAAGTATTAGATGCGTGGAGGTACAAGTACGTTGTCCCCAGTCGCAAGTATTTCGCCGATGTAGCGCTGCAATCACCTGTACAATACAACTCATGAAAAGATCGCGGGTGAGCTGGGGGGGGGTGATGGACGTTTTTTAATCAGCCACCACGGACATGTGGTTGTGGGGACAGGCTCAGCTTTCTTGCATAAAATGCTTAGAATGAGCATGCACAATATTTCAGAGATCTTTTTGTTTTGTTGGTTAAAGATAAAGTTTACATTTGTTTATCCTTTGATAAGTAGTTATGTAGTAGCTATATGTCTGCACATGCATGTTTAATTTTTTATATATCACATTATGCTGACGAGGCTGAGAGAAGCAGTTGTATTTTATTTTTTAATGT
Organism: Knipowitschia caucasica; assembly: GCA_964034765.1. Taxonomy (NCBI): domain Eukaryota; kingdom Metazoa; phylum Chordata; class Actinopteri; order Gobiiformes; family Gobiidae; genus Knipowitschia; species Knipowitschia caucasica. Next base: position 19,115,838 of record OZ035832.1, on the reverse strand, counting down.
AATGTTATATGTTACAAAATATGTAGTTATTGATTTCTAATCAGAAATTTAAGCTCTGTGGAAGTTGATGTTGCACTTTGCTTAAACCTGGGTTTATTAAAGCTTGAAATTGTGAATAACAGAGCCTCATTTACTTTGCATTTTAACTCTTGAGGACAATCACAGCAACTAAAAATTTGCACTTTTGACCAAATATATCTGGATGTCTCCAGTCATTTTTAAGTGCATTGGGGAAAAAAAATCGAAAATCGAATCGAAACTTGAATTTTTCTTTTAAAAATCGGAGATTTTTTTTTATAGCAAAATCGCCCAGCCCTACCTTACAAACACATTTAGCACTTTACAACACATTCAACACCTACAACACATTTTAGCACTTTACAACACATTTAGCACTTTTACTACACTTAATCACTTTACACACATTCAGCACTTTTACAAACATTTTCGCACTTAACAAAACACATTCAGCACTTTTACAACACATTCGCACTTTACAACACAGATTAGCACTTTACAACAAATTCAACACTTACACACAAAATTCAACACCTTACAACACCTTCTTACTCCTCTTCTTCCCTTCTTTCCTCTTCTTCCTCATCTTCCTCTTCTTCCCTTCCTTCCTTCTTCCCCTTCTTCCTCTTCTTCCTCTTCTTCCTCTTCTTCCCCTTCTTTCTCTTCTCTCTTTCTCCTCCTCCGTTCTCTTCTTTCTCTTCTTTCTCTTCTTCTCTTCTTTCTCTTTCTTCCTCTTTCCTCTCTTCCTCTTCTTACCCTTCTTTCCTCTTCTTCCTCTTCTTGTCCCTTTTTCCTATTCTTTCTTCCCCTTCTTCCTTTCTTCTTCTTCCTCCTCCTCTTCCTTCTTCTTTCTCTTCTTCCCTTTTCTTTCTTTCTTCTTCTTCTTCCCCTTTCCTCTTCCTTCTTCATCCCTAACCCTTCCAACATCTATGCAGCCACTCACAATGGCTTCAGCATTTACCATTTCTAGTTGAGTGGCGACATAGACTATGCAAGCCACTTCTATGCTTCCTATGTTTATTGAGAGGCCTGCATAGACTATGCAGCCACTATATGCTCTCCTAATGGTTTATTCTTCTTCCACTTCTCGCCAGATTTGGCACTTTTCAACTCTTCAACGCTTTACCAAATTCAACAAACAATTATACCTCGTTACGAACGGCTTCACCGTCTCATTATTGCTATTACTCTTTCACACTCCACCTTTTAGCACTTTCAGGTTTTACAAAAGTCAAGCACTTTTTCCCAATAGACTTACATAGGACCAGTAAACAGATTACTCCCATACAACACATACCACACTAACAATTCATTACCACAGATACAATACATTACAGATTTAAAACACTTACAGCCACTTACAACACATTTAGCCATTTACAACACATTCCAACACCATACAACACTTACCGCACCTTACAACCACATTTAGACTTTACAACAAAATTTTCAACACATTTAGCAATTTTACAACACATTTCAACACCCTTAAAACAAAATTCAATACCTTACAACACATTTAGCACTTTACAACACATTTCTCACTTTACAACAATTCAACACCTTAAACCACATATATCACTTAAACAAATTCCAACACCTTTAACACATTTAGCACTTTACAAAGTATTTAGCACTTTTACAACACTTTCAAGTCCCTTAACAACACATTCTCCCCTCCTTCCTCTTACTTCTTCCTCTTCTTTCCCTTCTATCCCCTTCTTCTCTTCTTCCTATTCCTTGTTTCTTCCCCTTCATCCTCTTCCTTCCCCTTCTTCCTCTTCTTCCTCTTCTTCCCCCTTTCTTCCTATCTTCCTGTACTTCCCTTCTTCCTCTTCTTCCCCTTCTACCTCTTCTTCCTCTTCTTCCCTTCTTCCTCTTCTTCCTGTTCTTCCTCTTCTTTCCTTTTTCCTCTTCTTCCTTTTCCTCTTCTTCCTTCTTCCTCTTCTTCTCTTTCTTCCCCTTTTTCCTTCCTTCTTGCTTCTTCTTCCTCCTTCTTCCCCTTTTTCCTTCTTTTCCCCCTTCTTCCTCTTCTTCCTCTTCTTCCGCTTCTTCCCCGTTTCCTTTCTTCCCTTCTTCCTCTTCGTCTCATTCTGCCCTGCTCTTTCTTCTTCCTCTTCCTTCTTCGTCTTTTTCCTCTTCTTCCTTTCTTTCTTCTTCCTTCTTCTTCCTTCTTCATCCCTAACCCTTCCAAATCTATGCAGCCACTCACAATGGTTCAGCCATTGTTACCACTTTCTAGTTCTTCTTCCACTTCCCGCCAGATTTTGGCACTTTTCAACTCCTTCATCGCTTTTCACCAAATTCAACAAATTATACATCGTTACGGACCGGAATACGTCCATTATTGCTCTTACTTTTCACACTTCCACCTTTAAGCACTTTTCAGTTATTAACAAAAGTTCAAGCACTTTTTACATAGACTTACATTGGACCAGTACAACAGATTACTCCTACAAACATTACCACAACTAACAATTCATCACCAAGATACAATACATTACAATCCATCTTACAACTTACAGCACCTACAAACACATTTAGCACTTTATACAACAAATTCAACACCGTACAACACATTAGCACTTTACAACATATTCAACACCTTACAACACATTTAGGCACTTTACAACAAATTCAACACTTTCAACACATTCCGCAACATTACAACAAATTCAACACCTTATAGGGGCTGGGGCAAAAATCGATTTAAGTCGATTTATCGTTTTTGTAGCTTAAAAGGATTTTTATTTTGCACAACTCGAGTTTTTTTTCATCCAAATTTTTTTTCTGTGTTTTTTGCGTTTCGTCCTTGTGGGTTACCGAGGTTTTGAGCGTTATGAGCAGCCCCCTCGCCGCGTAAACACAGTAAAAAAAAGAATGGCAGCGTGTAGTAGAGCAGGGGTTCCCAAAGTCTTTAGCCCGCGGGACCCCCATCATAAAATGCCCTGCTAACCCTCCCTCAGCAGTAAGTGGAGCGCATTTTTGCGGGCTCGCCACTCACTGTTCTCTACCGCGGTAAAGTGGGCCGGCTTTCGGAGTCAAGCGGTTATAAAGTGGTCCGCACATTAAAAGCGGCGGCCGCTTCTGCTGTTACTTTATGCGATTCATCCCCCCGCGGCCTCTCTCTTTCAAAGTTACAGTCAGAAAGGCATTGACCGCCACCCGCTTTTAATGTGCGGACCTCGTATTACCTTTGAAGCTCGAAAAGCCGGGCTCTTTAACGCGCTGTTCTACCGCGTCCTTTCTCCCTCTTTGCCCTCTCTCCCTCTCTTCGCCCCACATCAGCCTGACCCCTGATACAAGTGACTTTTCTCTCCTCCTCTGCCCTCTCTCCCTGCCTCTGCCCTCTCTCCTCCGCTGCCCCCTCTCTCCCTCCGCTGCCCCTCTCCCTCCGCTGCCCTCTCTCCCTCCCCCGCTGCCCTCTCTCCCTCGCCCGCTGCACTACTCTCCCTCCCGCTGCCCCTCTTCCCTCCTCTGCCCTCTCTCCTCCGCTGCCCTCTATCCCTCCTCTGCCTCTCTCCCTTCCCGCTGCCCTCCTATCCCTCCTCTGCCCTCTTCCCTCCGCTGCCCTCCTCTCCCTCCGCTGCCCTCTCTCCCTCCCGCTGCACTCTCTCCCTCCGCTGGCCTCTCTTCTCCGCTGCCCTCTTCCTCCTTCCTCTGCCCTCTCTCCCTCTGCTGCCCTCTCTCCACTCTCTTCGCACCATCAGCCTGACCCCTGATACAAGTGATCTTTTCTACCCCTACGGGGTTTTTGTTGTGGATATTATCCACGATTTCATTTTTTAAAGCAGGTATTATTTATTTGTTTAAGCCTCCAACACCTTAGTTTAGCAAACAACAGTAGGACACGCTTTGTCGCTTGCGCATGATGTGAGCTGTGTTAACGTGATGGATTTTGATTGAGCTGCAATGGACTGGGACAAATTAACTAACGTTATTAAAAATATATTATAGTCTCCAAACTCAATTTAAACAAGTAGTCCTTTTGAATCAAATCAAATGCTAATAAAAATTTATGGGCTTTATATTTGCTCAAAAAAAAAAAAAATCTTTTTTTTTTGTGTTTGTGTAGGAAATCATCATGCGACCCCCCCCAGGGGTTCCCGCGGACCCCCCCGGGGGGGTTTTAAAACAGGGGGGGGCCCCTTGTTAAAAGTATTAGATGCGAGGTACAGTACGGGTCCCCAGTCGCATGTATTCGACGATTGTTAGCGCTGATCACCTGTACAATACAACTCGTGAAAAGGATTTTTTTTTTCCGCGGTCGTGAGCTGGGGGAGATGACGTTTTACTCAGCCTCAACGGACTGTGGTTGTTGGAAGGCTCATCTTTCTTGCAAAAAATGCTTAGGACATGAGCATGCACAATATTTCAGAGATCTATTGTTTTGTTGTTAAAGATAAAAGTTTACATTTGTTTATCCCTTTGATAAGTAGGTTGTTAGTAGCTATATGTCTGCCACAGGCAGTTTAATTTTTTTTATTTTTCACATTATGCATGAAGAGGCTAGAGGAGAAGGAGTTTATTTTATTTGTTATTGTAATGTTAATGTTACAAACATATGAAGTTATCTGATTTCTTAATCAGATAATTTAAGCTACTGTGAAGTTGATGTTGCAACTTTTGCTTCAAACTGGGTTAATGCTGAAATTGTGAATACAGAGCCTCATTTACTTGCATTTTAACTGCTTGAGGACAATCACAGCAATAATCTTTGCACTTTTGACAATATATTGATGTTCTCCAGTCATTTTTAAGTGCTTGGGGAAAAAAAAATCGAAAATAAAAAATTCGAACGAAACTTGAATTTTTCTTTTAAAAATCGGAGATTTTTTTTTTTAGGCAAAATCGCCCCAGCCCTAACCTTACAACACATTTAGCATTTACAACACATTCAACACCTTACACACATTTAGCACTTTACAACACATTATCTAGCACTTTACAACACTTTTAAGCACTTTACTAAACACATATCAGCACTTTACAAACATTTAGCACTTTACAACACATTCAGCACTTTACAAACACATTTCGCACTTTACACCACATTTAGCACTTTACAACAAATTCAACACCTTACAACAAATTCAACACCTTACAAAACACCTTCTTACTTCCTCTTCTTCCCCTTCTTCCTCCTTCTTCCTCTCTTCCCTTTCTTCCCCTTCTTCCACCTTTCTTCCCTTCATCTCTTCTTCTCTTCTTCTCTTCTTCCCCTTCTTTTCTTCTCTCTTTTCCTCCTCCTCCGTTCTCTTCTTTTCTCTTCTTTTCTTTCTTTCTCTTCTTTTCTTCTTCCTCTTCTTCCTCTTCTTCTCTTCTTTTCCTCCTTCTTTCCTCTTTTCCTCTTCTTCCCCTTTTTCCTCTTCTTCTTACCCTTCTTCACTTTCTTCTTCTTCCTCCTACTCTCTTCTTTCTTTTCTCTTCTTCCCTTTTCTATTCTTCTTACTTCTTCTTCCCCTTCCTGCTTCCTTCTTCATCCCTTAACCCTTCAACATCTAAGCAGCCACTCACAATGGCTTAGCCATTTGTACCATTTCTAGTTGAGTGGCTGCATCGACTATGCAGCCATCTTTATGCTCTCTACTGTTTATTGAGTGGCGGCATAGACTATGATAGCCTCTATATGCTCTCCTACTGTTTATTCTGTCTTCCACTTCCGCCAGATGGCACTTTTCAACTCTTCAACGCTTTCACCAAATTCAACAAATTATTACATCGTTACGAACGGCTTCACCGTTCTCCTTAATGTATTACTTTTACACTTCCACCTTTAGCACTTTTTTCAGATTCATTAACACAAGTTCAAGCACTTTTTCCAATAGACTTACATTGGACCAGTACAACAGATTACTCCCCATACAACACATTACCACACTAACAATTCATTCCACATATAAATACCATTACAGCATCTTACAACATTACAGCACCTTACAACACATTTAGCACTATACACCACATTCAACACCTTTACAACACTTACAGGCACTTCCAACACATTTAGCACTTTACCCCAAATTCAAAACACATTTAGCATTTTACAACACATTCAACACCCTTAAAAAACAAATTCAATACCTTACAAACATTTTATCACTTTTACAACACATTTAGCACTTTACAACAAATTCAACACCTAAAAAACATTTAGCATTTACAACAAATTCAACACCTTTCACACATTTAGCACTTTACAACGTATTTAGCACTTTACAACACTTTCAGTCCCTTACAAACACATTCTCTTACTCTCTTCCTCTTCTTTCCCTTCTTCCCCTTCTTCCTCTTCTTCTCTCTTCCTGATCTCCCCTTCTTCCTCTTCTTCCCCTTCTTCCTCTTCTTCCTCTTCTTCCCCTTCTTCCTCATCTTCCTTTGTATTCCCCTTTTCCTTCTTCTTCCCCTTCTTCCTCTTCTTCCTCTTTTCCCTTCTCTCTCTCTTCTGGTTCTTCCTCTTCTTTCCCTTTTTCCTCTTCTTCCCCCTTCTTCACTCTTCTTCCCTTTTCTCTTCTTCCTCTTCTTCCCTTTTTCCTCTTCTTGCTCTTCTTCTCTTCTTCCCCTTTTTCTCTTTTCCCTTCTTCCTTCTTCTTCCTCTTCTTCCTCTTCTTCCCCCTTTTCCTCTTCTTCCCTTCTTCTCTTATTCCTTCTTCCCCTTCTTCTTTCTTCCTCCTCCTCTTCACTTCTTAGTCTTTTCTTCTTCCCTTTTCTTTCTTCTTCCTTCTTCTTTCCTTTCTTCATCCCTAACCCCTTCCAAACATCTATGCAGCCAAATCACAATGGCTTCAGCCATTGTACATTTCTAGTTTCTTCTTCCCACTTCGCCAGATTTTGGCACTTTTCTACTCTTCAAACGCTTTCACCAAATTCAACAAATTAGACATCGTTACGACGGCTTCACCGTTCTCATTATTGCTATTACTTTTCACACTTCCACCTTTAGCACTTTTTCAGATATTAACAAAAGTTCAAGGCACTTTTTCCCATAGACTTTACATTGGACCAGTACAACAGATTTACTCCCCATACAAACACATTACCCACAATAACAATTCATCACCACAGGTTCACTATACATTACATCATCTTACTACACTTACAGCACCCTTACAACACATTTAGCACTTTACAACAATTCAAACTCCGTACAACCATTTTAGCACTTTACAACATATTCAACACCTTACAACACATTTGCACTTTACAAACTAATTCAACATCCTTACAACACATTCAGCACCTTACAACAAATTCAACACCTTACATAGGGCTGGGCCACAAAAAATCGATGTAATCGATTTATCGATTTTGTAGCTTAATAGGATTTTTATTTTGCAAAATCGATTTTTTTTTTTTTTCACCAACATTTTTTTTCTGAGTTTTTGCGTTTCGTCGATTGTGGGTTACCGTTGAGCTTTGAGCCAGGGGGCCCCCCCCCCCTCTCGCGCGTAAACACAGTCAAAACAAGAATGGCAGCGATGTAGTAGATCAGGGGTTCCCAAAGTCTTTAGGCCCGCGACCCCATCATAAATGCACTGCTAACCTCCTCAGCCAGATGGGAGCGCATGTCTTGCGGCTCGCCCTCACTGTTCTCCTACCGCCGGTTAAAGTGGGCGGCTTTCGGGGGGGGGAGGGGGTCAGCGGTAATAAAGAGGTCCGCACATTAAAAGCGGGCGGCCACCGCTTTCATGCTGTTACTTATGCGGTTCATCCCCGCGGCTTCTCTTTCCCAAAGTTACTGTCAGTAAAGGCATCGGGACCGGCCACCCGCTTTTAATGTGCGGACCCTCTTTACCTTGACCCTCGAAAAGCCGGGCTCTTTAACGCGCTGTTCTACCGCTGTCCTTTCTCCCTCCTTTGCCCTCTCTCCCTCTCTTCGCACATCTGCCTGACCCCTGATTACAAGTGCTTTTCTCTCCCTCCTCTGCCCTCTCTCCCTCTCTGCCCTTCTCCATCCCGCTGCCCTCTCTCCCTCCGCTGACTCTCTCCCTCCGCAGCCCTCTCTCCCTGCCGCTTGCCCTCCTCCCTCCGCTGCTCTCTCCCTTCCGCCCCCGCTGCCCTCTCTCCTCCTCTGCCTCTCTCCCTCGCTGCCTCTCTCCCTCCCTCTGCCCTCTCTCCCTCCGCTGCCTCTCTCCCTCGCTCTGCCCTCTCTCCCTCCGCATGCCCTCTCTCCTCCGCTGCCCTCTCTCCCTCCCGCCCGCTGCCCTCTCTCCCTCCGCTGGCCTCTCTTCCGCCGCTGCCTCTCTCCCTCCGCTGCCTCTCTACCTAACTCTGCCCTCTCTCCCTCTATTCGCACCATCAGCCTGACCCCTGATTTACATAGTGACTTTTCTCCCCTCCGGGTGTTTCTGTTGTGGATATTTAACCACGTTTCATTTTAAAGCAGGTATTTTTAGCTTGTAGCCTCCAAAACACCTTTAGTTTTAGCAAACAACAGTTGGACGCTTTGTCGCTGCGCGATGATCGTTGAGCTGTGTTACGTGATGATTTTGATTTGACGATGCAATGACTGGGACCAAAATTACTAACGTTATTAAATCTATTATAGTCTCAAACACAATTTAAAAGTAGTCCTTGTGTATCAAAATCAAATGCTAAATATATATTTAAGGGTTTATATTTGCTCAAAAAAAAAAAAATCTTTTTTTTTTGTTGTGTGTAAGAAATCATCATGCGACCCCCCCTGGGGTTCCCGCGACCCCCCGGGGGGGTTTTAACGGGGGGGCTTGTTAAAGTATTTGATGCGAGGTACTGTACGTTGGTCCCCCAGTCGCAAAGGTTATTTTTCGCCGATGTAGCGCTTGCCTCACCTGAACAATACAACTCGTGACAAGATCCGCGGTGAGCTGGGGGAGATGAACGTTTTTACTCAGCCACCACGGTACTGTGGTTGTGGGCAGGCTCATATTTCTTTGCAAAAAATGCTTTGAATGAGCATGCACAATATTTCAGAGATCTAATGTTTTGTTGTTAAAGATAAATGGTTACATTTGTTTATCCTTTGATAAGTAGGTATTAGTTTGTAGCTATAGGTCTGCCTCAGGCATGTTTAATTTTTTTTATATTCACATTATGCTGATAAGGCTAAGAGCAAGAGTTTATTTTATTTTTTATAGTAATGTTATATGTTACAAAATATGTAGTGATCTGATTTTCATAATCAGAAATTTAAGCTAACTGTGAAGTTGATGTTGCGACCTTTTGCTTAAACCTGGGTTTAAGCTTTGAAATTGTGGGGGGAATAACCGTGCCTCATTTACTTGCATTTTTAACTCTTGCAGGGACAAATCACAGCAATTAAATTTGCACTTTTGACAATATTATCTGATGGTCTCCAGTCATTTTTACGTGCTTGGGGAAAAAAAATCGAAAAATCGTATCGAAACTTGAATTTTTCTTTTAAAAATCGGAGATTTTCTTTTTTTAGGCAAAAATCGCCCCAGCCCTAACCTCTACAACACAATTATCACTTTACAACACATTCAACACTTACAAACACATTTAGCACTTTCAACACATTTAGCACTTTACAACAGATTAAGCACTTTACAACACATTCAGCACTTTACAAAAACACATTTTTTAGGAAAACTTTACAACACATTCAGCACTTTACAACACATTCAGCACTTTACAACCAACTCATTTAGCACTTTACACAACAAATTCAACACTTAAACAATTCAACACCTACAACACCTTCTTACTTTACCTCTTCTTCCCCTTCTTCCTCTTCTTCTCTTCTTCCTCTTCTTCCCCTTCTTCCCCTTTCTTCCCTTCTTCCTCTTCTTTCTTCTTCACTCTTCTTCACCTTCTTTCTCTACTCTCTTTTCCTCTTCCTCCGTTCTCTTCTCTCTTCTTTCTCTTCTTTCTCTTCTTTCTCTTCTTCTCTTCTTCCTCTTCTTCTCTTCTCCCCCTTCTTCCTCCCCTCTTCTTCCTTCCTTCTTCCCCCCCCTTTTTCCTTTCCTTCTTCCCCTTCTTCCCTTTCTTTCTTCTTTCCTCTCCTCTTCCTTCTTCTTTCCTCTTCTTCCCTTTTCTTTCTTCTTCCTTCTTATTCCCCTTCCTCTTCCTTCTTCATCCCTAACCTTCCAACTCTATGGCAGCCACTCACAATGGCTTCAGCATTTGTACTCATTCTTGTTGAGTGGCTGCATAGACTTATGCAGCCACTATATGCTTCTTCCTATTTTATTGAGTGGCTGCCATAGACTAGCAGCCACTATATGCTCTCCTACTGTTTTATTCTTCTTCCACGTCCGCCAGATTTGGCACTTTTCAAACTCTTCAAACGCTTTCACCAAATTCAACAAAATTATACATCGTTACGAAACGGCTTCACCGTCTATTATTGCTATTATTTTCTCCTTCCACCTTTAGCCACTTTTTCAGATCTTAACAAAAGTTCAAGCATTTTTCCCATAGACTTAATTGGAACGAACAACAGATTACTTTTATCCCCATACAACACATTACCACACTAACAATCATTACCACAGTACCAAATACATTTTACCGCATCTTACAACAACTTAACAGCACCTTACAACAATTTAGCACTTAACAACAATTCAACACCTTACAACAACCTTCATCACCTTACAACACATTTATCACTTTACACACACAATCAACACATTTATCATATTACAAAACACATTCAACACCTTTTACAACAAATTTCAATACCCTCTACACCCATTTATCCTTTACCAACACATTTTAGCACTTTACAACAAATTAACACCTTAAAACACATTTAGCACTTTACCAACAAATTCAAACACTTTAACACATTTAGCACTTTACAACGTATTTAGCACTTACAACACTTTCAGTTCCCTTTACAACACATTCTTACTTACTTCTCCTCTTCTTTCCCTTCTTCCCTTCTTCCTCTTCTTCCTCATCTTCTGTTCTTCCCTTCTTCCTCTTCTTCCCCTTCTTCCTTCTTCTTCCTCTTCTTTCCCCTTCTTCCTCATCTTCCTGTACTTCCCCTTCTTCCTCTTCTTCCCCTTCTTCTCTTCTTCCTCTTCTTCCCTTCTTCTCTTCTTCCTGTTCTTCCTCTTCTTTCCCTTTTTTCCTTCTTCTTCCCCTTCTTCCTTTCATTCCCCATTCTTCCTCTTCTTCCTCTTCTTCCCTTTTTCCTTCTTCTTGCTCTTCGCCTCTTCTTCCCCTTTTTCCTCTTCTTCCCCTTCTTCCTCTTATTCCTCTTCTTCCTTTCTTCCCCTTTTCCTCTTCTTCCCCTATCTTCCTCTTTCTTCTCCTTCTTCCCCTTCTTCTTCTTCCTCCTCCTCTTCCTTCTTGTTTTCCTCTTCTTCCCTTTTCTTTCTTCTTCCTTCTTCTTCCTTCTTCATCCCTAACCCTTCCACATCTATTGCAGCCACTCACAATGGCTTCAGCATTGTACATTTATAGTTCTTCTTCCACTTTCCGCCAGATTTTGGCCCACTTTTCAAATCTTCACGCTTTCACAAATTCAACAAATTATACATCGGTTAGACCGGCTTCACCGTTCTCTTATTGCATTACTTTTCACACTCTCACCTTTAGTCACTTTTTTCAGTATTAACAAAAGTTCAAGCACTTTTTCCCATAGACTTTCATTGGACCAGTACAACAGATTACTCCCCATTTTACAACACATTCCCACACTTACAATTCATCACCACAGATACAATACATTACAAATCTTAACAACACTTACAGCACCTTACAAAACATTTAGCACTTTACAAAACTAATTCAACACCGTACAACACATTTTAGAACTTTACAACATATTCAACACCTTACAACACAATAGCACTTTACAACAAATTCAACACCCTTACAACAATTCAGCACTTACAACAAATTCAACACCTTACTTAGGGCTGGGCAAAAAATCGATTTAATCGATTATCGATTTTGTAGTTAAAAGGATTTTATTTTGCAATACTCGAGTTTTTTTTTCACCAAATTTTTTTTCTGAGCGTTTTTTGCGGTTTCGTCCTTGTGGGTTACCGTAGAGCGTTATGAGCAGCCCCTCCCGCCGGGGCGTAAACACAGTCATAACAAGAATGGCAGCGTGTAGTAGAGCTGGGGTTCCCAAAGTCTTTAAGCCCGCGACCCCCATCATAAATTGCCCTGCTAACCTCCTCAGCAGAAGTGGAGGCCATTCTTTGCGCTCGCCCTCATGTTCTCCCATACAAGCGGTAATAAAGTGGGCCGGCTTTCCGGAGTAGCGTTAAAAAGAGGGTCCGAACATTAAAAGCGGGCGGCGCTTTCTGCTGTTACTATTTGCGGTTCATCCCCGCGGCTTCTCTTTCCAAAGTTACTGTCCAGTAAAGGCATAGACCGGCCACCCGCTTTTAATGTGCGCGACCTCTATACCTTTGACTCAGAAAAGCGGGCCTCTTAACGCGCTGTTCTCCGCTGTCATTTTCCCTCCTTTGCCTCTCTCCCTCTCTGCACCATCAGCTGACCCTGATTACAAGTGACTTTTCCTCCCTCCTCTGCCTCTCTCCCTACCTCTGCACTCTTCTCCTTCCGCTTCCCTCTCTCCCTCCCGCTGCCCCTCTCTCTCCATCCGTGCCCTCTCTCCCTCCGCTGCCCTCTCTCCCTCCCGCTTCCCTCTCTCCCTCCGCTGCCCTCTCTCCCTCCTCTGCCCCTCTCTCCCTCCGCTGCCCTTCTCCCTCCTCTGCGCCTCTCTCCACTCCGCTGCCCTCTCTTCCCTCCCTCTGCCCTCTCTCCCTCCCCGCTCCCTCTTCTCCCTCCCCCCCCCCCGCTGCCCCTCTGCTCCCTCCTCTGCCCTCTCTCCCTACGCTGGCTCTCTTCCTCGCTGCCTCTCTCCTCTCTGCCCTCTCTCCTCCTCTGCCCTATCTCCCTCTCTTCGACACCCATAAGGCCTGACCCCTGATACATGTGACTTTTCTCCCCCTCCGGGGTTTTCCTGTTGTGGATATTAACCTCGTTCATTTTAAAGCAGGTTATTATTTATTTGAGCTCCAAACACCTGAGTTTTAGCAAACAACAGTAGGACACGCTTTGTACGTATGCGCATGATGTGAGCTGTAGTTACGTGCATTGATTTTGATTGACGCTGCAATGACTGGTAGGACAAAATACTCAACGTTATTAAAACTAATTATAGTCACCAAACACAATTTAACAAGTAGTCATTTTGAATCAAATCAAATGCTAAATAAATATTTAAGGGCTTTATATTTGCTCAAAAAAAAAAAAATCTTTTTTTTTTTTTTTGGTTTGTGTAGAAATCTCATGCGACCCCCCCAGGGGTTCCCGCGACCCCACGGGGGGGTTGTAATAGGGGGGGCTTGTTAAAGTATTTGATGGCGAGGTAGGTACTGTACGTTGTCCCAAGTCGCAAGTATTCGCCGATTGTAGCGCTGCCTCACCTGTAAAATACAACTCGTTGGAACAAGATCCGCGGGGGTGAGCTGGGGGGAGATGACGTTTTACTCAGCCACCACGGCCCTGTGGTTGTGGACAGCGCTTCATCTTTCTTGCACAAAAAATGCTTAGAATGTGCATGCACAATATTTTCAGAGATTCTAATGTTTTGTTGATTAAAGGATAAAAGTTTACATTTGTTTTTCCTTTGTAGTAGTTGTTAGTAGTATATGTACTGCCACAGGCATTGTTTAATTTTTTTTATATTCACATTATGCTGAGAGGCTAAGAGAAGAGTTTATTTTATTTTTATTGTATTGTTATATGTTACAAAATTTGTAGTTATCTGATTTCTTAATCAGAAATTTAAGTACTGTGAGTTGATCATGTTGCATTTTGCTTAAACATGGGGTTAAAGCTTGAAATTGTTGAATAACAGAGCCTCATTTACTTGCATTTTTTTAACTCCTTGAGGACAATCACAGCAATATATTTGCACTTTTGACTATATCTACATGATGTCTCCAGTCATTTTTTAAGTGCATTGGGGAAAAAAAATCGGAAAATCGGAATCGAAACACTTGAAAATTTTGTTCTTTTTAAATATCGGGAGATAGATTTTTTTTTTAGGGCAAAATCGCCCAGCCCTACCCTTACAACACATTTAGCACTTTACAACACATTCACACCTTTACAACAATTTAGCACTTACAACAATTTAGACTTTACAACACATTAAGCACTTTACAACACATTTCAGCACTTTACAACACATTTAGCACTTTACACACATTCAGCACTTTACACCACATTCCTACTTAAACACATTTAGCCTTTACAACAAATTCAACACCTTACAACAAATTCAACACCTTACAAACACTCTTTTACTTCCTCTTCTTCCCCATCTTCCTCTTCTCTCTTCTTCCTCTTCTTCCCTTCTTCCCCTTCTTTCCCCTTCTTCCTCTTATTTCCTCTTCATCCTCTTTTCACCCTTCTTTCTCTTCTCTCTTTTCCTCCTCCTCCGTTCTCTTCTTTCTCTTCTTTCTCTTCTTTTCCTTCTTTCTCTTCTTCCTCTTCTTCTCTTCTTCCTCTTCTTCCGCCTTTTCCTCTTCTTCCTTTCTTCCCTTTTCCTCTTCTTCTTCCCCTTCTTCCCTTTCTTCTTCTTCCTCATCCTCTTCCTTCTTCTTTCCTCTTCTTCCCCTTTTCTTTCTTCTTCCTTCTTCTTCCCCTTTCCTCTTCCTTCTTCATCCCTATAACCCTTCAACATCTATGCAGACACTCTCAATGGCTTCAGCCATTGTACCAATTTCTAGTGTGGAGTGGCTGCATTAGACTATGCAGACCACTATATGCTCTCCTACTGTTTTATTGAGTGGCTGCATAGGGACTATGCAGCCATTATTATGCTCTCCTACTGTTTATTCTTCTTCCCACTTCCGCCAGTACAGTTTTTGGCACTTTTCACTCTTTCATACGCTTTCACCAAATTCAACAAATATTACATCGTTACGAACGGGCTTCACGTCTCATTATTGATATTAATTTTCACACTTCCACCCTTTAGCACTTTTTCAGATATAACAAAAGTTTCAAGCACTTTTTCCCATAGACTTACATTGTACCAGTAAAACAGATTACTCCCCATACAAACATTACCACACTAACACTTCATTACCACAGTACAATACATTACAGCATCTTACAACACTTACAGCACCTACAACACATTAGCACTTTACAACACATTCAACACCTTACAACATTACAGCACCTGTACAACACATATAGCACTTTACAACAAATTCAACACACTTAGCATTTTACAAACACCTTCAACACCTTAAACACAAAATTCACTCCCTTATACAAACATTTAGCATTTACAACCCATATTAGCACTTTACAAACAAATTCAACACCTTTCAAACCCATTTTGCACTTTACAACAAATTCAAACACCTTCAAACACATTTAGACACTTTACAACGTAGTTATCACTTTACACACTTTCAGTCCCTTACAACACATTCTTCTTACCTTCTTCCTCTTATTTTCCTTCTTTCCCCTTCTTCCTCTTTCTTCCTCATCTTCCTTTTCTTTCCCCTATTCTATCTTCCCCTTCTTCCTCTTCTTCCTTTCTTCCCCTTCTTCCTCTCTTCCTGTACTTCCCCTTTTCCCTCTTCTTCCCCTTCTTTCCTCTTCTTCCTCTTCTTCCCACTTCTTCCTCTTCTTCCAGTTCTTCCTCTTCTTTCCCTTTTTCCTCTTCTTCCCTTCTTCCTCTTTTCCCCTTCTTCCTCTTCTTCTTCTTCTTCCCCTTTTTCCTCTCTTGCTTTCTTCCTCTTCTTCCCTTTTTCCTCTTCTTCCCCTTCTTCCTCTTCCTTCCTCTACTCTTCCTCTTCTTCCCCTTTTCCTCTTCTTCCCTTCTTCTCTTCTTTCCTTCTTCCCCCTTCTTTCTTCTTCTCTCCTCTTCCTTCTTCGTCTTTCTCTTTCCCTTTTCTTCTTCTTCCTTCTTCTTCCTTTTCTTCATCCCTAACCCTTCCAAAATCTATGCAGCACTCACAATGGCTTCAGCCATTGTAACATTTCTAGTTCTTCTTCCATTCCGCCAGATTTTGGCACTTTTCAACTCTTCAACGCTTCCACCAAATACAAAAAAAAATTATTCATCGTTACGAACCGGCTTCACCGTTCTATTATTGCTGATTACTTTTCACCTTCCACCTTTAAGCACTTTTTCAGATATTAACAAAGTTCAAGCACCCTTTTTCCCATAGACTTACATTGGACAGGTACAACAGAATTACTCCCCTACAACCATTACCACACTATCAATTGCATACCACAGATACAATACATTACAACATCTTACAACACATACGCACCTTACAAAACCACATTTAGCACTTTTACAAAACAAATTCAAACACCGTACAACCATTTTAGCCACATTTACCACATATTCAACCATTACACCACATTTGCACTTTTCAACAAATTCAACACTTACAACACATTCAGCAACCTTACTAAACAAAGTCAACACCTTACATAGGGCTGGCAAAAAAATCGATTTATCGATTTATCGATTTTGTAGCTTTAAAAAGGATTTTTATTTGGCAAACTCGAGTTTTTTTTTCACCCAAATTTTTTTTTTTCTGAGTTTTTTGCGTTCGTCCTTGTGGGTTACCGTTAGAGCGTATGAGCCAGCCCCTGCGCCGCCGTTTAAACACAGTCCCAAAACAAGAATGGCAGCGTTGTAGTTAGAGCAGGGGTTCCCAAAGTCTTTAGCCCGCGACCCCCATCATAATGCCCTGCTAAACCCTCTCAGCAGAAGTGGAAACAAAGGTGGGGGGTGGGGGTGGGCCCAGGGCATTTCTTGCGGCTCCGCCCTCACTGTTCTACTACCGCGGTAAAGTGGGCCGGCTTTCCGGAGTCAGCGGTAAAGAGGTCCGCACATTACAAGCGGGCGGCCGCTTTCTGCTGTTACTTTATGGCGGTTTCATCCCCCGCGGCTTCTCTTCCAAAGTTACTGTCAGTAAAGGCATAGACCGGCCACCCGCTTTCTAATGTGCGGAAACCTCTTTACCTTTGACTCCGAAAAGCCGGGCCTCTTTAACGCGCTGTTCTACCGCTGTCCTTCTTCCCTCCTTTGCCTCTCTCCCTCTCTTCTCACCATCAGCCTGACCCTGATACAAGTGATTTACTCTCCTCTCTGACCCTCTCTCCCTCCCTCTGCCTCTTCTCCTCGCTGCCCTCTCTCCCTCCCGCTGCCCTCTCTCCTTCCGCTGCCTCTCTCCTCCGCTGCCCTCTCTCCCTGTAGCCTCCCGCTTGCCCTCTCTCCCTCCGCTGCCCTCTCTCCCTCCTCTGCCCTCTCTCCCTCCGCTGCCCTCTCTCCCCTCTGCCCTCTCTCCCCTCCGCTGCCCTCTCTCCTCCTCGCCCTCTCTCCCTCCGCTGCCCTCTCTCCCTTCCGCTGCTGCCTCTCTCCCGCCCGCTGCCCTCTCTCCTCCCCGCCCCGCTGGCATCTCTTCCTCCTCCTGCCCGCTCTCCCTCTCTGCCTCTCTCCCTCCTTCTGCCCTCTCTCCTATCTTCGCACACCATCAGCCGCGACCCCTGATACAAAGTGACTTTTTCTCCACCTCTGGGTTTTTCTGTTGGGGATATTACCACGTTTATTTTCTAAAGCTGGTATTATTTATTTGTTAGCCTCCAAACACCTTTAGTTTTTAGCAAACAACAGTAGGGGGAACGCTTTGGTCGCTGCGCATGAGTGCCGTGTGAGCTGTGTTACGTGGATGATTTTGATTGACGCTGGCACTGACTGGGACAAATTTAATAACGTTATTAAAAATATATTATAGTCTCCAAACCACAATTTAACAGTAGTCCTTTGGAATTCAAATCAATAATGCTAAATAAATATTTAAGGGCTTTATATTTTGCTCAAAAAAAAAAAAAATCTTTTTTTTTGTTTGTGTAGAAAGAAATCATCATGCGACCCCCCTAGGGGTTTCCCGCACCCCCCGGGGGGGTTTTTTAACTGGGGGGGGCTTGTTAAAAAGTATTTAAGATGCGAGGTACAGTAGTTGTCCACCAGTCCGCAAGTTATTTTCGCCGATGTAGCGTTTGCCTTCACCTGTTCACTACAAACTCGTGAAAAGATCCGCGGTGAGCTGGGAGATGACGTTTTACTCAGCCACAACGTACCTGTGGTTGTGGACAGGCTCTTCTTTCTTGCAAAAAATGCCTTTTGACTATGAGCCATGCACAATATTTCAGAGATCTAATGTTTTGTTGTTAAAAGATAAAAAGTTTACATTTGTTATCCTTTGATAAGTAGTTAGTTAGTAGCTATATGTCTGCCACAGGGCATGTTTAATTTTTTTTTTTTCCACATTATGCTGAGAGGCTAAGAGAAGAGTTTATTTTTAATTTTTTATTGTAATGTTATATGTTACAAAATATGGTAGTTATCTGATTTCTTATCAGAAAATTATGCTCTGTGAAGTTGATGTTGCACTTTTGTTAAACCTGGGGTTTAAAGCTTGAAATTGTTGAATAACAGCGCCTCATTTACTTGCATTTTAACTCTGAGGACAATCACAGCAATAAATTTGCACTTTTGACAATATATCTGATGTCCCAGTCATATTTAAGTGATTGGGGAAAAAAATCGAAAATCGATCGAAACTTGAATTTTTCTTTTAAAAACGGAGATTTTTATTTTAGGCAAATCGCCCAGCCCTAAAACCTTACAACACATTTAACACCTTTACAACAATTCAACCCCTTACAACACATTTAGCACTTTTACAACACATTTAGCACTTTACAACACATTAAGCACTTTACAACACATTCAGCACTTTACAACACATTTAGCACATTACAAACATTCATCAACTTTTACAACCACATTCAGCAACTTTACCAACACATTTAGCACTTTACAACAAATTCAACACCTTAAACAATTCAACACCTTACAACACCTTCTTACTTCCTTTCTTCCCCTTCTTCTCTTCTTCCTCTTCTTCCTCTTCTTCCCCTTCTTCCCTTCTTCCCTTTCTTCCTTTCTTTCCTCTTCTTCCTCTTTTCCCCTTCTTTCTCTTCTCTCTTTTCATCTCCTCCGTTCTCTTCTTTCTCTTTCTTTCTCTTCTTTCTCATTTTCTCTTCTTCCTCTTCTTCCTCTTCTTCCTCTTCTTCCCCTTCTTCCTCTTCTTCTCTTCTTTCCCCTTTTTCCTCCTTCTTCATCCCTTTCTTCCCTTTCTTCTTCTTCCTCCTCCTCTTCCTTCTTCTTTCCTCTTCTTCCCTTTTCTTTCTTCTTCCTTCTTTCTTCCCCTTCCTCTTCCTTCTTTCATCCCTAACCCTTCCAACATTTGCAGCACTCACAATGGAGTTTCAGCCATTGTACCATTTTAGTTGAGTGGCTGCATAGACTATGCAGCCACTATATGCTCTCTATGTTTATTGAGTGGCTGCATTGACTATGCAGCCACCTATATGCTCTCCTACTGTTTATTCTTCTTCCACTTCCGCCAGATTTTGGCACTTCTCAACTCTTCAACGCTTTCACCAAATTCATACAATTATACATCGTAACCGAACGGCTTACACCGTTCATTATTGCTATTAACTTTTCACACTTCCCCTTTAGCACTTTTTCAGATATTCACAAAGTCATGCACTTTTTCCCATAGACTTACATTGGACCAGTTAACAACAGATTACTCCCCATACAAACCACATTACCACATAACACAATTCAATCCACAGTACAATACAATACAGCACTTACTACAACTTACAGCACTTTACAACACAATTTAGCACTTTAACAATACATTCAAACCATACACACTTACAGCACCTTACAACACATTTTAGCACTTTACAACAAATTCAACACATTTAGCATTTTACAACACATTTCAACCCCTTAAAAACAAATTCAATACCTTACAACACATTTTAGCACTTTACACACATTTAGCAACTTTACAAACAAATCAACACCTTAAAAACACATTAGCACTATACAACAAATTCAACACCTTTTCAACACAATTGCACTTTTACAACGTATTTAGCACTTTACAAACACTTTCAGTCCCTTACAACACATTCTTCTTACTTCTCCTTCATCTTTCCCTTCTTCCCCTTCTTCCTCTTCTTCCTCATCTTCCTGTTCTTCCGCCTTCTTCCTCATTCTTTCCCCATCTTCTCTTCTTCCTTTCTTCCCCTTCTTCCTTCAATTCCTGTCTTCCCCTTCTTCCTTTCTTCCCCTTTTTTCTCATCTTCTCTTCTTCCCCTTCTTTCCTCTTCTTCCTGTTCTCCTCTTCTTTCCCTTTTTCCTCTTCTTCCCCTTCTTCCTCTCTCTTCCCCTTTCTTCCTCATCTTCCTCTTCTTCCCCTTTTTCCTCTTCTTGCTCTTCTTCCTCTTCTTCCCTTTTCCTCTTCTTCCCCTTCTTCCTTTCGTCCTCTTCTTCTCTTCTTCCCCCTTTTCCTCTTCTTACCCTTCTTCTCATCTTCTCCTTCTCTTTCCTTCTTTCTTCTTCCTCCTCCCTCTTCCTTCTTCGTCTTTCTCTTCTTCCCTTTTCTTTCTTCTTCTTCTTCTTCCTTCTTCATCCCCTAACCCTTTCCAAACATCTATGCATCCATCACCAATGGCTTCAGCCATTGTACCATTTCTAGTTCTTCTATTCCACTTCGCCTGATTTTGCACTTTTCAACTCTTCAACGGCTTTCACCAAATTCAACAAATTTTACATCGTTTCGACCGGCTTCACCGTCTTCATTATTGCTATTACTATTACACTTCCACCTTTGGCACTTTTTCAGATATAACAAAAGTTCAAGCTCTTTTTCCCATGACTTACATTGGCAGTACACCAGATTACTCCCATACAACCCAACATTACCACACTAACAATCATCACCCGACAGATACAAATACATTTAAACATCTTACAACATTACAGACACCTTACAAACATTTAGCACTTTTTACAACAAATTAAACACGTACAACACATTTAGCACTTTACAACAAATTCCAAATACCTTAAAAAACACATTAGACTTTACACACAAATTCACACCTTACAACCACATTCAGCACCTTACAACAAATTCAAACACCTTACATAGGGTGGGCAAAAATCGGATTTAACGATTTATCGTTTTGTAGCATAAAGGATTTTTATTTGCAAACTCGAGTTTTTGTTTCACCAAATTCTTTTTTCTGAGTTTTTGCGTTTCCGGCCGCCACTGATCGTGGGTACCGTACAGAGTCCGTTGTCTGTTGAGCTGATTACACAGCCTCTCCGTTCTAGATAGCGGTGATGTAAACTAGACCCCATCCCACAGCTGTTCAAAACAAGAAGGGCAGCGAGTAGTAGAGCAGGGGTGGTTTCCCAAAGTCTTTAGCCGCGACCCACATCATAAATGCCCTGCTAACCCTCCTCAGCAGAAGTGGAGCGCATTTTCTTGCGGCTCTCGCCCCTCACAGTTCTTCCTACCGCGGTAAAGTGGGCGCGGCTTTCCGGGACGTCAGCGGTTAAAGAGGTCCGCACATTAAAAGCGGGCGGCCGCTTTTGCTGTTACTTTATGCGGTTCATCCCGGGGCGGCTTCTCTTTCCATAGTTACTGTCAGTAAAGGCATAGACGGCCACCCGCTTTTAATGTGCGGACCCTCTTACTTTGACTCGAAAAGCCGGGCCTTTTAACGCGCTGATCTACCGCTGTCCTTTCTCCCTCCTTTGCCCCTCTCTCCTCTCTTCGCACCAATCAGCCTGACCCCTGATAACAAGTGACTTTTCTTCCCTCCTCTGCCCTCTCTCCCTCCTCTGCCCTCTCTCATCCCGCTTCCTCTCCTCCTCCGCTGCCTCTCTCCCTCCGCTGCCCTCTCTCCCTCTCGCTGCCCTCTTCCCTCGCTGCTCTCTCCTCCCCTCCGCTGCCCTCTCTCCCTCGCCCCTGCCCTCTCTCCCTCCGCTGCCCTCTCTCTCTCCTTCTGCCCTCTCTCCCTTCCGCTCCCGTGACTCTCTCCCTCCTCTGCCCTCTCTCCCTCCCGCTTGCCCTCTCTCCCTCGCTGCCCTATCTCCCTCCGCTGCCCTCTCTCCCTACCGCTGGCCTCTCTTCCTCCTCCTGCCCTTCTCTCCCTACTCTGCCCTCTCTCCTCTCTGCCCTCTCTCCCTCTCTTCGCACCATCTGCCTGACACATATACAAGTGACTTTTCTCCCCTCCGGGGTTTTCTGTTGTTGTGGATATTAACCACGTTTCATTTTAAAGCAGGTATTTTTTTTTGTAGCTCAAACACCTTTTGTTTTAGGCAAACAACAGTAGGACACGCTTGTCCGCTGCGCATGATGTGAGCTGTGTTACGCTGATGATTTTGATTGGACGCTTGCAATGAACGGGACAAAATTACTAACGTTATTAAAATATATTATGTCTCCATACTCAATTTTACAAGTAGTCCGTTTGAATTCTAATCAAATGCTAAATAAATATTATGGGCTTTATATGTTGCTCAAAAAAAATAAAAAATCTTTTTTTTTGTTTGTGTAGAAATCATCATGCTGACCCCCCCAGGGGTTCCCGCGACCCCCCGGGGGGTTTTAACAGATGGGGGGATTGGTAAATGTATTAGATGCGAGGTACAGTACGTTGTCCCCAGTCGCAAAGTATTTCGCCGTTGTAGCGCTGCCTCACCTGTACAATAAATCGTGAAAAAGATCCGCGGTGAGCTGGGGGAGATGTACGTTTTACTCAGCCACCTCGGACCTGGATGGTTGTGTGACAGGCTCATCTTTCTCTGCAAAAAATGATTAGAATGTGCAGCACAATATTTCAGGAGATCTAATGTTTTGTTGTTAAACGATATAAAGTTTAATTTGTTTATCCTGTGGATAAGTAGTTAGTTAGTAGCTATATGTCTGCACAGGCATGTTTAATTTTTTTTATATTCACATTATGCTGGATGAGGCTAAGAGAAGAGTTTATTTTATTTTTGTATTGTAAGGTTATATGTTACAAAAATATTGTAGGTATCTGATTTCTTAATCAGAAAATTTAAGTACTGCTGAAGTTGATGTCTGCACTTTTGCTTAACCTGGTTAAAGCTTGAAATTGTTGGAATAACAGAGCTTCTCATTACTTGGCTTTTTAACTCTTGAGGACAATCACCAGCAATAAATTTGCACTTTTGACAATATATCTGAAGTTCTCCAGTCATTTTTAAGGCATTGGGGAAAAAAAATCGAAAATTCGATCGAACTTTGAATTTTTCTTTTTAAAAATCGGAGATTTTTTTTTTAGGCAAAATCGCCCAGCCTAACCTTTACAAACTTTTAGCACTTTCAACACATTCGACACCTTACAACACATTTAGCACTTTAAAACATTTAGCACTTTAACAAACATTAAGCACTTACAACACATTCAGCACTTTCACAAACATTTTTAGCACTTTTCCAACACTTCATCACTTTAAACACATTCAGCACTTTACAAACACATTTGCACTTTACATCAAATTCACACCTTACAACAATTTCAACACCTTACAACACCATCTTACTTCCTCTTTTCCCCTTCTTCCTCTTCTTCCTCTTCTTCCTCTTCTTCCCCTTCTTCCCCTTCTTTCCCTTCTTTCCTCTTATTCCTCTTCTTCCTCTTTTCACCTTCTTTTCTCTTCTCTCTTTTCCTCCTCCTCCGTTCTCTCTTTCTATCTTCTCTTCTTTCTTTCTTTCTCTTCTTCCTCTTCTTCCTCTTCTTCCTCTTCTTCCCCTTCTTCTCTTCTCCTCTTATTTCCCCTTTTTCCTCTTCTTCTTCCCTTCTTCCTTTCTTCTTCTTCTCTCCTCTTCCTTCTTCTTTCCTCTTCTTCCCTTTTCTTACTTCCTTCTTCTTCTTCCCCTTCCTTTCTTCTTCTTATTCCCTAAACCCTTCCAACATCTATGCAGCACTCACAATGGCTTTCAGCCATTGTACCATTTCTAGTTGAGTGGCTGCATAGGAACTTATGCAAGCCCACTTTATGCGCTCCTACTGTTTAGTGAGTGGCTGCATTGACTATGCGCCACTATATGCTCTCCTACTGTTTATTCTCTTCCACTTCCGCCTGATTTTTGGCACTTTTCAACTCTTCAACGCTTTCACCAAATTCAACAAATTTATACATCGTTTACGATCGGCTTACCCGTCTCATTATTGCTCTATTACTTTTCACCACTTCCTCCTTTAGCACTTTTTCAGATGATTATCAACAAGTTCAAGCACTATTTCCCCTAGACTTACATTGGGACCAGTTACAACAGATTTACTCCCCATACAACACATTACCACACTAACAATTCATTCCACAGGTACAATACATTACAGCATCTTACAACACATACAGCACCTTACAACACATTTTAGCACTTTACAACACATTCAACACCTTACAACACTTTTACAGCACCATACAACCCTTTCGCACTTATACAACAATTCAAACAATTATCATTAAAAAACACATTCACACACCTTAAACCAAATTCATACCATTACAACACATTTAGCACTTTACAACACATTTATACTTTACAACAAATTCAACACCTAAAAACAACATTTCGCACTTTACAACAAAATCAACACTTTCAAACACATTAAGCACTTAACAAGTATATAGCACTTTACAAACTTTCAGTCCCTTACACAATTCTTCTTACATCTTCCTCTTCTTTCCCTTCTTCCCCTTCTTCCTCTTCTTCCCTCATCTTCTGTGTTTCTTCCCTTCTTCCTCTTCTTCCCCTTCTTCCTCTTCTTCCTCTACTTCCCTTTCTTCTCTCTTTTCCTGTATTCCCCTTCTTCTCTTCTTCCCCTTCTTCCTCTTCTTCTCTGTCTTCCCTTTTCCCTCTTCTTCTGTTCTTCTCTTCTTTCCTTTTTCCTTTCTTCCCCTTCTTCTCTTCTTCCCCTTCTTCCACTTCTTCCTCTTCTTCCCCTTTTTCCTCTTATTGCTCTTCTTCCTCTTATTCCCCTTTTTACCTCTTCTTCCCCTTCTTCTCTTCTTCCTCTCTACCTCTTCTTCCCCTTTTCCTTTCTTACCCTTCTTCCTCTTCTTCTCTTCTTCCCCTTATTCTTCTTCCTCTCCTCTTCTTCTTCGTCTTTCCTCTTTTCCTTTTCTTCTTCTTCCTTCTTCGTCCTTCTTCATCCCTAACCCTTCATAACTTCTATGCAAGCCACTACAATGGCTTCAGCCATTGTTTCCTTTTCTAGTTCTTCTTCACTTCCGCAGATTTTGGCACTTTTCAACTCTCAACGCTTTCACCAAATTCAACAATTATAATCGTTACGACCGGCTCACCGTCTCATTATTGCTATTACTTTTCCAACTTCCACCTTTAGCACTTTTTCAGATATTAACAAAAGTGCAAGCACTTTTTCCCATAGACGTACATTGGACCAGTACAACAGATTTACTCCCCATACAAAACATTACCACACTAACAATTCATCACCACCAGATCAATACATTTACAACATGCTTACAACCACTTACTGCACCTTACCAACACATTTAGACTTTAAACAAATTCAACACCGTACAAACACCATTTAGCACTTTACAACATATTCAACACCTTACAACACATTTGCACTTTACAACTAAATTCAACACCTAACAACACTTTTCAGCACCTTACAACAAATTCACCACCTTTCATAGGGACTGGGCAAAAAATCGATTTAATCGATTTATCGATTTTGTTAGCTTAAAAGGATTTTTTATTTTGCAAACTCGAGTTTTTTTTTCACCAATTTTTTTCTGAGTTTTTTGCGTTTCGTCCTAGTGGGTTACCGGTAGAGCGTTATGAGACAAGCCCCTCCGCGCGTAACACAAGTCAAAAACTATGAATGGCAGCGTGTAGTAGAGCCAGGGGTTCCCCCAAAGTCTTTAGCCCGACCCCCATCATAAATGCCCTGCTACCCCCTCCTCAGCAAGAAGTGGAGCGCATTTCTTGCGGCTCGCCCTCACTGTTATCCTTACCGCGGTAAAGTGGGCCGGCTTTTCCGGAGTCAGCGGTAAAGAGGTCCGCACAATAAAAAGCGGGCGGTCCGCTTTCTGCTGTTACTTTATGCGTTCATCCCGCGGCTTCTCTTTCCAAAGTTAATGTCAGTAAAGGCATAGACCGGCCACCCGCTTTTAATGTGAGGAATCTTTCCATTTGACTCCGAAAAAGCCGGGCCTCTTTAAACGCGCTGTTTCTACCGCTGTCCGTTCTCCCTCTTTGCCCTTCTCCTCTCTTCGCACCATCAGCCTGACCCCCAGATACAAGTGACTTTTCTCTCCTCCTCTGCCCTCTCTCCCTCCTTCTGCCCTCTGCTCCTCCGCTGCCTCTCTCCCTCCCCCGCTGCCCTCTCTCCCTCGCTGCCTCTCTCCTCCGCTGCCCTCTCTCCCTCCGCTGCCCTTCTCTCCCTCCCGCTGCCCTCTCTCCCTCCTCTGCCCTCTCTCTTTTTTTATTTTTGCCTCCCGCTGCCCTATCTCCCTCCTCTCTTGGGGGGCCCTCTCTCCCTCCGCTGCCCTCTCTCCCACCCTCTGCCCTCTCTCCTCCCTCCGCTGCCCTCTCTTCCTCCGCTGACCCTCTTCTCCCTCCGCTGCCCTCTCTCCTCCGCTGGCTCTCTTCCTCCGCTGCCTCTCTCCATCCTCTGCCCCTCTCTCCCTTCCTCTGCCTCTCTCCCTCTCTGCACCATCAGCCTGACCCCTGATAAAGTGTACTTTTTCCCCCTCCGGGGTTTTCTGTTTGTGGATATTAACCACGTTTCATTTTTAAAGCAGGTATTATTTATTTGTAGCCTCCAAACTCTTTAGTTTCTAGCAACAACAGTAGGACCACGCTTTGTCGGCTGCGCATGATGTGAGCTGTGTTACGTGATGATTTTGATTGGACGCTGCAATGACTGGGGACAAAATTACTAACGTCTATTTAAAAATATTTTATAGTCTCCCAACACAATTTATCAAGAAGTCCTTTTGAATCAAATCAAATGCTAAATAAATATTTAAGGGCTTTATATTTGCTCAAAAAAAAAAAAAAATCTTTTTTTTTTTTTGTTTGTGTAGAAATCATCATGCGACCCCCCCAGGGTGTTCCCGCGACCCACGGGTGGGGTTTTAACAGGGGGGGCTTGTTAAAGGTATTAGATGCGAGGTACAGTACGTTTTGTGTCCAGTCGAAGTATTCGCCGATTGTTGCGCTGCCTCACCTGTACAAGACAACTCGTGAAAAGATCCGCGGTGAGCGGGGGGTGATGACGTTTTACTCAGCCACCACGGACCTGTGTGGTGTGGACAGGCTCATCTTTTTGCAAAAAATGCTTTTAGAATGAGCATGCACAATATTTCAGAGTTCTAATGTTTTGTTTGGTTTTAAAGACAATAGTTTACTTTTGTTTTATCCTTTCGATATGTAGTAGTTAGTAGCAATATGTTGCCACATGCTTGTTTAATTTTTTTTATATTCACATTATGCTAGAGAGGCTAAGAGTAGAGTTTATTTTATTTTTATTGTATGTTATATGTTACAAAATATGTTAAGTTATCTGAATTCGTTAATCAGAAAATTTAAGCTACTGTGAAGTTGATGTTGCTCTTTGCTTACACTGGGTCAAGTTAATAAGCTTGAAATGTTGAATAACAGAGCCACATTTATTGCATTTTACTATGAGGGACAATCACAGCAATTAAAATTTGCACTTTTGGACAACTATATTGGATGTCTCCAGTTATTTTTTTTTTAAGTGCTCTTGGGGAAAAAAAATCGGAAAATCGAATCGAAACTTGAATTTTTTCTTTTAAAAATCGGCGAGTTTTTTTTTAGGCAAATGCCCAGCCCTAACTTACAAACACATTTAGCACTTTACAACACATTCAACACCTTACACACATTTAGCACTTTACAACACATTTGCACTTTACAACAATTCCGCACTTTACAAACACATTCAGCACTTTACAACAACATTAGCACTTTACAACACATTCAGCACTTTTACAACACATTCAGCACTTTACAAACATTTAGCACTTTACAACAAAATCAACACCTTACAACAAAATTCAACACCTTACAAAACCTTCTTACTTCCTCTTTTCCCCTTCTTCCTCTTCTTCCATTTCTTCCTCTCTTCCCCTCTTCCCCTTCTTCACCTTCTTCCCTCTTCTTTCTCTTTTCTTCTTCTTCCCCTTCTTTCTCTTCTCTCTTTTCCATCCTCCTCCGTTCTTTCTTTCTCTTCCTTTCTCTTCTTTTCTCTTCTTTCTCTTCTCCTCTTCTTCCTCTTCTTCCTCTTCTTCCCTTCTTCCTCTTCTTCCTCTTCTTCCCCTTTTTCCTCTTCTTCTTCCCCTTCTCCCTTTCTTTTCTTCCCTCCTCCTCTTCCTTCTTCTTTCACTTTTCTTCCCTTTTCTTTCTTCTTCCTTCTTCTTCCCCTTTCCTCTTCCTTCTTCATCTAACCCTATCAACATCTATGCAGCCACTCACAATGGCTTCAGCATTGTACCATTTCTAGTTGGAGTGGCTGCATAGATATGCAGCCACTATTGCTTCCCTACGTGTTTATTGAGTGGCTGCATAGACTATGCAGCCACTATTAGCTCTCCCTAATGTTTATTCTTTCTCTCACTTCCGAGATGTTGGCACTTTTCAACTCTTCAACGCTTCACCAAATTCAACAAAATTATACATCGTTACGAACGGCGTCACCGTCTTCATTATTGCTATTACTTTTCACATTCACCTTTAGCACTTTTTCAGATATTAACAAATGTTCAGCACTTTTTCCCATAGACTTACATTGGACCCGTACCACCAGTATTACTCCCATACAACACATTACCACACTACCAATACATACCACACGATAGAATACAATACATCATCTTACAAACTAACAGCACCTCTACAACACATTCGCACTTTACAACACATTTCAACACCTTACAACACTTACTGCACCTTACAACACATTTAGCACTTTCAACAAATTCAACTCATTTAGCATTTTACAACACATCAAACACCTTAAACAACTTCTATAACCTTACAACACATTTTAGCATTTACAACACATTTAGCACCCTTTACAACAATTTACACCTTAAACACATTTAGCACTTTACAACAAATTCAACACCTTTCAACACATTTAGGCACTTTACAACGTATTTAGCACTTTAACAAACACATTCAGTCCCTTTACACAACACATTCTTCATACTTCTTCCTATTCTTTCCCTTCTTCCCTTCTTCCTCTTCTCCTCATCATCTGTTCTTCCCTTCTTCATCTTCTTCCCCTTCTTCCTATTCTTCCTCTTCTTCCCTTCTTCCTCATCTTCATGTACATTCCCCTTCTTCTCTTCTTCCCTTCTACTCTTCTTCCTCTTCTTCCCTTATTCCTCTTCTTACTGTTCTTCCTCTTCTTTCCCTTTTCCTCTTTTCCTTCTTCCTCTTCTTCCCCTTCTTCCTTTCTTCTCTTCTTCCCCTTTTTCCTTTCTTGCTCTTCTTCCTCTTCTTCCCTTTTTTCCTTTCATCCCCTTCTTCCCTCTTTTCTTCTTTCTTCCTCTTCTTCCCCTTTTCCTCTTTTCTTTACCTTCTTCTCTTCTTCTCCTTCTTCCCTTCTTCATTCTTCTTACTCCTCTTCCTTCTTCGTCTTTCCTCTTCTTACCTTTTCTTTTCTTCTTCCTGTTCTTCCAACTTCATCCCTAACCCTTCCAACATCTATGCAGCCACTCACAATGGCTTCAGACATTGTACCTTTTCTAGTTCTTCTTCCACTTCCGCCAGATTTTGGCACTTTCAACTCTTCAACGCTTTTCACCAAATACAACAAATTTATAAATCGTTCCGACCGGCTTCACGTTCTCATTTATTGCGATTAATTTTCACACTTCCACCTTTTAGCACTTTTTCAGATATTACAAAACGTTCAAGACTTTTCCCATAGACTTACATTGGACCAGTACAACAGATTACTCCCCATACAAACACATTACCACTACAATTCATCACCACAGATACAATACATTACACATCTTACAACACTTAAGCACCTTACAAACATTTAGCACTTTACAACAAATTCAACACCGTATACACACATTAGCCACTTTACAACATATTCAAACTCCCTTACAAACACATTTAGCACTTTACAACAATAATTATCACCTTTAAAAACACATTCAGCACCTTACAACAAATTCAACACGTTACATAGGGTGGGCACAATAAAATCGATTTTAATCGATTTATCGGATTTTGTAGCTTAAATGGATTTTTATTTGCAAACTCGAGTTTTTTTTTTTCACCCAAATTTTTTTTCTGAGTTTTTGGTTTCGTCCTTGTTGGGTTACCGTAGAGCGTTATGAGCCAGCCCCTCCGCCGCGTAAAACAGTCAAACATGAATGGCAGCGTGTAGTAGAGCAGGGGTTCCCAAAGTCTTTAGCCTCGCGGGGACCCCCCCCCCATCATAAATGCCCTGCCTAACCCTCCTCTGCAGATGTGGAGCGCATTTCTTGCGGCTCGCACGCACTGTTCTTCCTTACCGCGGTAAAGTGGGCCGGCTTTCGGAGTCAGCGTAAAGAGGTCCGCACAATTATAAGCGGGCGGCCGCTTTTCTGCTGTTACTTTATGCGGTTAATCCCCGCGGCTTCTCTTTCCTACAGTTACTGTCAGTAAAGGGCATAGGACCGGCCACACGCTTTTTTAATGTGCGGACTCTTTACCTCTGACTCCGAAAAAGCCGGGCCTCTTTAACGCGCTGTTCTACCGCACGTGTCCTTTCTCCCTCCTTTGCCCTCTCTCCCTCTCTTCGCACCATTCAGCGCTGACCCCTGATACAGTGACTGTTCTCTTCCCTGCCTCTGCCTCTCCCTCCTCTGCCCTCTCTCCCTCCGCTGCCCTCTCTCCCTCCGCTGCCCTCTCTCCCTCCCGCTGCCTCTCTCCCTCCGCTGCCCTCTCTCCCTATCCCCCGCTGCGCTCTCTCCCTCCGCTTGCCTCTCTCCCTCCTCTGCCTCCTCTCCCTCCGCCTGCCCTCTCTCCCCTCCTCTGCCCTCTCTCCCTCCCCGCCCGCTGCCCTCTCTCCCTCCTCTGCCCTCCTCTCCCTGTCCGTGCCCTCTCTCCTCCCGCTGCCCTCTCTCCCTACCCCGCTGCCCTCTCTCCCTCCGCTGGCCGCTTATTTCTCCGCTGCCTCTTCCTCTCTCTGCACTCTCTCCCTCCTCTGCCCTCTCTCCCTCTCTTCGCACCATCAGCATGACCCTGATAACAAGTTGACTTTTCTCCCTCCGGTGGATTTTGTGGTGGATATTAAACACGTTTCATTTAAAGCAGGTATTTATTTATTTGTAGCCTCCAACACCTTTTGTTTTGCAAACAACCAGTAGGACACGCTTTGTCGCTGCGCATGATGTGTGCTGTGTTACGTGATGATTTTGATTGACGTTGCAATGACTGGGACCAAAATTACTTAAACGTTATTAACAAATATATTATAGTCTCAAACTCAATTTAACAAGTAGGTCCTTTTGAATCAAATCAAATGCTAAATATTTATGTAAGGGCTTTATATTTGCTCAAAAAAAAAAAAAAATCTTTTTTTTTTGTCTTGTGTTGAAATCTTCATGCGGGGACCCCCCCAGGGGGTCCCGCGACCCCCCGGGGGGGTTTTATAACAGGGGGGGGTTGTTAAAAGTATTTGATGCGAGGTACAGTACGGTGTCCCAGTCGCTGTATTTCGCCGATGTAGCGCTGGCCTCACCTTGTTACATTACAACTCGTTGAAAAGATCGCGGTTGAGCTGGGGGAGATGACGTTTTTCTCAGCCACCACGGACTGTGGTTGTGACAGGCTCATCTTTTCTTGCAAAAAATGCTTAGTATGAGCATGCACAATATTTCAGAGATCTTAATGTTTTGTTGTTAAAGATAAAAGTTTAACATTTGTTTTATCTTGAAATGTAGTTAGTTAGTAGCTATATGTTGCCACAGGCAGGTGTTAATTTTTTTATATTCACATTATGCTGAGAGGCCTAAGAGAAGTGTTTATTTTATTTTTTTATTGTATGTTATATGTTACAAATTATGTTGTTATCTGATTTTCTTAATCAGAAAATTTAAAGCTACTGTGAAGTTTGATGTTTCAACTTTTGCTTAAACCTGGTTTAAGCTTGAAATTGTTGAAATAACAGAGCCCCTCATTACTTGCATTTTAACTCTTTGAGGACAATCACACGCAATAAATTTGCCACTTTTGACAATATATCTGATGTTCTCCAGTCATTTTTAAAAAAATTCCATAAAAAAAAAAATAAAATAATTAAACTTTAGTTTACTAGTTGCATTGTGGGAAAAAAAAATCGAAAATCGAATCGAAACTTGAATTTTTCTTTTTAACAAATCGGAGATTTTTTTTTAGGCAAAATCGGCCAGCCCTAACTTACAACACATTTAGCACTTTACAACACATTCAACACTTACAAACACATTTGCACTTTACAACACATTTAGCACTTTACAACACATTAAGCACTTTTACAAACAACAGCACTTTACAACACATATGCACTTACAACACATTCAAGCATCTTTTACAACACCCCATTCAGCACTTTACAACAACATTTAGCACTTTACAACAAAATTAACACACTTACAACAAATCGAGACACCTTACAACAACCTTCTTACTTCCTCTTCTTCCCCTTCTTCCTTTCTTCCTCTCTTCCTCTTCTTCCCTTCTTCCCCTTTCTTCCCCTTCTTCCTCTTCTTCTCTTCATTCCTCTTCTCTCCCTTTCTTTCTCTTCTCTCTTTTCCTCTCCTCGTTCTCTTCTTTCTCTTCCTTTCTCCTCTTTCTCTTTCTTTCTCTTCTTCCTATTCTTCCTATTCTTCCCTCTTTTCCCCTTCATCCTCTTCTGCTCTTCTTCCTTTTCCTCTTCTTCTTCCCCTTTCTTCCCTTTCTTTCTTCTTCCTCTCCTCTTCCTTCTTCTGTCCTTTTTCCCTTTTCTTTCTTCTTCCTTCTTCTTCCCCTTCTCTTCCTTCTTCATCCCTAAACCCTCCAACATTCTATGCAGCCACTCACTATGGGCTTAGCCATTTGTTCCATTTCTAGTTGAGTGGCTGCATAGGACTATGCAGCCACTATATGCCTCTCCTACTGTTTTTTTGAGTGGGCTGCTAGACTATGCAAGCATCTATATGCCTCCTACGGTTTATTCTTCTTCCACTTCCGCAAGATTTTGGCACTTTTCAACTCTTCAACGCTTTCACAAATTCAACATAATTATACATCGTACGAACGGCTTCACCGTCTCATTATTACTTTACTTTTTCACATTCCACCTTTTATTTTTTTATTAAACACTTTTTTCAGATATTAACAAAAGTTCTCGCACTTTTTCCCATAGACATACATTGGACCAGACAACAGATTACTCCCCATACAAAACATTACCCACTAACAATTCATTACCACAGATACAAATACATTACAGCTTCTTACAAGCACTACTAGCACTTACAACACATTTAGCAACTTTACCACACATTCAAACACCTTACAACACTTACAAGCACTTACAACACAATATATATCACTTAACAACACATACAACACCATCTCAATTAACCACACATATCCAACTTACACACAACATTCAATCACTAACAACACATTTCGGCACTTTCAACACATTTATCACTTTACAACAACTTTCAACACCTTTAAAACAATTTAGCACTTATACAACAAATTTCAACACCTTTTCACACATTTAGCACTTTACACGTACTATTCACTTAACACACTTTCATTTCCTTTACAACACATTCTTCTTACATTTCCTCTTCTTTCCTTCTTCCCCTTTTTCCTCTTCATCCTCCTCTACACTGATTTCCCCTTCTTCCTCTTCTTCCCCTTCTTCTCTCTTCTTCTCTTCTACCCCTTCTTCCTCATCTTCCTGTACTTCCCCTTCTTCCTTTCTCCCACTTCTTTCCTCTTTTCCTCTTCTTCCCTTCTCCCTCTTCTTCACTGTTCTTCCTCTTCTTTTCCCTTTTTCCTCTTCTTCCCCTTCTTCTCTTCTTCCCCTTCATCCTCTTCTTCCTCTTCTTCCCCTTTTTCCTCTTCTTGCTCTTCTTCCTCTTCTTCCCCTTTTTCCTCTTCTTCCCCTTCTTCCTCTGTTTTCCTCTTCTTTCCTCTTCATCCCCTTTTCCTCATCTTCCCCTTCTTCCTCTTTTTCTCCTTCTTCCCCTTCTTCTTCTTCTCTCCTTCTTCCTTCTTGTCTTTCCTCTTCTTCCCTTTTTTTCTTCTCCTTCTTCTTCCTTCTTCATCCCTAACCCTTCCAACATCTATGCAGCCACTCACCATGGCTCAGCCATTGTACCATTTCTAGTTCTTCTTCCACTTCGCCAGATTTTGGTTCGGCTCTTTTCAACTCTTCAACGCCTTTCACCAAATTCAACCAAAATTTTAACATCGTTCGACCGGCTCACGTCTCAATTATTGCTATTACTTTTCACATTCCACCTTTAGCACTTTTTCAGAATTAACAAAAGTTCAAGCACTTTTTCCATAGATCTTTACATTGGACCAGTACAACAGATTACTTCCCAATACAACACATTACCACACTAACCCCCAAAAAAAAAAAAATTCAATCACCAACAGATTCAATTACATTACAACATCTTACAACACTTTACCGAACCTTAACAACACATTTAGGCACTTTACAACAAATTCAAAACCGTACAACACCATTTTAGCACTTTACAACATATTCAAACACCTTACAACACATTTAGCTCTTTACAACAAATTAAACACCTTACAACTCATTCAGCACGCTTACTACATTTCAACACCTTACATAGGGCTGGGCAAAAAATCGATATTTAATCGATTTTATCGATTTTGTAGCTTAAAAGGATTTTTATTTTGCAAAACTGAGTTTTTTTTTCACAAATTTTTTTCTGAGTTTTTTGCGTGTCGTCCTTGTGGGTTACGTTAGAGCGTTATGGAGCATCCCCTCTCCGCCGCGTAAACACAGTCAATCAAGAATGGCGCGTTGTCTAGTAGTGCAGGGTGTTCCCAAAGTTTTAGCCCGCGACCCCCTTCATTAAATGCCCTGCTAACCTCCTCAGCAGAAGTGGAGCGCATTTTCTTGCGGCTCGCCGCTCACTGTTCTCCTACCGCGGTAAAGTGGGGCCGGCTTTCGGAGTCAGCGGTTAAAGAGGTCCGGCAATAAAAGCGGCGGCGCTTTCTGTGTTACTTAGGCGGTTCATCCCCGCAGGCTTCTCTTTCCAAAAGTTTACTGGTCAGTAAAGGCATAGACCGGCCACCCGCTTTTAATTTGCGGACCTCTTTACCTTTGGACTCCGAAGAAAAGCCGGGCCTCTTTAACGCGTGTTCTTCCGCTTTCCTT
This sequence comes from Knipowitschia caucasica, assembly GCA_964034765.1. Lineage (NCBI taxonomy): Eukaryota > Metazoa > Chordata > Actinopteri > Gobiiformes > Gobiidae > Knipowitschia > Knipowitschia caucasica. The sequence goes on along the minus strand of OZ035832.1, from coordinate 19,080,471 downwards.
TCTCCCTCCTTTCCCTCTCTCCCTCTCTTCGCCACCATCAGCCTGACCCCTGTAAAAGTGACTTTTCCTCTCCCTCTCTGCCCTCTCTCCTCCTTGCCCTCTCTCCTCCGCTGCCCTCTCTCCCTACGCTGCCCTTCTCTCCATCCGCTGCCCTCTCTCCTCCGATTGCCTCTCTTCTCCGCTGCCCCTCTCTCCCTCTTCCCCCGCCTGCACTCTCTTTTTCCCTCCTCTGCCCTCTCTCCCTCCGCTGCCCTCTCGCCTCCTCTGTCCCTCTCTCCCTCCCCGCTGCCCCTCTCCTCCCCTCTGCCCTCTTCTCCCTCGCTGCCCTCTCTCCCTCCGGACTGCCCTCTCTCCCTCCGTGCCCTCTCTCCATCCCCCCGCTGGCCTCTCTTCCTCCGCTGCCCTCTCTCCCTCCTCTGCCCTCTCTCCCTCCCTCTGGACCTCTCTCCCTCTCTTTCGCACCATCAGCTGTCCCCTGATACAAAAGTGACTTTTCTCCCCCTCCGGGGGTTTTCTGTTGTTGGATATTAACCACGTTTCATTTTAAAGAGGTCTTATTTATTTGTAGCCTCCAAACACCGTTAGTTTTAGTCAAACACAGTAGGGACACGCTTTGTCGCTGCGGGCATGATTGTGAGCTGTGTTACGTGATGATTTTGATTGACGCTGCAGATGACTGGGGACAAAATTACTAACGTATTAAAATATATTATAGTCTCCAAACCTATTTAACAAGTAGTCTTTGAATCAAATCAGAAATGCTAAAATAAATATTAAGGGCTTTATTATTTGCTCAAAAAAAAAAAAAATCTTTTTTTTTTTGTTTCTGTGTAGAAATCAGCATGCGTCCCCCCCAGAGGGTTCCCGCGACCCCCGGGGGGGTTTTAACAGGGGGGGGCTTGTTAAAAGTATTCGATGCGAGGTTAAGTACGTTGTCCCCAGTCCGCAAGTATTTCGCCGATGTAGCGATGTGCCTCACCTGTGCAATGACAAACTCGTGAAAAGTCCGCGGGAGCTGGGGGGAGGAGATCGACGTTGTACTACAGCCACCACGGGACCTGTGTGGTTGTGGACAGGCTATCTTTCTTGCAAAAATGCTTAGAAGAGCATGCACAATATTTCAAGAGATCTATTGTTTTGTTGTTAAAGATAAGTTTACATTTGTTTATCCTTTGATAAGTAGTTAGTGAGTAGCCTATATGTCTGCCAACAGGCATGTTTACTTTTTTTTATATTCACATTATGCTGAGAGGTAAGATAAGAGAAGAGTTTATTTGATTTTTTTTGTATTTATATGTACCAAAATATGTAGTGATGCTGATTTCTTAATCAGAAATTTAAGCTCACTGTGATGTTGATGTTGCACTTTTGCTTAAACCTGTGTTAAAGCTTGAAATGTTGAATAAAACAGAGCCTCATTTTACTTGCATTTTAACTCTTGAGGACAATCACAGCCAATAAATTTGCACTATTGACTATATATCTGATGTCTCCAGTCATTTATAAGTGCAGTGGGAAAAAAAATCGAAAATCGAATCGAAAATACTTGAATTTTTTTTTAAAAATCGGAGATTTTTTTTTTAGGCAAATCGCCCAGCCCTACCCTTACAACACATTTTGCAATTTACAACAACATTAACACCATACACACATTTAGCACTTTACATCACATTTAGGCACTTTACAACACATTAAGCACTTTACAACACATTCAGCCTTTACAACCCCCCCCCCCCATTAGCCTTTTACAACACATTCAGCACTTTACAACCCTTCAGCACTTTACAACACATTTAGCACTTTACAACAAATTCAAACACCTTACAAACAAATTCAACACCTTACAACACCTTCTTCTTCCTCTCTTTCCCCTTCTTCTCTTCTTCCTCCTTCTTCCTCACTTTCCCCTTATTCCCCTTCTTTCCCCTTCTTCCTCTGTTCTCTTCTTCCTTTCTTCCCCTTCTTTCTACTTCTATCTTTTCCTCTCTCCTTTCTCTTCTTTTCTCTTCTTTCTCTTCTTTCTCTTCTTTCTCTCTTTCCTCTTCTTCCTCTTCTTCCTCTTCTTCCCCTTCTTCCTCTTCCTTCCTCTTCTTCCCCTTTTTCCTCTTTTCTTCTTCCTTGCTTCCCTTTCTTTTTCGTTCCTCCTCCTCTTCACTTCTTCTTTCCTCTTCTTCCCTTTCTTTCATCTTCCTTCTTTTTCCCTTTCCTCTTCCTTCTTTCTCACCTAAACTTTCCAAATCTATGGCTGCACTTCCACAATGGGGTTCTTCCAGCCATTGTACCATTTTTGTTGAGTGGCTGCAATAGACATGCAGCCACTATATGCTCTTACTGTTTTATTGATTGGCATGCATAGACTATGCAGCCACTATATGCTCTCCTTCTGTTTATTCTTTTCCACTTCCGCCAGATTTGGAACTTTTCAAACTCTTCAACGCTTTCACCAAATTCAACAAATTATACATCGTTCGAACGCTGTCACCGTCTCATTATTGCTAATTACTTTTCACACTTCCACCTTTAGCACTTTTTCATATATTAACAAAAGTTCAAGCACTTTTCCATAGGACTTACATTGGCCAGTATACAACAGATTACTCCCCATAAACACCTTAACCACATCTAACAACAATTATCCTTACCACAGAAACAATACATTACATCATCTTACACACTTACATCACCTTACAAACACATTTACGCACTTTTACAACCCATTCAACACCTTACCAACACTTTACGCACCTACAACACATTTATTCACTTTTACACAAATTCAACACAATTTAGCATTTTCTTACAACACATCAACACCTTAAAACAAATTCAAACCTTACAACACATTTAGCACTTTACAAACACATTTAGCAATTTACAACAAATTCAACACCTTAAAACACATTTAGCACTTTTACAACAAATTCAAACACTTTCAAACACATTAAGGCACTTTCCAATCGTATTTAGCACTTTTACAACACTTTCAGTCCCTTACAACACATTCTTCTTACTTCTTCCTCTCTTTCCCTTCTTCCCCTTTTCCTCTTTCTTCCTATCATCCTGTATTCTTCCCTTCTTCCTCTTTCTTCCCTTCTTCCTTTCTTCCTCTTCTTCCCTCTTCCTCATCTTCCTGTACTTTCCCCTTCTTCCTCTTTCTTATCTTCTCTTTTCCTCTTCTTCCCCTTCTTCCTCTTCTTCGTTCTTCCTCTTCTTTCCCTTATTCCTCTTCTTCCCCTTCTTCCTCTTCTTCCCATTCATCCTCTTCTTCCTCTTCTTCCCCTTTTTTTCCTCCTTCTTGCTCTTCTTTCCTCTTCTTCCCCTTTTTCCTCTTCTTCCCCTTCTTTCTCCTTCTTCCTCTTCTTTCTTCTTTCCCTTTTTCCTCTTCTTCCCTTCTTCATCTTCTTCTCATTCTTCCCCTTCTCTGCTTCCTCTCCTCTCCCGTCTTCGTCTTTCCTTCTTCTTCCTTTTCTTTCTTCTTTCCTTCTTTTCCTTCTTCATCCCTAACCCTTCAACATCTATGCAGCCACTCTCAATGGCTTTCAGCCATTTTACCATTTCTAGTTCTTCTTCAACTTCCGCCAGACTTTTGGCACTTTTCAACTCTTCAACGCTTTCACCAAATCAACAAATTATACATCGTTTCGGACCGGCTTCACCGTCTCATTATTGCTATTACTTTTCACACTTCCACTTTAGCACTTTTTCAGATTTTAACAAAAGTAAGAACTTTTTCCATAGACTTACATTGGACCAGTACAACAGATTACTCCCCATACAACACATTACCACCTAACAATTCATACCACGATACAATAATTACAACATCTTACAACACTACAGCACCACTTTACAACACATTTAGCACTTTTCAACCAAATTCAACACGTACAACACATTTTGCAATTACAACATATTAAAACACCTTACAAACACATTTTTCACTTTACAACAAAAATTCAACACCTTACAACACATTCAGCACCTTACAACAAATTCAACACCTGTTTCATAGGGCTGGGCAAAAAACGATTAATCGATTTATCGATTTTGTGAGCTTAAAAGGATTTTTTATTTTGCAAAACTCGAGTTTTTTTTTCACCAAATTTTTTTTCTGAGGTTTTTTGCGTTTTACGTCCTTGTGGGTTTACCGTAGAGCGTTATGAGCAAGCCCCCTCCGCCGCGTAAACACAGTCAAAACAAGATTGCAGCGTGTGTCAGTAGTAGAGCAGTGGGTTCCCAAAGTCTTTTAGCCCGCGCGACCCCCATATAATGCCCTGCTAACCCTCCTCAGCATTGTGGAGCGCATTTCTTGCGGCTCGCCCTCACTGTTCTCTACCGCGGTAAAGTGGGCCGGTCTTTCCGGGAGTCAGCGGTTAAGAGGTCCGAGCACATTTAAAAGCGGGCGGCGCTTTCTGCTCTTTACTTATGCAGGCTCATTCCGGGCTTCTCTTTCCAAAGTTACTGTCAGTAAAGGCATAGACCGCCACCCGCTTTTAATGTGCGGACCTCTTTACCTTTGACTCCGAAAAAGCCGGGCCTCTTTAACGCGCTGTTTACCGCTTGTTCCTTTCTCCCTCTTTGCCACTCTCCCTCTTTCGCTCCATCAGCCTGACCCCTGATAAAGTGGACTTTTCTCTCCTCCTCTGCCCTCTCTCCCTCCTCTGCCCTCTCTCCCTCCGCTGCCCCTCTTCTCCCTCCGCTGCCCTCTTCCTCACCGACTGCCCTCTCTCCTCCAGCTGCCCTCTCTCCCTCCGCTGCCTCCCTCCCTTCCCGGCTGCACTCTCTCCTCCTCTGCCCTCTCTCCCTCCGCTGCCTCTCTCCACTCCCTCTGCCCTCTCTCACCGCTGCCCCCTCTCTCCCTCCTTGCCCCTCTCTCCCTCGTCCCCGCTGCCCTCTCTCCCTTCCGCGCCGCTGCCTCTCTCCTCCCCGCTGCCCTCGTTTCCCTCTCCCCGCTGGCCTCTCTTCCTCGCTGCCCTATCTCCCCTCCTCTGCCCTCTCTCCCTCCTCTGCCTCTTCTCCCTCTCTTCGCAACATCAGCCTGACCCCTGATACAAGTGTCTTTTCTTCCCCCTCCGGGAGGTTTTCTGTTAGTGGTTATTAACCTCGTTTCATTTTTTAAAGCAGGTATTATTTATTTGTAGTCCTCCAAAACACCTTTAGTTTTAGCAAAACAAAAGGGTAGGACACGCTTTGTCGCTGCGCATGATGTGAGCGTGTGTTACGTGCATGATTATTTTGATGGCGCCTGCAATGACTGGGACAAAATTACTTACGTTATTTTAAAATTTTTATAGTCTCCCAAACACAATTTTATAAACCCCCAAGTAGTCCTTTTGAATCAAATCAAATGGCTAATAAAATATTTAAGGGCTTTATTATTTGCTCAAAAAAAAAAAATCTTTTTTTTTTTGTTTGTGTAGAAATCATATGCGACACCCCCAGGGGTTCCCGCGACCCCCCCGGGGGGGTTTTAAAGGGGGGATTGTTTAAAAGTATTTAGAGGCGAGGTACAGTACGTTGTCCCCTGTCGCAAGGTATTTCGCAGATGTACGCGCATCTGGCCTCACCTGTACAATACAACTCGTTGAAAAGATCCGCGGGAGCTGGGGGATGATGACGTTTTACTTCAGCACACGGACCTGTGGTTGTGGACAGGCTCTTCTTTCTTTGCAAAAAATGTTAGAATGAGCTTGCCAATATTTCAGGATCTAATGTTTTGTTGTTAAAGATAAAGTTTACATTTGTTTATCTTTGATAACGTAGTTTGTTAGTAGTATATGTCTGACACAGGCATGTTTAATTTTTTTTATTCACATTTGCTGATACGAGGGCTCAAAGAGAGAGTTTATTTTATTTTTTATGTAATGTTATATGTAACAAAATATGTAGTTATCTGATTTCTTAATCAGAAATTTAAAGCTACTGTGAAGTTGATGTTGCACTTTTGCTTAAACCTGGGTAAAGCTTGAAATTGTTGAATAACAGAGCCTCATTTATTGCATTTTAACTCCTTGAGGGACAATCACAGCAATAAATTTGCACTTTTGACAATATATCTGATGTCTCCGTCATTTTTAAGTGCATTTGGGGGAACAAAAATCGAAAATCGTAATCGAACACTTGAATTTTTCTTTAAAAATCGGAGATTTTTTTTTTTTTAGGCAAAATCGCCAGCCCAAACTTACCAACACATTTAGCACTTTACAACACCATTCAACCACTTACAACCATATTTTAGCACTTTACAACACAATTAGCACTTTACAACACCATTAAGCCACTTTACAACCGATTCTGCACTTTACCACACATTTAGCACTTTACAACACATTCAGCACTTTACAACCATTCAGCACTTTACACACACATTTAGCACTTTACAACTAATTCACCACCTTACAACAAATTCAACACTTACAACACCTTCTTACTTCCTCTTCTTCCCCTTCTTCCTCTTCTTCCTCTTCTTCCTCTTCTTCCCCTTTTCTTCCCCTTTCTTTCCCTTCTTCCTTTCTTCCTCTTCTTCCTATTTCTTCCCCTTCTTCTCTTCTACTCTTTTCCTCTCCTCCGTTCTCTTCTTTCTCTTTTCTTTCTCTTCCTTTCTCATCTTTCTCTTCTTCCTCTTCTTCCTCTTCTTCCTCTTCATCCCCTTCTTCCTCTTTCTTCTCTTTCTTCCCCTTTTTCTCTTCTTCTTCCCCTTCTTCCCTTTTCTTTTCTTCTCCTCCTCTTCCTTCTTTTTCCTCTTCTTCCCTTTTCTTTCTTCTTCCTTCTTCTTCCCTTCCTCTTCCTTCTTCATCCCTAACCCTGTCCACATCTATGCTGCCACTCAAATGGCTTCAGCCATTGTTACCATTTTCTAGTTGGTGGCTGCATAGACTATGCAGCCACTGTATTTTTTGCTTTTCTCCTACTGTTTATTGGAGTGGCTGCATAGACTATGCAGCCAACTAGATATGCTCTCCTACTGTTTATTCTATCTTCCACTTCCGCCAGATTTTGGGCACATTTCAAATCTTCAACGCTTTCACCAAATTTAACAAATTTTACATCGTTACGAACGGCTTCCACCGTCTCCTTTACTGCTATTACTTTTCACACTTCCACCTTTAGCACTTTTTCGATATTAACAAAAGTAAGCACTTTTTCCCATAGACTTACATTGGAAGACTACAACAGATTATCCCCATACAACACATTACCACACTTACAATTCTTAACCACAGATACAATACATTCAGGCATCTTACAACACTTACAGCACCTTACAACACATTTAGCACTTTACAACACATTCAAACTCCTTACCACACTTAAAGCACTTACAACACATTTAGCACTTTACCACAAATCAACACATTTAGCATTTTACAACACATCGACCCTTTTAAAACACAAATTCAATACCATACAAAACACATTTAGGCACTTTACAACCACATTTAGCACATTTACAACACTTCAACACCTTAAAAACACATTTATCACTTTTACAACCAATTCAAACACCTTTCACACATATAGCACTTTACAACGTATTTAGCACTTTCAACACTTTCAGTCCCTTACAACACATTCTTCTTATTCTTCCTCTTCTTTCCCTTCTTCCCCTTCTTCCTCTTTCTTCCTCATCTTCCTGTTTTCCCCTTCTTCCTCTTCTTCCTTCTTCCTCTTTTCCTCCTTCTTCCCTTCTTCCTTATCTTCCTGTACTTCCCCCTTCTTTCTCTTCTTCCCCTTCTTCCTCTTCTGCCTCTTCTTCCCCTTCTTCTCTTCTTCTGATTCTTCCTCTTCTTTCCCTTTTTCCTCTTTTCCCCTTCTTCCTCTTCTTCCCTTCTTCCTTCTTTCTTCCTCTTCTTCCCTCTTTTTCCTCTTCTTGCTCTTCTTCCTCTTTTCCCCTTATTCCTCTTCTTACCCCTTCTTCCTCTTCTTCCTTCTTCTTCCTCTTCTTCCCCTTTTCCTCTTCTTCCCCTTCTTCTCTTCTTCTCCTTCTTCCCACTGTCTTCTTCCTCCTTCCTCATCTTCCTTCTTCGTCTTTCTCTTCTTCCCTTTTCTTTTTCTTCCTTCTTCTTCCTTCATCATCCCTAAACCTTTCCAACATTATGCAGACCACTCACAATGGCTTCAGCCTATTGTACCATTTCTAGTTCTTCTTCCACTTTCCGCCAGATTTTGGCACTTTCAACTATTCAACGACTTTCACAAATTCAACAATTATACATCGTTACGACCAGGCTATCACCGTCTCATTATTGCTATTAATTTTCACACTTCCACCTTTAGGCACTTTTTTCATGATATTAACAAAAGTTACAAGACTTTTTCCCTTAGACATTTCATTTGGACCATACAAACAGATTTATCCCCATACAACACATTACCACACTAAACAATTATCTCCTCAGATACAATTACATTACAACATCTTACACACTTACCAGCGCTTACAACCACATTTAGCACTTTACAACAAATTCAACACGTACAACACATTAGCACTGTACAACATATTCAAACACCTTACAAACACATTAGACTTTACAACACAATTCAACACCTTACAACACATTCAGCACCTTACAACAAATTCAACACCTTACATAGGGACTGGGCAAAAAATCTGATTTTAATCGATTTTCGATTTTGTAGCTTTAAAAGGATTTTATTTTGCAAACCTCGAGTTTTTTCTTCACCAAATTTTTTTTCGGAGTTTTTTGCCGTTCGTCTTGTGGTTACCTTAGAGCGTTATGAGCCAGACCCCCCTTCCGCCGCGTAAACACAGTCCAAAAAACAAGATGGCAGACGTGTAGTAGGCAGGGGTTCCAAAGTCTTTTGCCCGCGACCCCATCATAAATGCCCTGCTAACCCTCTCAGCAGAAGTGGAGCGATTTCTCTGAGCTCGCCCTCACTGTCTCTCTACCGCGGGTAGTAAAGAAATGGGCCGGCTTTCTGAGTCTGCGGTAAAAGAGGTCCGCACATTTAAAGCGGGCGGCCGCTTTATGCTGTTACTTTATGCGGTTCATCCCGCGGCTTCTCTTTCCAATAAGTTACTGTCAGTAAAGGCATAGACCGCCACCGCTTTTAATGTGCGGACCTCTTTACCTTGACTCCGAAAAGCCGGGCCTCTTTAACGCGCTGTTCTACCGGCTGTCCTTTCTCCCTCCTTTGCCCTCTCTCCCTCTCTTCGCTCCATCAGCCTGACCCTGGTACAAGTGACTTTTCTCTCCCTCCCTCTGCACCTCTCTCCATCCTTGCCCTCTCTCCACCGCCGCTGCCCTCTCTCCTCCGCTGCCCTCTCTCCCCTCCCGCTGCCCTCTCTCCCTGCCGTGGCCCTCTCTCCTCCCCGCTGCCCTCTCTCCCTCCCGCTGCCCTCTCTCCCTCCTCTGACCTCTCTCACTCCCCGCTTGCCCTCTCTCCTCCTCTGCCCTCTCTCCCTCCGCTTGCCCTCTCTCCCTCCCGCCTCTTGCCCTCTCTCCCTCCGCTGCCTCTCTCCCTCCGTTCCCTCTCTCCCTCCGCTGCCCTCTCTCCTCCGCTGGCCCTCTCCTTCCTTCCGCTGCCCTCTCTCCCTCCTCTGCCATCTCTTCCCTCTCCTTGCCCTCTATCCCTCTCTTCGCACCACTCAGCCTTGACCCTGATACAAGTGACTTTTCTCCCCCTCGGGGTTTTCTGTTGTGGATATTAACCACGTTTCATTTTAAAGCATGGTATTATTTATTGTAGACTCCAAAACACCTTTAGTTTTAGCAAAACAACAGTAGGGACACGCTTTTGACAGTCTGCGCATGATGTGAGCTGTGTTTACGTGATGATTTTGTTTGACGCTGCAATGACTTGGGACTAAAAATACTAACGTGTCTTAAATATATTATAGTCTCCAAACACAATTTAACAAAGTAGTCCTTATGAAAATCATAATCAAATGCTAAATAAAATATTTACGGGCTTTATAATTGCTCAAAAAAAAAAAAAAATCTTTTTTTTTTGTTTGTGTTAGATAGAAATCATCATGCGACCCCCCACAGGGGTTCCCGCGACCCCCCGGGGGTTTTTAGCGTTTTAACAGGTGGGGCATGTTAAAAGTATAGATGCGAGGTACAGTACGTTGATCCCCAGTCGCAAGTATTTCGCCGATGTTAGCGCTGACTCACTGTCAATACAAACTCGTGAAAAGATCGCGGTGAGCTGGGGTAGAGATGACGTTTTACTCAGCAACCACGGACCTGTGGTAGTGGACAGGTCATCTTTCTTGCAAAAAATGCTTAGATATGAGCTATGCACAATGATTTCCGAGATCTAATGTTGTGTTGTTAAAGATATAGTTTTACATTTGTTTATCCCTGTTTGATAAGTTGTTAGTTAGTAGCTATATGTTCTGCCACAGGGCTGTTTAATTATTTTTTTTATTACATTATGCTGAGAGGCTAAGAGAAGAGTTTATTATATTTTTTATTGTAATGTTTTATGTTACAAAATTGTAGTTGTAGTTATTCTGATTTCTTAATCAGAAAATTTAAGCTATGTGAAATTTGATGTTGCACTTTTGCTTAAACCTGGGTTTTAAAGCTTGAAATTGTTGAATAACAGAGCCTCATTTACTTGCATTATTTTTAACTCTTGAGGACAATCACAGCAATAAATTTGCACTTTTGACAAATATATCTGATGTCTCCAGTCATTTTTAAGTGCATTGGGGGAAAAAAAATCGAAAAATCGTGAATGAAACTTGAATTTTTCTTTTAAAAACTCGGAGGAGATTTTTTTTTTAGTCAAAATCGCCCAGCCCTAACCTTACAACACATTTAGCACTTTACAACACATTCAACCCCTTACAACACATTTAGCACTTTACAACAACATTTAGCACTTTACAACACATTAAGGCACTTTACAACAATTCAGACTTTTACAACACATTAGCACCTTTACAACACATTCAGCACTTACAACACATTCAGCATTTAACATCACATTTAGCAACTTTAAACAAATTCCAACACCTTACAACAAATTCAACACCTTACAACACCTTCTTACTTCCTCTTCTTCCTTCTTCCTCTTCTTCCTCTTCTTCCTCCTTCTTCCCCTTCTGTCCCTTCTTCCCCTTCTTCTCTCTTCCTCTTTTCCTCTTCTTCCCCTCTTTCTTTCTCTCTTTTCCTCCTCTCCGTTCTCTTCTTTCTCTTGCTTTCACTTCTTTCTCTTCTTTCTTCTTCTTCCTCTTCTTCCTCTTTTCCTATTCTTACCCCTACTTCTCTTCTTCCTCTTCTTCCCATTTTTCCTCTTCTTATTTCCCTTCTTCCCTTTCTTCTTCTTCTCCTCCTCTTCCTTCTTCTTTCCTCTTCTTCCCTTTTCTTCTTCTTCCTTCTTCTTCCCTCCTCTTCCTTCTTCATACCTAACCCTTCCAACATCTATGCAGCCACTTCCACATTGGCTTCAGCCTATTGTACCAATTTCTAGTTGAGTGGCGGCATAGACGATGCAGCCACTATATGCTCTCCTTACTGTTATTGAGTGGCCTGCATAGATCTTGCAGGCCACTATATGGCTCTCCTACTGTTTTTTCTTCTTCCACTTCCGCAGATTTTGGCATTCTTTTCAACTCTTCAACGCTTTCACCAAATTCAACAATTATACATCGTACGAACGGCTTCACCGTCTCATTATTGCCTATTACTTTTCACACTTCCACCTTTAGACTTTTTAGATATTAACAAAAGTTCAAGCACTTTTTCCCATAGACTTACATTGGACCAGTACAACAGATTACTCCCCCATACAACACATTACACTACAACAATTCATTACCACAGATACAATACATTACAGCATCTTTACAACACTTAACAGCACACTTACAACACATTTAGCACTTTACAACAATCAACACTTACAACACTTCAGCACCTTCACAACACATTCTAGCACTTTAACAACAAATTCATCACATTTAGCATTTTACAAAAACACATTCAAACACCTTTTTAAAAACAAATTCAATACCTTACACACATTTAGCATATACAACACATTTAGCACTTCTTTACAACAAATTCCAAAACCTTAAAACACATTTAGCACTTAACAAACAAATCAAAACACCTTTCAACACATTTAGCACTTTTAACAATTCGTATTTAGGCACTTTACAACACTTTCAGTCCCTTACAACACATATCTTCTTACTTCTTTCCTTTTCTTTCCCTTCTTCCCCTTCTTCTTCTTCTTCCTCATTTCCTGTTCTTCCCCTTCTTCCTCTTCTTCCCTTCTTCCTCTTCTTCCTCTTCTTCCCCTTCTTCCTCATCTTCCTGTACTTCCCCTTTTCCTCTTCTTCCCTCTTCTCCTCTTCTTCCTCTTCTTCCCCTTCTTCCTCTTCTTCCTTGTTCTTTCACTCTTCATTCCCCTTTTTCCTCTTCTTCCCTTCTTCCTCCTCTTCCCCTTCTTCCTCTTCTTCCTTTCTTCCCCTTTTTCCTCTTCTTGCTGCTTCTTCCTCTTCTTCCCCCTTTTTTCTCTCTTCTTCCCTTCTTCCCCTTCCTCCTCTTCTCCTCTTTCTTCCTCCTTTTCCCTTTTCCCCTTTCCTCTTCTTCCTCACTTCTTCCCTTCTTTCTTCTTCCTCCTCCTCTTCCTTTCTTCGCTTTCCTCTTCTTCTTTTCTTTCTTCTTCCTTTTCGGCCTTCTTCATCCCTAACCCTTCCAACATCTATGCAGCCACTCACATTGGATTCAGCCATTGATACCATTTCTAGTTTCATCTTCCACTTCCGCCAGATTTTGGCCCTTTTCAACTCTTCACGCTTTCACCAAATTCAACAATTTATACATCGTTACGACCGGCGTCACCGTTCATTATTGCTATTCTTTTAACTTCACCTTTAGCACTTTTTCAGATTTAAACAAAAGTTCAAGCACTTTTTCCCATCAGACTTAATTGGACCTGTACAACAGATTACTCCCCATACCAACACATTACACCGACTAACAATTCATCACCACCGATACAATAATTACAACAATCTTACAACACTTACACACCTTACAACACATTTTAGACTTTACAACCAAATTCTACACCGTACAAACACTTTTAGCACTTTACAACTATTCAAACATCCTTACAACACATGTAGCACTTACAACAAATTCAACACCTTACAACACATTCGCACCTTTCAACAAATTCATACACCTTACATAGGGCTGGCAAAAAAATCGATTTAATCGATTTATCGATTTTGTTGCTTTAAAAGGATTTTATTTTTGCAAACTCGAGTTTTTTTGTTCACCAAATTTTTGTCTTTTTCTGAGTTTTTTGCGTTTCGTCCTTGTGGGTTACCGTAGAGCGTTATGAGCCATCCCCCTCGCCGCGTAAACACAGGTCAAAGAACAGAATGGCACGCCAGAGTGTAGTAGAGCAGGGAGTCCAAAGTCTTAGCCCGCGACCCCATCTTAATTGCCCCTGTAACCCTCCTCAGCAGTGGAAGTTGGAGCGATTTCTTGCGGCTCGCCCTCAACGTTCTCCTACCGCGGTTAGTGGGCAGGCTTTCCGGACGTCAGCGGTAAAGAGGTCCGCACATTAAAAGCGGGCGGCCGCTTTCTGCTGTTACTTTATGGCGGTTCATCCCGCGGCTTCTCTTTCCAAAGTTACTGTCGTAAAGGCCATAAGACCGGCCACCCGCTTTTAATGTGCGGACCTCTTTTACCTTTGACACCGAAAAGCCGGGCCTCTTTAACGCGCTGTTCTACCGCTGTCCTTTCTCCTCCTTTGCCCATCTCTCCCTCTCTTCGCACCATCAGCCTGGACCCCTGATACAAGTGACTTTTCTCTCCCTCCTCTGACCTCTCTCCCTCCTCTGCCCTCTCTCCCTCCCGCTGCCCTCTCTCCCTCCGCTGCACTCTCTCCTCCGCTGCCCTCTCTCCCTCCGCGCCCCTCTCTCCCTCCGCTCTGCCCTCTCTCCCTTCCGCTGCCCTCTCTCCCTCCTCTGCCCCTCTCCCTCCGCTGCCCTCTCTCTTCCCCCTCTGCCCTCTCTCCCTCCCGCTGCCTCGTCCTCTCCCTCTCCTCTGCCTCTCTCCCTCCGCTGCCTCTCTCCCTACCGCTGCCCTCTCTCCCTCCCGCTGCCACTATCCCTGCCCACGCTGGCCTTCTTCCTCCGCTGCCCTCTCTCCCTCCTCTGCCTCTCTCCCTCTCTCTGCCCTCTCTCCCTCTCTTCGCACCATCAGCCTGACCCCTGTAATTACCAAGTGACTTTTCTCCCCCTCCGGGGTTTTCTGTTGTGGATTTAACCACGTTTCATTTTAATGCAGGTATTATTTATTTGTAGGCCTCCATAACACTTTAGTTGTTTTAGCAACAACTGTAGGACCACGCTTGTCGCTGCGCATGATGTGAGCTGGGTTACTTGAATGATTTTGATTGACGCTTGCAATGACTGGGACAAAATTACTAACGTTATTAAAATATATTATAGTCTCCAAACACAATTAACAAGTAGTCCTTTGAATCAAATAAATGCTAAATAATATTTAAGGGCTTTATATTTGCTCAAAAAAAAAAAATTCTTTTTTTTTTTGTTTGTGTAGAAATCATCATGCGACCCCCAGGGGTTCCCGCGGACCCCCCGGGGTGGGTTTTAACAGAGGGGGGCATGTTAAAAGTATTAGATGCGTGGTACGTACGTTGTCCCAGTCGCAAGTATTCGCGATGTAGCGCTGCCTCACCTGCACAATACAATCTCGTGAAAAGATCCGCGGTGAGCTGGGAGATGACGTTTTATCTGCCACCACGGCTGTGGTTGTGGGGACAGGCTCATCTTCTTGCAAAAAATTGCTTAGAATGTGCCATGCCAATATTTCAGAGTTCTAAGTTTTGTGTTTAAGATAAAAAGTTTTACATTTGTTTCTGCCTTTGATAAGTAGTTAGTTAGTAGACTATATGTCTGCCCCAGGCATGGGGTTTAATTTTTTTTATATTCACATTATGTCTGAGAGGCTAAGAGAAGAGTTTATTTTATTTTTTTATTGTATGTTTATATGTTGACAAAATATTGTAGTTATCTGATTTCTTAATCAGAAAATTTAAGTACTGTGAAGTGATGTTGTCATTAGCTTAAACCTGGGGTTTATGTTTAAGCTTGAAATTGCTTGAATAACAGAGCCTCATTTACTTGCATTTTAACTTTGAGGACCCAATACAGCAATAAATTTGCACTTTTGACAATATATCTGATGTCTCCAGTCATTTTAAGTGCATTGGGAAAAAAAATCGAAAATCGAAACGAAAACTTGAATTTTTTTTCTTTTAAAAATCGGAGAGATTTTTTTTTTAGGCAAAATCTCGCCCTAGCTCCTAAACCTTACAACAACATTTAGCACTTTACAACACATTCAAACACCTTAACAACACATTAAAGCACTTTACAACACATTTAGCACTTTACAACACCATTAAGGCACTTTAAAACCATTCAGCTCTTTAACAACACATTTAGCACTTTACAACACATTCAGCACTTTACAACACATTCAGCAATTTACAAACACATTTAGCATCTATACAACAATTCAACACCTTTACAACAAATTCAACACCTTACAACACCTTCTTACTTCCTCTTCTTCCCCTTTTCTTCTTCTTCCTCTTCTTCCTCTTCTTCCCCTTCTTCCCCTTCTTCCCCTTCTTCCTCTTTTACTCTTCTTCCTCTTCTTCCCTTCTTTCTCTTCTCTCTTTTCCTCCTCCTCCGTTCTTTTCTTTCTATTCTTTTCTCTTCTTTCTCTTCTTTCTCATCTTCTTTCTTCCTCTTCTTCCTTTCTTCCTTCATCCTTCTTCTTCCTCTTCTTCCCCTTTTTCCTCTGCTTCTTCCCTTCTTCCTTTCTTCTTCTTCCTCCTCCTCTTCCTTCTTCTTTCTCTTCTGTCCCTTTTCTTTCTTCTTCCTTCTTCTTCCACTTCCTCTCCTTCTTCATCCCTAACCCTTCCAAACATCTATGCTGCCATCACAATGGCTCTTCAGCCTATTGTACCATTTCTAGTTGAGTGGCTGCATAGATACATGCAGCCACTATATGCTCTCCTACTGTTTATTGAGTGGATGGCATAGACTAAGCAGCCACTTTATGCTCTCCTACTGTTTATTCTTCTTCCACTCCGCAAGATTTTGGCAAACTTTTCAACTCTTCAACGCTTTCCAAATTCAACAAATGTTACATCGTTTACGAACGGCTTCACCGTCTCATTATTGCTATTACTTTTCACACTTCCACCTTTAGCACTTTTTCAAGATATGAACAAAAGTTCAAGCACTTTTTCCCATTAGGACTTACATTGGGACAGTACAACAGATTTACTCCCCATAAACACTTTACCACACTAAGCAATTCATTACCACAGATACAATACATTACAGCATCTTTACAACACTTACAGCACCTTACAACACATTTAGCACTTTACAACACATTTCAACACCTTACAACACTTACAGCACCTTACAAACACATTTAGCACTTTACAACAAATTCAACACATTTAGGCATTTTACAACACATTCAACACCTTTAAACAATTCAATACCTTACAACACATTTAGCATTTCCAACACCTTTAGCACTTTACAACAAATTCACACCATAAAACAAATTTAGCACTTTACAACAAATTCACCACCTTTCAACACATATAGCCACTTTACACGTATTTAGCACTTTACAACACTTTAGTCCCTTACAACACATTCTTCTTACATACTCCTCTTCTTTCCCTTATTCCTTCTTACTTCTTCTTCCTCATCTTCCTGTTCTTCCCCTTCATTCCTCTTCTTCCTTCTTCCTTCTTTTCCTCTTCTTCCCCTTCTTCATAATTTCCTGTACTTCCCCTTCTTCCTCTTCTTCCCCTTTCTTCTCTTTTCCTCTTCTTCCCTTCTTCCTCTTCTTCCTGATCTTCCTCTTCTTTCCCTTTTTTCCTCTTCTTCCCCTTCTTCCTCTCTTCCCCTTCTTCCTCTACTTCTCCTTCTTCCCCTTTTTCCTCTTCTTGCTCTTCTTCCCTCTTCATCCCCTTTTTTCTCTTCTTCACCTTTTCCTCTTCTCCTCTTCTTCCTCTTCTACCCCTATTCTCTTCTTTCCCCTTCTTCCTCTTCTTCTCCTTCTTCCCCTTCTTCTTCTTCCTCTCCTCTTCCTTCTTCGTCTTTCCTCTTTCTTCCCTTTTCTTTCTTCTTCCTTCTTTTCCTTCTTCATCCTAACCCTTCCAACATCTATGCAGCCACTCACAATGGCTTCAGCCCATTGTACCATTTCTAGTTCTTTTCCACTTCCGCCAGATTTTGGCTACTTTTAATCTTCAACGCTTTCACCAAATTCAACAAATTATACATCGTTAACGACTGGCTTCACCGTCCTATTATTGCTATTACTTTTCACACTGTCCACCTTTAGGCACTTTTTCAGATATTAACAAAAGTTTCAGCACTTTTTCCCATAGACTTACTTTTGGACCAGTAAACAGATTACTCCCAATACAACACATTACCACACTTAGACAATTCATCACCACAGATACTAATACATTTCAACATCTTACAACACTTACAGCACCTTACCAACACATTTAGCACTTTTACAACAAATCAACCACCGTACTACAATTTTAGCACTTTACAAACATATGTCAACACCTTTCAACACATTTAGCACTTTACAACAAATTCAACACCTTACAAACACATTCAGCACCTTACAACAAATTCAACTCCTTACATGGGCTGTGGCAAAAAAAATCGATTTAATCGATTTATCGATTTTGTTTTGCTTAAAAGGATTTTTATTTTGCAAACTCGAGTTTTTTTTTCACCAAATTTTTTTTTGAGTTTTTTGCGTTTCGTCCTCCTTGTGGGTTACCGTTAGATAGGCGTTATGAGCCAGCCCCCTCCGCCGACCGTAAACCCAGTCAAACAAGAATGGCAGCGTGTAGTAGAGCATGGGGTTCCCAAAGTCTTAGCCCGCGACCCCCATATATAATGCCCTGAAACCTCCTCAGCCGATGTGGAGAGCATTTCTTGCGGGCATCGCCCTAACTGTTCTCCTACAGCGGTTAATGTGGGCCGGCTTTCCGGAGGTTCAGCGGTAAAGAGGTCCGCACATTAAAAGCGGGCGGCCCGCTTTCTGACTGTTTACTTTATGCGGTTCATCCCCGCGGTTCTCTTTCCAAAGTTTACTGTCAGTAAAGGCTTAGACGGCCACCCGCTTTTTATTGTGCGGACCCTCTTTACCTTTGATCCGAAAAGCCGGCCTCTTTAACGCGCTTGTTTCTACCGCTGTCCTTTCTCCTCCTTTGCCTCTCTCCCTCTCTTCGCACATTCTGCTGACCCCTGATACAAGTGACTTTTCTCTTCCCTCCTCTGGCCCTCTTCCCTCTCTGCCCTCTCTCTCCTTCTCCTCCCCGCTGCCCTCTCTCCCTCCGCTGCCCTCTCGCCCTCCGCCCCCGCTCCCGTGCCCTCTCTCCTCCGCTGCCCTCTCTCCCTCCCCGCTGCCTCTCTCTCCCCCACGCTGCCCTCTATCCCTCCTTTGCCCATCTCTCCCTCCCGCTTGCCTCTCTCCCTCCTCTGCACTCTCTCCCTCCCCTCCGCTGCCCTCTCTCCTCTATGCCCCGCTCTCCCTCCGCCTCTGCCCTCTCTCCTCCGACCGCTGCCCTCTCTCCCTCCGCTGCCCTCTCTCCCTCCCCTTCCCGCATGGCTCTCTTCCCTCCGTTGCCTCTCTCCCTCCTTGCCCTCTCTCCCTCCTCTGCCCTCTCTCCCTCTCTTCGCACCTTCAGCCTGACCCCTTGATACAACGTGACTTTTCTCCCCCTCCGGGGTTTTCGGTTGTGGTATATTACCACGTTTTCATTTTAAAGCAGGTATTATTTTTTTGTAGCCTCCTAACACCTTTAGTTTTAGCAAACAACAGTTGGACACGCTTTGTCGCTGAGCTTGTATGTGAGCTGTGTTACGTGATGATTTGATTGACGATTGCAATGACTGGGACAAAATACTAACGTTATTAAAATATTTATAGTCTCCAAAACACAATTTTAACATGTGAGGCCTTTTGAATCAAATCAAATGCCTACAATAAATATTTAAGGCTTTATATTTGCTCAAAAAAAAAAAAATTTTTTTTATTTTGTTTGTGTAGGAAATCATCATGCGACCCCCCCAGGGTTCCCGCGACCCCAGGGGGGGTTTTAACAGGGGGGGCTTGTTAAAAGTATTAGATGCGAGGTACAGTACGTTGTCCACCAGTCGCAAAGTATTTCGTCGGATGTAGCGCTGCCTCACCGTAAATTACAACTCGTGAAAAGATCGCGGTGAGCCTGGGGGGAGATGATCGTTTTACTCAGCCACCACGGACCTCGTGGTTGTGGACAGGTCATGCTTTCTTGCAAAAAAATGCTTAGAATGAAGCATGCACAATATTTCAGAGGTCTAATGTTTTGTTGTAAAGATAAAAGTTTACATTTGTTTATCCTTTGATATGTAGTTTAGTTGTAGCTTTATGTCTGCCACAGGCATGTTTAATTTTTTTTTATATTCTACATTAGCTGAGAGGCTAAGAGAAGAGTTTATTTTATTTTTTATTTGTAATGTTTATGTTTACAATATATGTTAGTTATTGATTTCTTAATCAGAAAATTTAAGGCTACTGTGAAGTTGATGTTGCACTTTTGCTTTAATTAAACCTGGGTTAAGCTTGAAATTGTGAATAACAGAGCCTATTTACTTGCATTTTAACTCTTTGAGGACAATCACAGCATAAATTTGCACTGTTGACAATATATCTGATGTCTCAGTCATTTTTAAGTGCATTGGGGAAAAAAAATCGAAATCGAAATCGAAACTTGAATTTTTCTTTTAAAAAATCGGAGATTTTTTTTTTAGGGCAAATCGCCCAGCCCTAACCTTACAACACATTTAGATTTACAACAACATTCAACACCTTACAACAACATTTAGCACTTTACAACACATTTAGCACTTTACAAAACATTAACACTATACAACACAATCAGCCTTTACAACACATTTAGCACTTTACAACACATTCAGCAACTTTATACAACACATTCAGCACTTTACAACACATTTAGACACTTTACAACAAATTCAACACCTTTACAACACAAATTCAACACCATACAACCTTCTTTACTTCCTCTTCTTCCCCTTCTTCCTCTTCTTCCTCTTTCTTCTCTTCTTCCCTTCTTCCCATCTTCCTTCTTCTCTTTTCCTTTCTTCCTCTTCTTTCCCTTTCTTTCTCTTCTCTCTTTTTCTCTCCTCCTTTTTCTTCTTTCTCTTCTTATTCTTTTTCTCTTCTTTCTCTTCTTTCCTCTTCTTCCTCTTCTTCCTCTTCTTCCCTTTCTTCCTCTTCTTCCTCTTCTTCCCCTTTTTCCTACTTCTTCATCCCTTCATCCCTTTTCTTCTTCTTCCTCCTCCTCTTCCTTCTTCTTTCCTCTTTCTTCCCTTTTCTTTCTTTTCCTTCTTCTTCCCCTTCCCTTTTTCCTTATTCATCCCTAACCCTTCCATCATCTATGCAGCCACTCACAATGGCTTAGCATTATGTACCTTTCTGTTGGAGTGGCTGCATAGGACTATGCGAGCACTATATGCTCCTACTGTTTATTTGTGTGGCTGCATAGACTATGAAGCACTATATGCTCTCCTACTGTTTATTTTCTTCCACTTACGCCATTTTGTGCACATCTTCAACTCTTCAACGCTTTCACCAAATTCAACAATTTATTACATCGTTACGACGGCTTCACCCGTGCTCATTATTGCTATTACTTTTACACTTCCACCTTTAGCACTTTTTCAGCTATTAACAAAAGTTCAAGCATTTTTCCGCATAGACTTACATTGGACCAGTACAACAGATTATCCCATACAACCACATATACCACACTAACAATTTCATTACCACCGTTACAAACATTACAGCTCTTACAACACTTACCGCACCTTACAACACATTTAGCACTTTACAAACACATTCACACCTTACAACACTTACAGCACTTCACCACATTTAGCACTTATACACAAATTCAAACACATTTAGCATTTTACAACACATTCAACACCTTAAAACAAAATTCAATACCTTACAACCACATTTATCACTTTTACAAACACATTTAGCACTTTACAACAAAATTCAACACCTTAAAACACATTTATCACTTTTACAACAAATCAACACCTTTCAACACATTTAGCCACTTTAAACGTATTTAGCACTTTACAACACTTTCAGTCCCTTACAACACATTCTTCTTTAATTCTTCCTCTTCTTTCCCTTCTTCCCCTTCTTCCTCTTCTTCCTCATCTTCCTGTTCTTCCCCTTCTTCTTCTTCTTCCCCTTTCTTCCTCTTCTTCCTCTTCTTCCCCTTCTTCCTCATCTTCCTGTACTTCCACTTCTTCTCCTTCTTCCCCTTCTTCCTCTTCATCCTCTTCTTCCCCTTCTTCCTCTTCTTCTGTTTTCTTCTCTTCTTTCCCATTTTTCCTTTCTTCCCCTTCTTCTCTTCTACCCCTTCTTCGTCTTCTTCCTCTTCTTCCCCTTTTTCCTCTTCTGCTTCTTCTTCCTCTTCTTCCCCTTTTTCCTCTTATTCCCCTTCTTCCTCTTTTCCTCTTCTTCCTCTTCTTCCTCTTTTCCTCTTCTTCATTCTTCCTCCTTACTTCTTCTTCTCCTTCTTCCCCATCTTCTTCTTCCTTCTCCTCTTCCTTCTTCGTCTTTCCCTCATTTCATTCCCTTTTTTTATTCTCCTTCTTCTTCCTTCTTCATCCCTACCCTTACCAACATCTATGCCACGGCCACTCACAATGGCTTCAGCCATTTTGTACCATTTCTAGTTCTTCTTCCACTTCCGCCAGATTTCTTTTTCTGGCCACTTTTCAACTCTTCAACGCTTTACCTAATTAACAATTTTTACATCGTTACGAGCCGGCTTCACGCGTCTCATTTTGTATTACTTTTCCACTTCCACCTTTAGCACTTTTCAGATATAACAAAAAGTTCAAGATTTTTCCCATAGACTTACATTGGGACAGTACACCAGATTAATCCCCTTACATCACCATTACCACACTAACAATTCTTCCCACAGATACATACATTACAACATCTTACCAACACTTACAGCACCTTACAACACATTTAGCACTTACAACAAATTCAACACCGTACAACTCATTCTAAGCACTTTACAACATATTCACACCTCTACAACACATTTAGGCACTTTACATACAATTCAACACCTTACAACACCATTCAGCAACTTACAACAAAGTCAAAACCATTACATAGGGCTGGGCAAAAATAGATTTAATCGATTTATCGATTTTGTAGCTTAAAAGGATTTGTATTTTGCAAAACTCGAGTTCTTTTTCAAAAATTTTTTTTTCTGAGTTTTTTGCGTTTCGTCCTTGTGGGTTACCGTTTTATATTAGTGCGTTATGAGCCAGCCCCTCCGCCGCGTAAACACAGTCAAAAAAGAAGGCAGCGTGTAGTAGAGCAGGGAGTTCCCAAAGTCTTTCGCCGCGACCCCTATCATAAATGCCCTGCTAACCCTCTCTCAGCAGAAGTGGAGCGCATTTCTTGCGGCTCGCCTCACTGTTCTCCTACCGCGGTAAGTGGCGGCTTTCCGAGTCAGCGGTAAAGAGGTCGCACATTAAAAGCGGGCGGACGCTCTTTCTGCTGTTATTTTATGGGTTCATCCCCGCGGCTTCTCTTCCAAAGTTACGGTCAGTAACAAGCATAGACCGGCCACCCGCTTTTAATGTGCGGACCTCTTTACCTTTGACATTTGGGCCTTGGCCTCGCTGCACCAGAGCAGCAGGGCAAGTGAATAAAAACAAACAAAAAAGGCTAGATGGTTAACATGTAAAGACCAAATTGAATCTGCCTTTTGTAAATGTAAATGAATATTAGCAAAAATGTTGTGGCGAATGTAGAAGTATAAAAAAAGAGCAGGAGTGCAACCTTGAATGCAAAATAACATACAATAGCTAGATGTAAACAGGAAAACATTCATTGAAAATCATCTAAGCTTTGTTATTGTTTTGTTTTTGACGAGGTTACAGTGAATCCAATGGTCCAGAATTCCGGCAACAGTGGCAATGAGAAGCTCCTTAAACTAGAGATTGTGCAATATGTATTTACTCCTTACGATACGTGCATTTTTATTTGCTCACTGTAAACCCTAACTTCAATCGTACTTCAGATATCAAAGTTATTTGAAATAGATTTTTCCCAGTAAGTAGATATTACTCATTTATAGTTAGTTTTTTTAAAGCTTGCCTATGTCACTCAGGGTTTTCTTTGAATTGAACTGTTTCTGTTCAAGTAAGCCTCACTTTTGACATTTTGACGTGTAGAGTCTTTAATGAGGCAGGTGTGACAATGCCAGGGTGGCCTGGTGGCTGAGGGTGTATTCAGATTTGCTCCACTTTAAACGGACCAGGATTCATTTGGAACTCTGATCCGAATCTTTTATGCAGGTCTGAATACACACAAACGAATCCTGGTCCGGACCAAAGAACCGAACCGAGACCCACTTTTTGAGGTGGTCTCGGTCCGCTTCCAAACAAATTCTGGTCCAAGTCGAATCAGGTCTGAATACATCCGGTGTCGATCCGACACAACTCCAAGATACGTGCGCATTTTTTGGGCTTAACAAGCCGCAGACAGAAACTGTGAGGAATTAGCCATGCAGCGGCTAACTATGCTGCTAACTATGCTGCTAACGCTACACAACAACAATGAGCCGTGTGCAGACCTGGAGCAGTGAGGAGACGCTGTGCAACAGGCTTATGGAGTTAAAACTGTTCACAGTATACATTGATGTTAATGGCAGCATCTTCAAATCATTTGCATTATTAAAAGCCTGACACTGTTTGACTCACGTCTCAAAGAGCAATATTCCGCATCATGTAGTGAATTGTGTTCTTTGGTTCCTACCTGATCCTCAGCGTCTGTTTGTCCCGTGGTTATTATAGATCCATGGTTTATCCACAATGCTGAACAGGGCCGTTATTATAATAGATCCATGTGTGGGACAGGGCACGGAGCGCAGACAGTCTCCTTCGGCTTTCTCCTCACGCATTCTCCGACGCTGTTCCAATATTTAAAACAAGGTGTTTGGCCTGTGTCATATGAGCTGCTGCTGTTGATGTTGAAGGTGGTTTTGCTCTAAAAAGAGCAAACAGAGGCAGAGCAGACATGCTGCACATACAATGTTTTCTGCCGGTTCCGCGTCTATCCTTCGTGAGCTCTCGCTGTCCAATAGGAGCGCCGATCGTCACACGTGTCGATATGTTTATATAAAAAAGTTCACTTGCTAAAAGGACAGTCTGAATACGAACCGGAGCAAAAGAAAAAAGTTTGGTCCGCTTTTGATTCGAATCAAGCAAGCGGAGCAAAGGACTTTTCAGGTCTGAATACACCCTGAGTGGGTAGCTCCTTCACCTCTCAACTACAGGGTTCTGAGTATGAATCCCGGTCGGATCATAAGTAGAAATTTAAACTTTATTGCAATCACTTGAGTTACTTGGTAATATCAAGTAAAGGATGTACTCAAGGACTTCAAGTGAAGTTAATACGCAATTTATTTCCATGGTTTTTTCAAGTGAACTTTACTTGTCAGGGTTTACAGTGCTGCACATCATGTTGATCTTCCAACAACACAGACAAGGAACCTGAAGGCACAGTCTCTCTATTCAGTCTAGACAGGTCTGATGAATAGCCAACTAGTCCATGTACAGACCCACTGCACTGTCTGAAGAGTTTTAATTGAGTGTAGACCCAATAATCACAAAGAATACACCCACACAGGCCCGTCCTAAGGGCTGTGCGACCTGTGCCGTCGCACAGGGCCTCGCACCACACAGGGGCCTCGCAATCTTCCTTCCTTTTATTTTATTTTATAAATACACTAGTTCAAGGGTCCCCAAAGGGCAGACTGCACTCCAAATTTGGAACCCTAAACCCCTTTCTCTGGACCTCTTTGATTTCGTTTGATCAAAAGAACATTTTTACAAGTAAAGTCAAATTTTCACCAAAAGCGATTTGTAAACAGGCAGGCGCGCGGGCAGCTATGTATGCAACGGGTCCTCCGAAAAAACTGTCAGATAACTTTAGCAGTGTCTGAGTGAGATACAAAGAAAGTAACGGGAATGATCGCAGTGTAGGAGAGATGGATACTCGCGGAGGAGGAGCAGTGAGACAAGTGTGAGCAGAGGAGCAGACCCCTTTGTGTGAGCAGAGGAGGAGGAGGAGGATCAGCGGTGTGACAGGTGTGTGAGCGCTGCTATTGCCAATGTTTAGTCCGAATATCCACATCAAAAACATATTTTTAAAAGCATTAGCAAACACACTGTATGTCTAGCTTTAGCTAGCTGGAGTGTTTTTGTTGTGGTCAGAGTGTGTGGAGGAGGAGGTGAAGAGTATTTTGTTGTTGTCAGTGTGGAGGAGGAGGAGTGTATGTTGTCAGAGTGTGTGGAGGCATGGCAAAAACGTTATTTGATGAGAAAATAATAATATTGACTCCGCCTCATAGCCATTTTGGCGCATTTTGCCCAAATCTAACTATTAGAAGAAAAAGACTCCTTTTGGTTCAATCTTTTGAGTTGCTCTGCCATTTTGCCACAGGACGAAAGAGACATGTCAGCTAAAAAGACCGCGACCAATATTGCACGTAGAGTGTGTGTGCGTGTGTGTACGTGCGCGCGCCAAACGCTGCATAGGAGCGAAGACACTCGGTTACACGCGTGCTGATCTCGTCAAGCACCGCGCGAGGTGGTGCTGAATTCATGTCAAAGATTATAACAGGAAAAACTTTCCTCAGATCTGGGAAAAAAGTGTCAGGGCAGGGCCTCGCGTTTCGAGTTCGCACAGGGCCTCGCACCCCCCTTGGGACGGGCCTGCACCCACAAAATACTTCAAAACTGAAAGTGTCTTGAAAGTATGTTCTGTAAAAAGTGAACGGATTATCAAGAATGCAAAAGAAATACAAGAAAAGCACTCCCAAAATATAAACTTCCACTTAGAAGAGCAGTTCCATACCTTAACAAATAAATCTGTATTCAATTTTGTGTCCAAATTCTCACATGACTTTTTGAATTATGCTGCTCGCAGACAAATAAACCAACACACAAACGCTGGTGTTCACTTTACCTGCTGCCCGGAGGTAATACAGACCCAGCAACCTGCTCCACAGAGAGCAGACCGGCTTCTGTCAGAAGTCATCATTTTCTCTCTGCACAACACTTTTCAAGCCCATTTCATCAAGTGGGCTCCATTATCAAACAGACAGCAGTCGACATCCTCACAATATCACTCGTGAGCCTCTCAACATAGAAATCCTTCGCTGAGTGACTGTTGAGTAAATTAACTAAACCCCCTCCATTGCAGTGAAGTGTCAGGTAATGATTTCCCTAATTACTCTTTAATTTAATTTGGTGCTATATTGACACCCTTCAGTGCGCTGCAGCTCTGGGCTTGTCTCCAGGAATTAGACTCGTCCCTAAAGATGCCGGTAGCAGTTCAGTGCCGCTCGCTTTGTGTTATGTTTTGTCAGAGGATTCGCTTTTTAAATCAGAAGTGCGCTATTAGTATCCTTTCGAGGAAAAAGTTGGCAGAAGAATGTCAAGTTGAATTATGAATGGATTCTATGGTTGACTGTAAAACAATGTGGACTATAAGGTGCGCTTAGTAAAACTTTACTGCTTCTGCTTATCCTACTACAAATGTCCTTCCTGAGTTTCTCACCTAGAGATTGCACCGACTTTCAGTCCCGCCAGATTGATATGTTTTGTAAATAAGGTCAAGTCATATCTGGAATGACGCTCACTGTGAGCAGTCGTATTTGAACAAACTGGAAAATTGTTCTTTTGTTAGATTCTTAGGCTCCGCATAAGCGTCTTTTTGGTGGGGATAACACAAGTTTGATCTTTTGAATAAGTCCAGTTTCTAGGTAACTACTGTATAGCTCTGGAACAGTCTTCAGTGAACTTTCACTTGCAGATCAACAGATTTGTTGCAGATTTCAGAAGTAGATCCCTATGAAAAAAATTTCCATGTTTTATCTTTGGGCCAACACCCAAAAACACATTTTCTCCTAACACTTGTCGCTGACAAAAGCATAAAGACAGTATAGTTCTGTGTGGCAGATGCGGCACCGTGCGCTGGACTCGGGGAAGCTGTGTGCGCTGATTCACTGGCTTCTGGCTCTTTTTTTCTGAAACTTTGAAACTTGCTACGCTTAATGTCAGATCTCTTTGTAACAAGTCTTTTTTAATCAATAATTTTATTTGTTCTCATAATCTTGATCTTATGTTCATGGCTGAAACTTGGCTTGACCAAAATTCAGAAAATGCAGTTTTAATAGAAGCATCACCACCAAATTTCAAGTTTGAATCTGAAATACAGGAAAACAAAAAAGGAGGAGGCTTAGCTGCCATTTTTAGAGACCACTTTGTCTCCCATAGAATGTCTCTTGGGAAGTTTTCGTCATTTGAATATGTGTCTTTTAAAATACAACAAAAACAATCTCCTCCAATACTCTTCGTTGTCCTATACAAGCCACCGCAGTCATGTCACAGTTTTATTGATAATTTTACCGAGTTGCTTTCAGTTGTATGCACAGATTTTGATAGTTTGGTTATTACAGGTGATTTTAATATTCATGTGGATAATGTTGATGACAGAAATGCAATTGAGCTGAGTTCTGTACTTGAATCCTTTGATCTCACTCAGCATGTGAGTGGCCCCACCCACAGCAGAGGGCACACTCTAGATCTGTTAGTTACAAAGGGGGTGATTATTTCAAATGTAAACGTGGTCGATGTTGCTCTTTCGGATCATTTCTGTGTTTTTTTTGACATGTGTTTCACTAACAAACCACCAGTGGACTCTGCAACTGTTCGAAGAAGGCGCATAAATGAAAATACGAGTGAACTATTTATGGAAATGATAAACTTTGAGAATGCATCGTATTCTACTGTAGATGAACTGTTTAACTCTGTCACCTCTAGTGTTTTGAATGTTCTGGATACCGTGTCCCTGTGAAGGTTAAAATAGTGAAAAATAAGCAGAAGGCGCCGTGGCCTAAAGCAGACTCGGTCAGGGCACAAAAGAGAAAGTGCCGGAGGGCCGAGCGGAAGTGGCGCAAGTCCAACCTCCAGGTAGATTACGAGATCTTCAAAGATAAGTTGTGCGAGTTTAACCGGGTGCTACCTAGTACGAGAGAAAGGTATTTTTCTGAAATGATTGAAGGCTGCAGCAACAATCTGCGTGTTCTGTTCTCAACAGTTAATAGATTAACTTACTTCCAAACGCAAATGCAATGAGTTTGCTAATTTTTTCAATGACAAGGTTCAAGGCATCAAAAACGCCATTGTCTCCAATCCACAGATAGCCAGAAAATCTCTCTGAGCTAACTCACTTTGCACCTGTAAATGATAAAACTGTCCAAGAGATAATCTCCAGTTTGAGCTCCTCCACATGCAGCTTGGATGTACTACCCACTAGATTTCTGAAGTCTGTTCTGAGCAGTCTGTTACCTTCACTCACACAGATAGTAAACATGTCCCTTTATTCTGGAATATTCCCAAAGGCCCTGAAAACTGCAGTCATCAGGCCCCTGCTAAAAAAGAGCAGTCTCGATGCTACGGTACTTAACAACTATCGTCCCATCTCAAATCTGCCATTTATGGGGAAAGTCCTTGAGAAAGTTGTCTACCTACAGCTTACTAGATTTCTTATAATCAACAACTCATTTGATATGTTTCAGTCCGGCTTTAGACCCCACCACAGCACTGAGACTGCTCTCGTCAAGGTTACAAATGATATCCGGCTGAACACTGACGCAGGCAAAGTCTCAATCCTAATCTTGTTAGATCTAAGTGCTGCCTTTGACACCGTCGACCATGAGATCCTCTTACAGAGATTAGAGGACTGGGTTGGCGTCACTGGCACCGCCCTAAGTTGGTTTAGGTCTTACCTTGAAGACAGGAAGTACTTTGTGGAGATTGGAAACTGTGTCTCAGATCATATGGCCCTGACCTGTGGAGTCCCACAGGGGTCAATCCTGGGACCTCTTCTGTTCAATCTCTACATGCTGCCGTTAGGTCAGTTAATACGCAGAAACAAAGTTTCCTATCATAACTATGCAGACGACACTCAGATCTATGTCTCACTGACTGCAGGAGAACATGGACTAGTGGACTCACTCCTTCACTGTATCCAACAGATCAGTGAGTGGATGCAAAACAACTTCCTTCAGCTAAACGCAGACAAAACTGAAATGATTGTCTTTGGTCCCCAGAAACAAAGAGAGAGCGTCATCTGTCACCTACAGTCTCTCTCCCTAAAACCTTCAAACAAGGTCAGAAATCTAGGGGTAATACTGGACTCGGACTTAAATTTTAATAGCCACATCAAATCAGTAACATCAGCAGCTTTTTACCATCTAAAAAACATTTCCAGGATCAAAAATATAGTGTCTAAAGCAGACCTGGAGATTCTTATCCATGCATTTGTCTCCAGTAGGTTAGACTACTGCAATGGCCTGCTCACAGGTCTGTCCAAACAGGCTGTAAAACAGCTGCAGTACATTCAAAATGCAGCAGCTCGAGTCCTGACTAGAACCAGGAAGTACGACCACATTAGTCCAGTTCTCAGGTCTCTGCACTGGCTTCCTGTGGCTCAGAGAATAGACTTTAAAACAGCTCTGCTTGTGTACAAGTCTCTCCATAGCCTCGCACCAAAATATATTAGTGACATGTTAGTCCCATATGAACCAGCCCGGACTCTGAGGAGCACAGGGGCTGGACTCCTGTTAGTGCCCAGAGTCAGAACTAAACATGGGGAGGCTGCTTTTCAGATTCATGCTGCTAAAATCTGGAACAGTCTTCCTGAAGATGTGAGACAGGCCTCCTCTCTGACAATGTTTAAAACCAGGTTAAAGACAGTTCTGTTTAACTGTGCATACAACTGAGGGATTTTATATTTTTATCTTTCTTTTTAACGTTCTGTGATAATTTATGATATTAATGCTTTCTTGTTTTGTTCAGCACTTTGAATTGCCTTGTGTATGAATTGTGATATATAAATAAACTTGCCTTGCCTTGCCTAAACGAGAGCGCATATAAGTTAACGTACGTGCTCTCGAGTGTAGTTGTACCCGCAATCTAAAAACTGAGGAGGCAGCCGGTTAAACCCGCTTAGCTGTACAGACTTTGTATGGTGTAATCGGCCGCGTGTGCTTGTGTGTGCGCACTGTTCAGTCACGGGGGAGGAGTCTGGCTTCCGTGCCGGCTCGGACATTTAAAGACCTTATGACGGGTTTTTTTAAAAAAAATAGTGGATATCAAAATTGCATGACAATGTCAATTTGAAAGAGATTCCGGCAAAAAAAATCCTATATTTTATAAAAAGAACGTGTTTTTCATGAATTTAAGCTGTCTATGCTCTAACCTTTGTGTGACGTCATAGCGGGTTACGCCCATGCATTGAAAACCATGGATCTATGCCACAGGACTGCCTTTTCTCTCTTCTCTCCACTGATGCCCAACACAATACTGCACTCTACAGGTGACAATTGCTCACTACACACAAAGTGTCCGAGGTGGGATTTGAAACCAAGTATCTGGATTGGCAGTCCACCGACACAACCACTGGACTATCTCAGTGACAACGAAATGTGACATTCTAGTACTTATCTCACACTCGCTGTACACGGCCTTGTCATCTTGAATATCCGCAAAACAAGAACGAATACCAAATTGTAAACAACTTACAGCGTTGAAACGTACCCGTTCTGACGTCACCAAGGGCTGTGAAGTTTTTTCGTTTCTAAGGGCGTTGCTATGGGGTTATTTCGATTTGGGGGGATCAGACAAAAAAAACAACAACTGATTTTGAAACCTTTAGTAGTTCTCTTCTAATATAAAATGGTATTAAAACTGTATTTCTAAATAAATCAAACCCGTCATAAGGTCTTTAAACTTTGGGAGTGCGGGACATTAGGAGAGTGCAATAGTGGTGTAATGTTAATCATGAGTTGTGTTTAAGTGCTAGTGTATTTGATTGCTATGAGTCAAGGCTGTTTTATGAACATGTATTGTTGATAATGGTTTAAATCATGTGAATTGTTTGCTAAGCAAATATAATGAATGTGTAATAGTATTAGTGATATTAATGTATTGAATTTGCATTTGTTTACAAAATTATTGAAATGTGATATTCTATTTAAATTGTGTTAATTTGGGGAAATTCTTTCATTCACTGACACCTAGTAATCATGCTGAATTTAATTGTTTGGGTTTCTGATGTTGGGTATTGACCGTGTTTTTTACCTGTCTATCCCTGCTCTGCTGCTCTGCATCTGTGCTGTGCACCTGCTTCTGCTATTGCTGCTCATGCTCTGATGCATGCCACCGTTGTTTACAAAATAAACTTCAAAATAAAAGGAGACAATTTTAAATGGACTCCTCTGCATATCCTCAAGTTGCGGGTACAACCCCCTTTCAGCGTGGGGGAAATCACCAAATTAAGAAAAAGGTTTGGCTGCGTCATGATGTTATGCGCGTCATACATGTGTACCAGGGGTGTTTTTCGCTGCCTCTCGAGAATGAAAGAGAATTATCACTCTCTAACCAAAGCTTGAGGGAATCAAGGAGAATGTATATGAAGGGCAAATAGCACTGTAAAGATGTTTAAGGCAGAGAAAAGTTAAAAAGTGTTATATGGGACCTTTAAGTCAGGAGCGGGATTCAAACCACTAATCTTTGAGCTCAGAGGACACACGCTCTACCACTGAGCTGCAGCGAGCCCGGCCATTCTACATTTGTGAGAAGGGTCTGGCACCAGACAGAGTTGTTCTCAGTTCTCTAACAGTCTGAGGCACACTTCTGTTCAGGCTTTTTTTTTTATTGCTTATCCTTTCTGTGAACCCCGTTTATTGTTTTGTCTTTTTGAGTACACAAGTCAGGGTTCTGTACACAGCTTTGTTTGAGGATGACCTGAATAATGAGCACACGTTGCATGATGGTTGAGTGGTTAGTACTCATGCCTCACAGATATTGGGACCAGGGTTAGAAAAATAACTGTTTGAACTTGGCAAAGAGAATGAGTCCAAGCAAATACAACAGTTCATCTCTAAATGCCAGAGGTGTTTGGGCCAGAGACACAACTCTGTAAAGTTTTTGAGTTCAGGCTTTGAAAGATAGATTTCAGGTCACATACTAGAGGAAAAGCCAAACTGCAATTCCCACCGTGGATTGAAGCTGACCAATGAACTCTCTATCAGTGAAGAAAAAAAAGAAAATCCGAATGTTGTAATGTTACATGCTATAAAAACTTTTTAAAACGCCAGACTTTTAAAAATGACATGAAGAAAAAGGTTCAAAAACATATTTATACATTTGAACTCCTGTATTCTTGTGACCAAGCCAAATGTCAGATGAGGCCCCTGTAGCCTTCTGACCTACATCACAATATAGTTTGTGCAAGTTTATATTTTAAATGACTCATTATTTAGACTTATTACAAAGCATACCTGAAAACTGAAAAATGAATGCACTGCAATAACTGTTTTTTTATTATTTATTTAAGGTACTTTTTGAATGGCACATTTCTATAATCCTGGCTTGATGTGCATGTAGAACCTGCTTGTCTATATCTATGGACCTCCATCACATTTGTCAGTAAAATAAAACAGCTTGCAATTTTCCCTGTGTCTACAGTCTGGCTTTTCAGCACAGATGTGAGTCAGACTCAGGCCTGAGTGGGTAGCACTCATGCTTCACAGCAACAGGGTCACATGTCCGCCAAGGCTGCACCAGTGAGGAGCTGCACCAGTGAGGAGCTGCACCTGTGCTGGTGGGCTGTGTGCTGTCTACAAATAGATACACATGTTTTTTCCTGTTTTTTGGGGAAAAAAATAATAATAATGATTAAGAGAACAATATTGGGAACAACTTTCTCAAGTTATTGGTTCTTTTGAGTTAATATCACTTTAAAAACTTAACAACATGTCATTCCCTTCAACGCAGATTATCTTCTTATGTCAGGTAAGATTATGTATACTTTAATGTACATTTGGCCTCTTTATTTGACCCATTGTGCAATATCACTAGGATCATACCTATGTTGCATGTTTTGGGGATCGAGGAAACTGGAGCATCCAGAGTAAACCCCAACCACACATGAGAAGAAACATGCAAACTCCACACAGAAAGGCCCAGTATGTTACGGGATTGAACCCACGTGTCGTATATGGTAGGAACAATTGGAATAATGAATAATACAGGACTGAGTTGTACATAGTGAGGCACACTATAATTTTTTTTGGAATCAGATAGGCAAAACCCCAACATTCAATGAGAGTTGGTTGAGACGATGCTTCAGCAATATGCTGCAGAGGGTCTTTTCTCCTCAAATGCCTTTTCCCTCACACTTGCTTGGAACTCGTCTGGCTTCACATTCATCCAGGCGTTCCATCTTCAGCGTAATAAAACTCAACTTCAGTTGCTTTTTGAAGAAGAAGCGCATTTGCATACCAGCAGGGAAAAAGGGAAAAAAAGGATTCACTCACCGACTTCTCGCACAAAAGCATACATCCTGAATCGTTTCTATACGAGCTGGCAATATGTTTCCGCCAGCGCTGTAAGCTTGATTTGCATACCGCACAACTTACCAAAAGATTTTGAAGGAAAGTTGTGTAACTATTTTGCATTTGTAAAATGTTCACTCCCTAGAACTGTGTGTGCCAAAATGGACATTCAGAGCCTGTGCCCTGAGAAAGAAGTACAAACATGAAGCGTGTTGGATTTTCTGGGCATGTAAAAGTTTGACGGGGGTGTAAGGCTGTCGAAGAGAGAACAGACTGAGCTGTACCAAAGATATAGTGTGTGTTGATATACTGTATTAGTAAGGATACACTTCTCAGTAGATACAGTATACATTTTCGGTCAACACAAATTAGAATCAGAATTATTTGTATGACCATTATTCACCGGCTGGTGTCCTGGTGCAGTGGTAACAACCTGGAGCTGAACGCCCAGAAGACAGTGGAGATGATTGTGGACTTCAGGAAGAGCACTGTCCCTTCCGTTTCCTGGGCACCACCATCACCCAGGACCTCAAGTGGGAGCCGACCATCAGCTCCCTCATCAAGAAGGCCCAGCAGAGGATGTACTTCCTGCGGCAGCTCAGGAAAGCCAAGCTGCCTGCACAGATGTTGGTGCAGTTCTACACGGCCGTCATCGAGTCCATC
Organism: Knipowitschia caucasica; assembly: GCA_964034765.1. Lineage (NCBI taxonomy): Eukaryota > Metazoa > Chordata > Actinopteri > Gobiiformes > Gobiidae > Knipowitschia > Knipowitschia caucasica. The sequence continues at coordinate 19,046,184 of OZ035832.1, read as the reverse complement.
CTCACCTCCTCCATCACCGTGTGGTTCACTGGAGCCACAGTCAGGGACAAACAGAGACTACAGCGCATTGTGCGCTCTGCAGAGGAAGTGATCGGCCACAGCCTTCCATTGCTGCAGGACCTATACGTCGGCCGAGCTCGAGGCCGGGCTGGTCGTATCACAGCCGACCCCTCTCACCCTGCACATGGACTATTCCAACCACTCCCCTCAGGCAGGAGACTGCGGTTTATCAGGACTAGAACCTCCCGCCACAAGAACAGTTTCTTCCCCTCTGCTGTTGGACTCTTGAACACTTCTTAACCTGTCCCCCCGCCCTTTATAAAGTCACTTTACTGCCCATCATACGTCACTTTACTTCACTGTACTGCTGTCACCATTGTGTGCACCATGTGCACTTGTATATTGTAAATAGTAACTGTAACTCTATTTTAAATTTAAATGTATTCCTTAGACGTGTTTTTTATTCTTTATTTTTATTCTTTATTTTTTATTATCTCTTTCTGACTGTTGCACTGAGCCAAAGCTATTTCCAAGTCTGTGACTTCCTGTTACTTACGTGGCAATAAAAATGATTCTGATTCTGATTCAAGCTACACACGAGGAAATTGCTTTGGCTCTCGGTGCGAACATGTTAATAATTAAAAATAGAATAAGGCCTGCATTAAAATAAAACATCTGAAATCAGCAAAACATTTGCACATTTGCAAACAAGTGCACTAAGTACACACATTGGACAAATTATTTCACGATTGATCCTGAGCTATCGTTCAGATTTTGATGTGACCTATAATGATATTATACATTTTTGACATTTTTGTGCATGTTGTGATTTTGAAATAATTATATTTTACCATATAATAGATTTTAACTACAGACTAGTCCTCCTGGGTGCCTCCCTGTGGAGGTGTCCTGGGCATGTCTCGCCGGCAGGTCACACTGGAGGGACTGACTCTCAACTGGCCTGGGAACACCTTGGAAGATTCCCAGGTGAGCTGTGGGGAAGTGTCCGTGGAAATGGAAGTCTGGGTATCTCTGCTCAGACTGCTGCCTCTGTGACCCGGCAATGGATAAAAAAGGGGGAAGAAAATTTGATGGAAGTTCTCAATTGAATCACAACTCTAACAACAAGCAATATTGTCTATTTCTAATTGATGTTGTTCTGTCACGTGGTCAGATGCATGAAGGTCCCAAAAATGCAAGAATGCCAAAATAAGGGCTTAATGATAGTACAATTAAAGTCCAGGTGAAAACAAACTTAAAATCCAAACAGGAACTCAGGAATCATGATAACATACGGACTAACACAGAGACAATACAATGGATCAGCAACAAGGGGAGACGAGCACAGGTACATATAGACACAGATGAAGCACATCAGGGCGGGGCAGACAATATACACAGGGGAACAAGACAGGAAGTACAACTAAAAACCCAACAAACTGATATCAAAATAAAACTAAAGTACAAAATAACACAAAATCCAAACAACAACATGTTCTTTCAAAAAGTTATACATACTGTGTGCTTCATTTGTGTTCAATTGTGTGACTTTTTCTAAACAAAGAAACATACTGTAGGTGCTATTAGGAGGAAGAAGGATGGAGCAGGTGCAAATATTGGCCAGACAGAGCGTCCAGTGTCACGGCAGAACATATGTGGGCTAACAACAGAGGTGGCATTAGAGCTGCCATCCATCAGAGGGGGAGACTGTGCGGTTTGTCCAGAGAGGAGGAAGTGTGTGTGAGAGGATTGTTAAGTTTAGTGGATCTCACACAGAGGCAGCTACAAGAAGAAAAGCACACAATAGAAACAGACGATGACCATTTCAACTAAAAGGTTAATAGATATAGAGTTGTGTGAGAATTACTTCATTTTTTTTGGACTAAATGCAGTGGTTCTGAAACTGGGATCCCAAAACTCCAGAGGGTTCCTTAGACATATGTGTGGAGTCCCAGCACGAGTACAAAAATAATATAAAAATCACTACTTAAAAATAGACCAAAACGCTAGCATTTATTTGTGATTATTTTTTAAATGGTTAGACTTTATAAAACTTGTTTTGGGGGTAAAAAAACATGCCTACAAGGGCTGCTCAGAATGTCGATCCCTGTCAAGTAACAGTTGAAACATTGAAAGGTTAACTATGGCCCTGTCCACACAAAGTCAAGCTCAGGCCTAAACGCAAAAATACTTTATCAATCCAGTGTATCGTCCATACGAGGCCGGCGTTTTGGGGGGGTGTAAACGAACATTTTTGAAACTAGGTCCCAGAGTGGAAAGATTTCAAAACTCCGTATATGCCGCTCCGTGGTTACTGCCTGTCCGCAATGTATCTGAGACGCTTGCGTCATCGTCCCGCCTCTTGTTAAAGCACGCATGCGCCGCACTCAGAAAATAATGACAACAACAATGTAGCTTGTTGGTTTTGTAATCCAGTGTGACCCGAAGCAACAGTTCAACCTCATCGTCCGTCCATACTAATGTAGTACCAGCTCGCCCACTCGCCATGTTGTCTGTTTACAAAATTCCGCGCATGCCCAGTTCCCGTCACGGAAGTTTGGGCTTGATCCCGTCATTGGGTCACAGCGCCACCAACAGGTCTGGCATAGTTTCACAGCGTTTTCAGGCGTATTGACTACATTCATATGGACGCACACATTTACTGAGCTAACTCCGTATTTACAGAAAAAAGTTTCTGAAATTATAAGCGTTTTGTCTTCGTGTGGATATAGCCTATATGTATACCCTTTATAAAAGACTTGTCTGTAAATGATAGAACTATGTATTACTGTACATCAGCGCGCATAATAAAAAGTTTGTATTATTGTGAAGGATTAAACGTTTCCCCTTGATTCGTGCAACTTGATGCAAAGGGAGCACACAGATTATACATTGACTTTAGCATTAGCATTTATTTGAAAAGGTTTTTTGGTTTAATTGACCAAACCAGAAAAAAACTATTTATTTTGGATGTGGCCCATGAATTGCACCAGTTTTTCCGCAAAACGTTCTTGTGGTGGTAAACTTACACTTGTAAAAAAAGGTATTTCATCGACATTATTATTATTTACCAAGTGGCATACAAACAGACACAAAACTACTGTGGGTGAACGTTGTGGCTCTGGACTTCAGAACACTGTATGAATCGCATCTGGACATAACAGTACTATCTTCATCTTTGAGACGTGAGAACAAGGTGAGGGAGCTGATTTGCTTGATTTGCAGCAGGTCTATGGTTTTGCCAGTGCAATGCATATTGCAGTATTTCTCAAATAATTCCCTTTATCAACGCTGTCCTAGTTGGTAATTATTTTTATTATTATTATTGTAATTTATTGTTCTGTAGCAGTGTGTACAGTACATTAAAGTGTACATAATTTGCATCACAAAATTCTATGTCTCCTCCTCCCCTTCCTTGTGTGTCTGTAAGTCTTCTCCCTCATCGACTATTTCAGGTGAGCTGCTACTGGCGTTTGAAGGGAGCCCACTATCTCCACCCTCTGCAATTAGCCACTGTATTTATTTTGGAGAACACCGCTCAGTCACTGCCAGTTTGTCCCCTTGAAAGCGGTAAAAACCCTTGCACAGTTTTTGTGCACTTTTCCTTGAATTTATTTGAATACGCTTTTTGTATTTCCTCAGGTGGATGACCAGTTTTGCCTTGTGTTTTTCCACTGGAGCTAATTTGACCTTGTTTAGTTTCTCCTTTGATTTTTGATTGTTTAATAAAATTTGGATTTTGGATCTGCGTTTGGATTCTTTTTTTCAAATAGTAACACTGGCCATTATTCACATTAGAATGTAACGACAACCGTTACTCAGGCCACGTCTGCTTGAACTCGTGGAGGGCTGAAAGTCCTGTAGTGTGTGGCCAGCTTTAGAGAGATGTTTAAGATCTGTTCTATATGTCATAAGCTACAATTGCTTTAACAGCTCTTTCATAGAAACGTTAAAGCTCGTTAACTCAATCTAATGAATATTTCAGAAGAAAGCCTTGTACTTTTACATCACATAAAGGTGCATTCACACTTAAACAGTGCACATGACCTCACTTTGGTACTTAAAAAGATGGAACAGGGTGTCCTTATTTTGTGGTTTCACACCTTCAGAACCAAAGCGTATTAAGCCAGAATAGTACCACTTCAATTGGACCAAGTGTGAGCACAGCAAACAAAAGAACTTTTGATGAATATTACAGTAGGAGGCCTGATTTGTCTTCCCCTTCATCCTTTTGTTTGCTTGGGTTCATCCACATGCAGTGTGCAGTTGACTCCACTCGTGGCAATACTTACATTTGTTCCTCTGGGAACACCAGGCGCCGCAGTGGCAAGACACTTCACCCACATTGCCTATAATGAGTCTGGTGTGTGTGTAAATGGTTGGTGGTGGTTGAAGGGGCCTGTGGCTCAAACTGGTTACCTCGCCTCTGTCAGTGTGCACCAGGGCAGCTGTGGTTACAGTATAGTTTTATCACAACTGTTTACGGAGTGAACTGTTGTTCACTCCATAAGAGTTGTTCAGTTTTAGTTTTTCGTGAAAGGCCACTGGGACTCTGGAAGACGAGGGGTCGCCTGGAGACAACATGCAACATGTTGTCTGAAAAGTGCTAAATAAAACCAATTTATTAGGCCCGAGCCCCGAACGGGGAAAGGGCCTATTGTTTTTGCTCGAGAGATGTCAAATTCTGCACTTTGAGCCTTAATTTCACCCCCTGAACATGCATGAAAAGTTGTACAATTTTGCCCAAACATCAGACCTGGTGAAAAATTTGATATTTTGGTGTTTATTTTTATGGGACTCAAAAAATGCCAGAACAGCGCCACCTACAACAGCCAATGGGAGTTTCAGAGGTCAAGTCACATGTTCCTCAAGTCAAGATACGCCCATAAATTTCACTGCAAAATGGAAAAATGATCCGCAATACTTTTCATACATGTCGGTTGGAAACCGACTCCTCCTCGGCCGTTTCACCGATTTGCCTCAAAATCGCTCCAGATCATCTCAACACATGTACCTTAAAAATGACCAAAGGGATTTTTGATCAGTGAAACGTTGTTTGAGCAGCGGAGCGGCAAAATGTGAGGTTTTTTTTACCGTTTTTCACAACATTAATTTTGCTCCCGTTTGCACAAACAAAGTCTGATTTGCACAACACTTGAATCCAATGTTCAACTCCAGGGTTAAGGTCAGGTGAAAGTGAAATATTTGAAATTGGCCCAATAGCGCCCCCTACAGATTGAGGCAAAGTTTTACATGGGGTGCCAAACAGCTCTAATCATCATATTCATTACAATTTGACTAACGGTCTTCTATGGCAACAGCAACAAATCATCTCACGGCGGCCCCACCTCCACACGGTGCTGCGTGGTATGGTGTGGTGCGGCGTAGTGCGGGGTGTTGTGGAGCGGCGCGTTGCGGCTTGGTGCGGGGCGGCGTGGTGCAGATCCGCTTGGTGCGGGGCGGCGTGGCTTGATGCATGGCGGCTTGGTGCGGGGCGGCTTGGTGCGGGGTGGTGCGCGCGGTGCGGCGAGGGCGGTTTGACGCCGCTTGCGGCTTTATTTATTATTATTATTACTTAGCCAGTGTTTTTTTGTTCCACTAATAGGGAACGTGAGCTGGGGTTAGTCCGTTGTGAGACAGTTAGTTAGTTTTACCCTACTGATGATGTGTTGTTGCAATAGAGCCTAAGCACACCTTTGCCATTGCAAAACATATGGCACACCACTAACTGAATTTGAAACAAAATTTAAAATCTATATTCTTTATTAAAACCCATTTAGCCCCACCGGCAACTATAGTTGCCGACGTTTATCATTGTCATTTTCCACTCACAGAAAACAAAATCAAAGGTATTAATGCAGGTTTTTCCACTTACATTTTAGTAAACAACTTAGACAAAGTCATAGTTTAAAAAAAATCATGTTTCCTGATGCTTCCTGTCACGTGACATCATCAGCTTCCAGTCCCTTCCGAGCGAAAACATGGATGAAGAAAACCATCCCAGAAACAGGTCATTTTCATACATTTTGAATAATTTTTCCCCAAACATAATTATTTGATCATTTAAGTCTCTTAAGTAACCCTTCCTAAAAACATTGTACCTGGGATAAATATTTTTTGAGTTATGGGCATGTTTCTGTGCGCGGTAACTTTAGTTGCCGGTGGGCACATATGATGTCACTAAAGGAAAGGAAAACACTGCCTACAGTAGGTCCCATTCCGTTTTGTCGTCTTCATTCATGCTTCTCGGGAATCACGCAGCTGCGTGAAAAATAGTACATCTTATCGCCACAAGGTGGCAGGCTAAGTCCGCTTTAGCTCTGCCAGCTGCTGTGACTCCCGCTCTGACATGCAGCTCAGTGAACGCACTGCAGTCTGGGCTCCGAGCGCGGACCATAGACACGCGAACAGAACCACAGACAGACATTTACATTTACATTTACATATACGCAGACAGAACCCAGACAGGCGGAGACACGCGAGACACGCGGATCACAGACACTTGGACAGAACCAGAGACACACGAAGCATAGACACTCGAGTCGGACAGGTCCATTTGTTTTATTTGTGTTTAAAGTTACCTAAGTTTCTCCTTGCATTAAAAATGCTTGGTGGTTGTGGATATTTAGACTGCGTGATTTGATAGAATAATACTGGCAATGTCTAATACATATCTAATTTTCAGTAAATTATAAAGAGAAAGAAAAAGAAGAGGAGGTCAAAATTGAATATTGAAAGAATCAATACATTCTTGATTTTCGACTAATTCATGAGTGTTGTGTGTTTAATTGGTGCCAAAGTAACATCTTTTTAATCTTCTACAACAGGGGTTCCCAAAGTTTTTAGCCCGCGACCCCCCCCCCAGCCCTTCCGTCACATGAAATGAGCATGTATTTCCTTGATACGGAGTAACGCTTTCTAGAGACTCACGCCACTACCGAGCTGCACTGTCCAGCCCAAAAAAGGAGGCTTGCATATTTTTACTCATGTAGTGAGTGACACAGTGATGGGCTTGGTGGGCTCCCTCCTCAGCAGAAGTGGAGCGCATTTCTTGCGGCTCGCCCTCACTGTTCTCCTACCGGTAAAGTGGGCCGGCTTTCCGGAGTCAGCGGTAAAGAGGTCCGCACGTTAAAAGCGGGCGGCCGCTTTCTGCTGTTACTTTATGCAGTTCATCCCCGCGGCTTCTCTTTCCAAAGTTACTGTCAGTAAAGGCATAAACCGGCCACCCGCTTTTAATGTGCGGACCTCTTTACCTTTGACTCCGAAAAGCCGGGCCTCTTTAACGCGCTGTTCTACCGCTGTCCTCCCTCCCTCCGCTGTCCTCCCTCCCTCCGCTGCCCTCTCTCCCTCCTTTGCCCTCTCTCCCTCTCTTCGCACCATCAGCCCCTGATACAAGTGTCTTTTCTCCCCCTCCGGGTTTTTCTGTTGTGGATATTAACCACGTTTCATTTTAAAGCAGGTATTATTTATTTGTAGCCTCCAAACACCTTTAGTTTTAGCAAACAACAGCAGGACACGCTTTGTCGCTGCGCATGATGTGAGCTGTGTTACGTGATGATTTTGATTGACGCTGCAATGACTGGGACAAAATTACTAACGTTATTAAAATATATTATAGTCTCCAAACACAATTTAAAAAAAAGTAGTCCTTTTGAATCAAATCAAATGCTAAATAAATATTTAAGGGCTTTATATTTGCTCAAAAAAAAAAACATTTTTGTTTGTTTGTGGAAATCATCTTGCAACCCGCCCAGGGGTTCCCGCGAACCCCCGGGGGGTCGGGACCCCCACTTTGGGAACCACTGTTCTACAACATAGTGACTAAAACAAGTGTGCCATAACAGAGTAATTCAAAATTTACATGTTATATGACTGTGATGATTATGTTTGGAATGTCGATCTTTAAACCTGTTTTTCTCAGAATTCTGTTTCATAAAACCATGTAAATACGCTGACTTCAGATTATGAGAACTTTTGTTACAGACATGCTATGGAGAAAAGGAAAACAGATTTGAAAAGATATTGAAAGCAGCTTTAACACAAGCACTTGCATGGAGGTGTCATTTGGCACTTATACCTATCATCCCCTCCACGGTGTCAAATGACCCCAAGGATTTTAGCTAACAAACGAAATCACCTGTGAACGGCCAACTTTGTTATGTAAATAGGGCCGTTATCACAGGCTGAGCTTCACTTTGCCATCTTAGGGGGAGGGGGAGGACCTGAATAGTTACAGTTTTTTCTCCAGTGGCTTTAGTGCATTTCTCACATCACATAACATTATCATGAGCTTCAGTCAGAATGAAACATACTGTTTTATAACATTATCATGTGCTTCAGTCAGAATGAAACATACTGTTTTATAACATTATCATGTGCTTCAGTCAGAATGAAACATACTGTTTTATAACATTATCATGTGCTTCAGTCAGAATGAAACATACTGTTTTATAACATTATCATGTGCTTCAGTCAGAATGAAACATACTGTTTTATAACATTATCATGTGCTTCAGTCAGAATGAAACAACGCTTATCATGTGCTTCAGTCAGAATGAAACATACTGTTTTATAACATTATCATGTGCTTCAGTCAGAATGAAACATACAGAGTCAGAATGAAACATACTGTTTTATAACATTATCATGTGCTTCAGTCAGAATGAAACAGTTTTATAACATTATCATGTGCTTCAGTCAACATGAAACATACTGTTTTATAACATTATCATGTGCTTCAGTCAGAATGAAACATACTGTTTTATAACATTATCATGTGCTTCAGTCAGAATGAAACATACTGTTTTATAACATTATCATGTGCTTCAGTCAGAATGAAACATACTGTTTTATAACATTACATGTGCTCAGTCAGAATGAACATACTGTTTTATAACATTGTCATGTGCTTCAGTCAGAATGAAACATACTGTTTTATAACATTATCATTTGCTTCAGTCAGAATGAAACATACTGTCAAGCTAATTTCATACATTCCTCTATCTTTTTATATCCTGAGAAATCCCTTCTAAAGTTTCGAGAACTTTAAATGCACCAAAGCCACTGAGAAAAATGTTATTACAAAATATATACAGTATATTAATTATCAGGGTTCACAGTCTGGAAGTCACTCATTCGCAGCCCTTCCTCCCCCAGACGAATAAACAAAGCCCACCCTAGCCCCCTGTTGTTTCGGTCATCATCTCATTTGACATGCAAATGTTAGCAACCCAAGTAGCGGGTTAGCTCCTCTTCTCTAAACTAGTTCTAGTGTTAAGATGTGCGAGGCGAGCCTGGCCTTGCCTCCCCTCCTCCTAAAAAAAGATTAGAACGCAACATTTAGTTAATAATGTGTGTATAAAAATAAAAAATATTGAAATTATGACTTTAAACAAAAAGTAGTCTTCTGTTCTCTAGATGTTACAGACAAGGCCCGCATCCTTCCACCACCTGAAGAAGATGACAAAGTCTGGGATCGCGTCTTAAATTCAGACAGAAGACATGTTTTATTGTCGATGGTAGAGACAGCACGAACAACAGATACAACAGAATGCAAGTGTATTATACAGAGCGGAGGCATGGAGACCTCCAATCAGCAGCTTCCACGGTGCCATGTAGCTTGGCCTTCAGATAGACACAACAAGGGAAAAGTACTGGCTTCTGCACATTGATAGAATGATGAGTTTAACTTTAACAAAAGTTGCTTAAAAGTGTTATGAAATCTCACATTCCCCCCTCTGGTCACACATTCACGTGTGACCATCAGGATCGATAAACAGCAACATAACATCATAACTCAATACTTTAAAAACTCAAACTCGGTACTTCACTCGGTACTTCAAAAAACTCAGAACTCGGAATACTTCAAAAACTCAGAAAACTCATAAAACATGTTCAGATCTTTCATAAAACTTGTCAACAATCTTCAGTAAAATACCAAACTTCATCAGTCGATGTGGTTCCAGATATTGCTTTGAAAACAGTCTCTCCCACTTCTCTGTGTTGATTCTTTCAGGCTGCATTTGTGTTGAGCCATGAATTCTTCTGTGACGTGTCTTTCAATCACACGTTTCAGCTTCAGTGTCCAGATTCAGCAATTCAATTCAGTCCAAATTATGTCCAAATTGTGTAATCCAATTGTTCCAAATGATGTCCATGCAAAAGAGGACGATGGTGTTGTCCATGTCTCAGCAGCTCACAGCCTGACTGGAATCAGGGGCTGTGCAGATTGTCCAAGTGCTGATCCAGACGCATTCTCTTGAGGTTTTTCAGTTTTGGCTTAAAAAAAAAAACAAATTTTTGTGTAAAAAAAAAGTAGTCTTCTGTTCTCTAGATGTTACAGACAATGCCCGCATTCTCCACCACCTGAAGAAGATGACAAAGTCTGGGATCGCGTCTTAAATTCAGACAGAAGACATGTTTTATTGTCGATGGTAGAGACAGCACGAACAACAGATACAACAGAATGCAAGTGTATTATACAGAGCGGAGGCATGGAGACCTCCAATCAGCAGCTTCCACGTTGTGCTTGTAGCTTGGCCTTCAGATAGACAAAACAAGGGAAAAGTACTGGCTTCTGCACATTGATAGAATGATGAGTTTAACTTTAACAAAAGTTGCTTAATACCATAGATGATACACACTATGCTAGGTTGGCTGCTAACATTTGCATGTATTGATTTGCAAATTTAGGTAGTGACTTATAACAGCAGGGGCCTGGGGTGGGCTTTGTTTATTCGTGCGGGGGAGGGAGAGCTCCAAGAGAGTACTACAGTAGTCCACAGATACAGTACACATGTGGACAATGCAGAAGAGATGCCATGGCAGTGTGTCCCCTGAGAATGCACAGTATATATTTTGTAATCAGTTTGTGCATTTCTCAGAACAATTAGTGCAATCGGCAAAACCTCATGGATAACTTGCTAAAAAGTCACTTCCTCAAAATGAACTTAATTCCTCAAAAGAAAGTCTTCATGTCAATGAAACGGTCTGTGTCTGTGTCCTGACACCAGTGTTTATGAACAACAGTCAAATGATTTAGTCATGTTTTCATTGTGACTGTATTTAGTGAGATATATATGTATGTACTGTATGTCTTTCACATATTTACTGCTTATGCTCTTTGCAATTCTACAGCATTGTGCAACAAAAATAGCACACATACAGTATTTACGTAGAACAAACATACAAAACACTGAGTCACGTGTGACATAATCGCAGCAGTTTCTCGTTTGAACAGATTACAAATGCTTTTGTTCATGTATCAGTTACTTTCATACAATTCTCTGTTTTATAACATCATCATTTGTCATTTGCTTCTGTCCTGTTAGTCAAAATAAAACTTATCACGACTGAATAGTTTCTCCCTGTAAAACTAAAGCTCATTTCATGGCTTTGGTCATGCAAATGCAGTAAATATGTGAAAGACATACATCGATACATACATGCATACACACACACACACAGTACATATAAATGTGTATTTTACTCTCACTAAATACAGTCGTGTGTAACTTTACTGTAGTATTCAGCTGTACAGTGTTTAGTGCTCACCAAGATCTGATTTTTTGCTTTGAAAAAAGCAGAGAGAGTAAAGTGTCACAATGAAAACATGACTAAGTCATTTGACTGTTGTTCATACTCAATGTTGTCAGGACTTATAATTTTGACGACACAGACAATTTCATTGACATGAAGACTTGCTTTTGAGGAATAAACTTTTCATTTTGAGAAGGTGATGCACTTTTGCAAGTTATGTGGTGTGTTAGGTGTGACAATGGCAGGGTGTCCTGGTGGCTGAGTGGGTAGCACCATTACCTCTCAACCAAAAGGTTCTGAGTACGATTCCCAGTCGGAGCATAAGTAGAAATTTAAACTTTATTGCAATCACCTGAGTTTACTTGGTAATATCAAGTAAACGATGTACTCGAGGAATTCAAGTGAAGTTAATACGCAATTTATTTCCATGGTTTTTTCAAGTAAACTTTACTTGTCAGGGTTTACAGTGTAGACAATACATCATTATTTTAAATATATACGTTAATGCAATTTAATTATAAAGATTACCATTAGTACAAAATATGTATACAGTATGTTGTCTGTTATGCTCTTACTTTGAAATAGCATTCAATAGAAACACATTTAAACATAAAATACATTCACATGCACGGCCCAGCCGCGGCCAGGGATAGGCCTGGGTAGGCCGGTGCCTACCAGTTTTTTTCTTGGCCTTCCCAATTTTGTTCTTCGCCTCTCAAGTCATTAGACTTTTTTGTTTAAAGTCATAATTTCAATATTTTTTATTTTTATACACACATTATTAACTAAATGTTGCGTTCTAATCTTTTTTTAGAAAATATAACCCCCTGATTATATACCATAGATGATACACACCAACACTTATGAAATGAAATTCAACTATGTCATTTAAAAGTTAGATTTTGACATGAATTGTAAAGGTTACTAATAGTGTGTGGGTGAACAGTAAACTTGGAGAAAAATCAAGTAAAGTATGATCAATAATTTTAGGTGAGGCGGATATAAGGATTTACAGTGTGTGGGCCTCACAGCAGAGGCCTAAAGCAGGGGCCTCATTACTTTAATACTTACAGTCTGTGGTAAATACACGGGCTACATGTGGTACACGTGCTTAGACTATATTAATATTGTATGTGTAACATTCAAAATAGATTGAGTGAATATTCCCTTTTCCTCATTTAGTGGTTTGCGGAGGAGAGAGCAGCGAGAGAAGTTTGGCAGGGAGTTAAAATAAATGAATTACAGCTTGCTAAATTATTTGAAAGCATCTTCATTATGATTGTTATATTTATGTATTTATTATAAATGTTAGAGATGCCAGAGAAAAGGCGTCTGCTTTTTTTCTGAGTGGGAGGAGACACCAGCGGAGCTGTTTGAGTCAAATAACGTTCAGCGTTATATTACCAATAGTTTCTCTTTCCATAACGATATTCTCTCTTTTTGGAAAGATCACCAACGTGATGCAAAAGTTTACGTTATATGCAGTAGTTTTAATGTCTGCGGGTTATTCCAGAGACTGGCCTGCTACAACGGGCGGCACGGTGGCTGAGTGGATAGCACTCTCGCCTCTCAGCAAGAAGGTCCTGGGTTCGAATCCCGGTCAGACCAGGGCCTTTCTGAGTGGAGTTTGCATGTTCTCCCCGTGTCTGCGTAGGTTTCCTCCGGGTACTCCGGTTTCCCCTACCACTAAAAATATGTCCAATAGTTCTGGCATGCGCCTCCTGTACTGGCGACCCCACTCCCATCTCTGTGTGGAGTGAGAGACAAATGCCCATAATTAACAATTGTAAACCGCTTTGAGACTCAGATCTGCAGTGAAAAGGCGGTATATAAATAAAAACTTACTACAAGGAGTTGCCCCCTTTTTAACCAGATTGTCGATGTGCGCGGGGCAGAAACTCATACAGTAGGCGACGGATATAATCAGTTGCCAGTCCGATGTACAGTACGCTAGGCTTAAAGCCACAGATAGTTGTCCAGTGAAGAGAGAAGAAAGAGCGATGAGACGCCAATGTAACCCTGCTCACAAGTGCCACCGGGTGGTTGTTTTGGTCATTGCAACGTCACTGGGAGGGGGGAAAATAAAAGACGCGTGAATCACACGTGAGTCTCGTGTGATTCACGCGTGAAAGGCGACAAAACGGAATGGGACCTACTGTAACTTCTCTCCGGAGACTTCTCTCTCGCTCACGTCCGTCAATAGAAGCAGCGTGACTTGTAATACACACAGTAGCAGCGAGAGAGAAGTCTCCGGAGAGAAGTTAGTGCGCAGAGAAGTTAGGAGCGCTACGTCCGCGCACTAACTTCTCTCCGGAGACTTCTCTCTCGCTGCTACTGTGTGTATTACAAGTCACGCTGCTTCTATTGACGGAAGTGAGCGAGAGAGAAGTCTCCGGAGAGAAGTTAGTGCGCGGACGTAGCGCCCCTCAGATTACTACGCCTCACAATATAGTACCCGTTTTATCCGCTGAGAAAATCGACTGTTACATTTCTGTGTTACTATACTTTGCAGTGTAACACGTCACGTAACTATATACATTTAATAGGGAACACTTGGAAGAGTTTGGTAGCTTCTAGCGGGAGCTACCTTTTGGTGCTACAAAATATACAGAGGAGGCTGCGGTTGTGCTCCCGTTTTTGCTCCGTTTGCATGACAGAGCGCACGGACTAAGACCAGACAGGTACGTATTAACTAGTCTAAGGTAAGGTAAGAACATATGTCAGTATGTAAAAACGGTGAACTATTCCTTTAAGTGTAGTATTGTAGTAGCTTTGGAATCCAGGGTTAGTGAGTGAGCGGAGTCTCGAGCTAGCGCTAGCATTAGCTATAGCCTAGCAGTATCCTCAGACATGCAGCCCTCCTCCTCTGCTACACAGGCTGCTGTTGCTACAGGTATGTCCCATTCAGATTGTACAGAGCAGTCAGCCCCATTGACTTCACAGTGTCTGAGTCATTCTTTTAAGACATAAGCATTTTCAAAAACTACTCGTGCTGTGCTGAATTTTCTATTAAACACTCTGATATAATAAATTCATGCACCGCACCAGTACTAGTTACGCGTCACACGTAAATGACGTGGTCTGACAACGCTGAGGACATACTAGGGGGTACTATTTTTGATGGAAACTCTTAAAAAACCCAGTGGGAGAAAGTGAGAAACCTTGGGGAGCACTAGGGAAACCCACAGGGAGGGAGACCCATTTGAGAAAGGGATCCGCGCCTCCGGACGGACAGGCTAATGATCCAGGACCTAAGCTAGCTACAGAACGTGGACCAGTGGCCGCTGAACGTGGACAGGTCCGGTGCAGGACTGAAACACTCCCAGGCGGGTCGGGCGGGGCAGTGAAACACCATGAAACCATGAAACAGACAATGGGACAACGGGTGAATAGCAATGAACAAACTACAGTCAAAATCCTAATAATTCTAAACAGATAAAGTAGGAAGGAGGAGAGGATAGTGCTCAAGTTACCATACTTCTCCCAGCAAACTGACTCCCTATGCAGCTTGACTGACAGTCTGAGGAGTTTAGCCTTCCCTGAGTCTTACCTTCCTAGCGTATGCTAAACTAAAGAGGACTGTTTTAAACCTAGCCTTGAATAAAGAGAGCGTATCTGAAAGGAGTGAGACCCCAGCAGCCACGGCTAGGCTAGCCTGGGCTACAGCCCCAAGATTCATGGATTGCACACCAGGTGGGCAAACCTAATTATATATTATATATCCTATATATCACATATACCATACATATTATATAAAATACATAACATAAAATACAGCATAATATATAACATAATCTACAACATAACATAATACATATATTGTATAATGTATAACATAATACAGCATATATATATATATATATATAATATATATACCATATATTATATATTACCTATTTATATGCTAAATTAAAGTAGAGTGCTTTAAGCCTGGCCTTGAATGTGGAGACCGTATCCGCTTCCTTAACATAAATGGGAAGCTGATTCCACAGTAAAGGAGCTTAGTAGCTAAATGCTCTGCCGCCGACAGTGATTTTTTGTGAGCGCAACGCTCGACTTGGTTGATACGACACTAACGTGTCTTGGAGATAGGAAGGAGCCAAGCCATTTATGGCTTTATATGTTACTGTCTGAAAAGTCTAAGGTCAGTGTCACGTTGATGTTGTAATTTAATATTCCGCTCGTCCGACAGTGTGAATGATTGGTGAAAGCACACGGCCGCGAGCCCTTGATTACACTGCCATATATCATGCATAGATGATTGAAATAACCTTTTATTTGAACAGTGACAGATGGAGCCAGGGAAACATTACATATCTCATAGAAGCGCAAGGCTTTTCTCTCTTCTGTCTCACAAATCTCTCAATCTGCATTGAACACGATGAACTGCTGTTGGCAATAAAAGGGAAATTTCACAGACGCAAAGTAACTGTATCTTTCATGAACTACATGTGTTTTTGTTTTTTTTTGCTGGAAGTGTAATGTCATTGCAGCAGTATGCCTACATCATTGTGGGAGCATATAGGGAGGAAGTGGAAGTGCCATGTTTAACTCCTTAACACAGCATCTGGCAACGCAAATATTGTTTTTTTAACAGGTCACATGCAATAACTATGTTGGACTGTATGCAACCAATATATTGTACAATCAGTCAAGAATTCAGATTGACGGAATATAAAACTAAGAATGAGGGTTGATGTATCTGACTAGAAATATCTTGTCAATTTAGCTAATACCAATCATATTTTTTTTGTATGGCTAAAGAATAAGAGGCGCTATGGTTGCAGCGCTTGCCTTGTTTGATATTATTTATATAGCACAGGGAAGGGGGGAGGGTCTGGGCTCTTCTAATACAAACAGAACATTCCATTATTAATCATTTGTGTGTAACAATTACAGGTATCTAGCCATCTGCAGAAACGTGTAGAGCTAGTATATCATTCCCTTTTGCTGGGTTTCTGGTTCTTTTCAAGGGTAAAATGCTGCAAAGAACCATGAAAAAAAAACGCATATACCATTGTACCACTGTATTTTATCTGGCCTTTCTGTGTGGAGTTTGCATACTCTCCCTGTGTCTGTAAAGGTTTCCTCCAGGGGTTTTGTCTACCACTGAAACCTTGTTATTGTTATCAATCGTTTTACATTTTTTTTCCCCTTTCTAAATGTTTATTTTTAGCAGAGGGGAGGAGTGGGGTTTGAATGAGCTTTTTTTTTATTTTTTCAAAAAAATAATCTTATCATTTTATCATTTGTGTGCGGGTTATGTAATTATATTTTCTTATCCATAATGCTCTGTAAACTGTTATGTATGTTTGTATATGTCTAGGACCCCCATGAAAAGGAGATGAATTTCCTTAGAATAATCTTAAATAAATACATTCTGTGATATCCGCTATACTATTAAAAGTCACTTACTTACTTATAAGTTACTTATAATGTAAAGTTTGAAGCCTAAATCCTCTTCCACTACTGTACTTTCAACCTCTGCGAGTGTGAGGAGCTAGCTGCTGGCTTCACACAGAGAATTGTCGTGTCAGCGTCCTTGGATATTACAGGCACAGATCATTTCAGTCAGGCTAAATTCATTTTGGGTGTTTATTGCTAATAGTCTTTGAATTATTGATGCCGTGTGACTGATTGTGTTGCAGATATGATCCTGTGCGATGCTGGTTTTAGTTCCCTTCTCTCTGCTTCTCGCTTTGGGCACAACTTCCTGTATTTGGTAAAGAATTGTGTGTGTGTGTTTTTTGGCGGCAGTTGCTTGCGGCAGCGGCGACAGCAGCACAGAAGAATACGAATCAGGAGCTGTGTTCAGAGGACGAATGTGAACAAAGGAGCAGCCTTCACCAAAAGTCAACAGGCCGCATTGTGTTGCCAGCATTCAGTAATTACTACAGGTATTACTGAAGTTATCTAGTGACCTCTAGAAGTAACAACACTTGTGAAGAGGCACTCACACGGTGACAGCTCGTTTTATTTCTGCCTGAGAATCCTCTACATCGCTCTGTTCCTTTTCCACCAGTTTTCTCTTTGTGCAGACCAGATGGTGCACAGTGAGGATAAACGTCTTAGAAAGGCAAGCTAATTTAATATGTTTTGAAGGCTTTCTTGTAAAATAGTAAAAGTGTCGCACTGAGAGGCCTCATTAGGGAGCCGCAAATTTAAGAAGAAAAAGACAAATGCTGTTGATTACGAGTCCCTTTCCTTGTAAGATAGGCTCTTGGGTTTTAGTCTGGATTGCCTCATTTAAATAAAGGATCATTTCATTGTATCATATATTTTGTGTCTGAAAAGTCTCTGAATTAGCCCTATAGCTTCAAGGCTATATAACGCTGACTTTCAAGAGTTATTCTGAAAATATTTCTTGGTGGAAGCTCTGATTTTTGCTTGGGTTGATGTTGTTTTTTTTTTCCTGGAATGTTATACTGCATAGAATAACATGTTCTATGTCCATTGGAGATAAGCAATTGACTTCACGTTAATTACAGGTCATATTTGTGCAGGCAGGATCCTTCCCAAAAAAAAAAGCACTGGGTTTATGAATCAGTCCTTCTGGATGTCGACGGAAAATTCAGTTTTATTCATTATTTTTGTATAGGTCTAAATCACAACAGTAGTTATCTTTGGAGGACAGGAAATGCAATAATGATATATACGTAGAGCCAATGGTCCATCAGGGGGGATGACCAATGTCCATAAATGTTAATGAATTTCCATAAATGTCCTTGATCATCACTGTCCTTAGACCCTCCTGCATTGGCAAAGAACTACTCGAAACCCCAGTGGAAAAATGACTGGGAAAGGCCCACGTTGACAGAAGCAACCACTCCCACGGACGAACTCCGCTCCTACTAGGCTATAGATCTAGGACTCAGGCTGTAGATCGAGGACAATTTGTATATCATACTGAGGGACTAGAAATTTTCCCAGGCCACATAGGGTAGTGGACCATAGAAAAGCAACAATGCACCTATAGTATGTACCTGTTTCTTTTAGTGTGCCAGCCAGGGATATGTGTTTCTTGTTGTCTTTCTGAAATTCTGTTTTTATTTTTCTTATTCCCAAACTCTTATTCCCTACACACTTTGCTTACACAGGCCTCTATCCATTTGGCAAAGTTGCTGTGTAAGAGGTCTCACATCCATCATTGTGTTTTGGAGAAAGTTTGGAGCCAGATTCAGTTTACGTCACTGACCAATAGCCACTGTTAAAATCCTCCATCTGGACCAGTGCCAAATCCCGGGCGGAACGCTGAAGATGGAGATTGAATTTGAAAATCTGTCCGTACTTTTCTTCTTCACGGCTATTGTGAGTGAAGCACAATGGCGGGATTTGTAAATCTGTGGATAATCTCAGCAGACTGTATAGGAGGCAGGGAGGAAGATTTAAAGGTGGCGTAAAAGCACGTAGACCTCCTCCATAACCTCCGTAATCTCACATTCAGGCCTTATCATCGCACTTCCACATGTGCTGTTAAAGTGCACAGGGTTAGAAAGGGCCATAGTGAGAGGACAGGCCTTGACAAAATAGAAAGTTCATGAATTCATATCACTTAATATCAGCAGTGCAGCAGAAACAGTCACAATAATGTGTTGTATTTACTCATTGTTGGTTATTTAATTCCTGCAACAATTCCAATGCTGTTATATCCTTGGGCAAGACACTTTACTTTTCCTTTAGCACCTAGATACCTAGGGGTTTATCTGATCTACGTTCCACAGTACTTGGACTAATTACTCAGAAAAGATCCTTACAAATGTGACAGTTTATAACAATGCTACTAGCAGTGTATACATGTTTTAGCTGCTGGGTTTTGCTGAAGCATGAAGCAGTCTGACTTACACCAGAACTATTTGAGATAGTGGAATATGTATATAAAAATAGGGGAAAGCCTGATAAAAGGTTAATATGGGGAGGTAGGACATGGCTGGCCTTCATCTTGCCTTTGAATCTGGTCTACAAAGTGGCCCGGTCCACAAACTGAAAACACCTTGAAGATGGAACCCTAAATAGTGAACTTGAAGGGTTGAAATTTAGTTTCAGATACGTAATGTGAATTGATTTGAAACATATGAACAAACCAAACCAAAGATTAACACATGATTCAGATTCAATTCAATTCTTGTATTCTTGTATAGCCCTAAATCACAACAGTAGTTATCTCGGAGGACTTCACAAAACCGTTGAATTTGCCAACACAGATCAGAGAATCAAACATCTGGACCAGTGCCAAATCCCGGGCTGAACGCGGAAGATGGAGATTGAATTTGAAAATCTGTTCGCACTTTTCTTCTTCACGGCTATTGTGAGTGAACACAATGCAACAATAAAAACGTATTCAAGAGGCACACAAGGGGCAGATGACCAATGTCCATAAAACATATGTACTGTAGATAGACCTTCCGTCCGTCCGTCCGTTTTCTTCCGCTTCATCCGTTGCCGGGTCGCGGGGGCAGCAGTCTAAGCAGAGACGCCCAGACTTCCCTATCCACACACACTTCCTCCAGCTCGTCCAGGGGGGACCCCAAGGCGTTCCCAGGCCAGCTGAGAGACATAGTCCCTCCAGGGCCTCCTCCCGGTGGGACGTGCCCGGAACACCTCCCCAGGGAGGCGTCCAGGAGGCATCCGGAACAGATGCCCGAGCCACCTCAACTGGTTCCTCTCGACGTGGAGTAGCAGCGGCTCTACTCCGAGCTCCTCCCGTGTGACTGAGCTCTTCACCCTATCTCTAAGGGAGCGCCCAGCCACTCTGCGGAGGAAGCTCATTTCGACCGCTTGTATCCGCGATCTCGTTCTTTCGGTCATTACCCAAAGTTCATGACCATAGGTAAGTAAGTAAGTAGTAGGTAATCTTTATTTATATACCGCCTTTTCACTGCAGATCTGAGACTCAAAGCGGTTTACAATTGTCAATTTTTTGGGCATTTGTCTCTCACTCCACACAGAGATGGGAGCGGTGTCGCCAGTACAGGAGGCGCATGCCAGAACTATTGGACATATTTTTAGTGGTAGGGGAAACCGGAGTACCCGGAGGAAACCTACGCAGACACGGGGAGAACATGCAAACTCCACTCAGAAAGGCCCTGGTCTGCCCGGGACTCGAACCCAGGACCTTCTTGCTGAGAGGCGAGAGTGCTATCCACTCAGCCACCGTGCCGCCCGTGAGGGAGGGAACGAAGATTGACCGGTAAATCGAGAGCTTTGCCTTTCGGCTCAGCTCCCTCTTTACCACAACGGTCCGATACAGCGACCGCATCACTGCGCACGCTGCACCGATCCGCCTGTCAATCTCACGCTCCATCCTTCCCTCACTCGTGAACAAGACCCCGAGATACTTGAACTCCTCCACTTGAGGAAGGACCTCTCCACCCACCTGAAGAGAGCAAGGCACCTTTTTCCGGTCGAGCACCATGGCCTCGGATTTGGAGGTGCTGATTCTCATCCCAGCCGCTTCACACTCGGCTGCAAACCGCCCCAGTGCATGCTGCAGGTCCTGGTTCGTTGGAGCCAACAGGACAACATCGTCCGCAAACAGCAGAGATGAAATCCTGTGGTCCCCAAACCGGACCCCCTCAGATAGACCTTCATTGTCGTTAATTAGACCTTCAAGTTCATTTCCATAGACACCGAACACAGAAGAAGGAAAATACAACAATGCAATACACATGCAATAAAGGGACATGGACAATGGCTGAAGAGACAGAACTATTGCTGAATCTTGCCCGCTTCCTTGTTATCGTTCTGTATCTTGGGCCTGGAGGCAGCAGAGTGGAGTATAGGTGTAGAGAGGATGGTCTGAGTTTCTGCTGACTGTCCAGGCCATGTGTAATTCTGCTTTGTGGTTGAGTCGGGACAGATCTGTGGTGGGGAGATTGACGATTTTGGATACTGTGTGTGTGACTCCGGTGAGTTTATTTCTGTTGGTGATGGAGAGCATGTAGAAGTAATAGGGTGAGCAGTACAGGAGGATGGGTTAGATGTGTGTCGTCAGGGCAGAGAAGGGATCCAGGCACTCATCTGATGTAAACATGTCTATTTTTCTTTTGTCGGATCCTGGGCCCATTATGTTGTCCGGGTGACGTTATTTATAAGAATATTGTGCTGGGTCACACTTTACAACTAAGGTTTCTACCACTGTCCACTTATATCCTCAGTATGTCAGAGTTCCACTGCAATAACAGGTTTATGCAGGATCTAAATCGATAATAAACAAATGTAAAGTAATTTATGCATAAAATGAAAAAGCTGTAAAAGCTAAATGTGCAACAACTACTGCTAGTTTTTCACTTCTCAAACTTTCCAGATGCTTTATGCCTGTGGGGGGAAAACAAACAAACAAACAATTACTTATTCTGTACTGTGTGTTTTCCTCCAAACCAATGTAGCACTTTGCTCCAACCTCGGGAAGTATCGTATCCACTGTTTTGCAGGGAAACTGTGATGACGGTTCAGCAGCATGTGTCACATACAGCGGATTCTTGTTTGAGATTTTGACATTTGTCACCATTAGGATGTGAGGGATGCCGGCTGCCTGCACAAGCCCAAATCTAATTATGTTTTCTGCTGCTCACCTCTTTCCGCCGAAACAGGGGAAGCGCGTGCCATGATCCATTCTTGAAGCACATTGGTGTCTTTAGGAAATCCATGGCTCATTACCAACTTCTGATCATGTAACCAATGGAATATGTGAGCTGGGAAAAGAGATAAGATAAGACTTTATTAATCTCACACAGGAGAAATTTACATGTCACATTGGCAAGGATAGGAACACTCAAGAATTGAGCAAAAGTAAGAAATGTGCAGCATGTTAATGCAGGATATATTATGTACAAAAAAAGTGGCGATTAGAAAGAAGTGTCAATAGTAGTGCAGGTTTCTTTTCAGTCATATAGTGCAGTGACTTAAAGTGACTTGTTGTACAGTCTGAGGGCGGAGGGGATAAAGGCCCTGCGGTAGCGCTCCTTCTTGCACTGAGGGTGCCTCAGTCTTCCACTGAAGGAGCTCCTCAGCTCCTCCTCAGTCCTGTGCAGTGGGTGGGAGGCGTTGTCCATGATGGAGGTGGCTTTGACTAGCACCCTCCTGTCCCTCACCTCCTCCACAGAGTCCAGCGAGCAGCCCAGAGTGGAGCTGGCCCTCCTGACCAGCTTGTTCAGTCTACTCCTGTCCCGCTCTGTGCTGCCCGGGGCCCAGCACACGGCAGCGTAATGTATGGCAGAGGCTACCACAGAGTCATAAAAAGTCCTGAGCAGAGGCCTGCTCACTCCGAAGGACCTCAGCCTCCTCAGAAGTAAGAGGCGACTTTGTATTATGGGACCAGTCCAGTTTATTGTTAATGTGAACACCCAGGTACTTGCAGCTGTCCACCAGCTCAATGTCCTCCCCCTGGATGTTCAGCAGCGTGTGGGAAATTGGTTTTCTCCTGAAGTCGATGACCATCTCCTTGGTCTTACTGGTGTTCAAGCACAAGTGGTTGCGCTCACACCAGTCGACAAAGTCTGTGATAACCGACCGATATTCCAGATCGTTCCCCTCAGACACACAGCCCACGATGGCGGAGTCATCAGAGAACTTCTGCAGGTAACAGCTGTGTTTGTTGTATGTGAAGTCTGAACCAGGAAGTACGACCACATTAGTCCGGTCCTCAGGTCTCTGCACTGGCTTCCCGTGGCCCAGAGGATAGACTTTAAAGCAGCTCTGCTGGTGTACAAGTCTCTCCATGGCCTCGCACCAAAGTACATCCATGATATGCTAGTCCCATATGAACCAGCCCGGACTCTGAGGAGCGCAGGGACGGGACTCCTGTTAGTGCCCAGAGTCAGGACTAGACAGGGGGAGGCTGCTTTTCAGATTTATGCAGCTAAAGTCTGGAACAGTCTTCCTGAGGATGTGTGTTCTGCCCTCACTGTTGTATGGGATACAGCTATGCAGATAGATAAACTCCACGACAATTGACAGGTGAAATGTCTTCTTTAATGACGTAGCCTTCAATTACCGACAGAGTGAAACTACAAACAAAAAGAAATAAACAAATTTAGACTCTTAACAGATGTAATACTACACATGGGATGGCCTAAACTAGCTTACACAGGCAAATACTTTATCTGACAAAGTATCCCTTTATACTGTAAATATGATCAAATAACAACACATATAGCCAAAAAGACTCTTCATAAACTTATATACTCACAAGCAATGCTTTCTGTAAAAGAACAACGAAGGATGGAAGAAGATTATATTGAACAACTTTCTCACAGTGTCGTTTCTCAAATGTACTGATATCTAACTCTTAACCAATTAAAGGTAAACAAAGGCACAGAATGGAGCGTAGCGCTCCTGCAGGTGGAGGGTGAAACTACACCACCAGCACACTCCCCGTCTGACGTCCATAGGATGTCATCTCTATTTTGTATGAATAATGTCTTTCTTAGTGTCTCGCAGGAGGAGTACAGTCTCTGTAACTGGTCTCAAGAAGGTTCGGCAGGTTCCACCCGAAGCAATCTTCACTTCGATCTTCCTGACTCTTCCATCTTTGCTCGGAAAGGTGTCAACCACAACCCCCATGGGCCAGTGGTTTCTTTTGGCTTGATTGTCTTTCAGAAGGACAAGATCTCCAATTTCTAAGTTTGGCCTTTCAGATGGCCATTTTCTGCGTTCTTGAAGTGTTGGCAAGTATTGGGTTCTCCAACGATGCCAGAAGACGTTGGCGAGATGTTGGACTTGTCTCCATTGGCGTCCGAACAAGTCGTTCCTGTCAAAATTTCCCGGCGGAACAGATGAAGGTCCAGTTTTCTGGGTGAGGAGGGTGGCTGGTGTAAGAATGAACGGACAGTCCGGATCAGTCGAAACTGGAACGAGGGGTCGAGAGTTCACAATGGCAGTTACCTCAGCTAGAAGGGTAACGAGAACTTCATGGGTCAAGATGTGACCTGAGCTGGTAGATAGCATAGAGTCAAGTATGCGCTTCACGGTCCCGATCATGCGCTCCCAGCTACCTCCCATGTGAGAGCTATGAGGAGGGTTAAAAATCCACATGCATCCATTCTCGGACAAGAAATCCAGAATTTCGTGGTTGTTGCAATGTTTGGAGGTTATTCCAAGTTCCTTGCATGCTCCAAGGAAGTTGGTTCCACAATCGGATCTCAACTGCTTTACAGGTCCCCGAAGTGAGATGAATCGGCGCAAAGCGTTGATGAAACTGGATGACTCCATTGACTCGATAACCTCGACATGAATGGCTCTGGTACTCAAGCAGGTAAAGATGACGGCCCAGCGTTTAGTGTGAGCTAAACCTCCTCAGGTTCTGCGAGAGCTAACTGTCCAGGGTCCAAAGACATCAACTCCGACATAGGTAAATGGAGGGGAGACAGTTACACGGTCGATGGGTAAGTCTGACAGTTTTTGTGTTTCAGTGTTCCACCTAAGTTTGCGACAAGTAATGCAGTGATGAATAACTGCGCTGATACTTCGCTTTCCACCAACAATCCAGAACCCTGCTGACCTCACTGCGCCCTCGGTAAAATGACGCCCCTGGTGCTGTACATGTTGGTGGTAGTGTCGTACAAGTAACGTAGTGACATGGTGGTTTCCCGGGATAATGATTGGGTGTGCTTCATCAGTTTGCATATCGGCATTTGATAGACGACCTCCGACTCTGAGGAGGTTTGCATCGTCTATGAAAGGAGACAGCTTCTTGAGGGGACATGGCTTAGGAATCTCCTTTTGAGTTTCAATGCATGTGAAAACGTCAGCGTAAGTCTTGTGTTGAACGCTGCTTAGAATGTGGTTTTTTGCTTTGTCGTAGTCCTCTGGGCTGAGACTTTTGCAAACGTGCCAGCCTTTACACTTGGGTCCATAAGTGATGTCCTTGAAACATCTGACTATATGAACAAGTCTTGCCATGGTCCTCACCAGTGATCTCCAAGAAGAGAATGACTCGAAGCGTTGTGGATGGAGGAACAAGTCAGAGACATGGGTTGCAAGGGAAGTAACGGGTGCACGGATCTCAGGATCACATTCAGGATCAACAAGCTTGAAAGTATTTTGAGACTCGTCTGTGGTCTCTCTCAGTAGGAAATCTGGTCCGTTAAGCCATGTGCTTGATGCAAGTGCATTCGCTGGGATAGATCTTGACGCAATGTCAGCAGGATTAAGATCTGTAGGAACATAGTTCCACTGGTCTGGGCTGGATGATTTTCGAATCCTCTGCACCCGGTTACATACGTAGACATAGAATCTTCTGGATTCGTTCTGTATGTACCCAAGAACCACTTTACTGTCGGTAAAGAATCTTATTGAATGAAAAGGTCGATTTCTTCTAGAATGATGTCGACAATCTCAACGGCAAGAACCGCTGCACACAGTTCTAGTCTGGGAATTGTTATTTCTTGTTGAGGGGCGAGTTTTGCCTTGCCAAACATGAATCCCAGTTCCTTCTTGCCTTCTGAATCAGTGAGTTTGACATAAGCGACTGCGCCGATTGCTTTGGTAGAGGCGTCGCAAAAAATACAAAGCTCCCTTTTTATTGCACCACAAAAGGATATGGAGGTGTACATCCTCGGTACTCTGACCTCTTCAAGAAGTTTGAGGGATTCTTTCCATGTGCTCCATTCTTCAAGAAGCCTTTCTGGAAGTGGATCATCCCATTCACATGTATCTGTTGAGAGTTCCCTTAGAAGAGCCCTACCTTTGATGCTGATCGGCGCGGCGAAGCCAAGAGGATCGTACAGACTGTTGACGACTGAAAGCACCCCTCTGCGGGTATATGGTTTCTCAACTGGCGATACCTGATAGGTGAACTCATCTGTAGCAATGTCCCAGCTTATTCCGAGACTCCTTTGCATAGGTGGAAAGTCTTTTCCAAGGTCGAGATCCTTTAGACCTTTCGCTAGATCGTCTTTGGGAAAAGCCTTCATTACTGTGATATCATTGGAGGCAATCTTGTGCAACCTCAGGTTGGATGAGGCCAAAGTTTCTTGTGCCCTTTGCATGAGAGAGATTGCTTCAGTGCATGATGAGAAGGACACAAGTCCGTCGTCCACATAGAAATGTCGTCCCACCAAATGTTGTGTTGTACTGTCCTCCTTGTCTTGGTCTTCTGATGCCCTCCTGAGTCCATAGGTTGCGACTGCGGGCGATGGGCTGTTGCCGAAGACGTGAACTGTCATTCGGTACTCCATAATCGGTTGGTCCATGTCATTATTCTGATGCCAGAGAAATCTCAAGTAGTTCCGGTGGTCTTCCCTGACTGAGAAGCAATGGAACATTTGCTTAATGTCTGCCGTGACGGCTACCTTTTCTTCACGGAGTTCTCATGAGCACACCAAGCAGGCTGTTATTGAGATTTGGCCCAGTGAGAAGAACGTCGTTGAGAGATACGCCGTTATGTTGTGCGCTGGAATCAAAGACAATGCGTATTTGGTCCAGTTTGCGAGGGTGGTACACTCCAAAGAAGGGAAGGTACCAGCACTCTTCGTCTTCACTGAGAGGTGGCGCTATTTCTGCATGACCATTGTCAAACAAGTTTTGCATGAATTCCTGAAATTGGACTTTTGTTTCAGGACGTTTGTTTAGCATGTGCCGGACTGAGGCAAGCCGTTGGATAGCTTGTTGCCTATTGTTCGGAAGTCGTGGTCTGGGTGAGCGGAAAGGTAACGGAGCGACCCAACTGTTTGCACTGTTTTGGTAGACTTCCTTGTCCATGATCTGAAGGAAAGCTCTTTCTTCCTGAGAATAGCTTAGTCTCTCATCCAATTTTGTATGTTGAAAGACAGTTTCTCCGATGGTTCTGTTCCTCGTTCTGTCTGGGGAACTGATCTTGTTGTAGCCGTGAGTTTGAAAGCATTCTGTAACTTGAATTGCGTTTTCACATGGAAGAAAGTGGCTGCTTCGACCGTTGTCTAGAATGCTTGTTTTGAAAACGTTAGCGCAAGCGGATTTGTGAGCTCCTCCTAAGCACACGTTACCAATAATCACCCATCCTAGAGCTAACTTCTGTGCGAATGGTGCATTACGTGGTCCGTTGCGTTGATCGAGGACCTTGTGTGCTTGGATAACATCCCTTCCGATAAGCACCAAGATTTTAGCTGAAGGATCGAGTTTTGGGATTTCATTTGCGATTTCCTGCAGGTGAGGGTGGTGTCGAGCAGCTCCGTAGGTCGGAATCTCATTGCGATTGTCGGGTAGCATATCACACTCAATAAGTGTTTGGAGCTCTAGACGTGACTTGCAATCTGCAGATTCGACAATGAAGTTGTATGCTCTCCTTCCTGTTACTTCTTCCAGTCCAGCGAAGGTTCTTAGCTTATATGGAAAGGAGTTCTTGGTGATGCCAAATGTATCAAAAACAGATGATTTAGCCAGTGACCTGTTGCTTTGGTCGTCCATGATGGCGTAGGCTTTGAGTTTTTTCTCAGGAGAATTCTTTGGGTAGATAAACACAAGGCAAATCTTGGCACATGAGTGACTTTCGACGTCGCTACCGCAAACTTGTGTGCATGTCGAGGTGGCAATAACTGAGGCTACGTTGCTCTCCCCGCCGTTGGCGGTCGGAGGTTCTGAAAAGGTTGGAAGCTCGGGCGCAATGAAAGGTGGAGCAGGTCCTGGGTGAAGAGCTGTGATGTGTGACTTGGAACTGCATTCAGTACAGGAAATCTCTGCTTTGCACGCCTTTGCCTGGTGGTTTGTGGAGCCACAGCATCTGAAACATATCATGTTCTTCTTTAGATAAGCCTTTCTCTCCTCTAGGGGCATGTCTCTGAATGCTCGGCATTTTTTGAGTGCATGAGGTTTTTTGTGGATGGGACATTCCTTATTTGGATCCTCAATGTTTATCTGAGTTGTCTTAGGCTCTGTGCTGACGACTTCCGTCCTAATGACTGAGATAGGTTCCCTTTTATCATGTCTCTCATGGTATCTGCTCATCTTCATGGTAGCAGGAGGTGGCTGAACGTAATGTCTGAAGCTAGGGTCATTGCGCATTTTTGCTTCTTTTCTGATGAAGGCCACAAACACTGAGAAGGGGGGAAATGGCACACAATAGTCCTCTTTATATTTTGATCCGTAAGTCATCCATTTTTCTTGAAGGCCAAAGGGTAGTTTTTCAACCACAGGGTAAATGCCTCTTGCTGTGTCGAGATACGTTAAGCCTGGAATGTACCCTTCACATTTAGCTCCATCAATCTCCAAAAGCAAGTCCTCTAGTTCGCGCAGGAGGTGTGGTTCTTTGTTTGAGATTTTTGGGAAACGTTCCAATCTGTCCAACAGTGCCTTCTCCAAAGCTTCGGGGGAGCCGTAGCACTCGTTGAGTCTTTCCCACACTTTGGCTAGTCCTTCAGCGGAATTGTTTATATAAACTGCTCTTAGGCGATTTGCATATTGAACAGAATCTTTTCCGAGCCATTTGATTAACAGATCGAGTTCTTCGCTTGCTGTAAGATTCAAATCGCAAATTGCATTTTCAAAGGAAGATTTCCATCCCCAATAATCTCCAGCCTTGTCAGTAAAGCTCCTGAGACCACCAGTAAGTAGCTCCCGTCTTGCTAGAAACCTGGCAACGTCGGATATGTTGTCTTGTCTTGTGTGAACGCACAGTTCGGATTTTGGTGACTCTCCAGGTACCCATTTTTGATTGGGGCTGCCTTGGGGAATGTTTTTGTGTCCCTTTCCAATCTGAGGAAATAGGGCGTATTCTTTTAGTGTGTCTGTTTCATGTTTTAGTGGGTGGAACGATCCCTTACTTGTTTCTTTGAGAGTAATTTGGTCGGTCACATATTTATGGGTGCGTTCTACCACGTTATCTGTCTTTGGCACAATTTTTCTTTCGTCTTCAAGATCAATGACTGCAGTCTCAAACACAATTGCCTCTGCATGTGCAGCTTCTGCGTCGCGTTCCTGTTGGAGAGCTTGTAGTGTTGCCTCCAAACGCGTTTCTTCAACTTTAAGCTCCGCCTTCTTAACTTGCATCTCAATTTCCTTTTTTGCATATTCTGCTCTTTTGCGGGCTGCTTGGGCTTTAGCTCGAGCGTTTAAAGCAGCCATACTAGCAGATGACCTACTTGAACTTTTAGATAGATGTGATCTTTGGGAGTGGACTGAGGATGCCTCATCTTCATTTCTTTGAGACATGTTGAGACAAGTTGGGGCTGACGTTACATCCAGTTATTGTCTTGTAGTAAGGTGCTTTTTCACTGTTCTGCCCTCACTGTTGTATGGGATACAGCTATGCAGATAGATAAACTCCACGACAATTGACAGGTGAAATGTCTTCTTTAATGACGTAGCCTTCAATTACCGACAGAGTGAAACTACAAACAAAAAGAAATAAACAAATTTAGACTCTTAACAGATGTAATACTACACATGGGATGGCCTAAACTAGCTTACACAGGCAAATACTTTATCTGACAAAGTATCCCTTTATACTGTAAATATGATCAAATAACAACACATATAGCCAAAAAGACTCTTCATAAACTTATATACTCACAAGCAATGCTTTCTGTAAAAGAACAACGAAGGATGGAAGAAGATTATATTGAACAACTTTCTCACAGTGTCGTTTCTCAAATGTACTGATATCTAACTCTTAACCAATTAAAGGTAAACAAAGGCACAGAATGGAGCGTAGCGCTCCTGCAGGTGGAGGGTGAAACTACACCACCAGCACAATGTGAGACTGGCTGCCTCTCTGTCGATGTTCAAATCCATGTTAAAGACTTTTCTTTTTTCCTGTGCATACAACTAAAGAATTTTATCTTTTTAACACATCTTGTTATTTATTGTTGTAATTTTTTGTGTTTTTAACTATTTTATTGTTTTTTTCTTTGTTTTTTTATTACTTGTGTGATTCTTATGTTTTTAAATTACTTGTGTGATTTTAATGCTTTTTAATTACATATGTGTTTTTAATTGTATTTTAATGGTGATGATTTGTGCATTGTGTGGTGTGGACTGTGTAGGGTGAGAAAATGTCGATATCACACATAACTTAAGTTATGTACCTGATATCGGAGAATTGGATCAAAAACAACCATGTAATAAATACAATAATTGATAATAGCTTTATTTAGGGGCACCAGGGAATAACTCCCAACTGATAACGTGCATATGACGTCACAATATCAATTAATTGGCTCATTTATTGATAAAGTAATCTCATGAGTCCTTTCATTATTTAATTAGCTAATTAGTCCAATTCTCTTCAATAGAATCTGAAGGTAGTGAATTCTTTTACAAATCAGTGACCCAATTTCTGGAGTTAAAAGTACAAATATCACTTTCAGACAAAGATGGTTTTGTAGATTTAATGAAGTATACACAATACAGACTAGATATGAAATATGCAAATTGTCAAGAATAATATGAAGGAAACGTTGATTTCAAGATACATTGTTAAAATGCTAGGCTAAAGTGAGCTAAGCAAGACCTTTGTCTATGAATGGATTGGTATAGGCTGAGGCCTGCATGTGTTCAGCCTTGGTAGGAGAAGTATTCTTTGAAGTATAGGTTTTAATAAAGCCAACAACTGTGTGTAGCAAGAGAGCAGATCATACAACCAGAATAGCCTTTGGTGAATAGCAGTCCTTGGGTCTTGATGGTGTTGGATGGAGGCTTCTTGTCCACGGGGCCTGGACCATGCGGCTGTATCATGTGGCTGAACCAAGTCCTCCCACGATCCATTGTCTAGGTGCCAAAACTCAGCAACTTCTTCAGGTTGAAGCTGGAGGCTATTGAAGGGTTGTGGAAGTCCTCTCAAACGTGGAGCTGAGGTTTGAGGCCATCTAAGAGGCCCAAAGCCCCTTGGTTGCGTGAGCAGAGCCCAGGGCAGAGCCCAGGGAGGTCTGGTCACTCCGTGGTTCCAAAGCAGACTGGTTTGTCTTCCCTCTTGTAGAGTTGTTGGGGGAAGGGTGTTGCCATGGCCCTTATCTTAAGACATTCTTGCCCACAATAAAACCTGAACCACAAGGATTTACACACAGTGGAGACAGAAGTTATAATATGTCTCAATATACAACAAAATGTCTTTGATTGAGGAAAGAGGTCATTTTAATTTATCCTACAACTGTGAGGCGCTTTGTGTTGCCCTGTGCAGGAAAAGCGCCCTATAAATAAAGATTGATTGATTGATTGATAGATGGTGAAGAGAAACGGTGAGAGGACAGTGCCCTGAAGGGCCCCAGTGCTGCAGACTACCACCTCAGACTCACAGCTGCGCAGCCGCACATACTGCGGTCGGTCTGAGAGGTAGTTGATGGTCCATGCAGTGAGGCTACTGTCCACTCCCGCGTCCTCCATCTTCCCCTGCAGCAGTGCCGGCCTGATGGTGTTGAAAGCACTGGAGAAGTCAAAAAACATGACTCTCACAGCGCTCCCGGCGGGCTCCAGGTGGGAGATCCGGCGGCGTCCTCTACTCCGATGTTGGGCCTGTAGGCGAACTGCAGCGGGTCCAGGGTGGGGCTGACCACGGAGCGGAGATGGGTGAGGATGAGCCGCTCCAGGGTCTTCATCAGGTGGGAGGTCAGTGCGACTGGTCTGTAGTGAGCCGGTTCCTTGGCGTGTGCTGTTTTTGGGACCGGGATCACACAGGAGGTCTTCCACAGGACAGGGACCTTCTCCAGGCTGAGGCTCAGGTTGTACATGTAGCTGAGGACCCCAGAGAGCTGGTCTGCACAGGTCCTCAGCAGCCTGGGACTGATCCCGTCCGGTCCTGCGGATTTCCTCTGCTTCAGTCGAGGAGGTTGTTGTTCCTCACTGGCTTCTGTCTAGATAAAATGTTGCACCGACATCCTCCTGTCTAAACTATGCTTTCATACCCGTCTAATTCAATCTTTTTTTTGTTCTTCTTCTCAACTGGAGTTTGAAACAATGTCTCTTATCATGAAGCGTGTTTACAGTATGTGTCTGATACTGTCTAAACAACACATCACATGCTAATGAATTTACATATTCATAAGATCACGTAACCTTTGTTTCCCTTGCAGTGGGGAAATGTCGGTGTCATTTCGCATTACAAGACAGTGGGATAAAACAAGAGGGATATTGATAGTGTGGCATGATGGAGTAAAGGGGTATTACATTTTAATTCTAATTCATTTTAAAATTCCCTTCTCCTTCTGACCAACAAAACTTCCCCCTTTGTGCCTGTTTTATGTATTCTTAATGTTACCTAAAATGGATCATCCTCAGCTGACATAAAAACTACAGCTCTGAGGTGGGATTTTGTGGGGAATCTTTTTTTTTTCTTGTTTAACCCACCGCTCTCCTGTAAATGCACATATTTATTAAACAAATTCTGATGTTTGGGACGTCCCAAGGTGTGAGCAGGCCATTGATTTGAATGGGCAGACATCTTGGAGACCCTGAGCTTGATTTGAGCTTTATTGTACCCAAGCCCTGGGTCTCCAAAATGCCTGCCCGTTCAAATAAACGGCTCATTAGACGCAGCTCCAGCTAGAGCAAGTTATAGAAAACCGATGGATTTTGAAAGAAAAGTTCTGGATGACTAAATCGGGACACTAAAATCTCTACAAAAACTGACCTTAGTGAAAGCTCTAGGTTGCCTGTCAGCTGAGGAGGAGCCGTTATAGATAATATTCAAGACACAGGATTTTCCGATTAGACTTCAAACTGCAGTGCTTTGGGTAGCCCCTTGTCCATGCTGGAGATGGATTTGAACTGGCAAATCCTTCCCAGATAATTTAATACATACATAGTTATTCCTCTCTCCTCCCTGCTCCCAGGTCCTACTTTTGTCCATTCTGTGGTTGTATGTCCTTATTGTCATTTTGTCAAATTTTTGTCTGTTTGTTTTTATTCATTTTTATTGTGTGGTGAACATGTGGCCACAATGGTCTCCTGGTCTGGCCTGGAGTCTGTCTGTTCTCTTGATGTGTGCCTGTTGCCAAGGCCCAATTCTATGCGTCAGAACCCCAGTTTTAAAGGGTAGGATAGCAACTTGGGTCTGGGTTTATTGAACCGTTTTTAAACTCAAAAGATAATTATTACAAAATTGGATATACTGGATCAAGTCTTTATTTTTATTTTTCCCTTCATGAGGTGGCGCTGTTGGGTTTCCATCCATCCATTTTCTTCCCCTTAATGCATATCTGGGTCAGGGGGTTAGCAGTCAGAGCAGCACCCAGTACACATACGTAGCACCAGCCCCTCACTGATCCTCCTGCAGGTGGTGAGTCCACAGGAGCCTGTTGGGTTTGTTTAGTGTTAATGTCATTGTTATTATCAATTTGCAATGACAAATAACTGTAATACATAGATTTTGTCTATTTTATTTATTATCTGTGGGCTTATATAGTTGAGCCATTTTACTATATTTATATTAGGAGACGCAGTAAAAGTGACAGTTAACTGTGCATGTGTTAGCGGCACAAAAAAATATAAACAGAATAATGACTGTAAGTGACAAGAGAGCTGTCAGTGGACATGTGGAAAAAAAACATTAATTAAACTTAATATAAAATTTAAAGTAAAACTTGGGTGAGCTTGCCATATTTAATGTGAATAAAGTAGAGTAGTTAATATATTATGCCTGAGGTTAGTTATCCACAATCTCTTGAGGAGAGCCACATTTTAAATCTTTAAATACCTCAACCACAAGAGACCACATCTAAATTAGACTTGAACAAATATATTCTAATGCATTTACTTCCTTTTTTTAACACATAAATCTCCCTTTTTGCATTTCAATTGTATAGTTTTTCCCATATAAGAATAAGCGGTTCCACTTAACATTGTTTTCCTGTATTTTTATGTCCATATACAATTAAGTAGCAGAGTGTATAATTATGTGGGTCCAGACCACAATCTTTTTCAACCAATGTATTAGTCAAAAAAGATTGGTTCTTGCTCTCTTCATGAGCTACATAGAAACATAGGACTATAGAAATCTTGTTGTGGTTTCAAATATACGACAGCTTTATTGTTTTATTAGATTAACTCTATGCACGTTAAAATCCTTGCATTCCTTATTGTCTACTTCAGTGTTTTCCAACCAGTTTGCCATGAGATGTTGTTTGGTGTGGCTTTGGAGGTGATACAATATCACCTAATAGTCTAGTAAGAAAGTAATGTTTATTCATGTATCACATTTTTACAGACCAAGGTCATCCAATGCGCGGTACAATGTTCAAAATCAGTCGAAATCATGTGAAATCATGTGAAAATAAAATAATGTAAGAATTTCTATAATATACTTGTGTCTAATTCTCAAGGCTACAGTTTCATTTTGCATCAGTTTTAGCTTGTGTTGTGCCATGGGATTGTTTTGAATGAAATCATGTGAAACAGCTTGATAAGGTTGGAGAACACTGGTCAAGTTATATAGAAACTTCCCAAATTCTTCTCTTTTTTTGTTTTTTCCCAGGGGTCAGCCCGACATCTTAACTACAGCTTCTATTGAAAGCGTATACGCTGCTAAAACCTCATGTTTCATTCATGGCTTCCGGGGCCTGGATGACTTACAGCCTCATCAGTTGATTTAATGCAGTGTTTTGAGCTTGGATTGAGCCGCTCTGACCTATCGCTGAGACCTTGCTGCGTCCACCGTCTTTCCCATTTTCCACAGCACGGACGGAGAGCAGCTAAATGCCGCTTTATCCTTGGCGTGAAGCCGCACAGTGGAAGGGCCGCATTCAGTTCATTGTTTGGCCTTTCACGGCTTCATTGCCTACTTTAAGGTAAGCCCACGTGCACTGAACCGTTGGCGTTTCTGACATATTGGCTGATTTAAAGATTCCGCGGGTGGCAAGACACAGTAAAACCTGGGATCAGTCCAGTCTATATAAGCATTCCATTCAAAGTGAAACCAAGTAATAAAACAGTTGAGGCCACACTTGCGTCGGCTGTCAACTTCTTTTCTCCTTTTTGTCTGAGCTGAAATTGGCTGGATTATAGCAAAGCCTCATATTTGCTCATTTCAGAGTAGATCGGGAGAAGAAGAGTAAAGCACTGTCTGATAGAAAAGTTAAAGCCGAGTACATATAAAACGCTATATTTCTCACAGTTGGGAAAATAACTTTACACACTGAAAGCTTTGTGTTAGTGTATAGTAAATATTGTGTGTTGAGTAGTAGATGGAGCTGGTAGAGTGACTTGAATCATGAAATTCCCTGATCTTTGTATGTACAGCTAAAAATAACAGTTTTTAACCTGGATTTCAACTTTGTCAGAGTGGAAGCTTTGTCACACATTTGAAGGAAGACAATTCCAGATTTGGGGCGACAGTAGCTCAGTTGGTAGAGCATTGGCCTTTGAGCCTGAAGGTTGTGGGTTCAAGCTCGTCATGGGACCTACTCCAACTGCTCTCCCTTTCCACCCACGAATGAAATTCATCAAATAATTTTCAATTTCCCTCCCTACCTATCCAACAACCCCCCCCCTTACTTCTTCACTCCTCTCTCAATATCACATAGCAATTTATCAATCACATCAATACCCCCCATCCCCTCAAAATCCACCACCCGTGAACTCCCCTCCCAGTCCTACTTATTTATACTTCCACCATAATCCATTATCCAAACCATAAATACCTCCAATTATCCCATCTCTCTCCCCAAATAAAACACCAATAATCCCTCCCATTAATACCTTAACCCACCAACACCCATTAAACCCTACCCCCGACATCCCCCACTTAAATACATACTAACCGCCCATCGAATAAACCCCATACATCTCTCTCCCTTTCTCTTCATCACCCTACTACCCCTATTATACCTACTCAACACCAAAACTTACCAACAAAAACCTACTCTAATTTCTCACAAACCCCCTAAAACCCTCCTCATATCATCCCCCCCCTCCATAACAATCAAAATTATATAAACTAAATAATCAAAACTAAAAACCACTCAAATTCAAAAATATCCCACCCACCCCAACTTAAAATAACTACATTACCCTAAACTCAATAAAATAAAATACCAAAAATACACCCAAATACACCACACAAAACCAACAAATTAAACCCACAAAACTCAAATAACAACCCTAACAACTAAACACAAACCCCAATAAAAAAAACAAAACCACCTCCCCCCCTATCAACCCCCCACTCATCCTAACCACCCCCCACCCCCCCACCCTACTACACACATCCAACCCACCCCCAACCCCCCCCCCCACCCCCCCCCCCCCCCCCACACCCCCCCCCCATCCCCCCCCACTCCCCCCCCCCCACCCCCCCACACCCCCCCCCCCCACCCATCAACCTATCATCCCCCTACCCCCCCCCCCCCCCCCCCCCCCCCCCCCCCCCCCCCCCACCCCCCCCCCCCCCCCCCCACCCCCCCCCCCCCCCCACACCCCAACACCACCCACCCCCCCCCCCCCCCCCCCCCCCCCCCCCCCCCCCCCCCCCCCCCCCCCCCCCCCCCCCCCCCAACCCCCCCCCCCCCACCCCTCCACCACCACCCCCACCCCCCCCCCCCCCACCACAAAAAACCCACCACTAGCACGTCATTCAAGATCCCAGACAAGTGGTGTATCCAATCACATACAACTCTAGTTTTCAGAGCATATATTTTTGGCCTCTATCACATCTTGGGTTCAGCTTTTGCAGATATGTATCAATACACCTCCTGCTTTAATCTTTCTCTCTCTGATTGTGAGAAAGCGTTCACCCTTTGCTTACTTTTAACATGCAGACAGAGACCACCGTGCTTGTGCAATACAAAATGGCGCCTCTGCCTCTCACAATGCGTAATAGAAACAGTGTGAACATCAATGCTGCACACACACACTGCCAATATGCTCAAGGCCTAAATCCTTCTCTTCAGACATTGCACAAATATCCCTCCAGTGCCCCTGCTTTTACACTTTATTCTTTGAAAGTTGTGCGCATCGGGCATCACACCACATCCAGCCCACGCCCAAGCCCCAGCTCTTGTCTCCTCCATTACATGGCGGAGAGCAGGTGTACACGTGTGCTATACAGAATCGATACATGGGGTTAAGGTGGTAAGTAAGAGCATGATAGATGAGACTGACACGCGGGTGATTGAGCGTGTCTCCTTCTGACGCCGCTGCATGTAAATGTATCGGCTTAATTGGTAACCAGCAGAGGTTTATCATGGGAGGAGTATGAAAGAACCGTGACAGAAGAGGAATTTAATTAAGATTTAATGAAGGTGCGTGGACCTAAACCTACAGAATACATCACATGTCGAAGCTATAAGAGCCGCTGGTTTTTTTCTCTTGAATCTCAGTGATTAATGTCCTCCGCTTGACCTTATTGACTCTGGGCTCGGATGAGGAAATTGCTCTCGGGAGTGGTGCTCTTTAGCCCCAGTTTGGACCAGAATGGCAGGTGGTCAAATCAGGCAATGCTTAGAGCTTAGATTGGTCGAAGCCATTTTCATGTAACACTTGAAAGCTCAGATTCTCTTTGATAAAGCCCAACGA
Source organism: Knipowitschia caucasica (assembly GCA_964034765.1). NCBI lineage: Eukaryota > Metazoa > Chordata > Actinopteri > Gobiiformes > Gobiidae > Knipowitschia > Knipowitschia caucasica. The sequence goes on along the minus strand of OZ035832.1, from coordinate 19,008,231 downwards.
ATACGGTTCACAAAAGTACTGGTGAACTGCACCTTTGTGTTTCTTTCTTGTCTTAATAACTCACCAATTATTGTGTCATTTTTGTCAAGGTTTTTTTGACATTTGTTTGTATTTTTGTACTGCGTATCTGGTATGCACTAGGTTCTTTTCAGTCATTCCAATTGCCTGTGAAAAGATTTTTGCATTGGTGAAAAAAATCAAACGTGCTGCTACTTTTGTGGTGAAGGGTACACCACATTCTTATTCTTCAAAATGTTTTTTCTCTTTTTGCGCCAGTCGTATTGTCGGTAGATTGCGTTCTCTGATCTGAAAGAAAAATCATGCATACTATTGTTGTTCCCATGGGCAAGACATGCGACCTCCCTCCCATTGTTTACTTCTGAATGAATGAATGAATGTGTGTGGATTGTAGAAAGTGCTTAAACAGTAGAAAATCTGTATGGCATCGGTCAAATCTGCTTTGAGCCGAGCAATTAGGGACATCGTTTGGACGGTTTTCCGAGTTTATTTTTGAGTGGTAGGAAAATAAGTATTGTGGATGTTGAAATAAAATTGAAAATGGACTGGATTTTTCTGAGAATAGCAAATCCCGTTATGTTGTGATTCCATTGTATAAAGCGGATGCAAGGTAACACTCCAACATGGGTGGACCGGACAGCACAAAAACCCAGCTGCTCCAAACTCAGCAACAAATAGACATGCTTTTTATGCACCTGTTGGAGTCTGAAAAAGACCTGAGACTGAGACGGAGATTTATCTTCCAACAGGACAATGATCCAAAACATAAAGCCAAATCTACAATGGAATGGTTCACAAATAGACGTATCCAGGTGTTAGAATGGCCAAGTCAAAGTCCAGACCTGAATCCAATCGAGAATCTGTGGAAAGAGCTGAAGACTGCTGTTCACAAACGCTCTCCCTCCATTTTGCCCATTTTGCAAGGAAGAATGGGCAAGAATTCCAGTCTCTCGATGTGCAAAACTGATAGAGACATACCCCAAGCGACTTGCAGCTGTAATTGCAGGAAAAGGTGGCGCTACAAAGTATTAGCGCAAGGGGGCCGAATAATATTGCACGCCCCACTTTTCAGTTTTGTATTTGTTAAAAAAGTTTAAATTATCCAATAAATTTCGTTCCACTTCACGATTGTGTCACACTTGTTGTTGATTCTTGACAAAAAATTGAATTTTTATATCTTTATGTTGAAGCCTGAAATGTGGCGAAATGTTGAAAGGTTCAAGGGGGCTGAATACTTTCGCAAGGCACTGTACATGACAGGAAGGAGCCACAGGGAGCAGCAGAGCAAAGCCATGGAAACAAAGAAGATGCCCGCACTCCGAGAATTACTATAAATCATCTCATAATAGTCGGAGCTGTCAAGCATTCCTCTTCACACATCGCTGCACGCACACTTCTCGCTGCAAACAAGCCCGGTGTCGTCTCCAAATGTCCGTGCTTACATGTTCAGATAAGCGTATTGTTGAAGCTATTGATCCCCTTATGTCAAGAATTCTTATCACAGTTAAAAGAAACGACTTGACTAAAGATATATGAATGTTATTGTTTGTTTACCCATAACGTGATCTCATCAATTTTTCTTCTTTTAATCATTCTTTGCCGATAAAGGAGTGACGATCTGGAACATTTAGGGATATTTATTAAAAAATACATTAATATTTTTTGGTCATCCCGCCCCTATAGACCCTGTGTGTTGATTATGGTTGCATTTCCTGTGTTCGTATATGCATGTGTATGTATATATATTTTTATATTTTCATCATGTTTTATTGTGTTCTATAATTTTTTGTTTTTTGCCAATGTTCTTTCTATGCCTGTTAAGCACCCTGGGTTGCTTCTGTATGAATGGTACTTTTTAAATAAATTCGCCTTGCCTTGTTTGAAAAATGTTTGATTCTCTGATGTTGTGGGCAAATCAACAACTTTGTAGAATCTGTGAGACAACTGTTTTTGTGCTTTAGGGCTGTACATAAATACATTGATTTGAATACAATTTAAGGTTGAAGGCTCACAATGGACAATTTTGGGAAACGCATTGAGTTGTAAACAGTCTGCCACTAAAACGTGTGCTTGGGAAAGAAAAAAAAAAACAAAGTCTAGAGGTGGGAATTAAGAAGCTTGATGTATTGATGTGTGCAACTACAATGTGCAGGAGTGGTGGTGTTTGAAATGTGAAATATTAATGAATTAATTAATAAAATCCTACATAACATAACACCCTTTAACTGTATATTATTGGTAATGTACATAGTGGGAAGCAAAAGTCTTCCGTTTTTTTACATTTTCAGCCCCTGCCATAACATTCCCACCAAATTTATACCACAGCACAAGAATCATGAATCTCTCCCCAACATTTTCCCCTCTTCACAAACACTCGACGGGCTGGAAAGTTGCATTGCATCACAAATCTCAGCAGGAGTTGAACGAGTTTACTCTTCCACCAGCTCAGACAATTCCACAGTAAGCAACTATCTGTACGTTAAGATCTGTGGAAGTAATTTTGTGACTTTTACTTTTTTCATTCATTTATATATTGATTTTGTACACACTGTTTCCAGAAAACGTTGTTATAGCACTGGCTGTTCTTAACCTGGGGCATCATGAGAACACTACACGCCTTGTGCTGTACATTTTGCAAGGTTTGGACCAAAATGGAGAGCTATAATTTCAGCATATAAGTCATATTAGCTGTTTGAATGAAGACACTGCCAGCCGAATCAATACCGCCACTGATATCGTCCGTATGCATGGTGCAAAATCAATGTAATATGGCTTTTACAATTTCCGGCTGAATGTCTTAACTTGTCCAATGGCTGGATAATCTTCAAAAGATTTCCTCTGGGTTTATTTTGGAGCGTTTTGCTTTTAAGTGTTGTTACAAGACTCTCTGATAACCACTCGCTCTGCTGAGGCTCTTTTCAACTTGTTTGACTGCCAAAGCTAATCTGAGTTTAGCATTTTGCATACAAAACGGTCTTTGTGGCTCTTATGACAATGGTATAAGCTCTCAGAACATCATTTGGTCAAACAACAACGTGGATCTTGGGACGTGGTGGAAGCTGCAGATTGTGCGTGTAAGCCCCGTTCAAACATCTCCCCATAGGTCTAATGCAGGCAGTGAGCCCTGAAACTTCAATGTATGGTTGTTCAATATACAATTTTAGAGGTTTTAGAGTTTTGATCGATCCCACAGAAAGAGCCAGAAAGAGACAATGCACTGTCTTCATCTATTAGAAAACATTTGATCTTTTCTTGTACAAAAGAGCCCTGTGTGTCAAAATAGGTCACTTCGGGCTGAGAGCTGATTGGCTGAGCAAGGGTGGGTATCTGGTGTGTACTGGCAGTGATGCAAAATACAGAAGTCTAAGGGACGACTTAAGTCTCATTCAGAAAACAAACACCAGAACACACACAGCTCCGTTCAAATCAACGTTAGTCCAAGAACATTCCATAAACTATGAGCTTCACCCATAACTGCCGAGCTCTCTGTTGTCTTCCTCAGCTAAACCAATGCGTTGTTTTAATTTTATGGCAATGTTTTTGAATGCACAGTTGTGGTAAATGGCCAGGAGAAAAAATGCAGGCAATCAGTTCAGTACAAAACCTCTGTCCAGGGAAGAAGAACTTTTTCAAATATGCATGAAGCAATCCTAGAAGGAGTTGACACTAAAAACCTCATCTTCATTTTTTATTTTTGTAGAAGTGAAGGTAAGGACATGCATGCGTCTTCCTCATAACCCAGTCTGCTGTCGTCATGTGAATCTGAGCCTGAGTGCATGCAGCTGATTTGATCAGTACAGTTTCCCCCCTCAGGGACCTGTAGCAGGCCACTGTCCTGACAGCTCCAGGCTCTGATGAAAACCACGCCACACTTTGCGCTTCTGCCATAATGTTGTAATATTCTCTACATTTCCACTGGGCCTTGTTGAAATCCTGACTTGGTTTACCAGGATCCATGCCTTGCATACTAATAAGCTGTCTATGAACCAGCAAATCTTGTGCACACCAGCTATTTATATCTTGTAGTAGAGTGACAAATACAAGCCAGAGCACCAAAGGAACAGGCGGGCATTCAGACGGGCTATTGTATTCATGAGATGTGGGAAACACTGTTTAAGCAAAAACTATACTAATGTATTCATGCTCTTTCTGTAGCAGGCATCCACTGTGTTTGCATGAAATATCTCCTTGTTGAGCGCATTAGAGCACAATGGTGTATGTATAGCCTTTAGGAACATGATTAAACTCTGTAATTAACATGGCCTCAATAAAAGACTACTCAGTAAATGCCATAGTTGAGCCAGATCACTTTAGCAGATGCATTATTCATTCACCATGTGCACTGGTTTGAAGAAGTGTAAAGTGACGTGCGCATGAATTATTATTATATAACTATATGATCAATATATATTATTATAATTAATTGACATAGATTCATTTTTTTTAATCTTACTGGTTTTATAACAATACTATAAATACAATATAAACCTTTGGTAGATTTTTAGACTTTAGGCAGAAACCAAACCATCTGAAATTCACCCAAAAACTGGCAACATAAATGACAAATTTTAATTTTTTTATTAGATAATAATCAGCTTGGGATTCAAACAAAATATAAAAGATTTGTCTGTTAAACAATGCGACTGACTAATCATTTGCCCAAATTATGCAAGAATTATTATTTCAATTGAGAATTTGAGAATATATTTCTGGCCAAAAGTACGTCAACAATTTATTTATTTTTAGTGACTTGATTTCTGTGAAGAAAAACATTTAAATACTACCTCTTTGACAACCTTTTTACATCTTTGCTCTACACATATAGTTGCCAAGGTTTTGCAAATCATAACAAGCATGTGGCCATACCTGCATGTAAAAGCCAGATCCCATCAGACCTCTGGAGCTAAGCAGGGCAGGGCCTGGTTAGTACTGTGATGGGAGATCCCTGGTTGGAGGGGCTGATGGCACATACTGGTTGCCTCGCTTCTGTCAGTGTGCCCCAGGACAGCTGTGAAGTGATACAATAATGACATGTGAAGTGTGTCTATAATTCTGATGCATTATTAATCTAACAATACTTCTTATCATCATCTCCGTAACTAGGCTGTGGAACGTTTCGACAGGCGATTGGACAATGAGTGTTGTGCTTCAGCGAGCTCTCCCCTCATGGTTCTGCGCTCTGGTGAAGTCTGCAGCTGTTTAGCAGAAAATTCACAGAAGGATTTGTCACACCTCCGCATCAGAATCTCCGCATCACTTCGTCCTCCTCCAACGAACCCGACATGTTTGATTAGACTGCATCAAGTTCAATTCACGCCTCACACATGAAAGCCAACGGGATAATCGGCTTTGAAGAGTGGCAAACCTCTACGAACATTGACTGGGAGCATTGGAGTGAGGAGTTAATATTGTTGTGCCAGATATTGTAAAAGTTGAAAAGCTTTGTTCTTACTTTTTTCTATGTATTGTTGAATGCTTAAGGTTAGGTCTTGTTGAAAGCCTTCTGAATCTTGAAACCGGCGTATATGCATCATGTTAGATATATACTTTTTTTAACATGATGACATCCCCACTCTGGGCTCCTGAGGGGTGAACTGAATTTGCTGTTTACAACACAGTAATTCCTCCACCGCTGACTCAGCTTCACAGCACCGCTTTCAGGCCTGGAATGTGTATTACAACGGTCAGAAGCGAATCCATCTGAATGTACATATTTAGATAGCTTTTTCCATCTGCGCACAATTTCAAAACGTTTAGCTGTTTGTCTCCGTGTGGACATAGCCAAGACACATATTCAGTGCTTTGTTTGGCGCACACAAGTTACACCAAACACATTAGCTAACTAACTAGCCACATTAGCATCACGCTGGTTTCTTTGACATTAATCAGATTTTTCAAAATGTCATGAAGGAACTTTTTACTTCTTGTGTTTAGTGCTAATAAAAAGTCATTGAGAAGGCTATTACATTGGGAGATAACTTACTATACTCAAACAAGCTCATAGAATAAAATTAAGCCCCGTTTCCACCAGCCCTACTTGACCCTACCCTACTCTACTCGGCTCTACTTCACCTGGTCATGTTTCCAATACACGTCATTATCCAGTACCATATCCTAGCAACCTCACAAATCAATATCCATGGAAATTGGCCAATCTCTATCAGTTCCCCACTTTATAACCAGCTTGGTATATATATATGTATACCAAGGTATGTATAGATATAACCTGCCAACAGGACATTACAGTAGATACAAGCTCTTTTTGTGCACAATGTAACTTCCAGCCGGTGTATGCATCCCCCCACACTCACAATATTGAAATCCAGAATATGTAGTGTTCATAAATAAGGTAGATGGTAGTTGAGCGGGAGTTTTGTTGGGTACGAGGTAGAGCAGTGTTGAGATAGCTTGTTGTTTTCTCATAAACCAGTTGGAATTAGTAACAAACCACAAGGTACAAAATATCAGATTGAGGCGATGGAAACGAGGTGTGAGTCTGGTTTCTTCTTACCAGCCCGACCAGAGCAGATGCAGTTCAGTCCTTGATTTAGGTTTGGGCTCTGTGGTTAGCTTCAGACTAACTTGAGATCTTGGCATGTATAAGCATATATCTAAAATAGTAGTCTATCTTATTGTACAACAAAAGTGCATCAAGAAACATGCACAGCCAGGATGGGGTCAGCCTTGTTTTGTTTGAGCCCAATTTAGTTCAGATGTAAAATGTAATTGATCTAATTTTAGTCCAAGATTTTTTCCAAATGTAAATCCGCAAATACTGACCCAATTTTGTGATGACCCATTTATGAGATGACGCAATGTTGTCTGTTCGGGTTGCCCCTCCACACATCTGGGGTCCAAATCCAAACGTTATGCCTTGGATCTTTCAGAGTTCATTAGGATAAACTGTCACTGCGGTGTAATTTGCAGGTTTAGTACCAACGCAAAACTAGTGATCACTTGGTTTTCCCAAATCCAAAGCTTTTTACATCTACTTGTCTTAACAGTTTCGCCAATCTTCTCCATTACTAACCCTGGCAGCTCGCAACAGCCTGCTTGGCGCTCTCCTCACAGCCACACAGATTAGCATAAATCTTTAAAGCGGACGCTGTCACTCATTGGCTTTGACTGGCATTGCTGGTGATGGGAGGCAAAAGAAAAGTGGTTAGATAAGCCTTTTGTCTTTGTCTGTTAAATGCCCCGACCTTGGATTATTGAGCTTCTGTCAAACGCACTCTCCTTTCGCCTTTTGCTTATTTACCAGCTTTGTGCTTGGCTAAGGACATGTAGCTGTGGATCATTCTGATGTGGTTTGTATTGATGCTTAAGACGACCATTAGTTCTGACCTTACCTCGATAATTAGAGATCATGTATTTATTTGCACTGATTGCTGTGAGATAATGACTCTGGGTTTGCAAGCCAAGCAACATACAACAACAGCGTAAAGATTTTCTCGAAGATGCTTGTCAAGGGATTTCCTGGGGAATTCATATGAAATAAAGAAGAGATGAGACAGGTTTGAGAGTGAGTGATCTGGAGAATAAGCTGCATTTCACAAATTTGACACATTTAACTTAATAATAAATGGAGACAAGGGTGTGATGGTGTTTGAAATTGCACTTCTGTTTCAAGGCTAAAGCTAACTAAAAAAACTGCTTTTATTCTCCAACGGTTGTTTTTATAGATTTTTGAAAATGTTGTTGCAGCCTTCAACCTCACTTTTGAGAAATGTTCGGTGAAGCTTCCCCATTCTCATACAAAAGTGACCTACTGCATACTGTATTTTATTTATGCATCCTAAATTGAACATTGGTTATAAAAGACGTTTATTTCAGAAGTGAGTTTTATTGTATGTGTTCAATTGTATTATGAAGAGGACCATGTGGACAGCTCAAGCACACTGGAGTTCAAGATGAAACTAGAATATTCATTTAAATATCCATTGATTTTTGTTTTTCAACTTATAATGTGATTTTAACATATACCACACTCAATACAAGCAAAGTGAGATCAAGCCTTTATATGTTATAATGGTGATAATTGGCTCACAGCTTGTAAAAAACCCAAATAAAACCTCTCAGTAAATTAGATTTTTTTGAAAAAGGCTTGTCATGTAACTTTGCATAATAAGTCAGTTTCACTAGTTTCACATTCTAAACAAATTTTCAGAAAAGAAAAAAAATCTGAGTTTCATCTGTAATTTGTATTTGCACATAGTCCTTTATGGGAATATTAATGGTAAGGAAGAAGAAACCTATGCAGGCACAACGAGAACATGCAAACTTCACACAGAAAAACCCCACGCCTGGAGTAGAGCCCTGCACTTGAGCCCTAGGCCCAAGGGGCCCGACAGCCCGAGGACCAGGCTTCGGGCCGATGTCCGTATAATTACCTCGAACAAGGGCCAGGCTCGGGCACTTTTTTTTGCTCATTTTCAGAGCGGCAGATTATGTTTACAAACGCACCCAATGAATATAGCGTTCTATTACGCTGTAGTATTTGTTGTTCTGTATAGTATTGTCATTGACGACACATGGGGTTACCTTCAAGTGTGTTATAGTTTATTGCGGCATCTGGGCATCATACAGCCGCGGCCTTTCACTCTAGCCGTACACAGAACTCATCGCAACACATCACTACCATTTATAACTCCGCCTGTGTTCATCAGTGCATCAGTGCGCGGCACAATATACTACGCTAAAACATTGTTATGCGAGGTTAAAACAAAATTAAAATAGTCGGGCTTGATACGGGTTTGGGCCTGAGAATTCTGAAAACCTTTCGGACCGGGCGGTGGCGCTCCACCCCCTCGGGCCAGGGCCGGGCTCGGGCCCAGGTAATAGGCCCGTGCCGGGCACTAGCCTGGAGTCGAACACCAGTTTCATTCTTGATCTTTTACATATGAAATCTTTGATGGGAGTTGGGTGGATTCACATAAATGTATACCACACATAAAGTGTGGTATACATAAGGCATAAGAATATTAATTGCCTACGTCTCCTTTAATACAGCAGCTAACCTGTCCATACCAGTGCATTGTAAACGTGATGTCCTAAATGCCATCGCTGACTTTACCAATAGACTTTCTCTTCCCACTGCGTTTAGATTGTATAAACCCATTTATAGACATGAACAAAGACGTTTTATTTCTTGTCCTTTTCAATTACCTGGGCTAAAGCTACAGGGATCCATAAAGAGCAAACAAAGCCACGATCACTCAATCTCCAGAGGGCCCCGTGTTTCCTCAGTGCCTTTACAATTGAAAGCAGTGTAGTTATTAAACTTATACTTCAAAGTGAATATCTGCCAGAAAAAAGTAGATTGCCTTTGTGAAAGCTTTACTTCAATGAGCCAATGTATTTTCAAAGAATAAATTGAAATTGTTTTTTTCAGTGTGGGAAGCGCCAACAGCTGCCACCCTGTCACATTGTCAACATTTTATCTTTATCACAATCAGGGGAGAAATCTAAATGTGGTTGCATTTTTTGAATGCAAATGTTTGACCTTGCGCTAAGGTAATAGAAGTATAGTAATATATAGAAGCCAGCAGTAGTTCAAAGTTGTTTTATTTATGTCCTTATTCATCAAAAACTCACAAGTTATAAAGTGGAATATCATTCTGCAAAGCCATGTCCCTATATTGGCGTTTTGCATAGATGTCTAACATTGTGAATCACTGCAATCTTTTATTCCAGACAGTGAGAGAAATATATTAAAAGAAACGTTGTCTTGTGTAAAACTAATGGGCTTTAAATTTGAGCATAAGAAAAGAAAGATGATTGGAAAACTTTCGGAAAAGAATCTTTAAGTTGTAACTCCTTGAGGATGGGACTGAGGCGCCAGGACCTGTGTAATTCTCCCTCTGATGAAAACCTTAATGCTGATTTATCTGATCAAGAGCGTCTCAACTGCCTGCGCTGCACCGCTCCTCGAATACTAATAAAACAGTCAATGAGAAGGCTTGTTCTGCACAGACCCCAGCACTGCCACAGCAACAGCAATGCTATTTCATTATCCATACTTCTGCCTGGAACCGTGAACCACTGAGATGAATGTTGCTGGGTAAAATCCTATTCTTGTCATTGGAAGTCTTTTCTATGGATTTCTCCGTGTCCACTGGCATTAGCATATTCAAATATTGAAAGCCAAAAGGATAGGAGTATTAATATTCTGGTACTTTCCTCTGAAGTTTATTTAGTTCAGGAAAAGCCTTAGTGTCAATAGTGGGGATTTTATGTAATTGAAAATACCTTGAATACCTTGAAATAAAACACGCTTCTTGTCAATGTTGGCCTCTCATAGATCTGACCTGTGTTACCTGCTATGGACATCATTTCCTGCCTTTACAAAACCAATGGAAAGTCAAAAAAATGCATTTTAGTCCAATTTATAACCCAAATTCCAATAGTTCTATTTGCAAAAATGTGACAAAACATGTGTATGGACAGTATTTACATCAGTACATAAATTCTAGTCGGACTCCCCGACTTCCAGAGCAGTCATTTTGACATCTCCCGTTCAAATGAATTAAATTCTGAGAAAAAAAATCCCCAAAAATGTTTTAAATGTTTTACCGCCATCATTAAAATCAAATAATTCGTACTGTTTTTTATTTTCAATGCATGCTAAAACTGGTTAATTTAAATGAAATGTAGCCAAACTTAACTGATGCAAATAAACTTTGTGTTGCTATGGTAACTCGCACCTACTCCAACCAGTCTGGGACTAGTCGAGGATCAATAATAACTTTCATAAACATACTTACATAGCTATAAAATACATATACAGTAGATACAGAAAAAGTCACAACGTTTTGAAGACTAAAAACGCCCATAAGTAGAGTCATTACGATTACAAAAGTGTTTTAGTGTTAAGCATGCTCGGGTAGGCTGATGCTGCCTTCTATGCAACAAGTCACAGACTCCCCAAAAGAACCCAACAGCTCTATCTTGGGCCCCATGCCCCTCCCATGGGCGTTTCCAAATACACATAAACATAATAACAACCTTTCTGAGCTTATTATCAGATACTGCTGCTGATGCTATTATTGTATATTATTTCCTGCAGTAAATATAGGTGCAAACATGAAACAAACCGACAATACAAATTATTAATCACATCACGCGCCTGCAACTGGTGTTAGTGACAGGGAAGAGGGATGACACTTCAATGCTGCCAATGCTATAATCTGGCAGAAACACTGTATCTTGAAATTTTCATGAATTTGCTCCACACCAAATATCAAATGCATGTTAAAAAAAAACAGGTCTGTGTGACCTGCTTGAATCTCCAGAGCAATACACCAATTCATTTCATCGTATTCTTGTATAGCCCTAAATTACCACGGTAGTCATCCCAGAGGACTTTACACACTTGAATTCACCAACACAGATCAGAGAATCAAACAGTTCAAGCAAAAGAAATGAATCAGAAAACATATAGTTGTTCGTCCATAAGGGGCAGATGACCAATGTCCATACGTGTTGATAATTGTCCATAAATGTTGTTGAATGTTGAGTGTCCTTGATCATCAACACTGTCCTTTTAACAACCTGTCTGGGCTTCTTATCACCCATTGTTGCTAACACTATTATTTTACATATTTCCCCCTCAATTCCTGCTGTGAATATAGGTGCAAACATGAAACAGACCGACTATACAAATTACGAATCACCTCACGAGCCTGCGACTGGTGCTAAGTGACAGGGGAGAGGGATAACACGACACACCTGCCTATGCTATAATCTGGTATTTACACTGTGTCTTGAAATTTTCATAAATTTGCTCCACACAAACTCCACACAAACTCCTCCATTCAAATGCATGTTAAAAAGTATTGCCTGTAGGATAGTGCATAGAAAAAAAAATCCCAACATTAAGACCTGCTTAAATCTCCAGCTCAATCTCATCTTCCTGTAGTCAGTACTGTATATAGAATGTGAAAATGTACAAACACTTTCTTTGCTTTCTTGCATCTTTAAAAAAATACATTCCCATATGAGCAATGAAAATGGGTTTGTGCGAAGTCAGTAAGACGCCACACTCAATACCTTTTTTTCCATGCACTTATCCATTCTGTTTGTTCTTTTCAGAGAATATTCTTAGTATTTGGAAAGGAGCAATAACTTCCCAAATGAAATGCCAGTTGTAAAAGCATTGGACCCAGATGGAATAAGAAAAAGAAAATGGTCCGGGTTGATACGCAAGCTGTTTTCTTGGGATGACACTGCGACGAGGATTGCCTTCTATCTGTACTGACTAAACTGAGGAGTTTTCAGTTAAGGCTTCATAACCTTAAAGTACTGTACGATACCTTTTATGAAAAAAAACACATATCTGTAGTCCAATAAACCTGACAGTCTCTTCTTGTGGTCTTTCAATTTAAGTCAATATTTGAGATTTTCTATTGTAATACGCGCCATTCTACCATCCAGGACTGGAGCTTTTACCCTGGGCTGCCTTTTTATTCTCAAAGTAAAACAAAATAAAGATGAAAAAAGAATTCTGTTACAGTTTGTCTAAATTTTATCACATTGTTCGGTGCATAAGGAGTTACCTACACATACATCAACAATCACTCTCATAAAAATTCGTTTTTTTTTTTTTCCATTTTTGACTGAGATATCTTTTCCTCCCCCATAAAGACATTAGAGTCATTCATTTTTCATTGAGGTGAGCTATCTGATGTGGAATATTCTTTGAGCTAAAAGGGAATCAAAGACCCTGCATCCATTCGGATTAAATCAAAAACAGCTTCTAGCTTTCTCTGCTATCTTGGATCCGATTTTAAAAATAAGAACAAAGGCTTTTCTCTCATGAAGTCAAATCTCCTAACCACTCACTGGTTCCCCATTCAGAGTGAAGGCGGGTGTGCAGGGAGCCCGACGCACAGTGGGGGTAAGCACACAAAGGCCTAGACTCCAGAGAGTTTATTTTTGTGGAGATCGGAGGAAGACAACAGTGTCCATTGTCTTGAAATTATGCATCTTCATCTTCAACTCGCAAGAGAAGGAAGATGAATCTGCAGGAGTGGCTTTGGCAATTCTGCAGTGCATAGTAAATGTAAGCTAGGGGTCTTCCACTACAGCTCCCTGTGAAGGTCAATGAAGCAAAAAATCTGGGGCCGTATTCCTAAAGATTCTGAGAGTCCTCTCAGAGAGCTCTTATCTTAACCTAAAAACTCCTAGCTAGGAGTCTTAGCTTAAAAGTTATTCCAGAACACTCTTAGAGAACTCTGAGCAAGGAATTGACAACAACTTTTATCTTAGTGAGGAGGCATGGCCGACCCCGTTGCTAGGTATGAGTCATCATTTCAGACGCTGTGATTGGTTGATCCTAAAAGTTAGAAAAAACATATTTTTGATGATAATAGGCAAAATAAGGGCCCTAAAATGGACAAACTCAATCGTGGAATCTAATTTTAGGAACACTGTGTTATTGTAAATAATAACCAAAAGCTATAAAGTCAGATATATCAATGGTACATAAATACTGTGAATAGTAAAGTTAGACTTATACACCACATCATCAGAGCTTGCTCAGCACCAATTTATCACACATAGTACGTATATATCATGAGCACTTATAATTTTATATATATATATATATATATATATATATATATATATATATATATATATATATATATATATACATATAATTTAAATATTACTCTATATATAATATACATGATAAAGAAAATTATTATTATAAATATTATATGGATAAATGATGATAATGATAACGTTAGGATTAGTAAAGGCTGTGATATTTATAGACTTATAAGGAAGTAAGGAAACAATATTAATATAAACATATTATACATACACTGTACAAATCAAGTACAAGGGAGTTTAAAAGTCTTATCCTCTCCCACTCCTTTTTGAGCTGGATTGTTGTTAATAAAACAAAACTGTATATTTGTACTTCTATTCTGTTGTTGTTTTGTTTGTTTTTGTCCTTTTTTCTTGTTTGCCATGGCTCAAAATAAAGTATTCATTCATTTGTACTGAATGTGTGACAATTTAGGACCACTTTTTCCTCTCTTTCAACTTTTACCATTTCTACTTACTTTTGTGTAACAAAGGTGTTATTGCTGACCAGCCAATAAGAAGCTGGTCACATGATTGACTTTTAAATATACCACAAACATGATTCCTGCTTGAATCTGTAGCGTTTCACTGATTCACTGTCATCCAGTGTATAGAATATTTCTCCTGTCTCCACCGTCCACCATTTTGTGCTCTTAGGGAACTTTTAAGTCGCTAAAAGTCCTCCTCTCAACTCTTAAGGGATCTCCCCTTAAGAGCACTCTTAAGAGCTAGGATTTTTTAGGAATAGCTTTTATCTTAACTAGGAGCTACTCCTCACTTTTAGGGGAAATTCTAAGAGTTGGTCAAGATTCTAAGAAAATTCTTAGAATTTGGCCACTAGGAGCAACTTTTAGCAGTAAGAATCTTTAGGAATACGGCCCCTGAATGTTTGTCTTTGTGAACAAGCCCTTTTAAGTGAAGATTTGGAAGTCGAAAGCGCAGTACCACCACAGCTTTCATGTGTGCTCCTTTGCATTTACTCTCTGGCATCAACATTTTCTCGACAAAGTGTCCTTTACCTGACACCAGCTTAGATTGTATGCGGCGGTGGCATTTCAAGCTAAAAAAGCAGACCGTCCCAATTTCCAGCGTGCAGTCAGAAGCAATATAAACACAATCCCAGTGGACTCTTCTGGGCTTCAGAGATGCCTCTTTGTGTAAGCACCAAGTTATCGCACATAACTGCACACATGCCATTGACACGCCATCAGAAATAGGAGGCAGCGGCTTTGGCAGGCTGTAAACAACAGGAAGAATGAGGGAGACTCATTTGATGGCAAATGTCAAAGCATGATTGGATAAAAAAAAGCCTAAATTAGAGTCATTAATCATGAGCTGGGAAAAAGTGACAGGGCCTGTTCTGAAAAGCTCAAAGCTGTCCGCTGGAGCTAAGTAAAGTGCCACCCGGAAATTATGCAATTACGGTAATACCTGATTTAGAAGAGTGGAATGCACAGCGGTGTCAATTGTTAATTAGGGAATACAGTTCATAATATGTTGCATAATTGCCTACACAAGACCAGTTATCAAATCAGCATTATACAATTGTATTGCCTGGATCTGTTGATTCAGACTGTGGATCAACAGATGTGAGCTTTTCCAAAACCTTGACAACTGCTGTTCATCTCCTGAAAGTTCTGGTTACATTTGTATAGCACAATTACAACAACACTGCTGCCCATAGTGCTTCACAGACACAAAAGAAATAACAAAATAAACCAGCATAAAATACACAAAAATGCATATAAAATGTAAGACTTTAAAACTCAGTTTGTCTTTAGACTTGATATAAAAACCTGCAACGATTGAACTGGTCTAATGTAAACTATTCCATAGTTTGGGAGCAGCAACAGCAAAATCCCGGTCTCCCCTGGTTTTCAGACGACGAGACGGTTTTTAACAGAATGAAAAAGAATGCCTTTCAGTAAACAATTTTCCTGTAGGGAAATGTGTCCTCTGCATTTTATTCATTCTTCCAATGCCACTAGCACCGGTGGAGCATCCAGGGATCCATGGTGCTGCTTAGCTTGGTCAGGACTAACTGAGTTGAAGGAGATTACTCATTTTACCTACCGTATCTGACTAATACCTGTATCATACACATTTGTATCCATAATGTACCAGTCATGTCTGTTTGTGTTCATTTCTGTTTCACTGCTGCCTCAGTTTGATTTCTTCACACAGCAGCCTTCTGATTTCCTGGGAGAAATAGCAAAGTGAAGCTTATATTTCTGTGTCTTTGCTTTAGATTTGTTAGTTTAGTTTAGTCTCTATTTGATTCAACTCTTATTCTAAACCTGCTTTTTTTACACATTTTAGCTAATGTTGCTTTTCACCCTATGACCCAGTTTAGCACTGAAGAGAGCAAACCGCAATTAACTGAGTGCTAGACTAATATATCACATGCTCTGCTTTTGTAAGAGTCCCAAAGTGTCCCTGAGGGCCACTGCGGTGGCTTCAGTCTGCAGCACTGACACTTTAGACCTCTTCATCAGTGATGATGAGCAGAACTGTTGGACTTGATCCCTCAGACACAATCCTATCAGCAAAAGAATCAGGATGTACTTCACTACCCTAATCATTGTTGGGGAAGACAAAACATTCTCTGCATTCTCAATATCAGTGACTAAATCTTCATTCTATTTCATGTGACTCAAGATTAGAGTGTGTGTGTGGGCACATGGGGCAGAGGACATGATTTAGTCCATATCTCAGTGGACCAATGTTTACATGGCAAATATAAATGTGCAAATGTGAGGAGAGCTGGCTCACATATCTGGCAAGTTTCATCGTAATTAAAGACAATTTCTCTCAATGATTCCACAGGCAGCTATTTAGGTCTGAAATTAGCCACGCATCAGACCACAGCAGTCTCGTTGTGTGTTGTGTTTTTCACATGCCCTCAAACAACGCACAGCTGCTGTCTGTATATTTAGCTATATTCTCAGGGAGATACCTGTGCAGCCAACCATTGCATTTCACCCAATCCTGCGAATGGATGAGGCCTACAAGGGCACAATAATGACAGCAGTAATTACATATCCCCCAGCAAACTGGGCAACCTAACCCTCCGTGGCCAATTCTGTCTTCTGAATGTTTAATATCATTTTAGTGGTATCCCCGATGAGGGTGTTACACATCCAAATGATTTGCTCAGGGCTCATATTTGGTTTCACTTCCAGGCTTTAAATTTCATCACCTCTGATGCAAATGTGTGAGTGCAGATACAGGTGCGATGTCCTGCAGCTGCAGCTACGAGTCTGCTCCAGTTCTCCAGCTGTCCCTCCTCAACCTTCTTTTTACACCTTCTATATGTATATATACTGCTGACAAAGAAACATATAGGATAGAAGTATTGAGTAGAAGTTCTCAATTCTGAATAAACAAACTTCACTAACTGTTGTGCAATATTATTATTATTTTTTTAATCTTAGTGAAAAACCACACTCTAATACTGGTGAACCTTTGAGTTGTTATTACAATATTAAGTCAATAATTTATGGGTGCAAATGACATGATCAGATATTGTACATTCTGTATTCAGTATGGGTATTTTGGGAGTGACTTCACTGGTGGCTTGTGGTGGAACATGACATTAACACAGTAACAGCTGTAGAGTCGTGGCTGCATGTGCTTCGGAGGAAGGTTATCTGTCGCACATGATTTATCTGCCTGTTTCCTCCAGTCAAACCAGGCTTCTTATTAGTAAAGGTTGTGGGCTAGTTATCAAGGAAGAGGGGCGCAGGCTGCCTTCTAAATGACATTGAGCAAAGACTACATTCAGCCTACACGGTCTGGCCTGCACTTGATAGTGAGAAAGTAAATTATTGATGCATTTTAATTTGTCTGTAGAGGCTGTAACAGCAGACCTTCTGCTGGCTTAACATAAAGTAATGACGCAGCGTAAGAAAGACTTACCCAGGCTTAGTGCCACCGTAGTGACAGGGGCTCTGCTTCTAGCCCAAGTGCCATAATACCCATTTAAATAGTGACATCATTATACAAATCTTTCGGCCGCAAGAAGAGTGTGACAAATTCCTTCTACTCTAATTAAGAAAAAGCTTAATTACCAAAATGTATCAAGGTATTAGCTAGAATCCCACAGCTGAGACCAATTAATCATGAGTCATAATTCATTTTTCTAAAGTTTGTGACCTGCAAATGCACCTATAGTGCAATAATGTTCACCAAAATGAGCCAATATAATCAGCTTAGGTAGTTAGGCTGCAGTCCAACACCAGCAGTATAATAATTCTTAAATTTGAGTGATGCAATAGGAGGCAAGGGCTATAGCATTGTGGTATCTGGCACAAATGTAACTGCATGTTCAATTTGGCTCAATAATAAAAGGGTTTTTTGACAAAACAACAATGAATTTGTAAGCCTTGACTTGCTGTACATAAGCTGATAGCAAAGCTTATCCAAAAAAAATTTCTTAAGCAACTTCTTGACTTCCTGTCTTTGAGTGACCCAGCGGATACTGAGTGTTCACAAAGTTTATAGTCAGCCACAGAAGTGGAAATATACTATACATCCCTTAAGTAAAGGTACTACTAATAGTAGTATAATCAAGTAAAAGTACTGAAATCATTCATTGGTAAAAGTCTGAACAAGTTAAAGCTGCACTAACTGACTTTATTTTTGTATTCATTACGAAAATGCTATCCATGTCCGTGTAGGGCATTGGGATATACGTCCTTTTGAAGAAAAAGTAGCGCAGATTTGTGCTGGCGTGACATTATATTTTCGATCGAGTTTTGATGAAACAAGGAAGAGAATGTGTTTCGGGTCGCAGATTGTGACCAATCACAGCGCACCACTAGCCCCCACTTTCGTGAAAAATCTGCAGGTCCGTTAGCACAGACAGCTGAGTTAGCACAACAAGCCGAGGAGCTAACCTGAAGCTTCCTTGTCTTCGTCACCGGTTACTGCTTACACAGCGAGACACCCATCCAAAAGAAAGTCCCGTTCCTCCGCGCTTCCCGGTTCTATCGTTCTATGGTCACGCCATCCACGTGTAAATCCATATCCATGTATTTATCCATATTGCGAGACGCTAGCTCCGTCCCAACAGTGGGTGTGTGTGGGGGCGATAGCTTCGTGGGTGCGGGGAGGGGAGCAGAAAGAGAGAGGCCAACGGGTCTGCGGCTTCAAAATCCCAAAGTCAGTTAGTGCAGCTTTAAGCTATTGTGTTTTGTTAAATAATTGATTGACAATATTATTTTAGACATCTTAAGCATTGTTGAAAAATAAATTTTGGGAAAGTCTGGGTGTCTTTGCTTAGACTGCTTAGTTTATTTTAGTGTAATCAGCTTTTGTAAGATAAGAGTTCCTTTATTCGTCCCACAGTGGGGAAATTTTGATGTTGCAGTGCACATACAGGACAGTAGTAAGAGCACACAGGGAGTACAAAAAATAAACAAAATACAAAATAAGTAGTAGCTATGTTTCTTAACATAATGTGGTAGTGGAGAGTTATATACTGTACATATAGTACAAGATAATAAGTAGATAAGTAAAGTGACATTGTTTAGTGGACATTCTGAAGTTGCAGTATTGCACATTGCACATATTTAAGTATTTACTTATTTACAGATGAATGAGATTTACAGGATCAGCAGTTCTCATTGTACAGTCTGACAGCTGCCGGAAAGAAAGACCTATGGAACCTCTCCTTCACACAGCGAGGGTGAATTAGTCTATCACTGAAACTGCTCTCAAGAGCAGAGAGATCCTGCAGGGGGTGACAGTCGTGATCCAGCATAGATGTAAGTAGTCTCCCTTCATACCTTTGTGACTTTTTCTCTATCTACATTTTGTTTATTACTATGCCATTATTTACTTATGAAACCAATTTATTTTTAAAGTGTGAATTCATTCTACATTTAACTTCTTGAGCAGATATTTTGACTGCTCCATTATTTTCAATATACGTTGTACAATGTAAATTTAGCCATTTCCGGTCACTTGTCACTGGTCTGAACTGGTTCTGGTCCAGTTTGATTTTCGACCAGGGCAGAGAAAGTGCTAGTTACTATAGCAACGCGCAGTTAACCTAAAGAAGTTAGCATTTAGCCTTTCAACAAACTGTTATTTTTTTTTTTTCTGTATTTCAAGTTATATTCAGGAGCTTTAACACGTATTAACAGTAAGTAAAGGAAACAAATAAATACATAAACAAACGTATAAATTACATACTTTTACTAAAACTGGTGTAAAACTGACCGACTTTTTATTTTTTTCAGAATTTAATTTAGTTTAAATGGGAGCCGTCAAAATGACCGCTCTGGGAGTTCTAGAATTCTGAGAGTCCACGCGTTAAAATCATAGACTGTAAATAAGTAAAACCAAACAAAGGCCTTTGTGATAATGCTGCTCCGCGCATCCAGCAGGAGTCAGAAGACGTCCGCGGTCTCTGAGGTGAAGCTGGGGCGGAAGTCATGAAGACGGCGCAGAGGCAAAACTTTTCAGAGACCAGGGAGAGAGTACTCCTGAGAGAGGGGGAAGAAAAAAAACTTTATATGTCGAGTTCGCTTTGAAAAACTCTTTGTTTTCTGTGCCGCGACAATGGGGCTCCCTACGCTGGAGTTTAGTGACTCATTTTTGGACAGCCCAGACTTCAGAGAGAGACTCAAGTGCCATGAAATAGAACTGGAGCGAACCAATAAATTCATCAAAGATCTGATCAAAGATGGCAACATGCTCATAACGGCGCTAAAAAGTAAGTACAAGCCATGGATCTATCATGATATCACTCCACGCAAGCAATGCAGCCTGCGTCTTGTAATAAGAGATGGCCACTTCTGCTGCAGCATTGGACTGACCACACTGCGGAAAGAACAGGGAGCTAATAAAAAGCATTAGAATGAATGAATGTGAGTGAGAGATAGAGATGTAGCCTCTGATCGTCCGCTGCATTCATCTCCGTTTGTTTCGCTGGCTGCGTTGCACAAGGGGCGGTTTTAATTGGCTTTGAACATTACCCTAATTGCATAAAGTGGCTACAGAATACAAAGCATTGAAGGGGAAAAAAATGATAATGAAAAACGTATTATATCTGCACGCGGTTTATTACCTATTATGAATTCTCAGTTGAAAATCGTGGCACTAATATCAGTAAAACAACTATTCATTCATGTTTTACCTTTTTAAGATATGTGTTTTATAAATATATATACTTATGCAGATACATGCTCAACTACTTTTTGGAAACTCACTAAAGCTGGGGTAACTAACTTTCAAACCACATACAAAAAACTATGTACTCAAATCCAAGTAACTCAAACTCTGCTCTCAAAACACTTTTCACCAGCATGTTTTTGGTCACAAATTTAGATCAGCGTTATCAGACACAAAGTGAAAAGAGAGGACCACTCTCAACCAATCAGCTCCCTGTCCAAAGCATCAAATTGTGACTCACAAATAATTCTTAGCATGAAAAAAATGAATACAGCTTGTTGACTTTAAGACTCTCTGTTGCTACAAACAAAATGTATGAAAGAAGTTAGGTACCCAAGCTTTGCTGAGGTAGCGTCATTAAGAAAAAAAAAGAGAAGCAGATGTACAGCTTGTTGTTTCACATGTCAGCAATATTGGAACTATAGGGAATTCATAGAAATTTAGAACCACTGTTGTACATGACATTGTACCACTAAACATGAGAATCCCAGACCTCGTGAACATCTTCCTGCTCCAACACAAGTGTCTCTATTGTCTTCATTACATCATGTGCAGTAGATCTCATAAAGTTTCATGGTGCTTTTGTAATCGTTGATGACATGGAGCTGCTAAACAAAGATCCTAATCTGGGTTTACAGAAGACATCTCAGTGAAGTTTGACTTCCTCTTGAGTCCTGACTGCACTCAAGACCTCCTCTCCACAGACTACAGCGCCTTTGTCATTGACATTCAGACGCTCAGCCACAGTTCACTGTGTCGTTACTGAGGGGTAATTTCATTTCAAGAGGAGCACTGGGAAGTGAGCAGCAAGCATTTGGATTGAAATGTTTTATCACTGTATTTAAAAGAATCTGCCATTCCAAAGGGCACCTGAAGGCCAAACCCATTTCAGAGGCTCTTTTTCTCTTGAAAACTGCTCCGTCAGTGGAGAGCACCTCAGGTGGGCTGTAAAACTGAGTGGTTCATCATGGCACAGGACATACAGAACAGAGCCATGTAAACCAGGAAGACAGTTCTGAGACATTGGACTATTTCAGCTTTGACATAATAACAGATTTAGAACATTATGTTGAGTACTCCATTGGTAATATAAGGACATTTGAACATCCTCAGCAGACTTACAATCAGACTGCCCCCGTCATGACCATTGTGGCCCTCTTAGCACGAAGAATGCACAACGCACAGACACACTAAATTATTGATGCCACTTAACTTAGGACCCTCTAAGGTTTATGACCCTTTATGACCTGCCATCAGTGACGACATTGCTGGTAGACCTTTAAAAGACCTTTTTAAATAGTAATCCTCTTCCGTTTCCAAACGGCACTGTGGACCATAATTCTTTGTTATAACATCTGCTGTGGATTAGAACAAGGCAATTGAACCAAGGTTGACTTTCATATTAATATATCAGCTGTAATAGTGCGAGTGAATGCTGAAACAGCAGTTTCAACAATGTGTGCAGATGAAATTGTAGAGTATTCATGAGAACGTGATTTAAGACGTGAACTGTTCCCTACCTCAATTATCTGATGAAAGATATGTTTTCAGCACTGATACACATAACAGAGAACATCCCTGTTTTTGTGTAAATTGTTTGCATCATGGATGCAGTGTCATGATCCTCCTTTTTGTAAATGAATGTCCTAAACTATTTGAGCAATGCGGGATAACAATGCCTCGTTAATGAATTACTAATGTAATCAATGTTGCCATAGTGTGGTAAACTCTGTACATATTTGCTTTTCACATGGGGAAAATCTCCAAACCCAACATTATAGACATAAACCTCTGACTCTATGGTGAAAACGTCAGTGTAGCCTCTGTTAAATGAAGAATAGTCTCATGTAGGAAGTTTAGTCATGATGATGAAAGTGTATGTGACTCTGATCTTTAGTGACCGCTGTTTTGGAGGCAGACTTTTGACCTGTCTTGTTTATGATGATGTAATAAAGTAATGATAGAGTAAAGTAGTACTTAAGATATAAAATTGCTTATGAATCATTGATTGAATGGATTATCAATTCCTGTGGATGAGCTGGAAGAAGTGTGCGAGGATAGGGAAGTTTGGGGGTCTCTGCTTAGACTACTGCAGGGATGGATGAAATTGGATAAAATGGATGGGTGAATGTAAAAGTTGAATTTTTTTGTTTGAGAACAATATTTTTTTCCACTTTTCTGTGGTGGGAGAGTTTCCGTGCCTGTATGATTCTATTTAGCCAGGGAAGTACCATGATGTGTCACCTACTATGGAATTGTAAGAATGGGTCAAAATCAGATGAGAAATGTCCATATCGCGACAATAATTTGCAATACCCAATCTCATGATTTAGTATTGTTAATTTTGCCTTATAAGATTGTATTGTGTTTATTTAATATTATATGCCAACTCACATGGCAGGCACTTTGTCAGATATCGCACCAAAGCACTGGGATGTGAGTGTTTGTTTGTCTGGGAGCCGATGATGCTTTCAAGGCCTGGCCACAGGAAACGTACGGTAAACATGCTTGTGCAACCAGCTCCTCCTCCCCCAGAGGCATTTGGCTTCATGTCCTTCTCAGGCCGTTTGTCAGTGTGTGCTATTTTCTGTGACTGTGCTGGGAGATTATATATTATCCTTATTAGCGTCAGAGAGGCTGCTGCTTTGACCATTTTGCTGAATTTCAACTTGTGTAATGAAAATGAATTGCATGAATATATTGTGTGGCCTGGTTGGCAATAGAGCAGTAGCCGCACTGCACATGTGGACGTGCGAGACCGCCGGAGTGTTCTGTGGGCTAATTTTGACAAAAAGTATTATTCACTGCTCCTTATTGCTGCTTCCCTTCTCAGACAATTGTTGGGCCTCCATTGTGTTTGTCATGCTGATTTTGGTCAGTTAGTCTGAGACACACTAGGGATGTTCTCAATCTAAAAAAAACAAACAAAAAACTGTTGTTTCGACTAAAACCCTGGGTTGTCTCTTCCTTTCACACTGAGTGAACTGGCCGTTTAACCCGCTTCAGTAGGTAGTCTTTAAGAATTGTGTTAAGTGGGAAAATTAGGGCCAGATATAGCTGCAATTTAGACGGCAATAATACTAAACTGTTTTTTAGCTTGTTGCTTACATGTGAGTCAGGTAAACTAAAGAAGGTTACTTTGGCAGCGTAACAAGACGTGTAACATGAGAAATATTACCATCAAAGTTTTGCACATGCTGCTCTTTCCTGTAAAAACAGTCCTAGTTAGGCACCACATACACAGAACATTTCACTGTGTAAGGGTGGATTCATGAATATCAATTAAATAGTATTTAATATGATATGTATTTTTTGATAGATAACGATATGCAAGACAAATGACTCAAACCTGAAACACTCATACCACAAGTGAAGTTTACTAAATATGCAGCGGCCTGTGGCTCCTCCAAACACTATATCTCTGCACCAACAGGTGGACTGCCCTGACCAAACAACAGTGTGGAGATGGGGATGAAGGAACCTTTGTTGTGGGTCTATCCCCAGAACAACTGCAGGGCAGCTCAGTTATGTTGTACATGCTGGTAAACCCAACAGGAACAAAGCCTAGTTATGGATTAGTTTATTGTATATTTTGTTAAGGCCAAGGGGAACAAAACTGTAAAGTGTTGTTACCCTGCAACATTAAAACAGAGCCTCCTCAGTGCTACACATATTTTGCTTTTGCATAATTCATACTGTTTGTTCAGTGTCCAGGGCAATATGTGTTTGCCAGAAATACTAGAAACCCCACATTACAACTCTCCTATCTGCTAAAGCAGTGTTCTTGTATCTACCTTGAGAAAATTCAGAGCTATTGGAAATTGCAATCATAAAGCATAATGCCGTCTTTAAGTGCTAAAATTAATATGATTTTACAATATGTGCAACTCATATTTCAACTTGAAATATAAAAATACTAAACTCTAAAATTGTATAGAAGAATCTGAACTAATTTACCCAAGATGTGGTGTGAATAAAATACTCCTTACACCTCTTTCACAGTGATTACTAAAATGTCTTAACACATCTATTTCTGTAAATTCTTCTTGGATCTCGTGCATGTCTATTTATCTTCCAGTTTATTGGCAGCTACATATGTGCAGTTCATGAAGTTTTTTTGTCAAAATAAAGTAAACGTTTCAGACACAAACATGTAAACTCCATACATAACTGCTACATTCTCTATTTTTCAAGTTGAGATAATTTTTCCAAGTATAATTAATTGTGAAGGAGAATAACCATTATGCACATAACTAATTAGTTTGAAATTTGTCGACTATGGAACCATCAACCAAATAATGTTTAGCACTAAAGATGGGCAGTTCTAATATCTAGGTTTGTATGGTATCGTGGCCTATGTACCTGTATGTATGTTTGGAGGTACTCATACCAACTTTAAAAGATTCCCAGCCATCGTGGCATCAGCAATCTTGAAGCAGCATCATAAGGTCGTCAAGCTCATGCATCATACTGTATGCATGTTTTGCCAAAATCCGGCATAGTTACTGTACATTTGTTCACACAGTATGTCCCTAACTATACATACATACAGTAGATAAATATGTCATCATCTTTTAGTTCTAATATGTTTTATTGTTGGTTGCTTCACATCCCTTCATGTGCTTGTTGGAGGCAGCATCTGTCGAACTCTGTGAAGGCGGTGGGTGGGTGCTCTGGGACTCCTCTCCGCCTGCTGTGCCTCTGACAGAAAGGAACAGTGGTGCTCAGGTGACGCAGCCCTACCTAAAGCCCTATCCACGGGTTACAATCCCTCCAAATGAAATCAAAGCTGCACGAAGCACCCTACTGTTGCATCAAAGCGATCTTGCGCCTCTCGTTAAGATGGTGCTTGCAATGCTCCCCTTTGAAGACCTTCTCATCTCAATTCAGTGGTGCCTGCTGACAAGATAAAGAAGCAGCTCTAGTGTTTTCTTGCCACAGCTGATGTGAAAACACTTAACTCACTGCCTCTTCAAACCAAGGGCCTTACCACACAATACCTTTTGTTTACACCTGTTAGCTCTGATATAAAATATAAACGGATTCACTTGGTTTTTATGCAATGCTACCCATTTATTGGTTTGTTGTGGAAAATGTTAATTTATTCAACTTTTTGGTCGCTACAAGCTCATTCAAGTACTTCATTAAAACCAGAGAAGCGAAAGCGAAAAAAAAAGGACACTATTTGTAATTAGTGCAGTGTGGAGTGTGTCAATCATTGCCTCTCAACAAGTCTCAGCTTGTGTGCATTCAAATGACATTTTTCAAATACCTTATCAAATTCACCACCACATAGTCGTATGCTGACAATCTGTGAGTGTGTGTGTGTGTGTGCGTGTGTCATTAGGAAGACATTTGATAGAATATAAAATTAAACTTGATATATATTGAATAATTTTTATCAGGGGCATGGACCTTGCCAGTGGCGATGTTTGTGCCCGAGCCTTGTTGCGCCGGCTAATCAATTTCCTCCTCGCATTAGTTTTGTAAATTAATTAGCCACAATGTCAAAAAGTGTTGGTATCAGATGTCAATAAATATGTGGAAAATACTAGAGGTGGACAGATTTGTGTTTTTTTCCAGTTAATTATTAAATTAATCTTTATTTGTATTGCACTCAAAAAAAGTGTTTAGAAAGTGCTGGATAATCATTATACTGTAAAACAATTCAAACAAACAAAGTCAATAAGAAAAGTCCTTACCATGTGGAAGTGTAAAATACATGTGAAGTTTACAACAGGCAGTTAAAGGAAGCCTCCTCGGGCAGGTCGTTACTGGACCGGGAAGGCTTGATCACCCTTCGTCCGGATCCTCGCCCTTGGAACAGCCAACAGGCTGCTCCAGGATCTAAGGCTACAGGGGGCTCTTGGGGGGTTCAAAGTTCAGTAATGTTGCTTGCTGCCAGACCTAAACAAGCTTTAAAAGATCAGGAAAATCTTAAAATCATTGTTATAACCCGCAGGGAGCCAGTGGAGGGATGCTTGAACAGGGATGATGTGCTCCTTTCTGTTAAATCCCGGAAGAAGTCTGGTGCTGCGTTTTTGTAAAGATTTGGAGTTAAGGCAGTGAGAGTGATTTAACCATTATGATGATAAAAATGTAAAAAAAAAACAAAACAAAGGTTGGTTTGTTTGACGTCATTGTGGGAGATGAGAGTTGAAGATGACGTCGAGGTTAAGAAAATCGAGTAATGTTTGGTGACAGGGCCCAGAGGTGAGAGATTGATTGCGGCGGGTTGTTGAGGAGGACTTCAGATTGTTGTTGTAACCATTATTTAGAGAATACAAACTCCAACATTGTTTTTACATGCCTAATGTATATTATTTACCAAACAAATATAAAAAGGCAATGCTATCAGAATTGTGTATTTGGTGTGATTTTGCCCGTCTGAATTAGTCACATTAGTTAATTAATTTTGTAACTAAATAAATATAACTAAACTAAGCAACTTCTTAGCAGGTTTTCCCGACGTTTTGTCCGTAATCCAAAGAACTTTTTCAAGGGAACAAAATCTCAGACCGTGTGTTGGAGATTTATAACCTATGGGTGTGGTTAGCCACACCCTAATCCTGATGCTAACTCATTAACAATCTAAGGTATGTTCCTTAGATTGTTAGATCTGAGATTTCATTCCCTTGAAAAAGTTATTTGGATTTAGGACGAAACTTAAAGAAAATGGCAAAATATTGCCAACCCATCCAAGGGCATGGCGATACTATTATTGCAATTCTTTTTAATTTTTAGTTTGAAAAAAGAACTTTGCCGCTCTGTTAAATGGTATTGATAAAACACATCCCTTGTAAATGTGAATAATGTGTGTCATTCACATTAGTTGAAGCTTTTTTTTTTTTCCTGAGAAAATCCTGATTTTATTTGTTTCAAATTTATTTTGCCATATTTATTCGAGAAAATACAAGGAGTTAGGGCTGCCATACACACACATATTTATATTTTATTCTAATTATTCCACAACCCTTTCACCCTGCCAGATGTATACATTTGCAGGAAAGCAGATTACTTCATTACCTGGTTTGCCCTGGACATAAATAGTCATTTCTACCTGATACAGTAAAATGCTGCTCTATCAGTTTGGAGGCACAGCAGCGGCTTCCCTGCAGTGCTGTATGTGTTTTGTCAGGGGTTGTCAGCAGATGGAATTTGGTCGTATGTGGTTGCCCTGGAGACTGAGATAAAAGATACCCATGAGGCCTAGCAGCATGCGGTGAGTGACAGCCATAGTCCTTCCTCACAGAGAGAGAGATGCTGCGTGTGGTCAGGGCTTCACCTTAATTACAACCTGTGCCCACAATGATACGCCACATCTCTCTCTGTTCCCCACTTCTCTCCACGGAGCCTCAAACTGCGCTCTGGGAAAGAATCATTGCAGAAGGTCACACACAAGTCCCACGCGGGGTGTGATCCGAGTCTTGGCGAAGTGTTGAAATAGTGAAAATTAAACTTTAAAGGAGACATGGATTTTTCCCACTGCGGCCTTGTGTTTCTCGACATGTGCTGACCCTGGGAAAGGTAGGCAAGTTTTTTAGACTGTTAGCTTTTAACCATGGGGAAGACAAGATCGTGTCATAAAAAAGTTCAGACTTCAGACTTTTAAAATAGATGGACCCCATAGAATCACTATAATCATTATAGTCAGCAAGCAAAATCCTCCATAGCCATTTTAACACTTCAAACATATACTTCTTACATGGACAGTATCAAGGATAGAGCAGTGTCTGCAAAAGCCCAAACTTTGATGGGAAGCGCTTCACTCTTGTTAATAATAACAATAAATCTGATAATTCCATGCTATGCCATAATGCTTCAACGAATGACACATTATTACCATTATAATATTACTTTTCATTAGATGTAATAATGCTTCGACTTCATAACGCGCTTTTTCAGGACACTCAAAGTCACTTTGATTGTCATTATTCTTTCACTCCATACACCGTGATGGTAAACTACTACTTCAGCTACATCTGCCCTGGGGCAACTGACTGAAGCACAGTTGGCATATAAACAGTATGCGCCATTGGCCCCTCCGACCACCATCAGGTTTTCACAAACACAAGACTCACTCTAAGCAGTGTGGGTTAAGTGTCTTGCCTAAGAACTCAATGACAGCCATAGCTGCTCCACTGTAGCACCTGGTGTTCCCAGAGGTCTCCCATCACAATACTAACCAGGCCCTACCCTGCACAGCTTCAGAGGTCTGATGGATCTGGCTCTTGTTTTGCTTCCTGCCATGATTTGCTGCTATGTGGGCAAATGCAAAAGGGAGAAAAAATACAAGCCTTGCTATTTGCTCATGAGATTTATGCAAAAAGAAAAAAATCTGGAGTGGCAAAAAATCAGATCTCCGAGAAAGAGAGTTATATATTATATATTATCCAACTCTATTCAAAATGACTTCAATTCAGTTCAATTATGGCTACAATCTAACAAATAAATACTTAACAAATCAAAAACAGATTTTTTGCTATTCCAGAAGAGAGTGTGTCCTGCTTCCACAAATGAAATTAATCTTGTGTTTTCAGACATGTCTCCAGTTCCAGTTGTAGATCGGTTTAAATATCTCGGCTTATGGCTTGATTCTTCTCTGTCATTTAATATTCATATACAAACAATTGAAAACAAAATTTCCTATCGTTTAAAATTACTTTATCAATCGATTAACTGTTTTAGTTTATCAGTAAGGAAGAGGATCATTTCTCAACTGATTCTCCCCATTCTTGACTACTGTGATATAATTTATCAAAACACTACTGCTTCTGTTCTCCAGCCCCTGACTGTCTCTTACAACAGCCTGTGTAGGTTCATCCTTCGCTGTCCGTTCAGAACTAGCCTGGTTGTACCACACCATAGTACAAATTACATTTCATACTATGGTCTGGACGTGCTCCATTGAGCTCCGTGAACAGGTGGGGAGGGGTTAACTCCTTTTGCAGATTGAAACGATCGGATCTGAGTTTACTGTGACGTATGTAATGCGCCCGAGTGAGTTGTTAGCATCTAGCATTTAGCCTAGCTATCTCCTTTGCCGCTAATGGAGCCTGTGGGGAGTAGCGCCACAATCTTGACCAGCGATTACATTTGCTAAACATTCCTCTTGCTCCTGCTTCAATTTCTTGATAGAACCAGACCGGATTACTTTACTATCGCATTCTTCGCCACTGCCAAACTACAACCTGCCTGTTCGGCGCAAACTCTTGACATCACCGGCACCGACCTAAAACACTCGCCTTCCGCGCTCTGAGTAGCCGGTCGAAATACGACCGATTGTATTCGCTAACACAGGGACCAGACCCAGACGTTCTACGTCATGGTGCTACGTCCCTTAGGACTTCGCTAGTGGGATATCACTCGTGACCCCCAGATCACGCGCCAGAGAGATCAAATAATTTGCTCCAATCACCAGCCACCTTCCTCTATAAATGCCCCTGCACAAGGCCGCACCCCCTCTTTCACTCTGGCGCCGATTGAGATCTACATTCAATTACCTGAGGAAAGATGTCTTCCGATGCTCGTCCGAGTTCCCCTTCGCCATCCGGCGTCGGACGTCGTTGTTGCTCGACTTGTCGGGTCAAGCTCCAGCGCAAGGACCAGCACTCCAGCTGCTTCCTGTGCCTGGGTTCGGGCCATGCGGCGTTGAGCGCCACCTGCGCCTCGTGTGTCGCTCTCCCCAGGGAGGAGAGTGAACGCAGGCGCGCGTTCTTCGCCGCTACAGCGCCCCGTCCGGACCCCTCTCAGGACGAGGGGTCTGCGATTGACTGGGCCCCCCTCGACCTTCCACCCGTGCCCGCGGAGTGGGGTGACTGCGAGGACGGAGAGGTGTCGGAGGTCGGCTCTCTCTTCACGCTGGACGAGGTGGTGTCCAACCCGGAGCCGGACCGCTTCCCGCTGGACCACATGCCTGGGCTCTACTCCACGGCGGCGGCCATCATGGATGCCCCCCTGCCACCGCAACCGAACCAGAGGGTGGAGGACTTCACCTCTGGTTACGCCACCCCTCGAGGGAGGAGGAGAGCCCAGCCCACGTTGTGCCCGCGTATGGACCCGATCGTCCATTACGCGACACGTGAGTGGCCAAAGCCCCTAGCGGCCAAGAGGCCCGCTTTGGGGTATGGCATGTACTGTAACGTGCAGGACTGGTCCTGGACCGGCGGGGTCCCGGACATCGAGGACTCGGTTCGGGCGGCCCTGCACCCCTCCACATCCGTGTGGCCCAGCACCAGACCTCTCCTTCCCTCCGAGCGGGATAGGATGTCTTTGGCGATGCACGACAGATGTTACGCCAATGCGGCTCAGGTCGTCGCGGTGGCTAACAACATGGCCTTCATCACCGGGGCCCTGGATAGGTCTCTCTCCTCTGACCAGGCACTCAGTGGAGACACCTTATCCCAGGCGAGGACCACTTCAGCGGCGATCTTGCGCATGTGCCAAGCGCTAGCTGTCGATGGCGGCCGCACGATGGCAGCAGCACAAGTTGGGGCCAGACACCTCTGGCTGGGGTCGGTGAATCTCAGAGAGGCGGAGAAGAGGCAGCTGCTGGACCTGCCCATCTCCCAAACGTCACTCTTCGGTCCGGAGATGCAGACGCTGATAACGAGGCTGGACACCGCAGCTAAGGACTTTGCTAGCCTAGCCAAGCATCTAGCTGCGAGACGCGAGGCCCGCCCACCAGCGCGGAGCCGAGACCGAGGCAGGGAGCGCTCGCCCGGCAGGCGCCCCGGACCCTATCCACGCTCCGTGGTCCATCGTTCCCCAGCGACGAGACCCCCGGGCCCAGACAGGCACACGGGAGGTTCGCGGGACCAACACACCCAACGACGACCTCCCTATGGCAGAGGAGGTCGGGGTGGGAAAAATGTTTTCAATAAAGGCCGTCCGGCATTTCATCAGTACTCGCTGTCTGAGTCTCATTTGGGGGTATGTAACATGTCAAATGATTTGAATTCTGATTGTGTTACTTCTCGAGCATATAACGTGGCTCCGCTAGGCCTGCAGCCCCCAGAGAAGGGCGTGCAGCGCGCTATGCGGGCCACGGGCTCCGATTCACGGGTTCGTGTTTTGCCCTCCCGGAGAGAGGGCAGGCGGAGGGATCTGGTAAGTGATAATGTGTGTGCTCCGGCCGAACGCGTGTTAGCATCTATGAGCTACAAGGCTAACACGGGGTTTCCCAATCCAGGGGCTCGTCCCCCCCTCCATGAGGCAAGAGCCGAGGGGGGGCACAGCAGCCGTGTCACGTGTGGTGAGCAGAGCTACAAGGCTAACACGGGGTTTCCCAATCCAGGGGCTCGCCCCCCCCTCCATGAGGCAAGAGCCAGGGGGGGGCACAGCAGCCGAGTCACGTGTGGTGAGCAGTCCCGTACTTATGACGTCGGGCCTGCAGAACACGTGACCGCCTTCGGCGCTCACGGTGTGACGCAGGGGCCCCCCCGGCCCTTTCAGCCACCCCCCCTCCCTGCTAGGAACACCAGGAGGGGGCGGGGCCGTGACGTCTCGTGTTCCAACTCCCGTTCCGCCCCTCACAGATTTCTACACCATCTGGAGGGAGCAGGGCCTACTGACAGATATTTGGCTGGAGAAAACTCTGCGCAGAGGTTACGCTCTGCAATTTTTCCGAAAGCCACCACCATTCCGAGGCGTACGGGCAGTACGCTCTCAGGTACGGGGATCGACAGAGGCACTAAAGCGGAGGTCTCCTCTCTGCTGAGTCGAGGCGCAGCAGTGGAGGTAGACCCGCAGGACGCCACCAGGGGGCTGTACTCCCCTTACTTCTTAGTGCCAAAGAAATCAGGCGGGGTGCGTCCCATTCTGGATCTGCGCGTGTTAAACGAGTGCATTTCCAAGCGGCAGTTTCGGATGCTGTCCACAAGGCAGCTCCTCGAGTGTGTCAGGGAAGGAGACTGGATGACTTCCATAGACCTGACAGACGCATATTTCCACGTGCCCATAGTGCCAGAACACAGGAGGTTTCTGCGCTTCGCAGTGGGAGAGAGGAACTACGAGTACTGCCGTCTCCCCTTCGGGTACGCACTCGCGCCTCGCACCTTTTCCAAATGTGTGGAAGCAGCTCTGGAGCCGATCAGACGTGCGGGGGTAAGAATATTAACCTATATAGACGATTGGTTAATACTGGCCCCATCCAGGGAAGTGGCCGTGAGCCACACGCACTGGGTCCTGTCCCACATACAGCGTCTGGGCTTTGTGGTGAACAGGGAGAAGAGCAAGCTGCAGCCAGCCCAACGCTTGGTTTACCTCGGTCTGCAGCTAGACTCGGTGATATTCCGTGCTGCATTGTCCGTGGACAGACGGATGAGTATTACCCGTCTGGCCCGGGAGGTTCTGGCGGGCCCCAGAGTCCCCGCTCGGCGCCTCAGGTCCCTGCTGGGAATGATGGCAGCGGCTCATGCTGTGGTGCGGCTAGGCCTGCTCCACATGAGAAATTTTCAGAGGTGGTTCTCGCGCCTCAGGCTTCACCCCTCCCGGGACGGGGGGAGGCTGATCTGGGTTCCCCAAGGGGCGGCATCGGACATCAGGTTCTGGCTCACTCCGGGTCTATTGCGGGACGGAGTGACTCTGGCCTGCGCTGTGTCTCACGTCGAGGTGTTCACGGACGCGTCGCTCGAAGGATGGGGCGGGGTCCTCGGCCAGAGCTCTGTAGGAGGCTGCTGGTCGGACTCAGCCCGTCACATCAACCTGCTGGAGATGGAGGCAGTGCACAGAGTACTGCTGCACTTTGCCCCTCAGTTGCAGGGGAGACACGTGATGGTGCGCTCAGACAACACCACAGTGGTCTCCTATCTGAACAGGCAGGGGGGCACCAGGTCCCCCGCTCTCCATCGCATGGCGACGGTGACGCTGCTGTGGGCGGCGCTTCACCTCCTGTCTCTCAGGGCGCGCCACGTCCCGGGGGTCCGGAACGTGGGAGCCGACAGAATGTCCAGGGGGGGCCCACTCCAGGACGAGTGGGGCCTGGCCCCACGGGTAGCTGCGGAGATCTGGCGGAGGTTCGGCCGTCCAGTAGTCGACCTTTTCGCCAGTGCAGAGAACGCACAGTGCCCGTCCTGGTTCGCCTTAAGGGCCGCGGACGAGCCGCCTTTAGGCGTGGACGCTCTGGCTCATTACCCATGGCCAGGCGGCCTGTTGTACGCTTTCCCACCGGTGCGTCTCCTGCCGGTCCTGCTGCGGAGGATCGAACAGGAGAGGAGATCGGTGATTCTGGTGGCTCCGGACAGTCCGCATGCCCGGTGGTTCCCCTTCCTGAGGGGCATGGCGGTGATGGAGCCCTGGGCCCTCCCGGACGAGCCGGGGGCTCTAGTCCAGGGGGCAGGAGCCGTGTTTTCACGTCCGATAATCGGCCGCAGGCTCTGGGTTTGGAGGTTGAGAGGCGGAGCCTCGTAGATCTGGGTCTTCCCCCTGCGGTGGTGGAGACTATTCAGGGAGCGAGGGCGCCGTCCACCGTGAGGGCCTACGCCACGAGGTGGAGGCTATTCAGTGTCTGGTGCGATTCCCGTTCCTGGGATCCCAGGTGTTGCCCGCTGGAGGGGGTCCTGGGATTCCTACAGGAGCTTTTCGACAAGGGGAGGGCTGTCGCTACCTTGGCGGTGTTTGCGGCAGCCATTACTTCGGGTCACGACGGGTTTGGGGGGTTCACAGCCCGCTCTCACCCGTTGGTTAAACGTTTTCTGCGGGGGGCGCGCAGGAGGAGGCCCCCGCTCCAGAGAACGCCTCCGGTTTGGGACCTCAGGGTGGTCCTTAGGGGGCTGTCGGGTTCGCCATTTGAACCGGCGGCGGAGGCGAGTCCCGAGTGTATCGCTTTTAAGACGGCCCTCTTACTGGCGTTGGCGTCTGCTAAAAGGGCGGGCGATTTGTGTGCGCTCTCCGTCCATGTGTCGTGCCTGTCCTTTGGAGAGGACGACGGCATGGTGGAGTTGTGGCCCAATCCGGCTTTTCTCCCCAAGGTCATCACGTCGGCCTTTAGGTCGAGAGTGATCAGGATTAGGGCTTTCCACCCGCCGCCGCATGCCTCCCCCGAGGAGGAGCGGCAGCACCTTCTGTGTCCTATCAGAATGCTGAGGCATTACCTGGCCATGACGTCGTCATTCAGGTCGGGTGATCAGCTGTTTGTGTGTCTGGGCCCCAAGAACAGGGGCGCCCCGCTGTCGGCTCAGCGGCTGGCGCATTGGGTCGCCACGGCGGTGCGACGGGCGTATCAGACGCAGGGCCTGGCCCCCCCGGTGGGTTTCAGGTCGCATTCCACGCGTGGGATGGCGGCCTCTACGGCCCTTCTCAGGGGGGCGTCGGTCGAGGACGTTTGCCGTGCGGCTTCTTGGGCGTCGTCCTCCTCTTTCGTCCGGTCTTATCTTTCGGATGTGTCGGACCGGTCGGTGGCCCATTCCGTGCTGAGTGCAGCGGATTGAGTTAGACCGTTGGGTCCCTCCCCTTAGGGGGGGCCTTCGGTCTAATTTCCGCCCTGGTGCAGGAGCTCTTGGGAGAGGCATCCTACAGGTGCGGTACATTGTGTGTGTGGTCGGTCTGGTAGTCCTCGTCAGGAGCTCTTGGGAGAGGCGTCCTGTGACTACGTATGACCTACGGCTTGTGTTACGTGGGGGTATCCTTGGTAGGAGTGGCCCCGTAACACGCTTGTTCTTCTGCCCTGAGTCCTCACGTTGTGAGGGTCTTACTCGGGCGGAGCTCCAATCACCCTTCGCTGGCCTGCTGGGAGTACATTTTCCTACGGCCTCCGCGTTGTGTCCCACTAGCGAAGTCCTAAGGGACGTAGCACCATGACGTAGAATTAATAGTTACTTAATGTAACTTAAGTTCTACGAATAGGTGCGTAGTCCCTTAGCTACGAGCCCATCAGGCCAGCCCGGCTTGGCAGAGTTCAAGAGGGGGTGCGGCCTTGTGCAGGGGCATTTATAGAGGAAGGTGGCTGGTGATTGGAGCAAATTATTTGATCTCTCTGGCGCGTGACCTGGGGGTCACGACTGATATCCCACTAGCGAAGTCCTAAGGGACTACGCACCTATTCGTAGAACTTAAGTTACATTAAGTAACTATTAATTACATGCAGTGAAATGATGATTGAGCGGAGTGTACGGATGGCTATGGCCAGGCTAGTTCAGAACCCATCACTGCCTGATGTACGAGCAGCTGTCGTGGCTCTCTCTGTCCTCCAGACGTCAGCTACATTGGCTATTGTTTATTTTCAAATGTATTTATCTCAGTTTTCCAGAATATTTAAAACAGTATCTGATTCCTTTCCAATCCTCATACAGTTTGCGTCATGCAAGTCAATCTTTTTTTGTCGTCCCAATAAAGTGAAAAAAGAAGCTGAAAAACATGCATTTGAATTTAAAGCCCCGTCTATCTGGAACAGTTTGCCATTGTCTATTCGCTATAACTTCTCTGCCTCTGTTTAAATCTGCTCTGCTACAATATCTCCAGAATTCATGTAAATGTTTTTGATCTTAGGTTATGAGACCTAAACTTGTCTTTACTTTCTCCCAATTATTATTTTGACTATTATTAATAGTAGTATCCTTATTTAGTGTAATTACAGTACAGTCACAGTGTGTGTGTGTGTGTGTGAGTGATTGAGGGTTTATGTGTGTGTAATTTTTAAGGCGTTTTTATGTTTGTTTGTTTATTTTTTATTTTTTTTGCATCTGTTCTGCTGAATCTGTCAATTTGTGAAATCTTGAGGACCCCCTCGAAAATGAGATGGTTCATCTCAAGGGGCTTATCCTCTAAATAAATAAATAAATATTGAGTTCTGTGTTTTCCTTCAATGGAGACATATGCTTTTTGAAAGCAGATACACTTGGCCCACCGCAATGGCCATACCAGACACAGTGCATTATATCAGTCCAACCTCCAGCAATCGTTCATACACCAGATTTATACTATCTGTTGTGCACAAGGACAACAACAGTTTGGCACTTTACAGTCTCCCTGTGGCACTTGGTGTTCACAACAGTCTCCCATCACAGTACTAACCAGACCTGCACTGCTCTGCTTCGGAGATCTGAAGAGATCAAGCTTTGACAGGCAGATGTGGTTGATAGGCAAAAGTCCTCTTCACCTAAGTTTTAGAAGTTCATTTTATATCAGAATCAGTCAAAGACATGATCAAGTATTAAAATAATTCGTATCCTCGATTTCCAAAGTCTGCTCTCCATATTTTTCCTTGCACTTTTTAATGTTCTCTGACATACTTTTTATTGTTCTGCTGAAAGCCACAGTGGGACCCTACCAGGCATTAATGTTTCTGAAGGCTTTGTTCTCGCCTCTCAGCAAGAAGGTCCTGGGTTCGAATCCCGGTCGGAACAGGGCCTTTCTGAGTGGAGTTTGCATGTTCTCCCTGTGTCTGCGTAGGTTTCCTCCGGGTGCTCCGGTTTCCCCTATACCACTAAAAATATGTACAATAGGTCTGACATGTGCCTCCTGTACTGGCACCCCCACTCCCAAAAATAACAATTGTAAACCGCTTTGAGACTCCGATGTGCAGTGAAAAGGCGGTATATAAATAAAGATTACTTACTACTTACTTACTTCTGTCACAGATGTAAAAGGCACTGGATGTCACGTCAAGGGAGCCATAGCATTACAAGGTAACTCATATACTCCCAGGCATTATCTTTTTCCGCTCTCAAGCAAACGATAACATTAGAATATTGTATAATGGTTATTGCATTGCAACTGCAATTTGTTGCTTAGACCCTGGCTGAACATTGCACATTGCATGACAAATAAGACAATGTCTTAGGGCAGAAGCAGAAGAGATCATCTGGCTAATTATAAGGTGATGGGGAGGAGGAGGGTTGCTGCACAATATAATCAATGACAATGCAGGGCAGTGTTTAAACCAGTGGGGGCGGGTCCCGGCTCAAAAAGGTCTGCAATCTCACTCCTTGTCGGTGCGGTTGTACCTGGAAAGAGAATTACCCAATGCTTTTGTATGCCGTCTTCTCTCCTCTCGAAAACGGCTTTACAGGATGGTCCAAAAGTCGCCTCTTGGCTAAACACTACGTTCTATGTCAATGCTGATTTTTTGGACCAGCCTCGTTTAGCTTTTGTGGACTTTTGTATGCACTAAATTAAAGGCGCTATACCCGTTTCTACAATGTTTGAATGTTTAGCACCGCCCCCCAGCTCGCTCACAGGCTTCTCATTTCCCCTACGCTCTCATAACACGGAGCCACCTAGTTTTATTTGCGATCTGATACGTATGCTAACATTAGCATTAGCGCAACTTGTAAGCTGTGCAACAATCACTGATGAAATGGCACTAAAGCAATGCACTGCTAACACAATATATAAGTAAAAGAATACGTTTCGCGTCCGGATGTATTAATTTAAACATTAGAATATATTCTAATATTTAATTATAATTTATTATAGAGCTCCTCACAGCAGTAGAACACTCCATTCACTTGAATGCAATTCTTCCGATAATTTCTTCTTGATAACAGAACTCTCAAACCAATAATGACCGCAGCCCCAATGCAATCTGTTTGTAATTCAGGTGTGTAAAATACTGCCAATACTCTGCAAGTACAACAAGCTATCAGCGCCTGTCACTACACACTTGTCTGTGTAGAGAAGCTAGCGGAGCTAGCCACGCTCAATAAACAAATACATATCAATCAATCAACACAATTAAACGTCAATCGGACAATACAGTATACAGATACATCCTTAACACACATGCACGGACGATTTCAGAATTTGCTGTCAACGTTTTCATGACAAAAATACTGTTTTAAAGTGACAAAAAGTGATCGCGAAAAACCCGGAAGTTACCATGAAACAGCTAGCTAGCTTAGCTGTTACCTGCCCAGCACGTCCCGGTGAAACCTTTTGGAGCTAACTATTTTATTTGCAGTCATTAAATACATTTCTAATTATAAGGGTTGTCTAATATTTGTTCAAATATGTATATATTTTTTATTTTAGAATTATATTCGAATTTTGAAGTCGAAGCCCTGGTGTTCCGCAGCGCTGTAGGGGCTAGAGGACGCAGGCTGTTCGCTGCTCGTTCTGTGAGCGGAGGAGAAAAGAGCGGCCCGCTCAGACTCTACTCAGCACTTTTCACTGCCTGAATTTCATACACAGTGGAATCAATGACCTCAAGTTTTCAATTAAATTATGTATTATGATACAACTTGTATGTAGTAAAAAGCATTTTTATGAACTACTTAGAAAAAAAATCGGGTATAGCTTCTTTAATGGGGCGGTGGCTGGCTAATGTTTTCACATTTTCCTGCCAATTATGAGAAACCCCACACAAGGAAAAAGTGGTGGCACATTAGTTTCAACGGCAGAGATATACAATCTTTGGTTTAAATGCAGCCATGTGAGAGGTGGCTGGCAGTGCAGGTGTTTCCAGCTCAGTGTCATTGACTTTTTGAGATGCAAGCTTGTTGAGGTGGGGGGTCTGAGTGAGCAGTGCGCTATGTTTGGATTCCCTACTGAAAAAGATAAACTTCCCTTTATATTTGGCATTTCACGGCAGAGTAATACAGCTGTACATACTTTAAAGGTGACGTCAGCAACTTAGATTGCATTTCTTTTTGTGCGTGCAGAGTTTCTAGTGTTCTGGTCTGAACATCAGAAAAAAGCCAGTCCTTTCAGGCAATGAAACTCGCATACATACATATTATAGATTCATCACATACAGTTTTTACAATATAGACATACAGTATGTCTATCTTTTGTATTGTTTATTTTTCTCTTTTTCTAATTTGTTGCTTATTGTCTCAGTGCATCTTTAACTGAGGGCAGTGCTATTGCTGTGTTATGTGTGAATCTTCTAGAGACATGTCCACACCTGCGGTACCAGTACACAACTATTACTTAAGGCATGCATGATTGTAGGTGCAACAAATGCCCTCAAGCGTCACTCCTCCTCAGCTGTTTTGTTGCTTTGAGAGTGCACAATGGCAAAAAAGTAACACAATTTTGCCTCCGTTTCACATGTGGAAAGTTTGAGCGACAGTGTTTTTTAAGATATTGTTGAGTCAGTTGACATGTGGGCTGAAGCTGAGGGTTTTTGTTTTGAGAGTGCGGGGCTGTCTGTAAGCCAGAGCTAAAAGAACATCTATTATTGATGCAAGCTCTCTAGACAACCGCAACACACTATTGATCTCAAATCTCCACTTTTACAGTGTATTGGCTGCATTGATACCAGTCAGCTTATCTGGAGGAAAAATACAATACCATCATCACAATGTTGTTCATTTTAGACAAATATTATGGACTATTTAGCACATTTTAATTTAAGTGTTTAAGTTTAAAAACATGTACTTCAAACCTAACTCATGCTTTTCATAGGAGGGCTGATTCCTGAGACCAGAGAGAGGGACCAGAGAGAGAGACCAGAGAAAGACCAGAGAGAGAGACCAGAGAGAGTCCAGAGAGAGAGCAGAGAGAGTCCAGAGAGAGACCAGCAAGAGAGACCAGCAAGAGAGACCAGAGAGAGACCAAAGAGAGACCAGAAAGAGAGACCAGAGAGAGACCAGAGAGAGACCAGAGAGAGTCCAGAGAGAGTCCAGAGAGAGTCCGGAAAGAGAGACCAGAGAGAGTCCAAAGAGAGTCTAGAGAGAGTCCAGAGAGAGACCAGAGAGAGACCAGAGAAAAGAGAGAGACAAGAGAGAGGTTTATTTCTTTGTATTCTGCCACAATATGGTATTAAATTAAATATGGTATTAAATTCTTATGCGCAAAGCTTTTATTTTTTCATCTAAATGTAGTACCTATACCCTCAATCATATTATTACTAACAAACATTAATAACATAATTACTTCATTGTATCACTATGAGATTAATACCTTTATTTGGCTTGTGTATGTACAAAGCTCAATAGGACAGTATTATAAAAATGACAATTTATCCATACGCTGATTTGAGATATTTTATGTGAACTACGCACATTTCAAACTGTGTGGGCCGCTATTGAAAATGTCAGACCATTTTAGCAACCAAAATGTGCAATGATTGTAATTAGAAATGCATCTAAAATATTATAAGCATCCCACACTTCATCACAGGGCGAGGGCAGGTTGCTATGTCCCAGAGCTTGAGCAGTAGACCCACACAGCCAAATTGATATAACTCGCACATCAGATAAGTGGAATTAGCTGCATAATGATTTGATTTGTGTAAGAAAGCCATGCCTGTGATAGCAACGTCTGAACTCCCTTGTTTAAAATGAAAATGCAATCTCTTGACTTTGAACCTAGAGTCGTCTACAATACTCTTCAATCTGATACCAGTATAGGAAGCACTGTTGAAAATTAGTTTAATGTTGGTTATATTAGTAATATTTGTACAATTATTGGTGAGGCTGATACCCTGTCTGTTCTGGTAGTATCTGCTCTGATATTAGTATTCTTCAAAAACAATTATTCAGACACATATAAAGTCTGTGTAATATTTAAAAAACAGACAAAAATATAGACAAATGTACAAAAGTCTGTATGGACACTTCCTCTACTGCCTGAAGAGTTCAGAAGTGTACACTATCACTGGTATGACTTTACTATCACTACCTTACTATCACTTTACTAGTCATTGGTCACTTTACCTTCCATTATTAATACATATTTCATTCATTGGTTCTGATACTCTCACGTCACTTTACCTGCTATTATCACAACTCTTTTATTTTTTTATTTTTATTCTGGTCATATTTGCTGCTGCTAAAGTACAATGTCAACCATTTGTAAATGCGAAACTTCATGATTGTATACTCCACAAGTTAATATTTGACCCCATTATAGCTCCAGAGTTCATTGTTTTTATTGTATATTTTTATTATCTATTTCACGTAATAATGAACCTGAGTGCTCTTACTTCTCCTTTAATTGTGCTGTAGTGTGCGCAACTATGAAGCTATGAGTAGCTAAACGATGAGATAATAATGACATAATAACAATGTTGTTCCGTCATTACATGCACCGAACACTATTAAATAACACTATTAGACCCTTTTTGAAATGTTTGCCGTCCTTTGAGGGCATTTATGTGCTATTTTCAGTCCCTTCACTAGTATCAGTATCGCACATAAAAAGCTGGATTAATGCATCCCTCTTTTAATAACTTATGATTTATAACAGTGCTTCTGTGCTTTCTGAGCCCAAACCCTCATATTGTTTCAGGGCCATAGATTGGTTCGACATCGATGCCAATTAAATTCTCAATTCTGATAATGAAAGTGACAATTGCATTAGGGTTATGGTTAGAAGAAGGATATCAAGCAATTGATTCAAAACTTTTGAATCGAAATTCCTACTTTTCCTAATCTGCTATCATTTGTTTCCATTGGCATTTCAAACACACATATATTTGCAGGGCATATACTTGTAGTGTAATATTAACACATTGTACCAAGTTTCAACTGATTTCTCAAAATATCTTGTGTCAGAGTTTTCCAATCCAAATTACCATCTTTGATTTTGTCACTTTTCATCAGATCACCAAAGCCAGCTCTGACTGCAGTGAGAGCAGGCTGCTGCGCATGAGTCAATAATTCCTGAATGTACAAGTAACAGCAGCAGACTTGTTACCACAGAGCAGTGGAGCTGAGTCTGCTTCTGACTGGTGTTAAGTGTCCTGACAAGACTGAGACTGGGATTTGGAAATGGAATATATAAGACTTAGTTCTTTGTCGTGTAGTTGATCAGTTGATCGATGGGGTCTTCCTAGATTGTTTTAGTGGAGAAAGCATAGAGTGAATTATGTGCAGTTTTTAGACGGAATCTTGAACATTTTGGTTGTGGCTGAGTGCTTTTCGGATCAGATTTATATCACATAGCTCAACCTGGTCTGGTGGTTCTTAACTGGGGACTAGAATATATTTGTTGGATATACGCACTTATAAACCTGTATAGTTTGTGATACAGATTCAATTAATTAAGCTTACATTTGTGATCGTTATTGTTATGTCAAGGTGGAAGACCTTTGTATAATATTGAGCAACAAAGGGTCTACTTAAAAGGTTTGCATCCTCTGGACCACACATTTTTGAAAAAACAGGTTGGAACATACAGATCTGTACAACTCAGCAAAACTCAAAGAAATGACATCAGTGACCAATAGTGCTGTCTCACATGGCAATGCCCCCCTCCCTAGCATCGTGCACCCGTAGAGAGCTTCAAATGTCCAAAAGTATCATCACTCACTGTTGATGAGACTGCAAATGGGGGGGCTTCCATCTTGTGGCAATTATTATTGATGGCCCCTGGGAAGCCATTTTGTTTTTTTGTTTTTTTTATTAGCAGTTCAAGTCGGTTCCTTACTACAGTATGTTGTACACCTTTAAACCTCAACATTATGACTTGACTTGTTGTTCATCTAAAAGATAAAAATGTGTTCCTTATACCAACAGCACAGTACCAGTCTGCACTGCGGTTAAACAGATTCTTCAATTACAATCTGAAAAAAAAAAAAAAAAAAAAAACTCTTTAATAGTTGTGACACTTTTGAGAGTATTTTACAACATACTCCCCCTAGTTGATTCATTGCGGCACAGGGATTTTCTAACTGCAGTTATGTTAGAAAAAGTTGCACTGTGCTTTTGAATAAAAAACAAATCAAGCAAACATTTCACGAGCTCGACAAGTTTAAGACCATCATCAATTGTGTTGAGGCCGTGCGAGGGCATGGCTCGATCTGCCTCTTCACCTTTTCTCCTCTGCCAGTGCTGGAGTGTAAAAGTTCTTTATGAGGGGATATCAATATCTCGCACTCGTCCCCCCCATAAAGGATTTATAGTTGTTGCAGATCTCAGTGAAAACATTTCATTATCGATGTATATATATATGTTTATGTTTTTACCTATATGCCTTATATGTTACTTTTTGAATGCAATGGACCACAATATGGGCCTCATCGATTCCCAATGAATCTTTTTTCGCATACTGGACAAAAATATTGAATCACTCACAGTATACCAACTAATATTTCAGGCATGCTTGATAGGATAAAACTTTTATGATGGAAGATTAAATACGAGCTTGGGTGGACTGTGTAAAACGAATATTGTAGCTCTACATATTTAATCTTGACCTGTTCGGCTGGACTTCCTCCCTCATTTAACCTCCTTATAATCTTGCAGGTCTGTCAGCTGCTGTCCAAAAGTTCTCTCAGTCCCTGCTGGAGTTTCAGTTCGAGTGCATAGGCGATGCTGAGACCGACGATGAAGTGAACATTGGTAAGTTTGCTATACTTCTGAATTGTATTAATTCATTCAGGCCTTAAACTATACCTGACCTTTTAATGAACATATTCAAGAGGATTTGCCGTCATGATATCTCCCTTCATACATATTGAAACGTTACCAAAAATATGTAGAAACGCTTTGTAAAAGTACAAAGCGAGGACTAATTGGAGGTTTGGGAAGGATGCTGTGCAAATTTGAGCTATGGTTATAGGTATGGATCTTGGGACTTGTCTTCAGTGCATGTATAATTAATGCTATTGATTTGCTTATGATGTTTCCCCTGTTTCCTCTAAAGCCTATCGCAGATCAAAGAGACTAATTGTGATC
This sequence comes from Knipowitschia caucasica, assembly GCA_964034765.1. NCBI lineage: Eukaryota > Metazoa > Chordata > Actinopteri > Gobiiformes > Gobiidae > Knipowitschia > Knipowitschia caucasica. The sequence continues at coordinate 18,963,880 of OZ035832.1, read as the reverse complement.
AGTGTCAGAGATTAATGGAGGTGCTGTAGCCTCCATAAGGGATATGAAAGCAGCCGCGCAGAGGGCCCTTCACCGCTAATGGGCCGGTCTCACAGTCTGCCTGCTTTCTCTTCTCTTTACTTTTTTTCTTTTCTGCTGTGCTCATTATTTCCAGCTTGAGCCCTGGTTTCATTGAGCTAGGTCCTGCCGAATTACTGTCCATCTGTGAGGGCGAGACTGGATGTGAACCTCGCCGACATGGGGCTGTAATGTTCATCTGAATGCCTAATGAATGGTGCCTTTTCCTCTCTTCACTCACAAAGCAGCCGCTGTAGCATGATGGACAGGAGAGCGGAAAGCAATTATGTATATTGGACAAATCCATGCCCAAATCCAAGGATCGTTAGAGTCAAACACGTGCTTGTTTGAGGAAATGTCCATTATGCCTGCTTTCCCATTCACGGTCATGTTGTTCTTGTGCAGCATTTTGTCTGACCAGCTGGTAGTGGGATGAGTCCAATGTTTACAGAAGGCATCCACATCTGAGGCTTCCATGGTGCTGCAATGTCTATTTTAGGAAATCTTGCATCAAGGGTTGTAATTACAAACCATAATTGATTTTGATAATTGATTGGTTTGCCCAATTGATCAGTTATTATTTTGAAAAATGTATTTGTTGTTTTGATCTTGAAAGGAAAGGAAAGGCAAGTTTTATAGCACAATTCATAAGATAAGAGATCCTTTAGTCGTTCCGCAATGGGGAAATTTCAATGTTGCAGCGCACATACAGGACAGTCGTAAGAGAACACAGGGAGCACACAAAAATATACAAAATAAGTATTAGCTATGTTTTGTGACATTGTTTAGTGGACATTCTGAAATTGCAGTATTGCACATTGCACATGATTGCAGTATTTACCTATTTGCAGTTGAATAACATTTACAGGCTCAGCAGTTCTCATTGTACAGTCTGACAGCAGCAGGAACCTCTCCTTCACACAGCGAGGGTGAATAAGTCTGTCACTGAAACTGCTTTCCAAAACTGACAGAGTGTCCTGCAAGGGATACACATAAGGCAACTAAAAGTACATTAAAAAGAGTAAAGATAAATATACAAATATTTTAGTTGTATGCACAGATAAACTGAACCTTTTTTCTAACTTGGATTTGAACATTGTCAGAGAAGAGGCTTTTCTCAAATTTTCAGGAAGATTATTCTAGATTTCAGCTGCATGAGATTAATATGGGATAAATATGGGATTTTTGTGTTACATACTGTATTTGACCAAATTTCGACCACATTTTCATAGAGAATTGTTACACTTTGAAAGGTTTGATTAAAACACTTTGTTTTCATTTTGTTCTGTAGTCACTGAAAGAAGGATTAACTGATTGTAAATTGTACGACTATTTCAATGATTGCTTAGTTGTACATACATTAATCGATTAACTTGTTACAGCCTTATAGTTATAACATTAAAAGAACGTTTAAACAAGAATAGACTTTGTAGTTGCTTTTTCTATTATGTTGAAAGTGACATATTAGACAGTTTTGCATAATGTAATTTTTAACATAATTGCTTTTAAGAGCTTTCTAGAACAGGTTTATAATTGGAAATCAATCCAGCGGCTGCAGTGCATTCAAAATTCTGCGACTCACTTTCTGACTCAGACGTGGAAAATATCTCGCATTACTCCTATAGAGATAGAGACCATGGCTCCCAATTCAGGCACAGATTAACTTTAAAATCCTTTTGCTTGTTTTTAAAGTGCTTCACAGTCTGGTGCCCTCACATCATTTATAATTTACTTGTGCCATTTGTGAACCTTTCTCAAATCCTCTGACCTACAGGTGAAACTCGAAAAATGTAATACTGTTAAATTAAAGTGAATCTATGCAAATTACCTTGTGCATACTTTTTGAGAATTATGGCTTAAATTTTCACTCAAGTTTTATTTAGGTTTTTACAAGCTGTGAGCCAATTATCAACGTTATAACACATAATAGATCTGCCTTTGCGTGTGATAAGTCATATATCGATTCAAAAAGGTTTAACTCACTTGTCTTGAGTTAAAATGCTTTTTTAGTTCTTTTGCAAGACAAGTTTAGATGTATTACCTTGTTAAGATGTTTCGGCTGCAGAGCTGCGAGCCATCTTCAGAACTGTCACCCGCCTTGGTGACGTGTCATGCGATGAGGGAGCTTTCCTCCTGTCCCACACATGGGACACCCTCCTCCAGAGACCACCGGGCGAGAGGGGGCGTGGTCAGCCTGAGCGACCTGCCAGGTCAATCAGGCTGACCACACCTACTCAGGAAGTAACATCAGCTGAATAATGACACGTCACCAAGGCAGGTGACAGTTCTGAAGATGGCTCTCAGATCTGCAGCCAAAACATCTTAACAAGGTAATACATCTAAACTTGTGTTTCAAAAGTACTAAAAAAGTAAGTCATATCTTGTGATTTCAGATTGTAAGTTGACTTCTTGCTGCTCTCATGTGAATCTGAAAGTAGAAGCAGCTTTCTCTCACTATGCTCCTTGTAAATGGAGTACTCTGTTAATCTTAGAGTTAACTAAAGACTGTTGTTCAAACTTCTTTCCAGGAGAAAGTATTTTTGTAATAATATCTTGCAGTATGTCTCCTGGTGTTAGGCACAAGGAACTATAGTTTTGTATGAACAATTGAAAATACAAAGTTTATTTGTATAGCACAATTCACATAAAAGGAAAAAGGGAAAAGGGAAAAAAAACAAGATAGAAATACAAGGCATTTGAATCATAAATTATCTCAGTATTTTAAAAAGAAAGATATAATTATAAAATCCCTCAGTTGTCACTCACATGTGACAATACTAATTTGCAATGTCTCTTTCTGTCCCGTTCCTTTATCCTTTGACATTTTCTGCTGCAGTGAAAGTGGTCTATGAGCACATCAAAAACATTGTTATGTATATGAAAGTAAATCTTATTCATATTATGCTCTTTAAATTAACATTGAGTTTACAAATATCCAATATGTTTATAAATGATTCACAGTCATCAGTTTTAAATGTATAAAAAACCAAAGCACAAAGTCTTAAACCAGAATCTAGTAAAATCACAGCAATATTATTCAGATTTTGAATTTACACCAGGGCGGAACAGCAGGAGTAATTCGAGGTAATGTCTTTTTAATGGCTTTGTTGTGTTCTCTTTTTTAGCTCATACAACATTGACCAAATTTGGCTGGTAATAAATGTTTCCTGTTTTCTCGTTGAAATTCCCCGTGCTCTCCCATTGTGCTCGGCTGCCCAGGCTAACGCAAAGGCCACGGTTAGACCTCGGAAAATATGAAATGTGTGTTGAAATCAATCGGCTCATCAATGTCCCCGCTGTCAGACTGACACTGCCGCACCTCTGTGAATGCCATCTCAGAATCTGATCCAGGATCTGTGAGCTGACTTTGATGCTGCTAACTTCTTCACACAACACAGGGGATTATGTGTGCCTGTCGCCCTGCTCGCCTGACCTTTTATTGATTTTACTCGATGACTTCCTGCAGTGACATTCACATTCTTTGCCAGTTATCTAGGAATCAATGGGGCCAAAGTATTGATGTGGCTGCAGAAATTTGAATTTTCAGGGGGAAAAAGTGGCACATTCCTTTTTTCTGAAGGTCAAGCCTGGAATCTCCAAGGGCCACCACTGAACTGTTGGAATAAAACAGTATGATGTCGAACATGCATCTGAAAAAAAAAGCTTGAAGCCTGGGGATTTACTGTATGAACCTCCAACGTTTAGAACAAGGCCTATGTTCAAGGTTTGTGGGTTTAAAAGAGAAAAAAAATGACAGTTTTGTTAAATAAAATGGAGAAAATTCTTTGTTTTAACTAAAAAAAATATGTTTTATCATGGAAGGCATTTTGCACACAGTATTTTGAGTGCCTTCAGTTGCCTCCGTAGTTTATGCGAAAAAGCCCCTACTTTGACAACTTTTAAGACTAGGTTAAATCCATTTAGAGTTACTTGAGATTGATTTTACTTTTGTGTTGTCTATTGATTTTGATCTTATACCAATAAGTGTTTATTCCGTTGTTGTCCGCTGTTTTTCTGTATATTGTATATTGTATTGATATGTTTTCTTATTGTCTCTGCGAAGCACTAATGGCCTTGTGTACGAATTGCGCTACACAAATAAACTTTGATTGATTGAATAGATAGTAAGGAGTGACATCTTTCCATTATTATAGTTAATTTTGTTATTTCACAGATTCCGTATAATGTTTTGTATTTTTCTCTTGTAATCAATGTTGCGTCTGTCTTGAAATCTCTGAAAAATACCAGCTCTAAAATTTCCGTTATTATTTAGTGATTTAGTTTGAAGAGGCAAGAAAATGTATTTACAAAATCCCATGGGCTGGCTAAGTTTTTCTCTTAAATCTTAATTCAGAAATGTTGACTGTTAAAAGGCTGTCCCAAAACAATATTCAAAATGTATGGTTTGTATATTTGGTAAAATAACTCCGGCCCACACTGGTTGAAACATTTTATAAATCTGGCCTTCCTCTATTTTTCATTTGCTGGTAAATGACATGCTAAATGTAACCTCCCTTTGGCACAATTTTCTCTGCTCGCAGTGAAATCCTGTCCCATCAGTGGCTCCTGCTGTGGCCTTTACCCCCTGAGAGGTCGCTTCTGTTGATAAAGCAACTGAAGGCGTTAATAGGAGGGCTGGATTCCCTGCTGCATTTTGGCATAAAATTATTGCGCCTGGTTCTTTAAAAGCTTTGGCGTGTAAATGGACCAAAGTGTCAGAGAGGATTGGTCTCTGTGCCAGGGCCCAGCTCATGATGTTATGGCAGTGTCAGGATGGTCTGCTCGACTAATGACTGGACAAAAGGTGACACAGAGGCCAACAATAGCGGCAGTACATTTGTGGATGCGTTAAAGTTGAGCTGGACAATATTACCAATGTTGAACCAGGCGCAATAAAATCAAAGCCCATGACTGCACTTCTTAGGGGCAGAATGAAAAAAACATTGCTCTTGCACGACTATAAATGGACTAACTTAATAGTTACAACCGAATCACTGTAGAAAGGGCATATATGTCAATCTAACGTGTTTCTAAGGCAAGCTGGAGTTTACCCAGGTATCTGATTGGTCGATATGTATGGCTCATATCTGGTTTCACAGATGCAAGATTCAGATTAATTGTATTTGCCGTTTGCAGTGAAACCACATTGGATTACATGTGCAAAAAAAAAAAAGACAATATTAAACTAAAATTTCTAGGATCTTGGAGAACACTAAACCCTAGATTTAACCACAGATCTGGTTAAATCTGGTCAGCTCAAAATGGTCAACTTCAGACGTGGATGTGTTTGCTTTAGCTTGCACTACTTTATGTCATGACTTAACTAAATTGTCCATCACAAAATATTATTGTGAGTAACCCTAACCCTAACGGAGCCCGTGGGGAGTAGCGCCACAATTTTTTCGAGCGATAACATTTGCTAAACATTACCCTTGCTCCGGCTTCAATTTCTTGATAGAACCAGACCGGATTACTTTACTCTCGCATTTTTCGCCATTGCCAAAACAAAACCTTCCAGTTCGACGCAAACTCTTGACATCACCCACAACTAACAACGGCCTCCTTCCGCGCTCGCTGGTTGGTCGGTCGACATTCATGTGATTGTAATCGCTAACACAGGGACCAGACCCAGACGTTACATGCAGTGAAATGATGATTGAGCGGTGTGTACGGATGGCTAAGACCAGGCTACTACTGGCCAGAACTGTAAGACAAAAACTCTATTCCCACATGATTGAAATGATATTGACTATTAGATGACGTCTTCTCGTTCAAAAGAAAAAAAATAAACATTGATTGTGCCCCTTTAATGTAGCCATGGATGGGTAGTGGCACAATCTCATATCGGACAAGCTTTCCTGCTCTGAAGGGCTTCTGTAGGCGGTAATAAGTGAAGCCCAGATGGAGTGGACAAACAATATATCTCTCTCTCTCATATACACACACACACTGACAGTTTATTTTAAGACCAAGCAGGGGAACGAAATATAAAGGAAGCAATCAGCGGTCGCCCATTCAGTTGAAGTATTGTTTTTTACTACACGTCTCAAGCTTAAATTGGACAGCTGCATGATTTTATTAGGTTCTAAAATGTGCGATATTGAGAGCATTGGGGAACAAACATTTCATCCCCCCATGTGTGAGGAAGCTCAAGGGGTGCCAGCGACATACGAGTTTTAACGGCCAATCTGCCACACTTTTAAATATCCTTTTTATTATGAGACAACATGTGGATTTGTGTATTTGCATAATTATGACGCAGTTCCACGACTTCATCATATGTCGGGTTATAAAGATTTATAGACTGAAGATAAAGTCGTAAATGTTATGTCCTAAAACCTGTTGTATATGTTCCTTGTTTTTCAGCTCAGTCTTTCAAAGAGTTTGCTCAGCTTCTCAGTACTGTGGAAGAGGAACGTCGTCGTCTGGTAAGAATGCTCCTGACCTTTTAAAAAAACAAACAATAGCACTAAAAATGCATCTCACAACTTTGCACAACAAAATGTTCTGTGTGACTTTTGGATGGTTGTGAGGCTGCAGAATGATGACACAATTAGGCTAAAATAGCAAATTTTTCAAAGATAGTAGTCATTAGTCAGTAAGGAAATTAAATATACTCCAGAATAGTATCCATGGTTGTTTCAAAGTTCCTTTTATTTTCGTAAATAGCTTAGTATGTATTAGTTTCTTCAAATGTCACTGTTATGGATGTCTTTGTGTGATAGACCTCCAAGGTCAGCTGAATATCAAGGCTGTGGATGTATTTTTTATGTTGTAAGAAAAGTGGCAGCATTGTCCCTGTCTAAAGGTCGGAAAACAGACCTCCAACTACGCCGCATGTCTGGAGACAAACCAGGCATGACGCAAAGGCCAAGAACGATGGAGGAGGGAGGCCCAGGGTCATGTGTCCCACTGAGCATGTGGGCTGACCCCTGGGTGCTCTGCTGCAGTACAGCCATATCTACAGCCAGACTGTAACAGATTACTAATTGGTTTTCACGGAGCTAATCATTATTCTGTACTTGTTTGTCGTATTAATACAAAACATCCAAGGATTTTAACACATTTCGGTTTCTGCTGTTTTATTAGCTCTTCCTGTTGACCTGATGCCAATGAATAGCATTTGTGTTGAAAACATTTAACTTTACAGAGTAAAAACTTTTCTTTTAAAGTAACTTTACTCTCCAGTGTCCAGAGCACAAAGAGATGGCTCTGTCAGGAGCTGAGCAGAGTTTGTCTGTGCAGAGGCGGCACCAGTTCTTGAGAAACCTGAGAACAAATTATTCTAATTTGTTAGTATAGTGCGGTACTAATATCATAATGCAAAAAAAACGTTATTCATAATTAAACATTATAGGTAAAACTTCATTGAGTATTGTCAATTTCTCAATGCTGATCCCCTTCTCAAGTGCATGAAACCCCCTGATAAATCATTCAGTTTTATCCAGATCTACGTCTGGATCGCCTTCTCCTCTGAACGGAGGTCTGTGCTCTACGGGTGCTTTCATTGTTACAGATAAAATGGCAGTGGTGCCTGCGAAGGCAGACCTACAGTTTAGCATATTCACATAAAAGCTCAAGTTATGGTTCATCTCAGTAAATCGCTGTCATGTTTTATGATGTGCAGATGTGCCCTGTGTAGATGGGGGTCACCTCCATGAATGTTGTGTCTCCCTAATCATTTTGACGGACACATAAAACGCACACATAATGAATTCAAATTGCGACTGATTCTTTTTTTCTCGTCAAACTCTTGACCCTTGTAAATTGTTTAACTGCTGTTGATGATCCATAGCCTATGACAGCTGCTCCATTTTTAGCTTGTAATCATAATTATTATTGTGCAAAATTAACTGAGGTACATCCTGAGAACTTTTGTAGTTTCCTATTAATGCTATAAAACTATAACTTAACTGCCTGTCTCGAAGTTCCAACAATCAGGCCAACCTTTTTCAGTACAAAAGTAGTAATTGTTTTAACTGAGACCATATTGCTTTTGTGAGTTTGTGAGTTTTACCTTAATTTTTGACTGAATTAAGAGTGTATTGTGTTCCTGAGAATATTTGATTCTATTCTATATTTGGCACTCTGGAAACAAATACATTTCTAAGAAAAAAAAGCATGCCCTCTCCAATGCTCATGCTCTGAACCGTGTCCTTATGATGTCACATTTGGAGCTAGTCTCCGGTCACGTTCTTGTCTTGGACCGAGCTGCGCTGATGAGCACCTGCTGCTGCGCATGTTGATCTGGGTTCCAATCTCCTTTGTGCATCCTCAGAATATTGCAAATCAATACATATTCTGGAATAAATTTTAAAATAATACACAATAAGAACGTTTTATTGTTTACAATTATTAGTGTATGACAGACAGCACTTTTATGCATAATTTACATTCCACCACCGACTGTTATCCACTTTATTACGTTCCTGTCCATCATTCAGACTTATATGCAGCAGAATTCTCTCTGCACCTGGAGTCTTTGCATCATCGTTTCTTTTGTCGGTGGTGCCTTTCGTTTCAGCACATCACAGCAGACTCCTCTGATCTCTGTACTTTGAGTGCCGCTGCTTCGCCACAAGCATGAGGCAGACCGTAGAAAAATCACAATTCAATACAAAAATAGGAAATACAATTTCATAAAGTTTAAATATAAGAGTTTACTTTGCAAGATAGTGATTCAAATTGCACAGTAGAACTTCCGTTCGCAGCTCTCAAACAACATTAGGGTCTGCCAAGAATAAACTTTTTATTGTAGAACCATTTTTAGATAAGATAAGATCAGATAGACTTTATTGATCTCACACAGGAGAAATGTACATGTCACATCTGGAATGGATAGAATCACTCAAGATTGTGCAAAAGAAAGAAATGTGCAAACATGTTAAATGCAGGATATATTATGTACAATAAAAGTGGCCATTCAAAAAGTGGCAATCAAGAAACAGTGTCAAAAGTAGTGCAGGTTTTTCGGTCCTAATGCAAGTGACTTAAGATAAGATAACATAAGATATGCTTTATTTATCTCACAAAGGAGAAATTTACATGTCACATTTGGCATGGATAGAAACACTCAGATGACTTATTGTACAGTCTGACGGCGGAGGGGATAAAGGCCCTGCGGTAGCGCTCCTTCTTGCACTGAGGGTGCCTCAGTCTTCCACTGAAGGAGCTCCTCAGCTCCTCCTCAGTCCTGTGCAATGGGTGTGAGGTATTGTTCATGATGGAGGTGGCTTTGACTAGCACCCTCCTGTCCCTCACCTCCTCCACAGAGTCCAGGGAGCAGCCCAGAGTGGAGCTGGCCCTCCTGACCAGCTTGTTCAGTCTACTCCTGTCCCACTCTGTGCTGCCCGGGGCCCGGCACACGGCAGCGTAATGTATGGCAGAGGCTACCACAGAGTCCTAAAAAGTCCGCCTCCTCAGAAGGTGAAGGCGACTTTGGTTCTTCTTGTACAGGGCGTTGGTATTATGGGACCAGTCCAGTTTATTGTTGATGTGAACACCCAGGTACTTGAAGCTGTCCACCAGCTCAATGTCCTCCCCCTGGATGTTCAGCAGCGTGTGGGAAAGTGGTTTTCTCCTGAAGTCTATGACCATCTCCTTGGTCTTACTGGTGTTCAAGCACAAGTGGTTGTGCTCACACCAGTCGACAAAGTCTGTGAGAGAGATACATCGACTGAGGTGTTTGTGAAATACACTGTTATTGATATCACCAATTAAAACTTTGCAGGTTCATAGGAACTTTGAAATGTACCAATCTGCTGATAAGAAATATTTAGACTGTGGAAAAGAAAACAGTTAACAGCTAATGAGTGTTGAAGTGGGATCACTCAAATTAGAACATTTTGCATTGAGCTAATTAGCCACTACAGTCTGGATGCACTTCCTGTGGTGAGTTTGCTCTTACAGATACTGTATATCTGTATCTCTAGTCATCAAGTTTCCCATGCGATGGAGAAAGCTAAAGCGATGAGCCAATCACACTGAGTTTAATAGTAGCTTTAGGGCTGCGGCTATAAATGCAGTTCGTTCATCGATTAATCCATACTATTTTGTTTGTTTTGTGTTTGTGCTGTGTTTATGAGTTCAATCCAACACAAAGTGTGATTTTAAAAGTTCAGGCTAATAAGACGAGTAAAAGATGATGAACATGTATGACAGAAACATGCATGGACATCAGTTTGTATGTCGCGTGTGAACAGAGCTTGCAGGTTTGACGCTCTGAACACACGCTGCAACTCCAGAATGAGGAGCCGTGGTCAAATGACGTCCCCCCATAGCTTTGTTATTCTTTTTTTGCTTTTGTTAATTGTTTTTGGCTATAAAATAACACGTGTATAAATAACATGTGCAGTAACAAAGTGTGTTAAATATAGGGCTAAATATAGGGATACTAATATTGTTTTATTTTACTATACATATTCATTATTGTGTGTGTCCTCATTCGAGAAAACGCCTTGACTTTAGTTTTGCTTCGGTGGATAGATACTGCAGCTCCACTTCACTCGGCCTCTGCGGTTGACTCAGTGCCTTTCACAGTCTTATTTACCAGATTCATAAAGCCATCAGAGCACTTGGTCACATTTGTTTACTGTGCTGCTTATTCACACAGTCACAGCGTAATGCCAACCCTCGCTGACCTCTGTGTGCGTTTGTGCCAAGTGCAGTCAGCTCAGAATTCACAATTACACCACAACCGTACTCTCATCCAATTCCAGGGTCACAGATGCTGCCAGAGTCTATAACAAATGTGCACGTCTCTGTAATAGAAACAAGCATTAGTCATTTTGGAGAAACTTGGATCTGATACCATTAAACAACATGCCCGCTGAGCACTCAACCACATTCGACCGGGGACTTTCATTTTTAATCTATGCATCTGATCTGACGTTTAATACAAGTAGCTTAGTCAACAGACACAGTCCCTTCAGCGTTTTCTGGGTCTTCCCCAAAAGAATCCCAATAGCCTTTAGTCAGAGTCAGATTCATTTTATTTGCCATTTTCAGTAAAACCCCATTGGAATAAGTTTGCAAAAGTCGCCAGCGTGCACAAGACCAGATGCCAGTGGGAACGATCTTGTATGACTTCAAATTAATGAGGACGAGACCAAGAATGTTAGTTTTGTCTTATTTTCAAGTTGTTGGGTGAATATTATAGATGAAGAATCTATAATATTCTATATCTATATAGAATCTAATCTATAGCATAATATCAGTGAAAAGGCATAATTATTTGTTATTTTTATGACTTTAATGACTAGGAGAGACTAACTCATGGACATAAATACATAATACAGAATATCTTTAGCAATAATATCAGGCATCGGTTCTATACAGCGCTTTTTTGGACACTCAAAGATGCTTCACATCTTCACGCCATTATTCATTCACTTCATACACGGTGGTGATAAACTACTACACGAGCTACATCTGCCTGGGGAAAACTGACATAAGCAAGGGACCTGTATGCGCCATCGGCACCTCCCACTAACACCAATCCTTCACGCACACACCAGCCTCATTCTGGGCAATGTGGGTGAAGTGTCTTGTCTAAGAACACAACAGTTTGGCACTTGAAAGCCACAGTGTCACAGGGAGAGGTGAATGAAGGAGTCAAAATGCAGGAATGCAGGTGAAAACAAACTCAAAATCCAAAACCACAAGGAACAGGGAATCAGGAACAGACATTGACAATACAATGAACCAGCAACAAGAGGAGAGTAGCACAGGGTATACATATAGACACAGACACAGGTGAAACACATCAGGGCGGGGCAGACAAGAAAAGACAGGGGAAAACATGACAAGAAGTCAAACTAAAACCAAACCACAGAACAGATGTCAAAATAAAACCAAAGTACAAATTAAAATCCACACCATGACACTCAGCCGCCCCATTGTGACACTTGCAGGCTTATATATAGAATATTATAAAACAGACTACTCTGTTATTCCAACAGAAGATACAGAAAATAATCCTATTCATAAAAAAAAAAAAATGTATTTAATAATGTTGTTCTTCTAAATGAAAATGGCTATTGTGCTGAAATGTCCATTCGACTTTGATTGGAGTGAAGGATGGTACATATCTGATTGAAATTTTACAGGTGAACTAAAATAAACTGTAAATTTCATTAAAATTAACAGTTTATAGCAAACAGTCAGAGCAAAGTTTAGAGCCCTATATGCGTATACAGTATGTTTATAGATGTTGGGATCCAATTTTGAGTTTCAACATTATTACTTTTTCCATAGTTTTTCCATATACAGTAGTTCATTCATGGCTCTGACGCCAAAGCAAACACAACATCCTACTTAATTTCTATTCAAGCACGGGCTCTATATTCTAATTAACTTGTATTTGTTTTATAACATAGTCTTCCCACTCACTGTCATTTTCATGTATCCAGAAGCAGCTCTAAACATCTCCTTTACGAGAGAAGTTTCTCATATATCACTGTTTTCTGCTCAGAAGATACAATCGATCCATCACAGTCTGGTGCTGAATTGCCTCCAGTCATTGTAACCTGTAGCAATTTATGCCAGTTTGGAGCTGATAAAGAAAAGCAGCGTGTTCTGTCTTTTAATCAGACTGCTGGAAAACCGTGGCAAGCTGATCGTGTTTAATTCATAGTCAGTAAAATGTGTGGCGAGTGTCTGGTTAAGAGGACAATCTGTACGTTGTGGCTTAAATCGTTTTTAGATTTGGTGCCTACAGTATAGTAGAAACAATACAGACTCATAACAAAACATGCTAGATCAACTTTACACAACTTTTGACCCTGTGTTTTCCCTTGTTGTTTACACGCTGTCTTTAGATGACATTTAACTAATTTATGAAGATGCTTTATCCATGCCTTATATCTATTTTTACTGTTCTTACTAATTCTTCAGGTTCAAACTTCTGGTTTAGTAGGGCTGGAAAGTCTCGTCCCAGAAGCACTTCCGGTTCATTGCTCGGATACAAACAAACCGTCAGCTGTTCGAAGAGGCGGTTTAAGTGAATGGTGCATAATGCTCTGCTTTGTTTTCGGCTGTAATCATCACAGTTTACGCGACACATGCTCATTCTTTAGGTTTCCCAAAGACCAACTGAAGCTGTGGGAAAAGCTATGCAGTTCTGATAAAATATTTTGTCTGATTTCAGAGACAGTTAACTTGAACATGTATTCAAGCTAACTTGTAGCTAATGCTAATCTGTAATAGTGCGCGGCCAAGCCTTTAATTGTGGCTTGTATTTTAAGATAAGAAACTTTATTGATGTCACACAGGATAAATATTGTCTCTCAAATATTTATCTATTTGAGAGATAAAGGAGGAACATATTAACACGTATTAAATAACATTTAACAAATGTTCAAATATAAACAGAAAACGGACAATCATTCGTATTAAATGAATAGGTAGCCCAACTACATCATGTTATTTTTGACAGCACAGCAAAAAGGAAAAAGGCCCAATGTGAAGCTGCAGTGAGTGTGAAGTGGAGATGGAGCTGATGAACAGATAGAAATACCATATACATTGGCTTATAACCAAAGCAGCAAAGATAGCTGTAAGGGACAACATCAATTTATTTGCATAGGAATAGTGTTTCTATATTTTCTTTCTGATGCGTGATAGTGGATTAAAATACAATGAGTTTTAACCATAGACTGTATGTTTGAACACGGCCCTGCACCTTTCTCATCTCCCCGTCATATGGAAACGTCAGGACATGGCCAGTTCACAGCTAATTCCGACCGTTCACTCAGTTTTTCTGTCCCAGAGACGAAATGTGTCCAAAATAACACAGGAAAGTCCATTAACGAGGAAGAAGTCGGCAATCTCCGCACCATACAACTGGCACGTGTGGTTTGTTTGTATCCACGGGTGGAAATCTCGCAAAATCTCGCACTTCCGCTTTCCAGCCCTGTTAGTTCTTCCAGTTACTTACAATGAGGATACAAATTATTTTGATTCTGATTTTGATTTTATTATTGAGTCGTTATTGCTCTCCACTAGTTCCTCTGTCTTGGCCATCAATTTTACATTCTGAATCTTTGATAAGCAAATGATCCGATGGATCACTTAATCTGTCATCTGACCAGATCCGACCAGATCTGTGAAAGGGCTGAGCACTGATCGATATTTGCTGCTTTTATAAAATTGTCATTACCATATTGCAGGCAGAGGCATGTTATGTCTCCTTTGAAAAACATGTTTCTGAATGATATTATGCAGGTAGAACACAGCGATGATAGTGTAGATTATATTTTGTATACATAAATAAGGAGGTACTTAATTAAATCTATTTAATCATTAATGTAGGTACATGCAGTTTGGTTCAACAGAAAGTGTGTTGTTGAAGTAAAATATTATGCTGTTGTCATCCAATTTTAACAAATATTTTTACAAAAAGTTCTGTAAAAACTGTTTTAAAGATAGGAACGAGTTAGATTATAACTACATTGCTCAATACAATTCCATTTGTTTGTTTTTTTAAATTAGGTACCCCAGCTTTAAGTAGTAACTTTATATAGTAATAGTGGCTATAATGATCTCAACCAATTTTCCCGAACAGTTTCTCTGTTGAATCCCATGAAAAATGTCTCATACTGTTATTACGCTCTCACAGACAACTTCATGAATCCATGTATTTCACAATACATTTTACTGCTTTACTGATTCCAAAATGGATTCAAGGTTACCTTTCATTTAAATGTGAATTTATTACTCCAAGAAACCTGCTGGCAGGTGCTGGCGTACCCCAAGGTTGGGAAACACTGCTTTAAACCAAACAACAACAAAAACACACTAGAAAGGGATGAGCGAGATTATTAAAATTCATGGTTATTAAATGTGTTTTGCTGCTAAAAGCCCTTTTTTATAACCATGAGGCAAAAATAACCATAGTACACTATTTAATAAATGATTTAACTATTTGGCAGCTGTTAAATTATAAAAAAGCTGTGTAAATGTATTGAAATGTATTGTTAAGATAGAAGAAACACAAACATGCAGTGAAAATTCTCTTTCATGACTGTATACGCTTAGAACGCCACATTGAGTCTATCCATTAGCAGCGATAAAGACAAAGCCAAAGCAACAGAGGAATATGAAAAAGGAGAGAAATCGTTTTAACCAAGCCACTGCCAGTGACTTGTAAAGCATTGAATTTCTTCCCACTTCGTATTCTTGCATCTGGCAGCAGCGTCTCTGTTACATGTAATGAATGACATTTCTGACGACTACACTGCATCTTGAGCGGTAGATATAAAGTGAGGACGGGTGACAGGTAAAAATTGGTGCGTGTGTGTGTTGTGTGTGCGTATGTGCGTGTTTTGTGTGGGCAACTGTCAGACGGAAGTGTCAGATGTGAATATCTACGCGTCTATCATCATGTTTTCCGTCGGAGTTTGAAAGACTAAAAGGTGTTTTGTTAAAGTACTTGACATTGAACATTTACCATTTACATAGGCGGAGATGTCACTTGACGTGGAAGAGCAAGAATCTGAATTAGATTGAGTAAGGCATTTGTTTTGTAGCTGGTTCCATTTGAACTCAGGCCTTGTCTGTTTACTTCAAATCAAGTGCAAAGTGCTGTGTCTTTTCATAGACAAAGAGTCATATGTCATCACATAGGACATGACATAAATACATAAACCTCTTCAAGTCTATACCACTTTTAATGCCACCGTAATGGAAATCATTGGGTCCATGCTATAGTTGAGGAATATGGACAGGAATACATAAAACATATATTTTTTTTAACAGAAAATATGAACATTCTGAAATGTGGGGTGGATGTTTTGTGTAGCTTCATTTGAATGCAGTTGTGACAATTAGGCAAATAATTAGGGCAACATGGGTGGATGGGTGGAGCTTATAAATAAATGTGCAGTTGCAACTCATGAGTACGTGATTGTTTATAGTGTGTGATGTTTCCTTGATGAAGTTCTAGCATTTATCAAACTTAAGAACACTGTATTTCCTTGTCACTCAGTGACATGAGTTTTTCTAATGTGGTGCAACATAAAGTTAAACAGGACACTGTTTAACTTTATATACTTATATTATATATACTAAAAATGTGTACAATATGTCCAATCCTCCAGCTCTGGTAGTCCTGTCCAAGCCAAGCATCAGCTTCTGGAGATGCCACTATAGACAACTTGTCACGAGCCCATCTCTAGATGTTGATGTTTGGCTTGGTCACCTATAGATGGTACATCATGTACAGTATTTGGTGGTTAGCGGAACCAGAGCACCTGGAGAAAACCCACCCAAAAACACTGAGGAACATGTAAACGCCTATGTGAATGTGAAATACAATAAAATAAAACTTCAGATAAAAGTTACTGGAAATAGCAAAGAAGCCCTGTGTGCAGTGGATATGTGACCTAACGTTAGAAACTAACTTGGAGATTCTATTCCCTACAGCAGTGTCTCCCAAAGTGGGGTCCGCGGCCCCCTGGTGGGCCGCGAGGGTACTGCAGGGGGGCCGCGGGAGGTGATAAAAAAAAAAAAAATATATATATATATAATTATTTAATGTTACATTTATAATGTTTTGTTTGTAATATTAAAATATTTGTGCTCATTATTTGACTTGAATAATCCTCTGTAATCATTTTTGTATTACAATGTTTGTAGCAGAGGCTATTTCCCCAAAATAAAATAACCAGAAGAGCCTATTCTTAATGTTGTCTTCTTGGTTATTATTTTGGGGGGCCACGCAGACCCGTCAGATTTTTAAGGGGGCCTCGGTGTTACTGAGTTTGGGAATGGCTGCCCTACAGTATATGGAGTCAGTTATGCAGCTCTTTGTACAGTGCAGCTGCTGATGAAAAAGCACTTTTGAAAGAATCACCTGTCAAACACAGTATCGACTGCTTTCTCAGAGACACTTAGACAGCTATCGGAGCCAGATGGTGCCTGTTTTTAAGGTTAGCTACTCATGTATTACAGAAAACATATGTGACATTCAGAGCCACTCACAACTCACAAACTAGACACAACAAAGAAAGTGCTATCTTTTTGACAATCGCGTCTGGAACGGTAAGCTAAAAATAGGATCATGTTGATTTTAAATACTAACTTAATTGAGTTCATAGTATGTCTTAAAATATGAAAACCTTCTGCTGCTGTTGTCAAGCCTGAAGTATTTCACTTTTAGCTTGCATATCACTGGTGCTTCATATAATAATTCCAAAAGTCTACTTGAAAAGATTTCTTGTTATCGTTTTCCGACCAAGGGCCCTTTGAGCTGCATAAAACTGAGTCAAAAGGTTCAAGTTCTGCATGGTTTGTGCAGGTTCAGCACTGTGGAGCACGGATGGCATTTGGAGGGGAAGGCCAATGCCCCGGTGTTGTGGCTTTTGGAATGGTGATTGTGTGCCCCCGGGAGGCTGCCTTTTATGGTGGCATTGGAAAACAGATAGTGTTCTTCCTGTTGTTGTTGAGGTCTTTGTGGTTCCAGGTCTGTGTCTTTGTGTCTGTCAGAATCTATGAGGCAAAGTTCAACATATTATTAGGGAAGATTTCCAAAACTGCACTATCGCTCTACTGTATTCTTGTGATGGAAAACCAGCACCAGTCACTCATGATCATAAGAAAAACATATTACTGAGGTACAGTTATACAGCTGATGGTCAAGTATTGGCCTGATGTCACCGGTTAAACAATTGAAACCCTGGCCATTGAGGATAAACTGCCAGTCCTGACGTTTTTGTACAGCTTGAGTTATATTTTAATTCCCACTTATATTATAGGCAAGGCAAGGCAAGGCAAGTTTATTTGTATAGCACAATTCATACACAAGGCAACTCAAAGTGCTGAACCAAATAAGAAAGCATTAAAATCATAAATAATCACAGTGCATTAAAAAGAAAGATACAAATATAAAATATAAAATCCCTCAGTTGTGTGCACAGCTAAACAGAACTGTTTTTAACCTGTTTTTAAAGATTATAAATGCATGGTGAAAACTTTAAACCTCAATTTCTATGAACAAGCGGAGACACTTAGAAACCTTTTAAGTGAATGTGTCTGCCATTAGTCTGGAGCACTTTCTCAACAAGCAACTTTTGTTTTAGATTAATATTATTTACGTTATGATGTCCTTCAGAAGCTGCACGGAAATAGAAAGTGGGGAAGGCTTGTCAGTTTATCGACTATCTCTCTCCAAAAATACTTGTATTCTGCTTAAATCTTCCAATCTATAATTTGTATTTGTCAAAAGGGACATTGCAGCCTTCCCCTGAAAGCTGATACAGATGACTATGGTATAGGCCCAGAGGCACAGATTTATTTCTTGCAGTAAGTTTTAGAATCTTTCAACAACAGAAAAGCAAAACATTTGTTGAGTTATTTTATGCATAAATTACCGCGATTTGACAGTGGCAATTTAAGATCCCTTTCCCTCAGCAGTCAAGGCAAAATATGTCTTGTAATGCCATTTGTCAAACAGAGACAAACACCAGAAACTCTGCTAGACCCTTAAGTGCTGATACTTTATACAAGACTGGCCCAGAAGATAAGGATTGAAATATATTCCAGACAGAGATCAGGGCTGGGTAACATCACATGCGCCTCGATGAAAGCACAAACCATTATCGTCTGAAATGATTTTGTTTTTTTCTATAGAATTCTTACCGACAGATTCAACCAGTATGTACACCACATGTTCCAATGTTTAAAGTGATTGTCTGGAGTTTGTCAGAAAGAAGAGAGAGGTACATGATTTGAAAAAAAAAACGACTCAAGCTCTGTCCCCCTTCCTTTCTGATTGGTCTACGCCTACGTTTCCGTAACAATCAATCAACACATTTAAATGTTAATCGGAGAACACATTATACATTATTAATACGCATGCACGGATGCACAGAATTATTTGTTAACGTTTTCATGACAAAATAATGTTTTAATGCACAAAAAAACGATCGCAATAAACCCGGAAGTAGCTATTATCATGAATTGAACATTATAGGACACATCTGCAGAGGATCTGATTATGGATTTAGGTTCAGTATATAAATGGGTAACTCAGCGCGGATGTTCAGAATTCTTTTTTCAGTTTTCATGAAGTTCCAGAGCCTAATGGAGGCTTGATTCGGAGGCTCCGCGAAAACAAACAACTGAACATGCGCGCAGCTACGAGCATCAGCGCCGATGATTGACAGCCCTTGGCATTGAAAGTGGACGGCGACGTTGATTCTGAGCTATAGCTAAGAGAAGGGAAGGCGGGACTTACCCGTAATATTAGAATTCATAAAGTGACTTATTTTATATCAACATCTAAGGTAGTGGTGGGCAAACCCGCCCGTGGGCCAGATGTGGCCCTTTGGATGCTTCTATCAGGCCCCTGAGCCCTCCTCAATTTATATAGATTAAGATTAAGATCAAGAGAGATTCGGATTAAGAACATTTATTCATCCCACAGTGGGGTAATTTCAGTTTAAATATCATACAATCCACATCTGTGCTGTGTGCAGAGCTATTTTTTTTCATATAAACAATACATTTATGTCATCTTTAATGTTTGTCTCCAGATAATGTAACAATCAGATTTAACATTTTATGAACACACTTTTACAGTGGATTCATTCTGAAATACAACTATGTAGTTTTAAATAGTTTATCTAATCGGTGAGTAAAATTAGGTTCTCATTTGAGTTGCCAGATTGTCAACAAAAAACACACAAATAAATAAATAGTCATAGGTAAGGCACAGTACTGTTACAAACTATACCCCAGTAGGAAGATTGCATCTGTAATCCTATTTTATGAGCCCATATTTCACATAATCCCTTAGCTCTTGGCTGTTATAAAAGTACATTTTGTTCAAAATTGCAATATTTAGCGTGTTTCGATAAATGTGTTTTTGTATCTAATTTAAAGGGAAACTATATATTATTTTAATTCAAATACAGTGCCTCATATGGGGTCTGTATGTAAAATGATGCTTTCATAATTGACAAAGTATATTAACCAACGCCGAGCCAACAGTTGAACTAAAAATACCTGTAATATGAGAGTGGTGTGATAACAGCTCCTTCTCGGGCCAATATAGAGCAGACTATACAGACACATGGAGAATGCTTTTTTACGCCATCACAGTTCAGTGTGAGTGGGAAGACTATCACTGAATAATACAGGGCGTAAGTGCAACTAAGATTCGATTGCATATTTTTCCTGGTAATGTGAAGTGTTAAAACCATCTTGCATTGAAAAGGATTAGGTCAGAATAAATCTACTTTTGGCCTTTGTAGACTAGATGAAGGCTGGACAGAGTACCCTGTGTGCTGTACTGTGAACTCAGGAATGTCCCATTGACCCTGAGACAACACTGTGAAATGAAGGCAGCCATTGTTCTGGCCAGAGTTCATGGTGGCTCTTTTAATGAAAGTCTGACAGTATCAAACCTCTGTGAAGAACTCTCAGTTGCCAAAAAGTAAAACTTTATGATCACTGCAGACAACATTCAACCTAGTTAATAATGCAGATTTTAATTACAAATTCATTTAAAGCATGTTTATCAATATACTAAATCAGGGAGACCCTATTGGGATGTTTCCATGATTTAAATTTGAAAGCATTGTATAACATGTCAAATACTTGTTTCACATTATAAAGATCTGTGCACAAGCATTGGTGGGAGTGTGGAGGAAAGGCTAGATTTTTCTTCATGCTGTGACAAGATTTAGGACGATCACAAGATTGTATCCCTTCACTGTAATTTGGTGCATTTCCGGTGTCTGTTCCTTTGCTGCAAAACATGAGGGAGAGGGGGAAAGATCTTGCTGCTTACTTATTTATTTATTCATTTGGAAGGGACAGAGTGTATTAATGAACAGTTAAGCTATAAATACACCAGATCGTTGCCTTGGGCTAATTTCCATCTATTGTCCCTTGTACCCAGTCCAATATGATTATAACAATGTAATTCATTGACATTACTGTCCGGAACATTGTGTGTTGATCATATATGAAAGTCCCACTGATATTTCATATTTTTGGGGGGAGTCTTGTGGAGTGATTGGGGTTATTGCACATACTTTTCATGTTAGGTGAAACCGGAGCACCTTGAGGAAACCTATGCAGACACAAGGTAAACATGCAAACCCCACTCAGAAAGCCCTTGAGCCGATCGGGACTTGAACCCAGGACCCACTTGATGAGAAGCAAGTGTGCTAACCACTCAGCAACCATGCCACCCATGGGGTTTTTATTATGAACTGTTCATTGTTTGGTTCACCTTTACTTGTTCCAAATTAATCATGAAAAGATAAACAAAAATGAGATTTATTTTGAGTTATCTTTTGTAGAACACACAAAACCCTCAGGAGACAAATCAGCACTGGAAAAACACGACCTCCTTGGCATAATTAATAGTAGACAAAATGAAATCAATGAAGTAGACTTTGTGTAGCTGTGGCCCCCCTCATGCATGCCAGGTGTCTTTCGGCAGGGGCTTGTTTTGCACTGATAAACCAGTAGTACAAATCTCCTTGGAGCTGATCAATGTTGCTGCTTTAAACCCCATTCATGTCGCACTCCGCTGGCTCTTCTCCCACTCGCGCTTCTCATTGTGGCTTTGTGCTTGTTAGGTGTCACTTCAGGCTCACAAGGTCGCGATAGCAATCGTTGTATGCTTCTATGATGCAAACAGAACTCGACACAGTTGCTTGGTGAAAGACGTGAAGAGTTAGTTAGATCAGGAATATGGTAAAGTAATAATTCTGAACAAGTGGAGGGAGGAGCAACTGAAATACTACATTGTTGTTTCTGGATGAGTAGAGGGAAGCACTATAATAACAAATGTTGAATGGCAAAGGAATTCATTGTACTCAACACTTTAAGTCCAATGAAAAGTAAATATTTTGTAGGTTGGATTACATAGAAAACTCAATTGCTCAAGTGCATACCATAGGCCTGTATAAGAGCAAAGAACTGCTATTACCTTTATTGTTCATTGTGTTATAGACTTACAACATACAACTTTGACTGTTTGTGTGTTGCAATCATTTCTGTGTTTCTCTTACTAGCTGAGTCAGTGCACAAGTTGTTAGGGGGGAACCAACCATATCATTATTGTTGTTATTTCTGAATGTTTAATATTTTATTCCTACCAAACTGTATTTTTTTTTTTTATTTGATATTTATTCAATACAGAACACATTTGCTATAGTCTTCGTCTGCAGGTGGCTATCCCTCTCTCAGTTTGGGTTTTTGGCCGGAGGCCAGGAAGCTTGAGGGTTCTGTGAAATATCTTCGCTGTTCCAAGAACTGCATATTTCTGGACCGAGATTTCCGAGGTTGTTTCAGGAATCTCCTGTGACCACTCCTCCTGTTTCAGTGTCACTGCCCTGAGTGCACCCATCACCTCTGGCACTTTTGTTACTTTTATGTTCCATGCCATCGCTTGGAATAGCCATATCCGCCACCATGGCTTTCCTCTGTCCTTTGTCTATCATCACGATGGTCCACTAATGCCGCTCTGAGAAGTAACCATAGCAACAGGTTTCTTTCACTGCGCTGCAGAACAGAACATTTTAAGAGATCCTTTGTTCCTTCAGCTATAAGACTGTACAAGAAATCTGTCTGAGTTGACAGATGTGCACTGTTGTTGGTTTGTTAGTTAGAAACTTTTATAATGTATGTACTTGTTTATGTGTTTGCATGGACGAATGTGTTTCTGCTGCACACCTGAATTTCTCCTACGGGGATCAATAATGAATCTATCCATCAATTACCATCTTTGTTCGCTATTACCATCTAGTCCCACAGGATCTTCAATGCGCTTGTTCACTACCACCTTTTGGAGGTGTTTCCCATCGTGACGTTGGGATTTCCTGCTCATTCTCCACACAGATGTTATACAGTACCTTCCATAAAGCTCAACTATAAACCCATGAGCTAAACTGTACTAAACAAACAGGGAGGGCGACCTCTGGGGACTTAAATCATCTCGTCTCCGCTCTCTACACCACCTCCCTTAAATCCGTATTTAAACGTATTTGCTTTTAATGCGCAGAGCAAATGTGTCACAGTCAGTCAGTCGTGGCTCTGTGCTCGTCTGCTAATGCTTGTTTGGGTTTGCACAGCTCATAAAAGTTGAGAGTGATGTTGGAGAGGCTGCAGAAGCTGCTGCAGATAAGGAAACACATGTCACTTCATGGTCACATCAAAGCAACAGCATGAGACAAAGAGAACAATTATTGCTTACATCGTCCTAAAGGAGCTGGGATCAGTCGGTGTGGTTTCAATGATACCTCCAGCTATTATTAAATATAATACCTTTATTATTAACATTATTTTTCAGACATAATATCATGTTATATATTTACACAATTATACACTACTAAAGGTTATTATGTTATTATGGAAACATGAGTGCATGTCAATGTAAAAAAAAAGTAAAGTAAAAATGCCAGATTATATCCAAGGGACTGTATGGAATGAAGTGTAATTTATTCACTTCTTATAATGCATATTTTTTTCAACCAAACTATTTAATTGGTAATAAGATCCAAACGACCACCATCACAGCAATGGTTTTGTATGTGTCTGTATGTGAATAAAGTTGTTTTATTTACTCACTTCTTTTAATGGAAGTTTTAAGAAACTGAAACAAAAACTTTATTGGCATTATGTTTCAAATGACCGCCATCACAGCAAAGGTTTTGACACAAACTGGATTTTTTTTTTAATAGTTATGGCCAGACTCTCTAACCACTAAACCACTGCTAAACCACATAACAATTGTATGTTTCTCCTCAAATATTTTATTCAGACGTTTTTATTTTTCACACTTATCCAGTGTTGCATTCAAAATAAATGTGTTGCTTCCACAACCTCAGCTGTGATGATCAGCCAGTGCTTAATGTGCCACATGACATAATGGCTTAAACCCTTTATTCGGGAAAAGAAAACGTATTATTTTTGGAAGATTTCATACAGGGATGCAACTTGTGCTTCACAAAGACAGTGTGACAAAAACAAATCACAAGAATCTAGAGTTTTTCATTCATAAATACATGTTATTAATCCAACAGAAAAAGTCTTGTTTAAATAACATTTTGTGAACAAATCAGACCACAACGTGCTGATTGGCTGAGTGTCCTCTTTTTCACTTAAGAATCTAAGGCCAAAAATACATGAATGTGAAAAATGAAAACTAGTGATAGAGTCAAGTTGTGAGAGCTAGAATCTGGTTACATGTCATGTTTTAGCAGATAATTTTTGCGGTTTCAAAGTTAAACTTTATTTAAAAAAGAAAATTGTGAATTTATCTCTGATATATACCCAGAATACACATTTGTTGTGTTTGTAAAATTAATGTAATGTGGATTACTACTTACCAAAACACCAAACAGGAACGCTGTTATATTTAAACGCCGTTACTCCCAACACTGAGTACAACTGTGTGTATGAAACTATTGTATATTGTATTTACATTGTATGTTCTTTATGCTATGGCCAAGAGGAAGTACAGTAAGTACACATTTTAAAGAGCATTCTTTTTTGAAGGAAAGAAAGATTAATATTCCATTTAAGTTTCTATTTATTCTACAGACGTCAAATAAAACTTGTTTTTAAAGCAGTCTGTCTCTTCCCTGTAATCTCCTCTCTGCCTGCAGCTATGTTGACTGTGATATCGTGAGAGGGAAGTACTAAACTAAACAAACTCTACTTTTTTATTTGAAATACAGTGACCAAGACATCTTTAATGTCGGCTACAGAACCAAGCCGGTAGATTTGGCTGTAAGCATTTATTTAATTTAAAATCTGCATGTAGTGAACTTTTTTATTGAGGACAAAGCCAACAAGAAGTTCTGGGAAACTTATTTGTTGTGGCTTTACATCCTCTGACACCGCAGGGGGATAGAAAATGTATTTGGTATTTTATTCTGTATTATTATTTCAGATATTGGTGATAAACTAAAACTACATTTCTTGTTGTCTCTGAATTAACCATAAAGCAATATGAAGGTAATATGGGAAGGTAGAAATATCGCAGCAGTGAGGAAGTGTGGGCACATTGACATTCCTCTCTCTCTATCTGGTAATGAAATTGCTTAGTGCTATTGCATCCTTTCAAGCATCACACTGTGCTCGCTCATATGGATTTAATCCTGTTGAGAGGGGTTGTTGCTCCGGGCATTCGGCACAATGCCAGTTTGAAAGTAATCCATTGAGTCTCAAATAAGTTGGCCTATTTCTTGTTTAAATATCTACCTTGGTCAACACAAAAAAAGTAATTTACTTGGTTAAACCTCATATAATCAGAACATAATTTAGTTACTTATGTGTTTACTCTTCACAACCATGAATTCCTACATTGAGTCAGATTGTTTACCCGCAGATATGACCTGTAACTTAGCCTATTGAAGTCAATTATCTCCAATTTAGATGTATTTAATATCATATTGTGGAACATTCCAGGCAAAAATAACAACATAAAAATTTACCCAAGCAAAAAACAGACCAAGGTACACATATACGTGACAGTTTTTAGCCAACACAATATATGGCTTCAAATATGAAATGCGTTTTTATTTCAAACCTTCAACAAACGCAAATTTGGCTTCAACCTCACTCATTCATTCTTGGCCAAGTAATATTTATTAGATTTCAGAAATGTTCTTTTTAAAACTGTAATTAACTTGAGATTCAAATTTCTCTTCAAGTTTTGAAACTTTGCCTCTCCTGATTGGCTCTTGATAACTCGACGGCACAGTGGCTTAGTGGATAGCACTCTTGCTTCTCCGCAAGAAGGTTCTGGGTTCAAATCCTGGCCGAAACAGGGCCTTTCTGAGTGGAGTTTGCATGTTCTCCCCGTGTCTGCGTAGGTTTCCCCCAGGTCCTCCGGTTTCCCTTACCAGTAAAAAAATGTGCAATAGTTCAGGGTGAACGAATGAGTGTGTGTTTGTGAGTGCAAATGTACAGTAGGACAACGGATGCAAATTAGCTCATGGCTACAATCCGTAGTGATGTGTTCATTAACATGTACTGTCCCAACCAAATAAACAAATAAATAAACTCGGCCGTTGCTATCCCGTTCCCACTCAGATTGCCTGACATCAGAATTCAGTCCACTCCTTCTACTGTCAATGGTGGCCAAGCTTGACGATCTTAATTATTATTTTAAATACATGGCTTAGTACTCCTTATGTTCCCTATAGAGTTTCATGGATTTTTTTAAACCGCGTAACCCATCTGTAAATTGGCCTACGCTTCAATGAAATTCTCAATGCGCAGACATTTGGACATTTGGACATTTTTCTATCACACACTGCACCTATACTTTGAACAGTTTGAGCTTTGCCAGCTTGAACCACAGAGACTAGCTGCTTCCAATCCACCTGTCAACTATTCACCAATGTTATGCCTAAAATATATCCTAAATCTTTCAGAAATACAGGTTTAGGTTGTGTGTTGGCTAAGATTGTCCCGAATCAAAGATTACATTGTATATTAAATCAATAACAATGGGGGTTGAGTTGAAATTTCAGCTCATGTGAAGATACTACATCGGAGCGCATCAGCCGACACGATGTCAAGCCACGTGTCATTAAAGTCCGACAGTGTGTAATTATTTTGTGCTAATGAATACTTTCCATCATTGTAACTCAGTCATTATTTCATCCTGCTATTATAGATAAGCTGCACTTGTCTATGCAACATAAGACTTTGGAAACTTCACTTTTGATTAGGGTTGAGTGGACATACACGCTAACTCAACTTTTTGCATAGCTTTTAAGTTTAAGTTGGGTTGCCTTTTATGTTTTTGTTTCATGAATACAGGGGCCAAAATACATGTATATGCAAACTTGTGAAACTGTTTTGTGAGCAAAGTACTAGTTTTAGTAGTATAATAATTTTCTTTAGTGTGATTCAGTAGTAGTTTATAATCTTCTGAAGCCGAGATGGCATTGTTTCCCCCCCTTTCTTCTCAGTGCTTCTCGGACCACCTGAACTATTTTTTCTATTTGTTCCATTTTTATTCAATTTATTTTTGCATAGCCCTACATCACAACAGCAGTCATCTCAAGAATTGGCATTTCACCAACAACAGATCATAGAATTAAACAACAGTTCAAAAATAACAAACAAATGGAAGCCATTGGTCCATAGGGAGCGGAACGATCAAAGTCCATAAATGTTAATTAATGATCATAAATGTTCTCAAATGTCCAGGATCCTCACTGTCCCTAAACCCTCTTGCATCTGTGAGGAACGAATAAAAAGAAAAAGGGTTTTATGGGACCACATTTTTGCCATAGGGCAAAGCGCAGAGTGATAAACACAAAAATCTGTGGATTGTAATAATATTAGGATTTCAAATTGTTGTAAATACAAAATCATGAGCCACACGTGTCATAGATTATCACTACATACCAAGGAGAAGTATGTAATGTCATGGCAGTAAAAGTTTTTGTAAGAGGTTAGACTATGCATATCCATATATCCATTGTTAATACGGTTTAACTTGAAAACCTCTGATCTGAGAATCACCTGAAAGCCTCATGAGAAATTAAACATATTTAAAAAGGGGAAAAAATTATTTACAATTGATGTTATCATTTATTGATCAGAACTCTCCTGGATTTTATTGGGGTGGGGCATCTCAATAAAAATTATCTATGCAATGGGATTTGAATTTTAAAAAAAAATCACGCATTCAGCCTAAAGTCTGGCAGAATGACACCTTGGTTCATATCCCTGCTTTCTAATGGGGCAGGAGTACAGAATAAATTGTTAGAGGAGTTTTCTAATTGGAAAGGATTCTGGCACTTACTGAAATTGAACCGATTGTTTTTGTGCACGATTGTTGACAGACCGCACACTTAATTTGAATATAATGATGAATGCGACCACTGTAATGTGCATAAGATTATGACTTCAAGTGTGAAATGCATGTTGAGAGAGGTGAAGGACCATGGATTAATTCAATTATATCCCCAACAGCTACATGGATTTGCATCACAAGGTTACATCTTCACACAACACTTTGTACAAACAAGAAAGCACTACAAGGTTGTGAGCTATTATATTCCAGGCTTTTGAAGTCCCCCCACTCCAGTTGGATGATGGAATTGACAAGGTTATTTTGGGGTAAAGAA
Organism: Knipowitschia caucasica; assembly: GCA_964034765.1. Classification (NCBI taxonomy): domain Eukaryota; kingdom Metazoa; phylum Chordata; class Actinopteri; order Gobiiformes; family Gobiidae; genus Knipowitschia; species Knipowitschia caucasica. The sequence goes on along the minus strand of OZ035832.1, from coordinate 18,935,714 downwards.
AATGCATTGTGATTAATGGCACTCTATAGCCAGTGCTCAGAAGACTGTAACAAGGAAGTGGAGAGTCCATTTGACGGTATACCTTAAATTAGTGCTCCTATCATAGATGTGTTATGGCACCTCGACCTGCTTTATCATACACTCTCACTACAAAGAATAACACGTTAAATCACACTAAGGGTCGCGTCATTGGTCACACTGGCTCCCATAAAGCAGCCTCACAGCCAGCTGATGGGTGAGAACGAGGACCTATCTCATGCACTAAACACTAAAGTCACATTTAACAGCATCAAGTTCAAAGCTATCAACCATTTACTCTCAACGGCACACTGCAGCACCAGCTCCAAATGTTTCATCTACAGTCACCTAGTGGTGATATGGTGTATAACTTATTATAGTGTACAATGGGCGGCACGGTAGCTGAGTGGATAGCACTCTCGCCTCTCAGCAAGAAGGTCCTGGGTTCGAATCCCGGTTGGACCAGGGCCTTTCTGAGTGGAGTTTGCATGTTCTCCCCGTGTCTGCGTAGGTTTCCTCCGGGTGCTCCGGTTTCCCCTACCACTAAAAATATGTACAATAGGTCTGGCATACAGCCTCCTGTACTGGCACCCCCACTCCCAAAAATCACAATTGTAAACCGCTTTGAGACTCCGATGTGCAGTGAAAAGGCGGTATATAAATAAAGATTACTTACTTACTACTTACTACTACTACTACTACAATGGACATTTTAATACACAGTGTAAAATTACATACTTTTACATACTACATACAAGTGGTGGGCATTTGATTATCTAAGAACTATTATTGCATTAGAACCCAAACTATTTCTCACCGATAATTGATTTTCATTGTTAATGTGTTAAAATCAGTTAAAATCCCTGACAATAGAAGATTTGGTTAAACTAACTTAATTAAAATACAAGAACTAATTCATTACACAATGGGAAGGCCACAATATTAAGAGATGAAATGTCTTTGAAATTGTTTTTATTGGTTTCTACAAAGTTTAATTCAGACAGTCACAGTGTATATTAAAGTCCTGTTTCCACTGTTGGTGGCGTATAATTCATAGTTTCCCTGCATATCACAATTATATTTGACATTGGATGTGTTTAGACTTAGATTTGAATGCAAATCTCTATAGCCATGACATGTGTTCAGCTCTGCTTGAACTGACCCCTTGATCACATATAGTCTACATTGTAAACTCTTATTTAATTTTTTTTACGGACCCTAAAATGCTTGCTCTCATCCTTTAAAAAATAATAATATATATATATTACATTACATTTAATACAATTTACTAAACGTGCCTTGAAGCAAGTGATGCATAAAGCGTTTATCTGTTTTGTTTTCTATATCAGACAAAATAAGGATGACAATGTTAGTTTTTATGATGGTCATGAATCATTACCATTAAGTATTTATATGGATTCATGGATTAATTAATGATAAACTAAACTAATGCATCAATCATCATACATTAATGTCTAATTATCATGAAACTTCACCTGTTGTTGTTGGTAGTTTTGATAAAAGTAGCTTGTGATATGTTCACCTTTTATACATATCATATATTTGAAGTACTTTGTAATTATTCCAACTTGTTTTGACACCTGTTTGTCTGTTTCTCTTCCACCAGATCCAGAATGCAGATGATGTTTTGATTACTCCCTTGGAAAAATTTAGAAAGGAGCAAATTGGTGTTGCAAAGGTAAGAGACCACCGACACTCGCAATTAGCATAGAATCAGCGGGGGAGATTTAATGTTCTGACACTTATTCATGCTTCTCTGCTTCTTCTCTGTTCCATTGATACAAGATTCAAATTGTTTTGTATTAAAAATGAACTATTACTTATGACTAATGACTTACAAAAATATTCTTTGTATGTTTGGTTCAAGTGGTTTTATTATTGTCCCTAAAAGTCTTTCACTTACATAGCATTTATGTATTACAGCTATGACTGTGGCATTTGGCATAGTATGAGCCATGGTAACTATGTTTTAATGTAATACGATGCTCTGTCAAGGGACACTTTTCTCCTCCGTAGGGAATTTTGACTGATTATCAAAAGGAATTATGAACCGTGGTTACATAATTATTTTTATCAAATCAAACTAGCCTAAGAGATGAGAGCTATGCATTATTCTTTTGTTGGTCACAATCTACAATAAGTACCCAGAATGCCTTTGTTCAATTCAATTCAATTTATTCTTGTGTACCCCTAGATCACAACAGTAGTTATCTCTGAGGACTTCGCCAACACAGATCAGAGAATAAAACACAAGAAATAGAACAGAGAACACATTGGTATTAGTCCATAAGGGGCTGATGACCTATGTCCATAAATGTTAATAAATGTCCACGAATGTTGTTATGCTGCATTATTGATACAAATAAGCTTATGAAGTTGTTATTTGCTTCCAATATTGTCCTTTACGAGTGTGTCTATCTCTCTAATGATGATGATGGTCTAACGCCATGCTTGCATATGGCATACTAAAACACAGTAGTAATCCTGTATATGTCTTTACAGATTTAGTAATGTAATTTAATATTATTTTCCTATTTACACTCACTTCAGTCCACATTAGGTCTCACTGGACCATTGAATATGTACTGATATCAATAGTTGCTGCATGGTTTGGTGCCTCGAGGCATGTACAGTGGGTGCAGGAGAGCAGGAGCTGACTTCAGACAACAGTGTGGGCTCATCGCTACCAGCATTGCTTTCATACACCGCCAAAGCAGAAGAGTCAAATAAAAGTAGAGCTGCCAGTTTGTGGTCAGTCTCTGGGTGAGATCACACAAAGATGCAGATCCCTCCTACAAGTTTCTGTTTCTTTGCCTATAAGTCTCACAGTTTGACATCTGAACGCATCATGTGAACAATCTCCCTGTCCATTTAAGTCCTTAAAATATGCAATGTACAACAGAAAATATAAACAAGACACGAACGGTACTTGCACTGTTCAGTCTCATGGAGCAATACATTAATTATGTGTTAATAAATGTCACTCATTGTAAGTGTTCTGTGTGCGCATCATTTTAGAATTAGGAACAAGTTTTGAATAAGTTATTCTGTCAAGCTGGGTCCCTGCTCCTGCTCCGGTTTGTCTTGTGAATTACGTTTCTGGTCTTGGGCTTAACGGGGGGAAACAGAGGGTTCTCAAAGCACAAATCACTGCAGCTAAAAATATAGTTGCCACAAGGTTTTATTTTTTAATCCTTGGGAGTTACTGCCTACTCTCAGCCACCCACTCATTCAGTCTACCATCCAATATAATAAGTCCAATACATACATGTTATACCTCATTTTAAAGTAGAATATACAGAATTCAAACATCTTTGAATGAAAACTGTTAATAATATGCCATGCTTGACATACAATTCAATGAGTTCTGGTATACTTTACTTCAATACTACTCAATAATTTCCAACCATTTAGTTTCATACTCAATGATATTAATCAATATATTCACTTGTGTCAAAAAGCCACCAAACATTTTATGAATTATGTTTAACTCATCAAAATCAGTGTCAGTGCTTTGAAGTAGTTTTTCTCCTATTTTGCCTGAATGGTCAGAGAGGCCGATGGCACTGGGTGCCTCGCTTCTTTCAGTGTGCCTCAGGGCAGCTCTGGCTATATTATTAGTTTATCAGCACCGTGTATGGAGTGAATTAATATGACTTGTGAAGCGTCTTTGAGTGTCCAAAAAAGCGCTATATAAAACTGACGCATTATTATATTTGATTTTATTTGAGTTTGACATTTTAGGATCCTGTCAATCATCACATTTGTAATGGTGATGCCGACTAACACCGACTGTGAGCTGGGACTGGACACATTGCTGCTTTATTCTACCCATAGTAAAAATCAAAAAATCAAAAAATGTTGCTGTCTGTCCCTTGGTGCGCAGCGTTCCATCTCATTTCTCCTGTTTACAGAACGGTTCCATAAAAGCCAAAAGCCCACGACTCCCACTACCTCTCCACTTCCTCCAACCACTTCCCCCTAATTGCTCGTTTCTCCTTTAACCCATCCCCCGCTGAACATTAACCCAACCAGAGAGATAAAAGGCAGACATCACGAGTGACTGAGCAACTTTCCACAGTTCGGGGAAACTTGAGATTTTCTGCTGCGTGACCCAGTCCTGTTTTTGTGCTCTGTGCCTCTTCCAGCGTCACTCTGCCAAACATAGGCTGCCCTTATTTGGGTATGCTGAGAATAATCCCACTGAGGTCATGGAGCAGCGTAGCAGCTTTTAGGCTCAAGTACAACACATCCATGGCTCCCACACTGCAGCAGATTGAACACAATTCAGGCTCCGCTTGGCTTCACACAAGGCTGAACCAACTGTTTGGAAGAAAACACTTGTAATCTGTGCTACAAATACGCAAAAGGAGTGCGAACAACAACAATGGAACATGGGCTGCCATATGCACCCACTCACAGGAATTGATCTGAAACGATTCTTGAAGAGTGCAATGTGTTCAGCACCAAATACACATGTTTTTATTGGAGTACATTAGCTAACATGAAAAGAATGTTTCTCTAGGCATTCCAGGGCAAAATGTCATCCCCCTAAAAGTAAATGATTATTTCCCTGATGGGGTTTCTGTGCTTATTTTTTTGAAATGATAAGAGACTGAACTTCATTTAACCTCAACCTAAAATAGAGAGAAAAAATAGCATTTTGTAAATCCATAAATATTATTCAAAATCCTGCTTTCCTTGAGAACCCATGACTAACCTTCCTTTTTGTCTTTTATGCATTTGGGGGAAAATATATGGGTTTCATTTTGCAGCATTAAGGGTCATCGAACAAGAGTAATGCGAACAGAATAGGAAGGTTATTAGACGGAACAGCAATAATTTAGACATCTTATTTTATTTTTTAGTTCTGTTCACTTTCACTTCCTTTTAACATGATATTCAGTTCCTCAAAATGCTTGCAGATGTCAACGATGCAGACAATTCTCCTGGTGCAACGTCCGTTTTTTGCTCAGTCTGTGTAAAAGGTGTATTGCCTGGTTCCAAACTATGGCATGAATTTTACATCTACGTACATTGGAGAGAAGAAAGGGACTTCACTTGCCTCAGTCACACATCTTACCCCGTCACATATTCATCCACGGGATTCTGACTCTCTCAAAGAAATTCATAATAGCCGTAGTTGCAATGGCCCATCCATCCACGCAGTTGTTCACAGCTGCAGCTCGATCTATTGAAGTCTGTTCCATTAGCTGCTGTCCGTGTCTGAGGTAGGATACTTGGCTTGTGTTGGAGGGAAGTGAACCTTGCATTTGAGAAATATGTCAACAACCAACAGAAATTGCCCCCAGTCTATGGAACAGTTTGCCGTATAGGAGCTCAGAGCCGCAGAGAACGTTCATGTTTTTAAGACCAGGCTCAAGACACAACTTTTTAGATTGGCTTTTGATTAGTATTTATTATTGAGGAATTGTTGAATTGAATATTGTGGTTGTATCTTTACATTTTACATTTTTAACCATGAGATCATTTTTGTCATTACATTTCAGTCACTAATCATTTCAGTGTTCACTTTAGCATGTGATTAAACCCTAACCCTTTCAAATGACATATTCACCCTTAAAATATTTATTATGTTTATTTTCGAACCCTCAAATTCAATGCACTGTGAAATGCGATGAGAAAAAAGACAGATCATTTGTTCCATAAGATTTTGAAATTTAAATGGATCTTTTTTAATTTTTAATCATGAAAAAAACATCTTCAATATTTTTGTCAGTGAATTTCAGTTACTGACTATACATTTTAAAGTGTTTTAGTCAAAATTCTAAGCCAAAAAATATGATTGGTGTGTTGAGTGTGCTCTGTTAAGTGTCATTTTACTGAGGTATTACCTCCATGGGTATTACATACGGACAGCCGCCATCTTACGGCTGGTCTATCGGATTGATGAATCTAATAGGTTGATATGGGATATCTAAATAATGGATTGTTGTGTATCCATGTCGAATAACAAGATTATACATACTATATTTATTCGATGAGTTAGTCTTTTGAACATTTTGGGTGATGTGATAAAGTAACATCTGAAACTTTTCTTCAAAAAGTGCTTATTGCAAATCACTATTACCGTGTATTCCTGTTTATTTAGGCTTTGCGTGTTTGTTTATGTGCAGGAGCTGGACATTGGTCATCCAGCTCCCCACTACCAACTGACTAAAGAACTATTATTATATCAGTGAAGAGTGCCTTGGATCCTTTCTCGCAACAAAGACCAATCCAACAGTTTTTGCAAAGCAATTACATCTCCATGGAGACAGCTTCACTTTTGGTGTGCAAGGGGCAATTATCTCACAGACTGTTCCAATTATTCTACAGGCTGTAATAAAGTACATAAACAGTATGCTACAGGAACTGTGACGTCAGAACACTGCATTAAAAAAGGCACTGTTGAAGCAAATCAATAATACAGAAAACAAAGACTAATGTTTTAGTTTCAAATTGCAGACCCCCTGAAGTTGCTGATAAATTAATGTGAGTGTTTTTCTGGAAAAAAAGGGGGTTGCAAACAGTGGAATTAGTTAATTTGCTGTTGATATGTTTATTTTATTTTTATTTTTCAATTGAACAAATCACTATTATTTACAATTGTATTATGGCTTTTTCAGTTCTTCTTGTTTAATGTTCATGTTTCAAGCTTCAAAAATGCACTTTTCAAGAAGAGAGGATTCTGAAGGACAACCTATAATTTTAGCCACTTCTGTGCAAGGACAAACTTGGAGGATTCTTATGTTGTTGGTCTCTTTGGAGATAGAGTGATATAGTATTGTGGTAAAAATTAATAATATCATTTGAATAGAGATAGAGCTCAGGCAGTGCTATATACAGTTACTGGGATAACTATATTCCATGAAAAACCCAGGGATTTCCATGAAGTTCTCTGGTTATATCTATACTGCACATCACTGAAGCTGCCTCCACTGTCTGGCTTTGAACATCCCACTGTAAAAACACAGTGCCAATGCCTCTGCAGGGAAATGTTATTATTATCATGCCACATAATATTAACGGAATCCAGGTTTAGTGAGTAATGCCGCCAACACAATGTAATAAACTGTGAGCCCATCATTCCAAAGGACAAAATGAGGTTTTATACAGATTTTTATCACATGTATTGTTATTAGATGCCTGCCCTGTCATTGTTTGTAGCTTTATCTGAGCACTAAAGCAGAAATGTGAGGGTTACAATTTGAAATGAATGTAATTACTGGTGGGCAGTGGAGTTTGCATGTTGGAAGAAAGCAGCTATGCACTGTCAAAACACAAAATTGCATTTCTATTTTTTGTAATTTTGTATAATTGATATAATGGACTATAACTATAACTATAACTAAAACTATTATTCTCCATGCAATGTTACCATATAAATAGATGTCAGTGGTATTAGATTAGTGCCTGTTTGTGTAGAGGCCTAGTGGCATATTCTCCTCAGTGGGCAGATCTCACCCATAAATACATTATAATGTTATCGTTGTCAGCTATTCATGAGGCTACACTGTAGTATCTTTATGTGAGTGATTTTATAGAAACATTTGAAAGAATGACTGGCAGAATTATTATAGTTATTGCTTTTCCCCTGTAGCTCATTTTTGGATCTTCAAAGTGACAAATCTCGTTTTCCCACTGTTTAATCGTGAAGCGTTAAAATCCACATTGCGGTTTTACAACATCTCAGAGAGGAAGGCAAAAAGCGCGTTTTATTTTCTCCAACTTAGACGCTGAGTTACATCATGCAGCTGTCTCAACATTTTTGTGAGAACATCTTGTATCTCCTTGAACTTCATAGTTTTAGATGATCTCGCCATCAAAGACCCTGACGGATATTTTAGTTCAAAGAAAATGTAAAGAAACCGTTCTTCTCATAGAGCTAAGTTTATGTAAATTGGAAAAATCCTTTATGATTTAGAAGATGTAACATTAAAAGGAATCCTTTGCTTTTCTCCTCATAAATATACTGCTGCTCTGTTAAGGATTAAAAGTGTAATGGTTGTCACTATGGGAAAAAGGCTGCTCATATAAAAAAACAACTAAATATTTCTTTATAATATTACAATAGTTCAGAATATGCAGGCAATATTTAAAGAAGAAATATTATGCAACGTTAAGTTATTTCATGTAGAAAATGATTGATGAAACTGTTATCTCCGTTTTGAAAATGAGTCAAAAAGTTGAATTATTCTCACTACAATCTTCAACAAGGCGGTATATTTGGCAGTAAATATGAAATGATTTGCTCATGAAGGTGTGAAATATTGTGTGTATGATAGGGCTGCACGATAGTGGAAATTACAAGAAATGTAAACATATATATATATATATATATCAAAATGATTGCGCATATTTTCAATATGGATATTGCACGTATACCAATATCAAAATGGCACTAAAATAGATCTGGCTTTTTCAAAAAACTACTGTGCAAAGGGAAAATTGTAATAATATATATATATATATATATATATTTTAATCTATTTGCTTGTAACTCTATGTTACCACCAGATGCAGCCCTTTAATTTATCTTTTTATATTTTCAAATGTGTTAATTACCGCTCCACATGCAGCAAAGCAATTCAAAGAATGTGAACCTGAGAAATTTGCCAACAGTTATGGGAAAGAAAGCCCTGTCATCACACAATGACAGGAGTGAGGCAGGAACTTTTTTTAGATTGGGTGAAGTCACATGTTTGTACCAGAAGTTCCTGATACTAGCATGAATTGATCTTAAAACAGCTCCATATGATTTTACTCTATGTAACTTGAAATTGTCTTAATTGTGAACTCATGTGAACTGCTATCAAAACAGCATTTCCAATCCATCTTGTTTTATATATCAATAATAAGTCCTAACTGCTTGTGATTTGGACAGTGGCATGGCCGGCTCGGCACTGACCATATCTGTTTTTTGTGTCTCTTGATTACAAAAGCTTTAACAAAGTTGACTTGCTGGTAACAATGCGTCTTGTATTGTATTTTTCTTGTATCTGTGAGTAGATGAATAATTTGACGGTGTAGCATCCCATTATCCATTACACTCAACTGGAACTTCCCAGATGTTTTTGTTGACAGTATATAAATGATATTGGGGTCGCCCTTTGAGCATCTGTGGTGATTAGTTTGCATTTGTAAATCTTAACCAGTATTTATCACTCATGTTGTGATTATATTCTTGGGCTCTGAGGCACAGATAACCATGTGCTATTTCTTTTTCCAGTTGTAAGTGTTTTGTTTTCTTCTGAAGCCAATATTTCTCATTAGTTTGTGTTAATTGGCCCACTTCTTTAAGTCTGTGATGTGCACTTGTGGTGTGTGAAGGAAGGTGAGGAGGGACATGTTTTGGCTTGACAGTAAAGTAAGCACATTCAACCATTCGAGTCCTATTTTCTTTAGTTCCGCCTACGACTTTGGGAAATGAAAGCAACCTGTGTGTGTGGTGGAGCATCAAAATAACCTGGCTTTTTTTCTTTTTAATCACCACACCGGACCCTGCACCAATTAGCTGCTTATAATAAACTCATAGGGATAGACTGCACAGTTCCCTGCTTTCAAGTCACTTCATGGAGATCCATTATAAATGAGCTGAAATATCCACACGCATGTGATGCATGGCTAGTTATTGATGTTTATGTTCTTCCATGCCTTTGCAACAACTCCAAAGTACAGTATAGTAACGGAGGGCTTTTTTCCCATGCATAAAGATATGACGGCTTACTACTGTTACCACAGCAACGTGAAGCTATGTATTCCCTGAGGCTCGTTAGGCCCGTGTTAAACTGTAAAGCCACTGCCCAAATATGGTTTCCCCGAGCACAATGAGAGTGACAGGCTCTTTTGGCCCACTTTTATCCCCCTGGGACCATTTGAAACATCCAGAATTCTATATTAAGTCATCTTTGGGTTCCTGAAGGCCAAAGGAATAGTATGTTAGGGCTTCACAGTTATAGTAATCCCAGTGGAAATCACAATATTTGTGGTCACAATCAGCAAAGGGCAAAGACTGCAAATCAATTAAGTTATGTGCAAACAATAAACAAACTAGATATTAAGAAGAAAAACTGTCAAAATGGGTTGCACAAGCTTCTATAACTACTTATTTCAAGCGTTCGTATGAACTAATTAGTTCGTATTTTGAAACTAGAAAATGGGAGTATTGTGTATGAGATGAGGGCTTCATAATCTCATACAGCAGATCCCTCTCTCAATGTGGATCTGAGGGTTCTCGCCTTTTACCATTGGGTTTTAAAGTTTTTCTATATGCCAATGCAGAACCCTTGTGAGGGTCTAACATAAGGGCAGTGGTGATGATCCAGGACACTCAACATTCAACAACATTTATGGACATTATCAACAATTATGGACATTGGTCCTTTGCACCTTATGGATCTTATGTGTTGTCTTTTTAATGTATTGTGTTTGAACTGTTTGATTATCTGATCTGTTTTGGCAAAATCAACGGTTGTGTAAAGTCCTCAGAGATAACTACTGTTGTGATATAGCGCAATACAAGAATAAATTAAATTCAATAATGTGTGCACTTTTGTACAGTATCACTGTCATTTTATTTATTGTGTATAATTAAAATAACAAAGAGACCGCATCATCATATTCAGAAGCATTATTTTATCCTCTTTTCTGAACTAGAAGCTCAGAGAAGTCATGTTTAGGCACATTTCAGCAAATTCCTGATGCACTGTGAGATTTTCATCTGGCAATCGTTATTAATATAATACTATATGCACTGTCTGTATTAATCATTCATTGTTGTTGTGGGGTGTTTGTTCAATATCTCAATTAAACAAAAGACATTCTTTTGGTTTGATATCCACTCACCATTGCAGCGTTGTCATTGTACGGCGATAAACTAAAGCTTTGTTGACAACCGCTGGGCACAATGAAGACAATTCGAAGACAAATTCCTCAAAAATAATACCTTTGTGATATTTAGCACGATGCCAACACCTTTGCAAGTCCACATGCTGCCACATCCAGCATCAAAGTACTTTTTAAATCCCCATTGGGTTTTCCACTCTTCCACATAGCACAGCAGAGGAATTCAGGCAGCACACTATACTCTTCCACATCTGATTTATTCATGAGTGTGAACAAAGCAATCAGAGAAATATATCTATGCAGTGCTGGCCGCCTATGTATTTTTTTTTTTTTTTTTGGTTAGCTCCTCCCCTTCTCGTTGATTGCCTTGGTCCACAACTATAAAGCATTAGTTTTCTCTCACCAACTTCAGTCTATGTGTGCTCCAGGCGGCAGATCCATGCATGCCTCGATCCCCCGCCAAGTGTTTGGGGCTTCAAAGTCTCTCTCCCCTCCTCCCCTGTGCGTGCCCTCCACTCCCTGATCAGTCTTTGCAATTTAAATGGCCTATATATATTCCTCCTCTGATTGCACAAACATATCCAGAGGGCGGGTGGGAGTACGCAGAAGCCCCAGCACCTGCTCTTTCCGCTAAGGCTGTCATTACCGTAGCACACGTTTGCACACGTCCGAGCCCGGATCAAAACAAGCAGGACACAAGCGGTGACTTAATCAGGCTCTTCGCTCCTCGCTGCCTGTGACTCATGGCTTTGGATGTTGGAAAAAAACAAGAAAATATTGAGGTTTTTGGAAACATGACAGTGGTCAGCAAGTGTCGGAAGGTTCCCACTGACACTGCAGGGCCTTGCAACGACCAAATCTCTTAATTCAATCTGATTTATATGTGCGTGTGCAAGTGTGTGCGTGTGTCTATGCAACGTTTGTGAATATTTTCTCGTAGCCTTCAGCTCAGTGCGTACTCAAACAGTCTTATCCTTTTTGTTCATGTTGGAAACCCCAGGACTCTTTTGGGAAATGTATTATCTGTCAGCATGATATCATATTTAATCATATTCTTAATTTGCCTTCCACCTGTTATTGTCTCCTTTCCCCCCCTCTGTGTCAGACTTACCTAAAATACATTTAACGGTCTTGCAATAAATTCAGGCTCAGATGTGAAGAGGAATGCATTGAGTTGTCTATTGGGAATTATCTATTGATGTGGCATCTGTTGTTATAATAGTCTTGTCATGCTGGCAGTCTCTTGGCCAAGATGCACTATGAAAGATTTGCGAAAATTCTTTGTCTCTGTAACATTCATTCACACTCGATAATTCGGCAATTATTTGACACTCAGTAAATTCAAATCTAAGTACAAAGCTAATGACTAAATAATTCCCACACTGCTTTCACACCTAACAGCACGTAGGCTAGTGTGCCACCCACTTAACTACCAACATCTAAACCAGCTTTACTTATCTTAGACAGTGGTTAACTATGTACTGTATGTGATCATATTGAAATTCAGCAAATATCTTCTTCACCGTTACATATGCATGAAAAGATTGCAGCCAAAATGGTCAATGATTAAAAAGTTAGTTTTACCTGCACTCACCAACATTACCTTGTTTATTAGTTTGTACGTGTCTGAATGTGCTGATTGTGTCTGTGAGCAGAGGCATTTGTCAGGAAGATGGGTGGTGGGTTTTAATATGTAGCCTAATTTCACATACAAAAAAAAAACTCCTGTACACACAGTAAAGAAGTGGCCTTAATTTCAGATTCAGATTTGATTTATTCAGACATTTTAACATTCATTACATGAAAATAGACAATGTATACAAATTATGTCTGAAATGAAGATGCTAAAGCTAATCCTATTTACAAAACAAAAGACAGAAAAGCTGCTTTCCTTTAAATAACAAAACATGAAGCTAAGTTTCATCCAAAACAAAAAGCCAATTTTAAACAAAAACTCATTTTAGTCTGATAACCACGTGCCATGGCCCCAAAATGGCAGTGGCCACATCAGCAGCCACTGAGACCGACTACATTTCAGGGCCATGGGAATAAAAACAAACAGACCAAATCTGGCCACATTAGTTCTCTTCCCTGCTCCTCCTCGCTCTGCTTCTGCCGCTGTGTCTTCTTCCGTCTGTGCAGAAGTTTGCACAGCTATATGGGCATTACATAGGCAGGATTGGTTTGGAGGTCAGACTTGCAGATGAGCTCTCTCAAAGATGCAGTCCCCTCTTCTCTCCGCTCTGCTGCAGATTGATTAAGGCCTAAAGAGTTTTTTTTTTTTTTTGGGTTGGCAGTGTAATCTTCCGACCCATATCGAGGGATTGAAATCTGAAGGGCATAAGTGACATTCAGCTAACTTTAAGGGTTAGCGGAATTCAGTATAGTCATGCATGGAATCTAGTGATGCATAGTTGAAGCTTGGAAGATCAGAAAAGAGGTAATACTTGAGTTCTGTGGTAAAAAAAATTGTTATCAGAAGAGAGAGAGAAGAATGTGATAGACAACAATTACTCACGTTACCATCAAGGTCAGCCGAAGACCTTGTGGCCAAGATCTTTCAGTTTGTGGAAAATTACTTCACGTTGCCATTTTGTCTCCATCCTTTCATGCCATTCTCTGCAAAGTAATGGGAAAATGGTGTGTTCAGAGTGAGATGCCAGTATAGTTGTTGGTTTTGACCTTCGATTATCCAGAGACTATTCTTCAGATTCTTTGATTAGTTGTTTGGAACTCGGATGTGTGATTTTTATTTCATCTAAATTTCATTGCGGAAAAAGTGATGCCGCTGAAGACTGTTCTACTAATATTTCCAGACAAAACTATATCATGGTTAAATTGAGACATGCTTTTCTTGTTTTATTTTTTTGTAATCACTGCAATGTTAAAATCACAGAAATGACATCTGTTGGAGTCTGTGTCGATTGATCAGTGCCTAAAATAGTTGTTGATTATTGCAAAACTTGAATATGTACCAATGGTTCCAACACCGCCAATGTATGAAAAGAACACTCATACAGTATTATCATTGATGAGCAGTTCTGTGATTTAAAGTTACGATAGCAATAATGACTTGAGTGGGCAGAACAGGCTGGTATCACTCAAAACAACATTGACTGTATTGTTTTGATCTTCAAGACTTACAATTCTGTAATTGATTTGCATGATAATTGTTATAATGATTCATGAATGCTCCCTGCTCTCCCCTAGTCCTTTTAAATTACCTTTCTTAGCCGTGGCTTACAAAAGTACAACAAAAGGTTCTCGTGGCAGGGCTTACGACCACCAAGAATAAAAGGCAGCCACAAAATGGAAGCCCCCTCGCTTGCTGTCTCACGGGCAGTGGGTCATGACATTTATTGATAATACATCATTTGGAGCTCTCGCACATTGACACATGGTTCAAAAGAAAGAATCATCAACATGCTTTTAATGAATGGAAAAATATTTGACCTTTTCTGAACTAAAGTTTAAAGTGGAGTTATTCTTTAAAAAACCCCACAATGGACCACCTTTACCATTTTCAAGCAGATTATTATCTCATTTGGGATATCAGTTCGGTATAGCTGGTTGCCATGATCAGCTAAATCTTTTCTATCGACCACCACACATTTGTCTAAATGAAAACAGATGCAAAAAATGTGACACACAGAGTTTCTTCCCTTTCTAGCTAAACCCCTGTGTGTGGATTCCATCTGCAATCAGTGCTTAGGAGTTACATAAAGGCAGTAAAAATGTGGCAACACAAGTTTGATTGTAATTGTAATAACTTTATTGGACCACTAAGAGTGCAAATTACATACTGTCCCTTTAAGGTCTCAAGCAGTCTTCTCTCAGTAAATGTGCTACGCAACATACATGTTACCATATTTGTGGGGGGGGGGCGTGCTATATCTTTTCAGGTAGAATGTGCCACATAGAAACTGCTGAGTGCTCTAAGTCAAATGGATTACAGCTTCACAGTCGATGTAGAGTGTATCTTTTGCCAGAGGACTGTGGGAGTAATGGCTTATAATATCCACAAGCTCTCATTGATAATACTGCTCCCTATTGACCATAGCGACATGTCTCCTAATCATTACACACAGCCTGATGGCAATTTTATGACCTGCTGCTCTAATGTATTGACATGGAATTCATATGACAAGTCTGTGATGGAGCAAACGCAGTTACACCTCCCCCTAGTGGCAGCTTGACATCACTCACAATGCAATCTTTCTTTTGTTTGTTCAATATTTACAGGAGGGAAAGAAGAAATTTGACAAGGAAACCGAAAAATACTATTCAGTTCTTGAGCGGCATCTCAACTTGTCATCGCGAAAGAAGGAAACATATCTGCAGGAGGTAAAAAACAGAACAAAAATGGTGCTCCATGCAGTGTGTCTGTGAATAATGCTTTTAAGGCCTCCCGCAAACCACACTGCACCTATTATCTCTCCATGTGGTCTCCGTATTAACCCTTCGTCAGACTGCGAGGATGACATGGTCTTTTGTTGTGGTTCTAACCTGAGTTTTTCTCTTTTTCTTCCTTCTCAGGCCGACACTCAGATTGATAAGGAGAGACAACTCTTCTATGATGCCTCCCTCGAATATGTTTTCAAAATCCAAGAAGTGCAAGAGAAGAAAAAGTTTGAGTTTGTGGAGCCAGTAAGTGAATCTATTCGACAGTAGTGTTGAAGGCGTATCGACCAGGCAGTAATTGCTTTTCATTTTAAGTTTATGTTCTGTTGAAAGATGTGTTTTTGTAGTGTATGGCAAACAATCAGGCTGTAATACATATGGATTTTAAATGTGTCTTGATCCAGGAATTAAATGCATCAGCAAGTTTACTTCACACATTTATCACAGTTACTCAGCCAGTAAGAACATCAAGCAAACTGATAGGAAATTGTTTTGTTTTTTCTTAGCAGTAAAAATCATGACATTGTGAGCGCGGGTTAAAGGGTCTACTTAACTTGAAGAAGGAAGGACTGCTGCTCGCTGTTTCAAAACTCTTCTCTTCCTGAAATATACCCTTTGATTGGTCATTATATTTGATGCACTTTAACATACATAATAATAAACACGACAAATCTGCCTGTGAAGAAGCCAGATGTGAATAAGGTGTTTAATTGCATCTTCATTACAACATATGAGAATTTACTAGTTTTTAAGCTTAGTTTCTATACACATTTGAGCTGTATGACGGAAACTGACATGAAATGTAATATATGCATCTTACAAGGTCTCCCATTTAATGCCATCGAGAAACTGACCCTATAAGACCATATTTATTGTTTTGTAATTGACCAGCTACGTTTTTGTCCACCCTCCCAGCTTTCATTTTCTAGAAACAGGCCTTACTGACTCATACTTACTCTTACTCATTTATTAATTCATACAAAATAGTACAGAAACACTTTAGTTTACCTTGCACTTGCAGAGTTCTGCCTTTATCTCAGAAACCCAACATAAAACAATGGATAATTCTACACACATTGCTGTCATTGGTTGAATCCAGCTGCAGCTCATTCATAGCATGGCCATATAAGAAGGAGAATGTAGATTTTATGTGGGAATTATCTCTTTTACCTCATGATAAACACTAAACTGAAAAAAGGAGAGATCAGACCATAATGTTATTTCCAATGCCATATTACCTGCCCTTTTAAAGTTAACGGCCAATTATAGCATCCATAGTTACATAAGTGAGAAAGCGAAGGAGAATTCTGGGGTATTTTTTTCTTCACTGTCCTCCTTTGTTTATCCTCACTGGCAGCTCAGCCAGAGAAAGCAGACATGTAAATCTCCCAGCCCCAGGTAAAGCGGGGTAAAAATATGACGGGGCTCAACCTTGCCTGTGATGAATCTGGGCTGAGATAAGATGATGGTTCATCCTTGAACATTTGATAGAGCATCGGGAAAATCAAATCAGCGGCGAGGATTTGACTGAGAGCGGCTCGATATGTGTGGGATCGCTCATGTTGGAGATGGGATCAGTTTACGCAGCCAATAATATGGCTCCTTACTTTTCTCATCAGATGGAGAAAACTTTCACATTAAAAGTGCAGCTTGATTTAGGCATCTTAGTAAAAGAACTACATTATCTGATATCACCAAGTAATCAACAGTTCAGGCTCTCTGTCAAAGTTTTCCAAGGATCAATGTTTCATCAGGTTAGGGTTGGAATAGGGTTAGGGTTAGTTTTTGGGTTCACTCTAGCAATTTTCCTTAATAGCAATTTGGAGGAGGTCAGTCAATGCTCTGCGTACAGGACCAGATGAAATTGTATTATTAGGACTCCTTGTTTTTAGTCCAATACAATGGACCTGTGCTAACTTGTCTTGTCTGAAATCTGATGGGGTCGTTTTAAAATGCAAATGCCTCCTAAAAGTTAAGCTGAAGTAACGGGAGGAAATATTAAAATGTTTTTAGGCCTATAGACATTTATCTGCGATAAAGATGTATATCGTGTGATACTCTTGTGATAATGTATTGTACGGTTGTAAAATATATTATTTTGGAAGCAGTGCTGACTAAAGCCACAAATATTCTTTTTGGGGATTATTTTCATTAATTATACAAGTTGTACTGGCAATGTCCACTGTCTATATTATTCTGTTATTCATTGATCACGTCATTCTAAAAAATCAAAAACAAAACTCTGTTCATACAATGTACAGTGTATTTACAACAGCAGTCAATGGCCATTCATTTTAAACATATGACTGTCCAATTGATAAAACAGTTTGAAGGTTGAAAGGTAAATTAAAAGCCGAGTCAGCTGCCAAGCGGTAAGGCGACTCTGAGATTTTGGCAAAAAATCTCAGGTTTTTGGCCAGTGTGAAAATAGACAAAACTGAAATTTTATTTATTGCACAATGCTTTTAGTTACATGATCTCACTGCCCAACAATGTCAAAATCTTTTAATTACAGTCACATAATTGCTACTTTGTGAGATATAACTTGTTTACTTTCCCCTGGCTAATGCGTATTTATTTTTAAGTCTTTCTTAAACTTTTGTCTTGCTTTCGTTCTTTGTTTGTTGTAGAAAGTGCATCACATTAAGCATGTAAATCCCTCTAACTTTGTTTCCTCCGCAGCTGCTGGCGTTCCTCCAGGGCTTGTTTACCTTCTACCATGAAGGATATGAGCTGGCTCACGAGTTTGAGCCTTACAAACAGCAGCTCCAGTTCAACCTACAAAACGTAAGTCCTGGCACCTCCGGGCTGCAGACAAAGGCAACCAGCCATGTAATCGCATTCGGCAGCTTATCATACTCCATGTAACAAGACTTTTCACAAATGGATACCTGCATGCATAAACAAGATTGTTTGCAGTCCAAGGATCAATATTTTCAGAGTGCTCGAGTGTCAGACGCCACTGCAGGCATTTAATAGTGCTAAATAAAAACATACAAATCCTGAAAAAAAAAACAATCTAGTATTGAACTGCTCTTGCTGCCCTCCTAGCTGTACCTCCATCAGCTTTGCTTTCTGCTTTCAGCCTAGACACCTAGTTGCTCTGACCCCACATTTCAGCAGCTCTTCCAGGGATAGTTCCACTCAGTCTCTCTACATGCCATCTGACGTATAAGCTCAGACACTGCTATTTTTTGGGGTGTACAAAAACCCTGTAGTTCAGCATACGGTGGGACTCCCAAGCAATGAAAATACAGCTTCATAATAACGGTTCTGTTCCCTTTGATTTAGAGGGTTCTATCTGCATGCAGGGTTGTTTTCTGAGATGGAGTTTTATAAAGACCAGTTGTTTGGCAGAATGGAATGGAAAAACATATGTGCACTCAACAAAACCTATAATATGGAATCAATTACTCCAGATCGGATGCATTGGAGAATAGGTCTGAACATCCTACTGGTACTCGCAAGATAAACAATAATTTAAGGTGACGAAGGCTTAACACCAAAACATTGCTTATCCATTGTGTTTTTATATATGACTTATAAAAACTTGAAGGTATCCACAACAAAAACATCAGATGGAACCTCCTAATATTAAAGCTGGTGTAACTTTTCTTGTCATAAGCAACACGTAGTTTCTCCATCCATCCATTATCTTCCCCTCAATCCATTTCTGGGTTGGGGGGTGGCAGTCAGAGCTGCACCTAGTACACAGAGCACCAGCCCCTAAATGTAGTTTCTCTCGAGTTAAAATTATAATAATACAATTCTTATTAATTTTTAAAGTAGGCAAAAAAGTACGTACTGTATCGTCTCATCTCAAATCTTCCATAACAAAAGTATTTCAAAAAGTTGTCTACTGTTAACTTACCAAATTTGTCCTATTTAAATATATGTTCCAGTCCAGCTTTAGACCATCAGAGCACAGACTGCTATTGTTAAGGTAACACAGGACATCTGGCTGAACATTGACAAAGTCTTATCTAAAAAATAGGATGTACTTTGTTGAGATTGGAAACTGTGTATCAGATAATATGGCCCTGACCTGTGGAGGGCCACAGGGGTCGATCCTGAGACCTCTTCGGTTCAATCTCTACATGCTGCATTTAGGTCAGTTAATACGCAGAAACAGCATGTCCCCAGAAAGAAAGAGAGTGCATAGTCTGTCACCTCTATTCTCTCTTCTAATAATGGACTTAGACTTAAATTTTAACAGCCACATCAGATCTGTGATATCAGCAGCTTTTTACCATCTAAAACATTGCCAGTTTCCAAAATAGTGTCTTAAACCGTTTTGGAGATTCATATGCATGCATTTATCTCCAGGAACTGCCTGCTCACTGGGCTCTCCAAATTGAGTCCTGGCGACAATCAGGAAGTACGATTACTCTACTTCCCAAGTTTCTGTACTGGCTTCCTGTGGCTCGGAGAAATATGGTCCAATTGAATTTGAGACTGAAATAAAGATTAATAATAGACTTAAAAGCAGCTCTGCTTGCGCACAAGTCTCCCCATGGCCTCGCACCAAAGTACATCTGTGAAATTTGAGTGCCATATGAACCAACTCGGACTCTGAGGAGCACAGGGACTGGCCTCCTGCTGTTGCTCTGAGTCAGGACTTGGGGGAGGCAGCATTTCAGAATTATGCAGCTAAAATCTGGAACAGTCTTAGTTGTGCATCCAACTAAAGTATCTTCACACGTTGCAATTCAAATGTTTCTGTTCTTGTTCTGTTAAGCACCTGTTCATGTTTTGTGGTTTAAAAGTTTTTGTGTGATGTCTTTCTTACCTGGACCTTGTGTCTGTAATAAAGTTCAATAATAATAATAATAATATATACTGTATACCCCAACTTTAGGGAGCAAGCAATATTACACATAAATTAACATTCACATTATGTTTTCATCATTTTAGTCCATGCTTAAGAGTTTCTGGATATTTCCTTACAGACACGAAACAACTTTGTGAGCACGAAGCAGGAAGTGGAGAAGTTGATGAAGAGGATAAGGTCAGCTGATCAGGACTACAAGCCCTTAGGCCAGTGGACGATGGAGGGCTTCCTGTACGTCCAGGAGAAGCGTGAGTCGCCTGATCACTGTCAAACATGCATACACACGCACAGACACACACACACACACACACATTCACATAACCCCACATAAACATAACTGCAGCACTCCCATCCTTTTCACACGAGGCTTCTAACTCATCCTGTTTACCCATTCGCTTTGATGTTCCCCAAACAAGAAGGGAGAAAACCACAATTTGTAGATTTTTATCGGTACTGATAAACAGCTTTGATTTATCATGTGCAAATTGCTAAATTGATTTTTAGAAGCCTCGCCAAAAGTTTGTGAATCGAAGTGGAATAAATAGTGGCTTCTTGTTTGATTTCCCCTATAGGCCCTCTGGGATGCACTTGGACGCGTCACTACTGCACATATGATAAAGGCAACAATACATTTGCCATGATCAACACTGAATGCAAGTCCACTGGAAAGCAGGTAGCGTATTGATAATAATAGTAAAACTACTTTGGTTATTTATAGCAATTTTCAAAGGAAGGAGATATTCATATTCATTCATAAATTCTAAGCAAAGCTCTAAGAAAAATAATAATATAGCAGTGAAACTTCTAGGAGTTGTCGAGGTGAGATGCCTGCTGTAATACAAAGGTACTTCATGCAGTTGCTTCTAGTGTGGGTGTGAAGAATAAAGACCATTCACGCGGCTTTTAAGCGTCTAACTACAAGGAGAAGTCTACACGACAAGCTGAAAATTGAGAGCAGAGAACTTGTTAACTTTACACAGTGCAAATATGTTCTTCAAAGAAATCCCAAAATAACAAGAAAGCCAGTCCGACCTTAGAAATAACCTTTGCGTGAATATATAGTAGACAGCCTTTATTCCCCTGTCAACACTTTCTTTTACAACAAAATAAAAACAAAGTAAAGTCTTAGTTCTTGTTCTGACCAGCCAACTGTCACAGTTCAGTAATTGCCTGTGTTCACTAAAAAGATCGCTCAGTAAACTTGGCTTAGGCTTCTGCTTTGTTTAGACCAGGGGTGCCCAAACTATTTTACTCAGGGCCAAAATGAGTATGTAGAAGCGGGCTGGGGGCCAAACCTTTTTATGAATATCTTGAGAAGTTAGGCTTCTATGATTGGCCAGAATAGTTTTTTGTGTTGTACTTTTACACCAAAGTATCCATAGTTTTCAAAGTGGAAAGTTTTATTTTGAAGCTCATGTTTTGCATCTATATAAATGTACTGATTTATATTTTGGATTTGACAGAGCATTGCTTTTTATTTTAAAGAATAATATTTTCTAGTAGATTGTTTGGAATACAATGATTTTTGTATTGAAGTAAATGATAGTTAGACTGATAGGGCTTTTAAAATTAACTTTTGCTAATTGTGTTTGGGCTATTCTTTATTTTATAAATAAAAAATTAAAAAAAAGGTATAACATGCCAGGGTAGCTTATAACGTCTGACAATATTTACAGAATTTAACAATGGTTTAGAAATGGTTCGGCGGATCGTAAACACCATAAGCACAAAAGAGAAATTATATATTTTTTATTTCACTTTTTTTCAGAATGGTGTAGTCCCAAACCAGCCAGAAGTGTTCAAGCTCAAGTCCTGTATTCGACGGAAAACTGACTCCATCGACAAACGCTTCTGCTTTGATGTGGAGGTGGTGGAGAGGTCTGTGAAAGTGATTTTTATTTGAACCTTTTTTCAAGTGAAGTAAAGTGTCGGAAACTATTGTCTGAACAACTTTGTGTCCCGAACTGACATTTTGTCCTTTGATGAACTTTTACCCATCTTGTAAATTTGTTCCTAATTGGTCGCAGACATCATTGTTTTAGATCCATCCACGCTAATATCAGGAACTTATGGCACAACCATGTAACTCCGCCCCTACTGTCCGCCCCCACTGTCTCGCTATGACATCAAACAAAAGACATTAGTTTTGACAATCTCTGAAGTGAAATTAAAGTATTTACTATTGCATGGCTATATTTCCAACAGGTAATAAAAAATAAAAAAATAGAAGAACAATCTCCAACCCTCCCCCTAGTGGTAGTAAGGATAATAGGTTGTTAGCAATTTTTACCCATCATACTTGCTTCACCATTTTTTGTACTTAAGATATTGTTTCATTTTCATTCTAAAACATTTAATGACAAAGTAAAAAAGTATCACCAAATGTTTGAATGGCCAGAAATAATGCATACTATTTCGTATTTTAAGTTATTGACCCATATTTACTGAGATCACATCCACAAACAAACGATGTCACGCATTGACAATTGCGTGACAAGTGACATAATAATTCAACCAAAGAAAATAGATTATGTATAACAATATCAGAGTAAGTCATTTTGAGTGATCTGGTTCCTTAACTAAAAGTCCGTCCTGTTCCGTGTCTATGTCTGCATGCCCTCACCTCCCCCCAGCCGCTCCCTGTGGAACATAACATTTACCCCAGTTTTGAACCCTTTTCCATCTTTTGTCTGTGTCCATGTGGCTGTTGTAGAAATGACACCTGTCGTGGAACTCTTTTCAGACCCCTTCAGTTTTTCTGTAAAGTCCGGTATGTGACCAGTGCTGCCTGTGCATGTGCTGCATGTTTGCACCCAATCAACTCAAATTCACGTGATTCAAATTCAAGTGTAGTGAAATGACGACTTCTGCATTGTAATGATTTATTGGAGCAAAGATGTAACCGACTCATCCAAAAGCCCTGTGTAGCGTCAGCATTATAACCAAGGCAATTACTTGTATTGCGCACTTCACACACAAGGAAACTCAAAGTGATTAACAAAACATAGATAATCACAGAACATTTAAAACATCAAATAAACTTTATTGATCTCACAATGGAGAAATGTGCATGTCAAATTTTACATAGATAAAATCACTTAAAAATCAATAAAAAGGTTAAAATATAGTGTCTTTTGTGCCAGATTTATTATCTATAATAAAATTAAAAGTGAGTTTTTCAGTTCTAGTGCAGGTTAAAAGAGTACAATTCTTCACTCCACTCTTTTGGATTAAAAAATTGTCAGAGTAGAAGCCTTTCTCCCATTTTTACAAAGGCTGTACTAGATTTGAGCTGCTGTGTAGAGTGCATAGAGATATATATTCTTTGAGATCAAATAAGCAGGTCCATAAATCCATCTCAATATATAATCAAATCAAATGCTTAAAAGTCAATAGGACGTAAAATCTACTTCATATGCGCATGGATTTGTGTCACTGTCTGAATGAGCTAATCATTGCTGATCCCTGCGTGGGTTTTAATTTTTCAGCTCAATGGATCATAGATAATTGATAGCTATCGCACTTGACTATAAGATCAATTAGACCATCATGGGGCATTAGGTGCATGGCCAAATCTGTGGCGACGCTGCTCTCCCTCCGCTGTGGGTCCCGGTGACCATGAGCGGTAACTGTGCTTTATTTGCAGGACAACTCATTTATCATAAGTGCCGCTGCCCCAAGGTGCTTGTAGCAACCACAAGGACAACCAGGGCCAAGTCGAGGCAGCTTCCAGCCCGGCCATTTATCCTCATTAGAATAAACATGCTCCTCCTGCAGCTAGGACGCAATCAGGCCAGGCATTTGAATTCATCTCCATTCTCATGTATTTTAGCCAAAACTACATATTACTGTAGATTAAAGCATTAGTGTAGCATTAATATCAATACATGGACATCTGGTTTAATCTGGTGTTATTATTCCAATCAAACACTAATGTTAGGAATTCATTATAATGCATGGTCTAAATTTAGAAATATAAGAAAATAACAAAAACACACACAAAATGAATGACTTTGTTTTAAGTAATGACTTAACTAACTTTTCAGGGTCACTTTATTGGCTGCTATCACAATAGATCTGTCACTTTGTAATTTGTAAAGCATGACTTGACATGTTTCTCACAAGCTAACAATTCAGTTTGTTTTGTATTTTTTGGTGGCGCGTTTAAGTAAATCATTGTCACATGATTTATGATGTGCTGAGGACATCTTTCTTGACTGAAATATCCTGAAAACAATAACACTTTTAGTAACTGCAGCTCCAGAAGTTGTGCTATAAACGCCTATTTGCCATTTTTCTTTGGTTTTTAAACTGCTACTTGATTAATACCCCTATGGTCTAATTTGTATCTCATTACGTACTTTCATTTCTTTGAAGAAAGGTTTGGTATAGAATAATCATTCATTGCAGTTCAGCCTGTAGTAACTATCTGCTCTCAGTGGGGCGTAGCCTGCTCCTGCTTCATCAAACAGTGTGGTGTCACATTACTGCTACAGTACATGCTCCTGCAGCGACCTGCTTTACACCATGTAGCACAAACTGAAGTGGATGTAGAGCAGCTATAGGAGCTTGCATGTTGGGTGTGAGGCAACCAATCACTGCTGCTTAACAGAGATGTGGATTTTAGAAAGTGCACAAAGTGGACTGAGGACATAGTTTGAAATTCAGCATTTGCACATGGCTGTTTTAGCGGCACTAGTCCTTTTATAGTGGCTTGAGCCAGTGTAAACAAACGTAGTTGGTCCAAAGGCCCCTGAGGCAGTGAGATCAGACTGAGAGCAGCTTTTCTCTGAATCTCTGCAGGCACGGCATCATGACACTGCAGGCTCTGTCCGAGTCCAACAGAAGACTGTGGCTGGAGGCCATGGATGGCAAGGAGCCGGTGAGAGACCTCACATCTCCTCCTCTCTGACTTGGCTCTTTCAGTAATGTGAGCTTTGTCTGGAATTAAGTGATAGGTGTGTCAACAGCACCCCCTTGTGGTAAATCAAAGGACAGACCCTCCAAACTGCCCCCTGCATTGTCAAGCATAGCCTGCACATATAGGCTGTCACGGCACATAATAGCTAATATGAATAGAAATGATTACTAGATAAGTAATTAGTTTAATTTTTTTTTTTTGGAGCATTTACTCAATTTGTTTGTGGAGTTGTATATATATAACCCTTAAGCTTTACATTTTTATTTATATTGTTACATTTTTGAGAAATATTCATTTTTAAAAAAGTGAATTATTTTAATTATGCATTTCCTTCTACTAATTATCTTTCCTTACCTCCAAATTGATCTCATTTTATTCACTTTCAGATTTACAACCTTCCAGCTATTTTGAGCAAAAAAGAAGAGAGTAAGTATTTAATTTTTAACAGTCTACATTGTGGCATTTACATGGCTTGCCAACATGGTTACATGTAAGTCAGTCTAACAGGCATAGTGCAGCACATGTGCTTCATATTCAATAAATCCGCCTGTAACCTACAGATATTTCATTTCATTAGCACAATTACTTGACATCCACCCACACATCTGACATAGTGTAGCCTTCAGCTCTGGGCTTTTATCTTATTAGTTAAACTACAAGCACCAGGGAGCACTTATTATTTATGCGCAGAAGTGGTTAACCTATTCTATTATTGACATGTCAACCTTGTTCTCTCTTTGTGCTGAAGCATTTCTAAATGAGGCCGGCTTTAACTTTGTGAGAAAATGCATTGACCTGGTAGAGTCAAGAGGTAAGGAATTTAAGATTGACTCTTCTTTGATCTATCATTTGACTTGATTGCTGCCAAGATGTCATTTTGATTAGCATTGTACTTGACTCACCTTGTATAAGTAGTAAATGAGAACATTCTTGTGTTATGTAATGCAGGCCTCAATGCCATGGGGCTGTACAGGATAGGAGGGGTCAACTCCAAGGTGCAGAAGCTGATGTCCACAGTGTTTTGTAAGTATATCAACAATTACTACGTTCAATTAGTACCAAACTTATTTGGAACATCTTAAATGATTAACTAAAGGCTACGGAACTAACAAATAGTATAGTGCTATATGAACAGTAATATAGATATATGAAACAATAAAATGTTGTGGATAAAACTTCAATAATTCTTTTTGTTCCTTTAAAAACATTTCTGAAATGACTTTTTAAGATAAGATAAGTCAAGAGTTCCTTTATTTGTCCCACAGTGGAGAAATGTCGATGTTGCAGCGCACATACAGGAAAGTAGTAAGAGCACACAGAATATACAAAATAAGTAGTAGCTATGTTCCTTAACTAGCTTAACTAGCTGTAGATGCTGTAAATGCTTCAATACCAGTCAAAACATTAATAATAAATAAATATATATATATATATATATATATTTATATACTGTATGTAGTAGTGTGGAGTTATATGTAAACCCTAACTTCAATCGTACTTCAGATATCAAAGTTATTTTGAATAGATTTTTCCCAGTAAGTAAATATTACTCATTTTTGTTAGTTTATTTAAAGCTTGCCAATGTCACTCAGGGTTTTCTTTGAATTGAACTGTTTCTGTTCAAGTAAGCCTCACTTTTGACATTTTGATGTGTAGAATCTTTAATGAGGCAGGTGTGACAATGACAGGGTGGCCTGGTGGCTGAGTGGGTAGCACCATTACCTCTCAACTACAGGGTTCTCAGTATGAATCCCGGTCGGAGCATAAGTAGAAATTTAAACTTTATTGCAATCACTTGAGTTTACTTGGTAATATCAAGTAAGGATGTACTCGAGGATTTCAAGTGAAGTTAATACGCAATTTATTTCCATGGTTTTTTCAAGTAAACTTTACTTGTCAGGGTTTACAGTGTGTACATATAGGACAGGATAATAAGTAGATAAGTAAAGTGACATTGTTTAGTGGACATTCTGAAGTTGTAGTATTGCACATTGCACATGATTTAAGTATTTACTTATTTACAGATGAATAAGATTTACAGGATCAGCAGTTCTCATTGTACAGTCTGACAGCTGCAGGAAGGAAAGACCTACGGAACCTCTCCTTCACACAGCGAGGGTGAATTAGTCTGTCACTGAAACTGCTCTCAAGAGCAGAGAGAGTGTCCTGCAGGGGGTGATAGTCGTGATCCAGAATAGATGTTAGTTTGCTCAGGACCCTCCTGTCCCCCACCTGCTGCACTGTGTCCAGGGAACAGCCCAGGACTGAGCTGGACTTCCTGATGACCTTGTCCAGCTTCTTCCTGTCCCTCTCTGTGATGCTGCTGCTCCAGCAGACCACACCGTACAAGAGGCTGATGCCACCACAGAGTCATAAAAGGTCTTTAGGAGAGGCCCCTGCACTCCAAAAGATATTGATATTCTAATGATTTTTCAGATTTTAAATTCTAAATTAGTTTTGTAATTTTATTTCCTCATGTATGGTTAAGCGTCACATAAAATAATAACAGACAAATAAATCCACATAATATAACTACAGAGTTTTAGTTTTGATTTTGAGTTTTTCAAATTATGTATGTATTTCATTTGGAATTGTATATTGTCCTGGACGTGTCAGTGTGTGTGATGTTATGTTATGAAAGTGTGACAATTATAAATAGCACTCAATAAATAACTCCAAAAGTACATACAGTACGAGTACATTTTGATATTTGGCACTGTAGAACAAAAGGAGCATTGCCAGGCTGGATTTGGTTCAACAAGTTGTCTGTGGGACTTTAATGAATCACTCTATAGTTTCACAACATAAATAGTACCGAACTCAAACTTAATTGAGTCAATATATTTAACACTTCCTGAATAAAGCAGTGTATTACATTATTGTTGTACTGTTTTTGCAGTGTGAATATTCTGTTTGAATGGCACTTGTCTAAAAGGCCAGTATCTGTTTGTGAGGCTGCCAGGTTTAGCAGACTGAATAGATACAATCAGCTGCAGGCAGCTTTATTATTTGTTTATGATCTGTTGATTAAATATGTACACTTTGATGTCTGCACAATACAAAGCATGCTTTTGTTTGAGCTCTTCCCTGTGGTTTGGTCATGAAGCCGCTGGGCTGCCTCTCTCTACTTGACTTTATTAGATCACCACAGATAATCCAGTTTTCTAACACATAACACAATTTTGTAGGAAACGTCACGGTTGACTTATTTGTAGCCCTCCCCAATATGAAAGCAGTTTGAAAGCCGTTCCACACATATACGATTTTTTTCTCTTTTGTCACGTTGCTATGCGTTTAATCTGAATCCTCATCTTCCCTTTAGCATCCAAAGCTGCGGTGGATATGGACCTGGATCCGGAGACGTGGGATAACAAAACCATCACCAGCGGTCTGAAGAATTACCTCAGGTCAGCCTGCCCTACCAGGAATAGTCATTACCTCCTGCATGCCTCCTCTTGGTGTTAGCGGCGTATTGAGAGGATGCTGACTCATGGAGGAGGGCTGCTGTGTTAAAAGTCATATTACTGGAAAAATAAATGGCAAACGTTCTTTTCGCTTCACCAGGTGTCTCTCTGAGCCGTTAATGACCTTCAAACTGCACAAAGATTTCATCATTGCTGCCAGTAAGTGTCAGAAAGTACAGAATCTTGACAAGGTACAATATTTCTGTGCACCGATGTGAATGATGTGCGGTGGAACAGATGTATTTCCAGAAATTGCCTAAAGGGAATGGTTAAAGACTGGCTGGATAAAATCTCAGTTATTATTGTGTTGGAATTGTTGTCACGTTAATGTCTTGATTTATTGCTTCTTTGGAGGTCTAAGAAACTGTAACATAAAATGCAACATTTATGGCAAAAGAAAAACAATATTAGCAATGGTCTCATCAAAGTTCACTTCATAGCAGTAGAAAATAATGAAACAAAGTGAGTAAAGAACAGCGGGCATTCCAATATGTGGTGGTGAAAACGCAGGCGAATTTAAAATGCTCGAGCAAGAAAACAATTATAATAAAGTCACCTTTATTAAACCAGGAAAGTTTCACTGAGATTTGAGAATCTCTTTTTCAGGGGAGTCTTGGTCCAAGAGACACAGGAGCGTTTTAGTGGTAGGTGGAAACCGGAGCACCCAGAGGAAATCTATGCAGTCTGGGGTACATGCGAAATCCACTCGCAAAGATGGAGATTTCATTTTAATTTCTAAAGTATGGAGTTGTGCTATTCCTAATATTCACCTATCTTGTGTTGTGTGCTTCTCATTCCTACTGTTCTGTAAATTGTGATGCAACACTGACATTTCCCCTATGTGGGCTGAATAAGGCAATTCTTAATCTCAATCTTAATGGAAAAATACTTACATCAATGCCTGACCGCCAATGCTCCTCCATTTTGACATACCGAAACTCATGTATTAAAACAAACCTGTTATTACTGTAAAATAATTGTGGCTGATCAGGCCACACACTGAGTATAGAATTAAATCAATTCATGTTCAACATGCAACAAAACTAGCTTGACTACCAAAGCTGCTATTATTAAACACTTCTATGACCACAACTGTCATCCACCTGTAACAAAATGTTTTTGTGTAATTAGTTCATATTTCTACCGCACCCTGATAATCCTTCTAGAATTTCCACTTATCAATTAAAGTAAACGCGCTCTCCTTGAAGTTGCATGCCAGCATTTGTTGTTCTGTGATTAATTCTTTGTCGGTTCGTCTTCCCTCAGAGTCCGATGACCAGAATCAGCGAGTGTGTGCGATCCATGCCCTGGTGCATAAGCTGCCGGGGAGAAACCGGGAAATGCTGGAGCTGCTAATAAAACATCTTGTCACGTACGTGTTGGTGTAATGAATGGCTAACCCTGTGGGCCTATGAGCAGAGATAAAAATGGTTTAGTCTGATTAAAGTGTCCTCACAGTCTGGGGACAGCTTAATGCACTTGTAGCTGTCAGGGCGTGTGGTAAGGAATTACATTTGGACATATCAGCCGTGAACAGGCCCTAATGCTCCACTGCCTTTACAGAGTTTCCACCCAGAGCCAGTTCAACCTGATGACCATGTCCAACCTGGGAGTGGTCTTCGGTCCCACGCTGATGAGGTCACAGGAGGAGACGGTGGCGGCCATGATGAATATTAAGTTCCAGAACATTGTGGTCGAGATCCTCATAGAAAACTACTGCAAGGTAGGACACTAAGCCAGAGATAATAATAACAGGGTTTGACAGGATTTTCTTAGTATCTGATTTGCATTTAATTTTGTATTTAGTGTTTAGAAAGAAAGTTTACACACCCAGATCATTTCTTATCTTCTTTCTCTCGATAATAGTTGCAATATTATGCCAAATAAAGATGTTTTCTATTTTTAAATTATACTGACGACAGAAAATACAATTCCTACCTCCCAAGAAGTCCCCATCCCACAATATATTGCCCCAATATAACTTTTATGGTAGTTGTTAGTTCTTTATCCTCTCTGATGGTAATGCTGTCCATTCTTACTAAAATACCTCCAGCTCCTGTAAACTCCTGGTCAGCCTTACATGAACTGTACTTTTAAATTGTTTTTGTTTTTTAGATAGAATTACATTTGAATATGGATGACATGTTTTTTCGACAATATAGCTCCATACAACCAGTAACTATGACTGAAAAAAAAGAAAGATTTTTGTTATCATTCTGAATCTCCAAAATATGGCCAACAATCTGTGTGTGTGCGTGTGTGTGTGTGTGTGTGTAAACTTAAAGCTATATTTTCAGTCTTATATGAGTGTTAGACATACTGCTCAAATCCTGCCACAAATATTACTATATAACCCAACTGTGTAACAATCAGACAAAGTAGCTTTTTTGTTGCCACCTGAATTTACTTCACACACTTTTTTTTATGAAAGGGAGTAAGCTTCCATGTTCTCAAACCTCCTCCTCCTCCACAATATCATGACTGGCTCCACGGGTCACACGCTGCCAAAGAGTTACTGTGTTGATTTCACTCCTCATATCTGTTGACTAACACGGAAGCTACACACCAAAATATATTGTCTCAGCAAAAACACAAACCAAAACAAGCAAAACAAATGTATGCGGGGGTTTAAGAGAGATTTCAGCTATGAGCAACAAATACCTCGCAGATGCTTCATCGAAAGTCATGTCTTAATACTATTCTTTCATTCCTGTAACTAATCATTCTGTAATCCAAAAAAATGCAAAGTACAAGCTGTTCTTTGCATTGAGAACGTCAAGTAATTCGCTATCTGTTTTTTGATTAATTGCTTATCTCGCAGATATTTGATCAGGCTCCGGACCCTAACGTGCCTCCCCCTCTGAGCTCTCGCCGGACCAGGGCCATGTGTCTGGCCACCAGCACCCGGAAGCCCCGCAGTGTCTACGCCCCAACGCTGTGCCTGGCAGACGCCCAAAGTGAGGACCACAGAGAGAATGACGCATGAGGCTCTATCTACTGATTTGTGACTCGAGAGATTGTCTGGCCAAAAGAAGCATAACAGTGACACATAATCCAGGCATAAAAGAGTTTTGAGATGAACCTGAATAGTCTTACGTTTTCCCTTTTCTCTAATCACAATGAAACTTCACTATTCAATTCAATTTCATTTTATATAGCCCTAAATCACAACAGTAGTAGTAGGCTTGGAGGACTTTACACAATTGTGGATTCGCCAGCAACAGATCAGCGAATCAAAAAGTTAAAACACAGGAAGCCATTGGTCCAGAGGCAGAGGATCAATGTCCAGAAATGTTAATGAAAAAAGAAAAACACAGTATTCATATGAAGTGAAATTTTCTGTAACACATGTGTCCTTGGAAATGTATTGAATTAACTTAATACTTTATCTATCAAATCAGAGAAATAAAGAAAATAGCCTTGGAAAAATCAGTTTATATTGGGGGGGAAAAATGTGCAATGTATTATTTTATATTGGCCACTGTTCACACAACAAACATATAATACAGCTATAAAAATGTGTTAATGGCATCTAGCTTTGAAAGATGATTTATTTTGGTTTCCCTTTGAGGTGAATCATCTATTTTATTGTGGGCGTCCTAAATGCACTACATTGATTCTATTGATTGCTTTCTGAAAAAACAAATTGTGTGTGACGTTATGTTGATATTATGATGTGTATATTAGCAACTATCAAGGTGTGATCTTGCCACAAATGATTGCCAGTGTTTGTCATTAAAGAGGGGATTTTTCTCTTCTATTGACCTGCTAACGTTTAAACTAAAGCAATTATTTTTCCAATGTGAATCGCTTATTTAATCAAAAGCGGATCTATTGATTTCACCATGACAACCAGCAAAATTAGGCTTTATGGCCCAAAGTCTTCAATTGTTAAACAAAACAACAACCAAACCAAAGAGAGTGGTGGAAGGGGAATTTCCGGATTGCTCAAACGTGAACAAAACAGGATTAGACATGCGTGAATGAATGAAAATATGATATACCCTGATTTTATTACCTCATTGTTGCGTTGTTTAGGGCTGGGAATCTCTGAATCCCTCTCAGAACAATATACTACAATGTGGTGTTACTGGGATTATTGATATAATGCTCATACAATCGTCAACAATATGTACACATACACTCTAAACAAAGGGGTTTTTCTTCCATTATTGAGGTTCATTGAACAACATTTTTTATGTGATCAGTAGTGCTTGGATTGAAAGTAATTTTGGTCAATTTAAAGATTTTTAAATTTAATTTTTACATTTAACTATTTCCATTTGGAGTACAATGTTGTTTTTCTGAGCTTTCAAATTAGGTATAACATGTCTTAGTAGCTCGTACTAAGTTGGAAGAATTAATTGGAAGATAATTCATTGAGATCCTGATCATCCTGCTTATCTTTGCTGCACCATAGAAAGTCTGCTTGTGTTTTAAAAGACTGTGTGGTTCGGCAACATCACAGCCAAAGGTTTTCAGCTCTGATTAAAGGACCGTGAGCTGCTAGATCTTTAAATTGAGCTCTGGAAATGATCAACAATCCTTCTGACCACCCTTGAGAAGCCATGTTCCAGCTTCTTCCCTCTGGGGAGAGATATCCATCCTTGAGATGCCGGGCAATTCTTGCCATGAATTATTTCTTTCTACGAGCCGTTAACAGCTAATGGCAAATGAACGGACTTGTAATGTGATTGGGCATTTTCTCCTATTCAATAAAATGGGACTCACCAACAGTAAGAGGTTAAGCAATAAGGTAAAGGTGCACTTTTATTTATATTCCCGAATGGCAATCCATCCTCTGCATTTGGCGCATCCTGATGCCGCTTAGGCTTCCGTCACGAGCAATGGTCGCCGTAGTACTGCGCAATCTCCAGATGTTGATGCTTGGCTTGGTCAGAGCTGGACCTAGTCTGCATGTTTTTAGTGGTAGGAGAAACCGGAGCACCCGAAGGAAACCTACACAGGCACGGGGAGCACATGCAAACTCAACTCAGAAAGACCCTGATCCGACTGGTATTTGAAACCCTGGCCCTTCTTGCTGAGAAGTGGGAGTGCCGTCCTGAATAGAGTAACATATCCATACTTGGAATTAGAATATTGTATTGTTATTGAATACTTGTTTGTGACTGCATGGGGAGGTGTATGCTCCTTCCATCAGATTTTAATGAGAGCCTTTTGTGCCTGTCTCCTGGTCCCTGCATAGGCGACACCTTGAGCAGCAGCTGCAGCAGCACGCCCATGGGCAGCCTGGATTCACTATCGTCACACTCCTCGGAACAGAACAGCTCCTCCAAAACCACCTGTGCCACAAAGAGCCAGGACACGTCTCTGCTGGACCTGCTTCAACTACCCTCCCTAATGCCCAACGGTCCCAACGGTTCCAACGATCCTGGTGGCTCGGAGGCGGTCAGCAGCACCGACTCCAGCTCACGGGAGGACACGGCACGGACCGACGCCGAGTCCGGGGACGCGCTTGGCCTGTCCTCAGTCAGCACCTCCTCACAACTGTTATCTGCCCCCAAAAAGGCCCCACATAGCCACGGCAACCTGAACATGGAGCTACGAAAGCACTTTGCAGATGAAAGTGAGTATCCATGTCAAGGTTTGCTATTTACAGTCGAGGATGTAACCTAACAACAAATGATATGCAATAAAGTCCATTCCCCTGCTTCCACACTCTCAAAGTAGTTTAGTTCTAGCACTAGTTTTCAAAAGCATGTATTTTTGGGTTTCTGACACATCTGTACAGCTTTTTCCAAAACAGAAAAGTGAAAAAGAGTGAACAGAGCCCAAAGCATTGGATAATGAGTCACAAGGCTGACAAGTATGCAGAAGGTGATGATACGAAGACAGCATGGTGTAGACTGATTTGTTCACATTTACTTTTACAAGACTCAAACAAAATGTATTTATGACAAAGTTACTGCATTTTGCAATTTTTTTCAGTTGACCATATCAAATAAAGGTAAAACCAGAAGTTTATAATAATGTGTAAAAATACAACATCAATCAGACAAAAGCTGATCCTGTTTTAGGTCAGTTACCAAAATATGTTCAGAATTATTTGTATTAATTTCTTTTTGAGTGGTTTTAATTGCTGGAATTCTGGCCCATTACTCATGACAGAATTGTTGTAACTAAGCCTGGCTTGTAGGTTGCCTTTATTGTACACACTTTTTCTATGGAAGTGACATCAGGGCTTTGCGATGGGGTCAGCACTACAGTAGATCATATACGGAATCGGGACGGAAGCGGAAGTAAATATAACAAACTACCTATTCATGCCTAAACTTAACCAGCCATTCCCATAAAATAACCCCAACCCACCCTTAACCTAACCTTAACCATCTTACTCAGACACCTTAAACTTAACCAGTCACCATTTAAGGACTTTTTTAGTCAAAAAATATTTTGAAAACAGGAGTGTTACTTCCGGTTTCGTCCCGATTCCGTATATGATCTAGTGCCGATCTTTGCGATGGCGACTCCAAAACATTGACTTTGTTGTTTTTGTTGTTCTTGGCTGTATGTTTGGGGTCACAGTCTATGGTGACAACTCATTTCCACCCAAGGTTTAACTTTAACTGCTGATGTTACTTCAATATTTCCACATACTGTGCAGCAATTTCTCCTGTATCAAACTGAAAATTCCATCTGAACTTTTTATAGTTTTGATTTTGATTTATTGTTTCTGCTTGAATAACCAGGTAATAGACGCTGTTCTGCATCAGTCCCAAGTCTGTCAACACTGGAGTTCAGGGAGAGCCCCAAACTCCCTCATAAAGACGTGATTCGCCGCAGGATTGACTTGTCTGTCAGCAATGGTTACCAAAGACCAGCCTCAATGTAAATACCAAACTACACAATGCAAATGCGCACAAATGTTCATGGCATGGGTCATAGTAATGCACTATTGAGTCAGTAAATAAAACACCATGCAAATCAGGAGATGGTTTTTATCTTCTGATTTGCAAGCACAATGGGCCTCATTCACCAATATTTTCTTAAAAATCTTCCTAAATTTCTTCTCAAGTCGTTCTTAAGTAGATTTCTAAGAAGACCCTACGTGGGATTCATCAACGCGCTCTTATACCGCTGAATTGTTCGCGCGTGCCAGGTGATTAGTTAGCATAGGTAACCGCCCATTAATGCCCATAAAAGGGACTGCAGGGCCGTGTGCAGACGCCAGAGGAAACGGCAACAGGCCTAAAGCAAAGAGTTACACGAAGCAAAAGATTCGCCCTTCTTTCGTCTTTTGTCAGACTGAGATTAAAGTCATAGAATGTTGACTTTAAAGTCGAAATATTATGAGAATAAAGTCGAACTTGCAAAACGAATTAATTAGTTTTGCAATTAATCTAAAATTGTTATGAGATTAATTTAAATATATTATGTACTACTTTAAATATTAATCTCAAAATATTATGAGATTAATCTCAAAATATTTCGGACCCTGGGAGGAGATCCAGCGCGGACCAGCGCCGATACCAATGCAGACCCGAGGAGAGACATAGACTGAAGAGACCATAGACTGGAGAGACCAGCGCAGATCCGTAATAGATCCATGGGAGAGACCGGTGCGGAGACTCAGCGCGGACCCCGAAAACTCCTGCAGCAGCACTATATACAGTATGCCATTGTTTTGTGGCCCGTGGATGGGGAAATTTACCCTAGGATGGAGTCACTAATACACGGAATGATTTCCAATGTTGGCACATTGAATGAATTAAAAAATAGGCTAAATTACCACAGAAAATGAAATTAATAAATACATACATCAATAGGACGTATCACTGTAATGTCGTATTTCATTGAACTTCACAACACCAGCGTGCCAACATGTTGGCACTGAATGTGTTTAAGAGTACTACTTACCCAAAAGAAATTCTGGATACGAGAAAAATAAATGAATGCCGCAATCTTCGTAAAATCTCCGTAAGTAGGATTTACGCACAAATTTGTTCCTAAGAACGGTTCGTGAATGAGGCCCATTGTCCACAACCTCAAGAAAACCATTTAGAAAAGTAAATCAGGTATACAGAGTTAAATACTAGGGTTGCCAGTGTCAGACGTTAAGATTTCAATGTATTATTTAACAGTTTTAGTAACCTTGTAACAGTAGTCACGTACTGGATGGACTGGATCTACAGTTCCGTCCATTTCTCTCTCTCAGCTCAGAGGTTTCTCACCTTTTACCACTTGGTTTTAGAGTTTTTCCTTGTCTGTTGGACTCTTGTCTGGGTCTAACTAAAAGGACAGTGATGATGATCCTGGACACTCTACATTCAACAACATCTGTAGACATTGGTCATCTGTCCCTTATGGATCAATGGCTCTACATGTATGTTTTTATCATTGCATTTTATGTGATCTGTTTGATTTGCTGATCTGTGTGGGCAAATTCAATGGTTTTGTTAAGTCCTCTGATATACTGTAGCTGCTGTTGTGATTTAGGGCTATTCAAGAATAGATTGAATTGAATTGAATGTCTTAGTTGAATATATAAGAATTCACTTCCGAGGAGCCTTAGTCAAGTCACCAGTCCCTGTGGACATGGTCTCCCTCTGTCTGCTTATGGGCAGCGTAAAGAGCAGTTAGGTTTTGGAGAAGTATGTGCACCCAGATTGATGTCTTTTCCTCTGCAGTGGGAGCTGGTTTTAATTACACTCTGCCTTCTGCTGGGTTGAAGTGACCCAAAAGCAGCCTGCACAAGCTCTCATGGGACAAATAGATTGTT
This sequence comes from Knipowitschia caucasica, assembly GCA_964034765.1. Classification (NCBI taxonomy): domain Eukaryota; kingdom Metazoa; phylum Chordata; class Actinopteri; order Gobiiformes; family Gobiidae; genus Knipowitschia; species Knipowitschia caucasica. The sequence goes on along the minus strand of OZ035832.1, from coordinate 18,898,470 downwards.
TGACTTGTCATGTCTCAGAAGCAAACTCGCAGTTTCTCAAGTGGTTCTGTGTATAACTCCACGCGCTCTGCCTCAGGTTGTTGTGCCCAGGGTCAAGTGGCGCCTTGTTACACTTTTACTCTGAGCTTTGGCCCAGTCACTGCGGCTGCTGCTGCAGGAAGTCTCCCACTCTGTTGTCATGTTTGACTTTCTTGAAACAAAAGAGAGTGTGTCAGAGCCATTCACAAGTTCCAATCTTTAAAACATCTCAAATAATTTGGATTCCAGTCCAGCGAGCAGAAAGCCTTTAATCGTGACTGGCTCTACCACTTTTATCAAGGCCATAAAACCTATTAAACCAAGTTGTGTATTACAATGGAGCTAAGTAAACTGAAGGATGAAAAGTAGTAATTGTATTTTTTTTTTCTCATTTAAACCTAATATTCTTTCTGTATGTTTACTTTTATGTGGCAACTGTAACTCGCACAATGTGTACGTTACAGTTGTAAATTGATTGAAAAAAATTGGTGATTCAATTTGATTTTTATTTGTATTTATTTTTTCAGTGTTGCTGCTCGTGCATTACTTTTTGAATGTTCCACTTCCTCTCAACCTGGCCCAGCTGGACGGTAATGTCGTAAAATAAATTATGTAAGATAAATGAACATTTCTAAGATATTGAGATTTGATGTTGTTGCTTCAGAGAGGCCACCGCAGTGTATTCATGTGAGGCTGAGCACAGCCACGAGCTGAGCTTCCCTCAAGGCGCACACTTCTCAAACGGTGAGTCAAATCAAACTGATCAAAGCATTTTCACTATAGGACTGTCCTGCACTTTGCTCAAATGATTACATTGTATTCACATGTTACTATTACTATTTGTATCATTTTTATTTTTCTCTTAAGTTGAGAAAGTTTTCTAGTTGCATTTTTTCTTAATCTTGGCAAACAATCTGCACAGCAGGTCACTGTAACCTTGTGATAGAAGGTGCTGGTGCCTGTTGCAGATTAACCCAGACAGAAAAGCCAGCCGTGTCCAAGACAAAGAATCATTTTATATTTTATACTATACCTGCTGTAATTCAACAAAGGCATTCATAAAAATATTATTTTATTCAGACTCCATTTCAAGGCTTTTGCTTTCAGTCATTAGGACCATTAAGAAGTAATAATGTTTAATGATGCTGTTTATGATCAGAAGTCTTGTTCTTATTGTCATATTTTTATATGTTGTTTCCTTTCTATAGTCTATCCTTCTGTTGAACCTGGCTGGCTCCAAGCGACATACGAGGGAAAAACAGGTTTAATCCCAGAGAATTATGTCGTCTTCCTCTGACACTGTGGTAAACATTAAATATCATATTTCATGGTATCCATGGAAAAGACCAGCGATGTGTTCTTGCTTTGTTGTCATGTTGTTCTGATGTAAAAACAGCTGTTTTATGTTGTAAATAATAATGTGTCGTATCTGTTCTGTTGAAACCATTCACAAATATCACATGCTTCTTGACATGTTTTATTTTTTTTATATGAAATATGAATGTTATATATTTAAGACACATATTAATAGAAAGTTGGTGGTAATTCTGTATGCACATTAATCAAACTGTGTTTGTCTTAAATACCCTAAATATATGTTCACTGCTGTGTTGCACACAATACTGTATGGCGTAAAGGTACAGTATCTTTCTGTATTGATACTTTTTTATTGAAGACTATGGTGGATAAAGTTTCTCTCCATAAGGACTTTGCTTGTACTGTGTCAGTGGTGTGGCCACTGGCACACTGCTGTACAAGAAACTAACATGAGCAATATTATGTTCATCACAACTTTTAGGATTTCAACAACTGTAATTTATTTTGTAAAAGTTACATTTATAAAGTGACTTCTAAATAAGACAGAAGCAGACATGTGGGTAAGCTCACGATGTGGCTTATGCCAAGATCACAGTGTTCTTTTCCATTTACATACATTGGAGTGAGGCGTCCTTGAATAGACATCCGAGAACACTCCCTGACTGACCGAAACTGTGCGAGTTCATTCTCCAAATATTGACGATAATAACTCAAAATGTTATTGTGTTTGTGTATTTTCATCTACTGTACTGTGCCATGAGCTCAAAATAAAACATTTAAAACTTGACTGCGCCCATAAACCCCATGTGTTAAAAGTACTAATTACCCCGGACTAGAACGTACTCTAATAAAAGTGAGCTGTTGTTAAGGCAAGGGTGTGTGTTTATTCAATAAATATTCCATAATTACACAACAAGTTAACTCCTTTGTGAAAATTGTCACGGCCCCTTTTCCTCTGAATCAAATATCGGTTGTTGTCTTATTAGCAGGTGCTACCAAGTGCAATGGCAAGTTTGAACAAGTTAGAAGAGCGTCTCTTGTCAAATTACGTTTTTAATATATTTGTAGCTTACACAGGATTTGGGCAACATAAACTCTTGAGGCAAAACGGCAGAAATAAGTCTCCAGTATATTTGGGTGGGGGGGGGGGATTTAGCTCCAGTCCGTGGCCATAGTGCTGGGGACATTCACTTGGTGTGGAACAGCAGTGGCCTCACCATACCAGCCAGCACCTTGGGCAGCTGTGAGGATATGACCTCTGACATCATCTCGGGGAACTCCACCCTCATGGCGTCGGCCTGGATAAACGTACTCAGACAGTACAAGTTGACCTTCTTCACTATCTGCGTACACAAAACACACTCCAGTTACAGACCAAATGTAGGAGTCGCCCAAGTCTATGAAATGATAAATAGTCTGGGAGCTTACATCGTGCATGGCATCCATTAGTTTGGTCAAGTGGTAAAATCTTTGCGAACTCGCCACGACGCCTTTCTCCTTCATGTGGATGGCTTTGCTCAGCTCTCGTATGTAGTTCTGCCTCATCTCTTCGAACACTGCCTGGCTCTTGAGTCCTTCTAGAGGCACTGAAGACATCATTGACAGTAGTGTTATAATCATACAGCACAAGACACTGTTTGCTTTTGTTGGTTTTATGATATAAAAAATTCATTGCACCCTTGCTTTTTGCTCACACGAACATGCAATCGTTTTTGTATCCAATTATGTGGATTAGTGTTGTTGGTTTTGGAAACATTGTCATTCTCTGGTTTCATTACTAATTGCATGTACACTACATGGTTTCACATTCTCAGAGTGAAATGAGCTCTGGCCTCAGGGCAATACTAATTATGAGGATTTCGCATCATACTGTTTGATCTAAACTACTACTGTACGTAATGATTGATCTTGTTCTTGTCAAATTGACTGCAGTATGTTACACAATCGTCAAGAACTGTCGTTTTATTTTATCATTCCAAGGGAGACATTGATTTTCAAGCTCATTTTGCTCATTGGCAAATCTTGTTTTAAGGCAGTCCGAATGTGCTCAAATTAAGATACATTTGCCAAATTTGATAATCTTTTGACTTATTTGTTATCATTTTTTGCAGTGAACACACACTTTATAGACTTGTGCTGGATAGAGTTACCAGCTTGATCCGCATTTACTTTGTTTATTAAGTAGATATAAATAGCTGGTGGGAGTGATATAAATATCAGGTTGATATCAGGCACATTGTGAGAGCAGATTACAAGTGCTACATAAATCCTTCAAGGTTCTGGTAAAAATTCAGGAAATCATTCCCTATAGCTCTGCAGTGGCTCTGCATCAAAGCACCTCTTCTACTCTATGAACTGTGGAAAGTTCAGACGTGAAACATTGTGTTCTCATTAATGGTATTTTTTACCTGTGTTGAGGAGGATAATGGCTTTCATGCAGAGAAACTCTTCTCGAGTGACCTGAAGATTAGCAAACTCCTGAGGAATGAACTGGATTGCCAGACAGAGGTCATAGATGGGTGATTTCCTCATCTGCTCTCTGAAAAACAAATACGGGATACTTTTCTAAAGCCTGAAACTGCAATAGTGTTCAGAGATGTGTGTCAGCTCGCAAACATTTTATAAATACATTTAAATCAACAATAAAATGTACTTTGTGCATTACTCTCTACAAAGATTCTCACATGATTTGGGAATAACCTGGAAGTCACTTTTTCAACGCTGGGAAATAATTGTCAACAGTCTATTGTTAAATTCCCAGTTCTCAGCTCGTCACACTCATAAAATAACTTCAACCTGGAGAGACTACAAGAGACGAGATGCGTTTAAGAGTTGTTTATTTTATGATTGAGTTTGTTTATTGGTTTGGAGCTTAGGCCCCGGCTGTGGCCGTGCTCTGAAGAGATCTGCGCCTGGGTGCAGATCATGATCCCCAAAAAGAGAGCTTGGCTAGCGATGCGTTTGCCATGACTTGGTTGCTGCGTTTATGGAAGGCGCATGGTGTGAGTGACTGTTTCCGTGCGCGAGCTCGGCTCTAGCGCTAGGCGTTGGCACGCGCACGAGCTCGGCTCAAGTGCGCGGCGTAATGTCCGTGCGCGAGCTTGGCTCTAGCGCTAGGCGTTGGCACGCGCACGAGCTCGGCTCAAGTGCGCGGCGTAATGTCCGGGCGCGAGCTCAGCTCTAGCGCTAGGCGTTGGCACGCGCACAAGCTCGGCTCAAGTGCGCGGCGTAATGTCCGTGCGCGAGCTCGGCTCTAGCGCTAGGCGTTGGCACGCGCTCGGCTCAAGTGCGCGGCGTAATGTCCTTGCGCGAGCTCGGCTCTAGCGCTAGGCGTTGGCACGCGCACGAGCTCGGCTCAAGTGCGCGGCGTAATGTCCGTGCGCGAGCTTGGCTCTAGCGCTAGGCGTTGGCACGCGCACGAGCTCGGCTCAAGTGCGCGGCGTAATGTCCGGGCGCGAGCTCAGCTCTAGCGCTAGGCGTTGGCACGCGCTCGGCTCAAGTGCGCGGCGTAATGTCCGTGCGCGAGCTCGGCTCTAGCGCTAGGCGTTGGCACGCGCTCGGCTCAAGTGCGCGGCGTAATGTCCGTGCGCGAGCTCGGCTCTAGCGCTAGGCGTTGGCACGCGCACGAGCTCGGCTCAAGTGCGCGGCGTAATGTCCGGGCGCGAGCTCAGCTCTAGCGCTAGGCGTTGGCACGCGCACAAGCTCGGCTCAAGTGCGCGGCGTAATGTCCGTGCGCGAGCTCGGCTCTAGCGCTAGGCGTTGGCACGCGCTCGGCTCAAGTGCGCGGCGTAATGTCCGTGCGCGAGCTCGGCTCTAGCGCTAGGCGTTGGCACGCGCATGAGCTCGGCTCAAGTGCGCGGCGTAATGTCCGGGCGCGAGCTCAGCTCTAGCGCTAGGCGTTGGCACGCGCACGAGCTCGGCTCAAGTGCGCGGCGTAATGTCCGTGCGCGAGCTCGGCTCTAGCGCTAGGCGTTGGCACGCGCACGAGCTCGGCTCGAGTGCGCGGCATGCTGGAAATGAGGAGTTGCCACCACCAGGAGATGCATACGTACTTATATGAGAGGAGGCGCTGGGCTGCCAGAACGGATGAATGTGGTAGAGAACCGGGGACCGAGCTCCTGGAGAGATGATTGAGGGAGTCCCAGGGCAGCAGCCCAAGTGCCTGCTCTTATCCGGAAGGAGTGGCGGGTGTAGAGAAAGGAAGAGAGGTTATATGCAGGGAGCAGAGGTTTTGAATTTGTTCAGACCAGGGGGTCGTCGAGGGATTGTTTAAGGAGTAATTATAGTCTATGAATGTTGATAAAATGTCCATAGATGTTGTAGAATGTTAAAGTATCCTGGATCATCACCACGGGCCTTCTAGTTGGACACTAACTGTCCAGACCCTCCTGCATGGCAAGGAAAACTCACAAAACCCCGTGGGGAAAAAAGTGAGAAACCTTCGGAAGACCCTACATAGAGAGAGGGAATCCACTCCACGGACAGACAGGCTAGTCGTCCAGGACCTAAACTACAGAACAAGGACCATTGCCAATACTCCTTTAAGGATCTTCTTATGAGGGTGGAGCAGTGTGACTCGAAGTGGATTTTAGAGAATGTATTTAATGCCGATGTAGATGAGGCAGTGACGGCAGTACCCGCGATGCTGATGTCCAGAGACTGAAAGTGTGCAGTGAGAGGGAAAGGAGAATGCTGAATGAAGGATGAACTGCTGGTGTTTAGAGCGCTGATATTCGAACATGATTCCACTTGGGGAGACTAGAAGGTGAAAATGAGATTCATGAAGTACACTTACCCAGGAAGATTGATGTTCGATAGGAGATCTCTGGACCCCCAAAAACCAACGCACGAGGGCCCGGTCAGAATGAGGGCCAGGGTGCGTCAGGTAAGGCGAAGCGTGAGACAGGCCCGGCGGCAGGAGCCGCACCAGGAGACCAGGAGAGAATATGCCTGGGGAACATGAGAAGGAGCACCGCCTACAGCCACTCAGAGTGCACGCAAACCGTGGCGGGCAGTGCTGCACACCAAAAGCCAATGAGTGCGGCCTGGGGAAGATAGCCGGCCAGGTTTGAAGGCCACGCCGAACAGTACTCATGCAGTCTTAGCAGGCCAGCGTTGCAGCAGGCCACCGTCGCGGCGTTGTAGCAGAGCTTTGGTGCGGCGTTGCGGCATCGCGTTCCTGCGAAGCTGAAAAGAGAAACCTCGAACCACTATCACTCGAGTGAAAAGGACCAACGGGCAGTGTCAGACCACGTCTTCAGTCAGACCACTGACCTGATCCTTCGATGCCGGCTCTTCCCGTCATTGTGAAGCAGAACTCTCCTAGCGTTGGATTGTTCACCCACCAATAGGGAACGCGAGTCCATGGTCGACACTGGTTCCACGATGAATGGATGAGAGCACACGAATGCGTCGAAGCATGAGGTCGAGAATGCGGCAGGAGGCGGACACCTACGTGGAAGCGTGTGCGCCGACCGACGTACGGCGATGAAGCGTGCGGCCACCGACGTGTGCTGCGATGAAGCGTGCTGCGTCAAAGCGTGCGGCGTCGTTGAAGCGTGCTGCGTCAAAGCGTGCGGCGTCGTTGAAGCGTGCTGCGTCAAAGCGTGCGGCGTCGTTGAAGCGTGCTGCCTCAAAGCGTGCTGCCTCAAAGCGTACGCCGTCGTTGAAGCGTGTGCCGTCGTTGAAGCGTGCTGCATCAAGGCGTGCAGCGTCGTTGAGGCGTCCAAGCGAGCGGCGTCCAAGGGAGCGACGTCCAAGGGAGCGGCGTCCAAGCGAGCGGCGTCCAAGCGAGCGGCGTCCAAGCGAGCGGCGTCCAAGCGAGCGGCGTCCAAGCGAGCGGCGTCGTTGATGCATGCGGCGTCGTCAAGGCGTGCTGCGGCAAGGCATGCGCCGGCGTCAAGGCGTGCGCCGGCGTCAAGGCGTGTGGCGTCAAGGCGTGCGGCGTCGTTGATGCGTGCACCATCGTTGATGCGTGCTGCGTCAAAGCGTGCTGCGTCAAAGCGTGCTGCGTCAAAGCGTGCGCCATCGTTGAAGCGTGCTGCGTCAAAGCGTGCTGCGGCGTAGCGTGCGGCGTTGTTGAGGCGTCAAGGCGTGCCACGTCAAGGCGTGCGCCGCCCAAGCGAGCGCCTTCGTTGATGCGTGCGCCGTCGTCGATGCGTGCGCCGTCGTCGATGCGTGCGCCGGAGTCGATGCGTGCGCCGGAGTCGATGCGTGCGCCGGAGTCGATGCGTGCGCCGGAGTCGATGCGTGCGCCGGAGTCGATGCGTGCGCCGGAGTCGATGCGTGCGCCGGAGTCGATGCGTGCGCCGGAGTCGAAGCGTGGAGGAGGAGTCGAAGCGTGGAGGAGGAGTCGAAGCGTGGAGGAGGAGTCGAAGCGTGGTCGAAGCGTGCGGCCACCGAAGTGGCGTCGTCGAAACGTGCGGCCACCGAAGTGTCGTCGGCGAAGCGTGTGGGCGTTGAAGTGTGCGGCCACCGACGTGTGCTGCGATGAAGCGTGCTGCGTCAAAGCGTACGCCGTCGTTGAAGCGTGCGCCGTCGTTAAAGCGTGCCGCATCAAGGCGTGCAGCGTCGTTGAGGCGTCAAGGCGTGCGGCGTCAAGGCGTGCGGCGTCAAGGCGTGCGGCGTCAAGGCGTGCGGCGTCCAAGCGAGCGGCGTCCAAGCGAGCGGCGTCCAAGCGAGCGGCGTCCAAGCGAGCGGCGTCCAAGCGAGCGGCGTCCAAGCGAGCGGCGTCGTTGATGCATGCGGCGTCGTCAAGGCGTGCTGCGGCAAGGCGTGCGCCGGCGTCAAGGCGTGCGCCGGCGTCAAGGCGTGTGGCGTCAAGCCGTGCGGCGTCGTTGATGCGTGCACCATCGTTGATGCGTGCTGCGTCAAAGCGTGCTGCGTCAAAGCGTGCGCCATCGTTGAAGCGTGCTGAGTCAAAGCGTGCTGAGTCAAAGCGTGCGGCGTTGTTGAGGCGTCAAGGCGTGCCGCGTCAAGGCGTGCGCCGCACAAGCGAGCGCCTTCGTTGATGTGTGCGCCGTCGTCGATGCGTGCGCCGTCGTCGATGCGTGCGCCGTCGTCGATGCGTGCGCCTTCGTTGATGCGTGCGCCGTCGTCGATGCGTGCGCCGTCGTCGATGCGTGCGCCGTTGTCGATGCGTGCGCCGGAGTCGAAGCGTGCGCCGGAGTCGAAGCGTGGAGGAGGAGTCGAAGCGTGGAGGAGGAGTCGAAGCGTGGAGGAGGAGTCGAAGCGTGGCGTCGTCGAAGCGTCGTCGAAGCGTGGCGTCGTCGAAGCGTCGTCGAAGCGTGGCGTCGTCGAAGCGTCGTCGAAGCGTGCGGCCACCGAAGTGGCGTCGTCGAAACGTGCGGCCACCGAAGTGGCGTCGGCGAAGCGTGTGGCCGTTGAAGTGTGCGGCCACCGACGTGTGCTGCGATGAAGCGTTGAAGTGAGGCCGTTGAAGCATGCCTGAAGGCCAACGCACTGGTTAAAACGAACAGTACAGAGGGGCTCGGCCGCGCTCCGACCAATCAGAGCAGCTCATCAGACACGGACAGCCGGGAGGCAATGCAGTGGGCAAAACTTACAGTCCACGGTCAAATAGACAGCGCAAAGGCCAATGCAGACGACAAATGTTATAGTCCATGGTTACAACTGACAGCCTGAAGGTCAATGCAGTGGGTAAAATGTTCAGACCATAGTCAAACGGACAGCCTGGAGGTCACTGCATTGTGTAGAATGTTCATCCCATGAGTAAAACGGACAGCCTGAAGGCCAATACAGTGGTTAAGATGTGCGGTCCATGGTGAAAACGGACGGTCTAAATGCCAATGCAGATGGTAAAACGAACAGCCTGCAGAGCAATGCAGCGGGTAAAAACACAGCCTGCGAGCCAATTCGGCGGGATTAACTGACACGCCGCAGTTCAGTACAGTTCATGGTAGTGCGGAAAACAACAAAACCGACACTGTACCGTGAGTGGAGGCAGGGAGAAGGGTGGACAGAGGCAGCAGACAACGGCAGGCAGACAGAAGTCCCGTTCCCGGTATGGAAGCGGCAGGGTGCGCGGAGTAACGCCTGGCCGCGAGCAGCAGCGGCCACGGAGAGATGAGCGGCAGCGAGTCCGCAGGAGAGGACCCGCGGTGGAGACACAGCGACCATGGCGCGCAGCCCCCAACATGTGATGTGGAAGAGGAGCCGCGACCATGCAGGACGAACAATGTGCGAGGCGTGAGTAACAAAGTGATGAAGAGCAACCCATTGCAGCTTGAAGTCCGTTTGGTGAGCTGTGCTCTGCTTTGCTCTTAAACGCTGGCTTGATTGACACGGCTGCGGGGAGTTGATTAAGACAGGCTGAGTAAGGCGTGGTCAAGCCTGGTGTGATAACGTAGGTAGTCTACCATACTGAACCTCCGCTTAAGCTCCATTTGTCTCGGCTTGCACAACACAATGCACTGGAGGCTTTTTGATTATAATCATTAGGAACATGAATTAACATCTACAGTTTAAACATGGCAGATTATACCAAACTGCTAGTTTTCATCGGTTGAAGTTGTTACACCAAAAGAGCAAGAGCGAGACGTAAATAAATTAAGACACATTAGAATTAAACTGGAAAAACATGCTTCTGTGCAGCTGGGAAAAATATTATTATCTCATTGATAAAATACCCCTCCCTCACTGTCTCACCACCAATGGGCCATGTCATTCATTGAGATTGTTGGTTTAGAAATGTCTCTTGTACATACAGTACATAATGTGAAAGATCGATCAACCTCTAAAATATCATTAGCAATTCGTCAATTATTAGTGTTCATTTTTTATTCTTATATGATTACTATTATTATTTTATTATTGTGTTGTGGGTAATAAAAAACAGATAAATAGCAATTAAGAAAATAACAATCACTTACTGACTGAGAATAAGGTCAGGAGCAAAGTACAAGTATTCACTGGTGACGTTCTGAAAGGTGCGCCAGCCCAGAGAGAACACCATCAGGTTCATCCATGAATACTGGATCAGGGTCATCTGGTCGTTGATATGCAGATTACGGAATCCTGGGAAGAAAAAAAAAAATATTAAACCAATAACAAATTAGCAGCCATGAGCTTGTAAAAGAAGAGCCTTTGAAATGTAATGTGTTTAGAGCTATGATTTGTTACTGTCATTAAAACTGCCAACTTTTATGGTGGTAATTCAGTGGCTCTAAACTGCCACGCCGAGATCCAAATAAGGACTGGATTTAGTACACAAATAATGTAAAAAGTGACTTCATATTTTTGCTAATTATTGTTTCATAAGCATTGAATGATACTTATTCAATACTTATTCAATGCTTATTCAGACACGCAAACTCCAGCGGACTCTGGAATCAAGGAAATGTTGGAAAAAATAATAATTATCTTAATCTTGAAAAAAAAAAAATCTTTGAGGTAACTTCAAAAATTTTCAGAAATTATACAAGAGATAGACAAATACGAAGGGAAATGTTTGTTAGAAGCCATGTCACTGCTTAAAAAGTAATAATTCAGAAGCTCATATAAGAATTCCTCTACTCTGGTGCGTAAAGGGTTAAGTAAATAATATCAAGAAGTTTTAGATTTTTGCTGAACAAGTCTTTATCTACTTTTCTCTAGATTTAAATTTTTGTCTTACAATAATTAAATTTAAAGTAAAACTTGTATTGCGGACACATGTCTTATCATTATTATAAAAAAATCAAATGAATAGTGTATAAAAACAGATAAGTGCCATGGAAACATATCGGAAAAGCTTGCAATTTTATCTTTACCAAGTAGTTTTGTCAGAAGCCAGATCTATTTTAGTGCCATACAAATGCGCAAATTCCTTCAAGTGGACTGCCATTAACAGAACATGTTGAATATTGTAACTAGAGGAATACATTATTTGGACTAATCTGTTTTTGCACATGAACTCTTCAAATGCCACTTTATCAAGAATAATTTACTTCTTTACTTAATAATGTAGGAAAGGGTTAGGGTTAAAATCTAAAAAAAACAATTCCTCGACCCGCTAGTTGAGAAACACTGGCGTAATCTATGTAGAAAATGCTTTGTTCATGCAGACTCGCTACATCCTGTCCGCCCGTTACCATAGATATGACAAAAGTGACCTAGCACACGCTGTCACCTGGCAGAGACTTGGACCATTTGACGATCCACAGCAGCTGCTTCTCACACAGACGGTTCAGACTGTTGAGCAGGATGTGCGGGACATCGGGCTGGGAGTTGTCGAATCCAGAATACACCGTCTCCGGCTCGATGTTCTCCAGGATGTTGAGGATCTGATGGGACAGCTGGATGTTGCGGATACCAGGGAGACCCGCCATGGCGCCCAGGGCCTGGTTCTCCCCTCCGGGCAAGACCAACTGGGACTGAAACATGAGGGAGTGGGGCAGACTCAAACCCTTCAAGGCCCCAAAACGTTTCAGCTTTCGACCTACGACACAACACGAGACAAGGCCAAGTGAGAAATTATAAAAAAGATAAGACAATATGTACCTTTAATACATTACCAATCTTAAAAGTTTTGTAATCCAAACCAAGCACATTAACATCATAGTGGAGAAAAGCTAAACAATCCTTGTACAGTAGCTACAGTTACTGTCAAAATTCAAACTTTTATTCCTAGTTTATTGTGAATTTCCGACATGAAACAAAAACTATTTCGCATATTTTTTTGTCAGTACATATCAACTATGGTTTAATCATTTTCTCATAAAGTTGGCTGGAAGTGGTGACAATCTTCAAAACACTTTATGCACTATGTTGGAAAATACAAAGGACTTCCAGACATAAGAATAATATTGTCATTCTCTAAAATATAACTAGCTTTAGCTTAAAGAAGCTAATCTAAAATCTCCAGCTTTAATATAATGTGAAAAGAACTAAGCTTATTGTGATGATTGGTGAATATTAAGGAGAATGACTGCAGTAGACGTAGCCTGGCCTTAGCCATTCGTGCACTCCGCCCAATTATAATGTCCTTGCATGTAACGTCTGGATCTGGTCCCTGTGTTAGCGATTACAATCGGTTGAATTCCATCCGACCAATCAGCGAGCGCGGGAGGCGGGTGTTGTAGTTAGTTGTGGGTGACGTCTAGAGTTTGCATCGAACGGGCAGGTTGTAGTTTGGCAACGGAGCTCAATGGAGCACCTCCAGACCTTAGTACGAAATTTAATTTGTACTATGGTGTGGTACGACCAGGCTATACTAGACGGATTCAATGGATAAAAAATAACACAAAATTTACCTGGGAAAACATTTCCCTTATCAACATTCATTTCAAAAATTGCCTTTATCCCTTTGAGTTGTATTGGTGACTGCTTCCCAAATCATCAAAATGGAATTCTAGAGCATGAATGCAATCTATGAACAAAAGTTAACCCCAACAAAGTAAAGCTGGCTGTTTTTTTCCCCCACATTCTGCCAAAAAATACCTCCGAGCATCATCCCAGCCTGGTAGCACTTTCTCAGACGGCATGCTGGGCAATTTTTCCTCCTTATTTTATCCACAATACAGTCATTTCGCCCGGCACACAAATAGCTGTGATGACCTGGAGAGTAAAAAGAGGGGATTTCACATATGTAGCAGATGAGAACCATTTAATGAAGACAGGAAAAAGGCCTTATAGAGTACTTATTTCTTATTTGCTTTCAGGCGCGAGTGGTGCAAAGAGGAGGGTGAGATAGAAGCAAGGCTGTGAGGACAGAATGACTCTTCTATATCAGCCTCGTGAGATAACAAGCAAAACAAGTCAAAGATGGAGAACAGCGGGAACACTGGTCAATGCGATACTGATGCTATTGACCTTAAGCGACTGTCATAGAAGGTCACGCGACATCCCCACGTTAAAACGGCCGTTCAGAAGAAATAAACAGTAAAAAATACAGTAAATACATGTTGACGCAGCCATGCTCACCTTCCACGGCTCTCTTGAAGAACACTTTGCAGCTACCACAGGTTAACACGCCATAGTGACAGCCTGACGCCTCATCGCCACAAATCACACACTGTCTCTGAGGAGGCATGCTACAAAAAAAAAACAAAGTCCACCATTTATTTTTCTTGTGACCGATTCAGCAAAATGGGGGGGAAGCACTCAAGTATTCAATTTCCTGAGGATCAAGAAGAATGAGAATACATCAACTTCTGAAAACGTCTATTCTCCGTTGTTTTGCCAGCAGAAGTTGTGTAGGCCTACTTATTTTGGTATTATTATTATTTATGTATTAATTTAGACTTTGTTAAAGACACAAGTTGAAGTGCAGGTACATGATCCATAGCTATTACGATAAAGAAAGATAATATTATAAAAGGGCAGTGTAAAGAATAAACTGTAATATTCATATACAATTTCATCTAAATCTAATCACTTCAAAGCATTCTTAATGTGTATTTACAGCTGTATACTGCAGATTCCTTTGGGCACTGCAACTGACATTTTCTTCTTGTGAATGATTAGGTAATCATATCTATTACAATTGTCATGAGGTACAAAGGAATCAGAATGTGTACAAACCATTAAGTGAATTAATCAAAATTAGATGATTGATTGATGTTACACATGTGACCCAGAGAACACCTCCAGTCATTAAAGTTCAGTGAGTTCAAACAATATTTATTGATCTATTGATCCGAATTAACTCTTTAGGCACTTAAGGGTAGAATGGCCCACAAACGTTTCCCTATGTGTTTACCTCCGTCCTGTAGGTAAAGTGATCACCTGAGTTTGCCTGTTTGTTTGTCCATCTGTCTGTGAGCAACATCACTCAAAAAGTTAATATAGGGTTTGGGTGAAAGTGAGCAACTTATTCAATTTTAGAGGTTGTTTTTTATTTACTTACTGTTACTGATTGGAGCAGTCCTCTGTCTCCTATAAAGTTTCAGGACTCCACCATTTGTTTGTTTCAAGCGCCTAAAGAGTTACTGTTTGGGGTTTTTTCTATAGCCAAATAAATTCATAAACATTCATAGTTAACATCAAGTGTCTCTGAAATGTAAGTGCCTTCTAAATAATTTGTATTATTCCCAAAGAATAAAACGTGTACTTACCCAGGGAATGTGGAGAAGGGAGAGGGGTTCCTCTGGACCAGGCTCTGGCTCGACGTGCCCTCGAAGGACATGTGGGAGAAGGGCTCCTCGGGGACCCGCGGGGACGGTCCCCAATAGTGCGGCTCTGCAGAAGAGGGCTGCAGGGGCCACCGGGACAGCTCGCCTCTGAACATCGCCTGTTGCTGTGGAGGAGACGCGTGTGCGCTCATGTCAAAGGAGAGCAAAGGTTTACCGGACAGAGAGCTTCTGGACTCGGACCTGGCCTGTGCCAGCGCCTCCGGTGGGCTCAGCTCGAGCATAAAGTTTGGAGATCCAGCGGTGCCAGGTCGTGAAGCCGCGGCGCTGAAAGACGCTTCGCTCTCCGCCAAAGGCAGCCTCCTCTGCGGATCACAACAGGTGTCCAGGGCGCTCAGGTCCGCGGGGGCTTCGAAGCGGGGACAGGGGCTCCCCATGATCACTGACGGCTCCTTCTCATCCTTAATGTATTTACACGATGTGGGGAGAATGGCAGGCTGGTTTGCAACAACAGTTCTTTTGGTAAAGTCCTCCCACGGCAAAGTATCGCACTTGAGAAACTCGTTACTGCCGCGATCAAGAAAATGTTTCCCAGTCCCTGATTGTGCGTCAAGCAAATGAAACTCTTTAAACACGGACTCGCCACCGCCGCTGGCGCTTACACTGTGAGCCAAACTCCCCGTACTTCCAAAATCACGCACGGAAGATAAAAACTGTACATCATTAGTTAATTTGATGCTACTGTATCTGCTTTCCATCGAGTTACTTACTCTTGCTGTATCAGCTGAATCCACAATCTGAGCAGGCCCACTTATGTCGCTCATTCTGCCCTCAACTTTACTTTCCATTTGAGGCGCACGGTGGAGATTGCGCGCAGAGACTCGACACCACAGTCAAAGTCAGCAGAGATCTTCCTGTATAATCCGCCTCCCAACTCTGCTCGGATACAGATCTCTCAAAGGAAAATCATTTGTGATAAAGGCAAATAAACACAATACTCCATATGTTTGAGGATCAGCCTACACATGTTCTAAAACAGCCTTTAAAGTCCTCATAGTTGATCTACTGTCTTTGAAGCAGAGAAGGCAAAGGTTTGGAGATAGGCTCCCTCTCACTGACATACAGTCAAGTTTCTAACCAATCACCAGCTTCCACTGTGCATCACATAAAAACCAGGGCCACCCTGTGGTCATGAATGAGCTCAACATGAATTCACGGTCTGTAGTGGAAGCCTATGTACAGTACTAACACAGTTGTATGTCTTGTTTTGTCATGTTTATGATCACAAATATGTTTTTTGAAAGACCACAAATAAATGTGAAACAACAAGAAACTTGGGGCTTACACTTATAATTTGTTTCTAAATATTACATATTATTTTCATTAATGACATTAGACTATGTAATGCACTCAGAGACTGTATGAATACTTGTGGAAGTCCCACTTTATGTTTTTTTTTTTTCTTAAACAAAAACATAATTTGTATCACTTCACAGTTTTCTGTTACTTTGTTGTGGTCTTTCTAAAAAGAAAAAAAAAATCAAAATAAGTGTAGATGTTGGGGCTGTAAACATGACAACATTTATTATTGTTTCTAGTTGTATCATTTGTCTAAAGATCGTGATGTCATCAGTCGGCCTACAGACTCTCTTTCTCATTTCCATACTGTAAGTGCTCATGTGCTGTCGATGATGTGTGTACGTGTGAGTTTATGACGGAGTGGTAGAAGTGATGAACACACAGGCCTTGGCCCTATCTCCAGCGTGTTCTGTGTAATCTGTCAGGGTTCTCAGGCTGTGGCCAACATCATTACTGGTTTGCCTTATGACATAGCACTTGCAATTATCTGCTAATATATTAATCTGTTCTATTTTACAATGTTACTTTTCCATTTGCCCCAGTGCATCTGACTCTGTAAACGTCTTGAGCTGAAATGCAGCCATGTCCCTGTGCCAGCTGGAGAGGTGCTGTCTACAGGTCAGACTGATCTCCTATGTGTCTTTTCTCACTTGTAGCTCAAAGCAGATCATCCCGAAAAGAACATTAAGACTGAATAACACTAGTTACAATGTCATTACGGTTAAGAGCTTTATTACACATCGGACATGTGAACCAGATTTTATTCTCACAGACATATCTTCCTTTGAGTGTTTGTGTATTTATGTAAAGAGGAGTGAGCGGGCACCAGCTGCTGTATCTTATTAAAATCACTACAGAATATATGAACCCGCCTGTAGTTATAGCCACAAGAGCTAGCACCATATGGTTATTTGTGCAGACTGAAGCCAATATAATGTATGGGTATGAGTATTCCTGCTCCGTGGGATATGAGTATTTGGTGAGACAACTACTCTGTGTGACTTAATATATTTTGTAGACAAACCATTCCACAAGTTTATTTTCTGCAGAACTCATGACTAGGACCTGCCCCTCCTAAGTCTTGAATGAGTTGTTGCATGTTGTCCAAATCATGTTTAGAGTGCTCCAGCAACTCAAACTTCAAGCCTGAGATGTCCTGTTTGATTTCCTTTAACGCACCTGTCAACAACATTCAAGCAGCACTTAAGTGTTTTTCACTCCACAAATGTACTGAGCAGATTTATAGCTTACCTTCGTTCACATCTGCATTGCATTTGTCTATTTGCGCTTTTAAAATGTATCTTTTGATCAGACGATTCATTATCTTCTGCAACAAAGTATCAGGACTTTTTTTTTACAAAGAAGGCAGTGCTCATATGTCTAATAGTAACAACATGTATCAAGATAGCTGCAGTTACAATGTGTCTGTGCCTTTATTATGATTGCCATGTGAGATAAAAAAATACAATATGATTAAACATGCTTTACTTGGTGATGGCCAGAACAGAAAGACGATTCTAAAGGGGGAACATCTGGTCTCTTCAGCTAAGATAGAAAAATACATGAACCAACATGCTTGAATTCCACAGACATATGAGCATAAAGCAAAATATAATTGGCAATCACCTTTCCTTGTTCTGTTTCGAAGCTGGATGTTTCCTTACTGTTTCTTGGAGACACATCCCACATGATTTCCCTTAGCCTTGACCAGAGGAAAGCCAGGGACATGGGACTGGGAACAAGGTTGAAGGGCACAGGCAAAGTCCCCCCGTGCTCAAAATAGGAGAACCACAGTTTAGCGCGTGCAAACTTCCACTCTACATCAGCGTCATCCTGAAAATACACACACACTATTAGATTTGTGTTTGTGCAAAGCCATCTATAACTATCATTATCATTATTATATTTGGTCAGAATTTGAGAAGTGACTGTACCTGTATTTCCTGAAAGGAGCTATTGAACATGGCGATCAGCATGTTCAGCAGAACGATCACCATGATGATGTTGTACACACCGTACAGGACGTAGCCCGTGTTTTCTATGAATTTGTGGTCTATGTCTAAGACCACTGATTTCACTTCAGACAAGCCAAATATGGCCCAGAATAATGTCTTAAAACTCTCTTCAAGCCTACAAAAAATAAAAAGTCGAAAATATATGAAAAGCCTAATACCACATTGACCGGTACATCTCAATAAGTATTTGTGCATATCACACATTCCACTAGATGACTGAATAAGGCTGTTTTTCTTCTTTGGGAAATATGGTACAGTGCATAATTTTACTTTTAGGCTGCACAGAAGTAGTTACCTCACAACCACAAAGAAAACTCTTGTCAGCTAATTACCCAATTGCCAGTCTGAGAGAAGTGTATCTTAACATATTATTTTATTATATGACTTGGACCGTACGCGCGCTCTGATTGGCTGATTACCGGTCTGACATTTTCCCATGTCAGACCGTTACCATGACATTTGGTCCGAACAGCGCGTATCACATTTGATATCTTTCCTCGGACCGTTACCATGACAATCAGTCCGAAGCGCGTATTACAATTGATTTATTTCCTGAGTTTCCTCTGTAAAAAAAGAAATAATGGGCGACAACTGGTATCATTCTCCAGTGAATTCTATTATCCGGACGAGTTTGACGAGCCAGAGGAAGAAATTACAGAAAATAACGAAGAAAAAATAACTAACAGACAAGATCAGATTGACAACTTTGTTGCAGACCAGAAAGCTAAAAACACGATTAGGAAAACAAAGTCGGAGATTGATATTTGCATAAATTAAAAATACTAATTTAATAAAACAGTTATTAATCTCGCTTGCTCGGTCTGTACAGAGAAATATCAGACCTTGGCCTTTTTGCACAGACCTCGCCACGGCTCGGCCTGTACATTAAGGCCGCGGTCTGATTTCCCCATATAGACCTCGCGCTCGGTTAATAAGCCGTTAATATTATTTGTTTAATGAAATTGCATAATGTATTTTGTATGAAATAGTATTTCTTATAACTTATTTAGACACCATCATTATTGATCTGTATGTCACAAACTATCACTTATAGATGTAATAAATATTTAATATCAATACAACATTCACAAAACAAAGTATTTTCAACACCCTACAACTAATTTAAAAGTTCTGCTCAATTTTCTATTATACTATTGCACTTTTAGTTTGGGAGAGTGTGATGTTTGTATTAGAATGTGTATCACCTGGATCATCACCTCATTTGTTCTAAATATGGCCATCTTTATGTTTCTTCTGCTATATTTTGAAGTGGCTTTTTTAGACCACAATAATACCTATTGAGATGCACTCGTCTCTGATAATAGAATGTAATACTATACTCACGTCGTAAAGGCACTGTTGTGCTTAGCTCCAAGGTAATAGGAGTACAGATTGAACATTCCCACCATGAATGCCACAAAAACAGTTATGAAAATGACCATAAATTTGAATATATCTTTCACAGTCCTTCCCAAGGAGATTTGCAGAGGCCCGAAGCTCTCATTTGCAGGCAATATGTATGCAATTCTGGAGAAACTAAGTACAACTGCAATTGCATATAGTCCTTCAGAGATTAGCTGTGGGTCTGAAGGCATCCAGTGGATCCGAGCTGAAAATAAACAAATGTTTTGAGCAACCTCTCACACAGATAGTCCCTCCCACAGTTTTATGCATGCGTAATGGATAAAAGGAAACAGCCTTGACACAGTTAGATAAAGTTCAACTCACCAAGTTGGAAATACTGGATCTCAATAGGCAAGGTTACATTAGCCAAGTCGGTATAGAGCCTGTCCACGTAGCACTGAGCTTTGTAGGCATGCCAAAACGCCATGAATCTCGCCATGAAGGAAGTCATAAAAATGGTCAAAATACTGAAATCAAGAAGGTTCCAAGGTTCTGAAACATAATCGCGGATGTCCTGTGCCCAAATGTCTTTGCACTCTTCCCAGATTTTACCTAAAACAAAAAGTAGTCGATGTCAGGTGATCATTCACATTCACTCTACCATAAACCAACATCCTCGTCATACTTTTCTTAGACACTTTTTGTATTATATAATTATAATTCGACAGCAGTTGTCATATGGTCATAGGTAAAGCTGGTATACCTAATATTCAAACCACAAACAATAGAATTATGTTATAAAATGTTGTTTGGTTCTATCATAAATATTCACATGCATGTATTGGCCTCATCACATCTTTTGATCAACTTTTTCAGACAAACAAGTGAAAGAGAGAGGACCACCCTCACACAGCCAACCACTGACTTTGAGAAATGTTTAAATGTGAGCGGTGAGCTCGCTCTTTTTGCTCGCCCTCCCCGCACGGAGCTTTCCCCCACTACCCCCCTCCCCCTCAGCCTGCGCTCACATGCTACATGCTACGCTATGTATACGGAGCTAACGTCTCACAATATGGATCGCACGTGGATGGCGTGACCATAGAATGATAGAATCAGGAAGCGCAGAGGAACAAGACTTTCTTTTGGATGGCTGTTTCGCTGTGTAAGCAGAAACCGGTAACGAAGACACTGGAAGTTTCAGTTTAGCCTCCGCCGCTTCTTTACCTCAGCTGTCTGTGCTAACGAGAGACCTGTGGCTTTTCTCAAGAAAGTGGGGGCCAGTGGCCCGCTGTGATTGGTCACAATCTGGACCCGAAACACATTCTCTTCCTCGTTGCATCAAAACTCGATCTAAAATAAAATGAGACGCCAGCACAAATCTGCGCTACTTTTTCTTCAAGAGGACATATATCCCAATACACTGCATGGATATGGTTTGAAATTTCTTAAGGAATAAAAAAATAAAGTCAGGTAATGCAACTTTAAGCATGAAATATTGACTCAAAGGGCTATTTCTTATGCAAAAGTATTCGGAAAATAAATTTGCTTTAAAGTTTTCTAATAAGATGACGAAAGCTTCAAGTTGTGGTAGGATTTTAACAGACTCTTTCTGTTAGGACAAAAGCATGTACTATATATGTGAAACCAAAAAGTTACAGTAGGTACCCCAGATTTCAGGTTGTGTATTCTAAAGATTTTTGTAGATTATATATAGATTGAGTCCAGATTATACTACACCAAAATTCAGACAATAAGCATCTGGTGCATACTGGGGTTGTCTTGTACAGTTATTCCAATATAGTTTTGGAATAACTGTACAAGACAACTTGTCTTGAACCTAATTAAAGGGTGGAATATGTATGTACCATTATTTACAGTACATGGGGCGACAGTAGCTCAGTTGGTAGAGCATTGACCTTTGAGCCTGAAGGTTGTGGGTTCAAGCTCACCACAAAACTTTCTCCACCGAGTCCCACTGATGTCTGCTGTCGTTGTGTCCTTGGCAAGACACTTAACCTCTGGGAACACCATGTGCCACAGTGGGGCGGCTGCGGCTGTAAAGTGCCAAACTGCTGTTGTGTCCTTCACCCCCATATTGCCTAGAATGAGTCTGGTGTGTGTGAATGGTTGGTGGTGGTCGGAGGGGCCGATGGCACATACTGGTTGCCTCGCTTCTGTCAGTGTGCCCCAGGGCAGCTGTGGCAACAGTAGTAGTTTATCACCACCGTGTACGGAGTGAAAGAATAATGACATGTAAAGCGTCTTTGAGTGTCCAAAAGCGCTATATAAAACCGATCCATTATTATGTGTAGTAAAATACAGTAGTACATGTTTTATACAAATGCAATTAAGAGGACAAAAAAGATAGGGGCATCTGACCTAAGACCCAAGAAAGGATGAGAATCTCCATCCAAGTGAAAGGAGTGGTCTTCATGCGGAACAGCTGTGAGGGCGAATCGTGCAAGGTCATATTGGGTAACAGTGACGTGCCCTCAAACCGGTCGGCCGCGTTCAAGACCAACAAGCACAGAAAAATGATAAAAGAAGCAGCATGGGCCACAAACTTCAGAAAAGGCCCGCACATGAGTTTTCCCAACTGCGAAGGGAAATGAGAAACAAGATCAATCTGACTTGACACTTTGATGCAAATTTAGAGGTTAACAACAATAGATTCTACCTTGCTAGACGGTGCTAACAAATAGATCAAGGCCAGGAATGGTAGCCCCAAAGCCACTCCGAGGACAAGCAGCAACTTAATAGCAGTTGTTTGCTGGCGAAGACCAGACAAGTTTTCATACCAGATCAAATGAAGTTGCTGCTGGCAATTTGGGTGTGCCACAAACTGGTCCAATAGCATTATTTGTTTTATAAGAGAAGGAAGTGAACATTAAAAGCACAGTCACATATCAAGCCAGTCACGTTTAAGTGCATACCTTTTTGACTTCGTACTTAATAGCCAGTTTTAATCGGATGAGATTTTGTCGGCCTGATGTTGACTCAGTATCTCCATTCAAGATGGCGTCCACCTCCTCTGTGTTCCTGCACAAGTCAAGAAGTCCAACGACAAAGTCTTTACACTGCATGGACAAGTTCTTGTAGTCATTCTGAAAAAAAAAAAAAACAGACACATGTATTATCTCCAGGCTGTCCTGCATGATATATTTATTTTGCCATTCACCTTAAATTCTTTCTCAATGTTGGCGAGAACAGCTAGCTCATTACTAAGCTCTAGGGCAGCCATGACGGGATCCTCATTTGATAGTGACAGATAAGCAGGACTGGCCAGACCTCGATATGCATTAATGCGTGATATGGAATGGCTGAACGAGTCGTGCCTTTGCTGCTCGCTGCACACCATGCACTGGCAGAAATAATCATGTGGCCGTTGTATCTGAGCTCCTTTCATGAGAAGAACATGCACCATTTCATATTCGTGGCTCTGGGACGCCAGAATAATGGGAGTGATGTCATGGGAAAACCGCGTGCCATCTTCATCGTAAGCATAGAAGTCATCGTGTGGGTCTGCCTGGCATGGACTGTGGGTCAGCATACGGCCATCTGTAAATGCCTGGTGACACAATATTTCCTCCACAATACGGACATATCCTTTACTTATCGCTAACAACAATGCATCCCCTACTCTTGCCAGGTTTTCCTTTTTAAGTAGGAGCTTTGTTACCTCTACATGCTCATTTGCCACTGCCAGCTGCAAAGCATTCTGGCCCATGTAGTTCACACAGTTGAAGTTGAAGTTTGGTATTTCCAAAAGTATTCGCTTAACCTCAGGAATGTTTCCATATTCAGCCGCATTAAGAAATTGCTCCTCTGTCACAGAAAGATGGATTGAAGACTGGGCATGGAAGAGATATCCAGCAACTCGAACAACATGTCTCCGTTGCTTGGCCATGGCGGGCTGCATCCACCTTCCAGCGCAATTAATCCATCTAAAAGCAGATGATACACAAAATAGCAAATGACTGTCGATATGTCCAAAGTAATTGGTAAAGCTTTTGTAAAGAAGCAGTGTTCTCCAACAGCTGTTGTCAAGTACAAATTAGCTTTGCTTGAATTTGTTTGTCTTGCAAGTAAAAAGAAGAGACCCAAGCAGTCAGCATTGTTCATTAGTGGACAGCTGGTCTCTTCTGAATTAGAAGTGGAGCTGAATGTGTTACACCACCCACAGTCTCATCATCTGCTCCATGTCAAACTGGAGCTGTCCACTCTGCCACTCCCCAACACATACATGCAATACTGTATTCGCTCATCAATACATAGTGAAAGGGTGAATTCAATTACAAATGTGTCCTGTGAAACTTTAACAACATTATTTTGAGTGGTATGTCATTGTGCATGGAGAAAGTGCTCTTTCCTCCTTCAGTGGTTGGTCTCCGTAACAGGATTTTACGTGGGAATAATAGAAACAGTCCAGTCTGTATTGTTGTTCCATTTTTGAACGACAATAGTGTAAGCAAAGGCATTCTAAGTTCCAGACAACAGGAGGCTAATGTAAAGAGAAATATAATGTGATTTCAATTGGTTGCTATCACGCGACTTCTCAACAATCTAAAATCTTTATAATTTAACAATGGGCCGTCAGTGATGTTGGATGTATCGAGTTAATGAAAGTAGTTACTGTAATATATTCTCTTACAAAGTTGAACATTTGTATCATATTAGTTACAATATAAGTAATTCGAGTCACTTGCATATTTAATTCATGTGCGTGTTTGCTTGGTGTTCCCACGGTTTACAATTAACTTGAGAGAAAAGGTGATCATTATAGTAAAAAAGCAAATCTTTTCCCCTGAAACAGAAGAAGAAAATGAAACCATGTGTCATTTGCATTCGAACACTAACTGCGTATTATAATTAGTGTTTTGGCTAGAGATACATTTGGCTCAATGATTGTAAATTGGACACATTCTAAAATGCTATTAAGAATAAAATAGTTTGTATTAAACTAAATATTCTTAATTTCTCCCTCTCGAAGACAATACACTGAATACATGATTCACATGTGAATAAAATTGTCATTGTTATTATTGTTAGGATATTTTACTAACAATAATAACAATTACAATTTTATTGGAAATACATTTTAGTTTATGTAGTTTATACATTTATTTAGGGTAGAAAATGTAACAAATCTGTAAACATATCAAATGCATTCAGATCTGAATACTTAACTTCATGCATATTTTGCATACTCCTGTATGCAGAGGTATTTGCATATACACACTCTTCATTTAATAATCCATGTAAAAATACATGTAGAAGCACGCATACATAGGTCAATGATTATATCAAGGAATGTATATCATAATAGATTGTATTTTGTTTATCATGACAAGAACTACCAAACAACAATTAAATAAATATCTAAAAAGAACATTTGCACTCAAATATATTTGATGTGGTAATCACATTTAATCTATGTACTAGATTCATAACTGCATTCTTTATGGTCAAGTCACATAAATTGAATTTAATTTAACTGGTTTGATCCGACCTATTCTTCTGGTCAGGTGTTAAACTGCTTTTAGTTGCATTAAACTTGAAACAACAGATCTTAATCTAAACCTGTAAACATCAGCATAACACAGATAGTGGGTATGGGGTCATTAAAGGGGTGTTGACGCTCACCTTCTGTCGGACACGTCGCCTCCTTTGTGAAAGCACCTGTGAGATCCAATAGCTCTGATGAGGAGGGAGCACACCCAGGGGTGGGGTGGGGCATCATCATCAACAGGATGGGGGATAATAAGAAACCACAATTCTTATTATCTACTGTTATTATTTATCATTATTATTATTATTATTATTATCATGAAAATGTCACTGGAAACTCCATGTCTAACTCTTTACACAGAACTGTGTTTTGAACCAACCACATTTTTCTGTTCATTGCCTGGAGTTTGGCTGGGTGCACAACCAATCTAAAAAAGCACATTCAAATCCTCTTAACTTCCATGCAATCAAATGTAACAGTGAATCAGAGCATGCACTCTTTGAATGGTAATCCACTGTACAAATGGGCTATTTGGATTAGGGATGCGTTGAAAAGAATGAACATTATTTGGCAACACATCTACAATGCAAATAAATATAGATCATAGCTGAAACAACACTATTTATGACAGTGGTGTATGATTTATTTTGGTGGATTATGACATCAATGATAGCTTTAAACCAATAAAGTCACAGTTATGAATATAATATGACTATATTTTAAAATTTGAAGGAAGTAGAGCAGGGTTTTACACAATTTACAACAAACACAACTAAATACACATATTTTCTTTACGTGTAATCCATCCAATTTAAAATCTCTGAGTATATTGTAGGAGTTTTGTCCCAGTTTATCACATGGTTGCTTGGTAACGACCCTAGCGTGATGTCATCAACGTCAACCAGGAAGTAAAATTATAAATCCAAAAATAAGATGAAGACTGAGATGAAGTGTGTATGACAATTAGAAAATTCTTATTTATAATGATGTTAACTGTGTTTTTCAAAAAAGTCAAGTCTACTCTCATGCGCATTTTAAAGTTTAAACTGTGTTCTTGTGTCTCGTCTCCTGTGTCTGTCTCTCGGATGTTCTGGGCGCCACCTGCTGGTCAAAGTGGGATCTACAACCCCTCGCTGTTGTCAAGGAAGTGCGTGAACCGTTGCTATCGAGGACTGTACACAGACATCACCAGCACAGAGCCAGAAATGCTCACTTCGTGTTCATATGCTGCTATATGTGTGCTGCTAAAATTATCCAAACGAGCGAATAATACTAAATACGACAAAATGCAACCGCTAGCGACCCGGAAATGACCAGTACAATGTTGTCTGATACTGGCTAAAGGAAAGAAGTTAAAGCTAAACTAACTAGCTAGCACACCGTTATCTATCCGGAGACCTGTCGCAAAGGATGCAAGCTCTTGATGACAACTTTTTCTACTCGTATCCTCCTTATAAGCTAAGTGTAGCTAGTTAGATACATCCATGCAAGCTAGAGTTAACGCTTTATAAATAATGTGTTTATCATGACGTAACCACATTCAACACGTCAAAGACACTATCACTGTTAAATCCATGTCTCTAAATAATATCATCACATTTTCTTTAGCTCGTTTGTTCAGAAACTCAAGATTAATCAATGGAAACCTGCAGAAGGAGAAACAGCTGCTGGTGGAAGAGCAGAAGTTGTGCAGAGCGAGATCGCGCAAATTCTTTTTGGAAACCCAGCGACGTCGAAAGTCAGTGTTTCATAATTTACTGTTTTAACTTATCCTTGAATTGACGTGCCAACGCTCGGCGCTTGTTTGGGTGCCTGTATTATGTTATTGTGCGAGGCAAGCAGGCAGCCAGACAGTTTCTGATTCTGTCAGAGAAAGAGTTGCTAGGATGATAGGATGGCTGTCTATACCTGGTTCCGCTGCAGGCTTCTCTCAAGGTAACAGGAGGCTTCTGCAGACTGCTATTTGCATGAGGACTGCAAGGTCAGGGTCAATAAACTTGCAAGAAATCGAAATGTTCTGATTAAATATGCATAATAAGGAGAGCACTTCTGGGGCTTTTGAGAGTTACTGTATCTGTTTATTTAAGCCTTATGCCTATAGCCAGGTTTTGCAAGCGATACGTTTCTCAGAGTGAAACAGGAGGCTTAGCTGTTAACTATTTTGAATGGGCAAACGTTCTTAAAACGAGAAGCTGGACACCATCATTATAGCTGAGGTGCCTTTTTCTTTAACCACATATAATACAATTGATATAAGTGATTCCTCACTCTAAAACAGTCTGACTAGAATTCACATGTGTTGTTTTCCCCCTCTGTCACTTCTTGAAAAAGAGAGGACAATATTTAGTACAAAGAGTTAAATAGTGACTCACAGTGCTTGTTTTTACTAGAATGCAAAATATAAGTTGTTGACATTGCAAAACAGGATGACCTGGGACATTTATGAATATTTATTGTCATTGGTTAACCCGTTATCCTGTGGACCAATGACTCCATTGTTGTATTTCTAATGTGTTCTAATGTGTTCTATTGCTTTACTAATCTTCTGTTTCCGAAACGACAATTCAGTGACACTGGTCAGGTGACTGCTAATGTGATTTTGGGCTAAACAAATATATATTTAATTGAAACTATGTTGTGGTCCCAGCTTTTATCAGAAAACATCCTATATCTACGTATCTGCACAAGAGTGGTCCTCTCTTGTTCACTTTCCTGTGTGAAAAAGCTGATCTCAAGATTTTCCAGAGGCCAAAAATACATGCATGTATCTTTTAAGTGACAGACAAACTGTTTTGAGTGTAGGTTACAAGTTAAATGGATCTATGGCCTAGTTCATGTGGTTTGAAAGTTAGGCCCCTCAGCTTTAAGGCTTAGACTCCAGGTGCTTTGTAATGACCCCGTGAAATGTCATTAACTACTTTCCTCACTAATCGCTGTCAGTGAATGCTGTAATTTATTAATGAGTGTGTCGAAAGTTTCTCTCGAAATAGACTCTTATTTCAAGTCGGCAAAATGTAATCAGTTAAATTATTTGGTGCATTTTTGATTTTTGGGGTCCAGGGCTTTGGAGGAGCGACGGAAACGCTGGGACGTCCATGAGCAACGGCTGATAGAAGATGCACTACAGCAGCGGCGACAGAAGGTGCAAGAGGCCACCGAACGCTTCCAAAGAGCACATCTACCTCCTTCTCAAAGACACAGACAATGTTAGAAATATATCCTAAAATGTACATGTTATCCCTCATTTTTCCAATAACTTCCTGTTTTTTCTTTTTGCTTTCATAGCTTGTAAAAATAATGTCCCAACTTTAGATGATGCACTTCACCATATTCAAGGCAGCTCACGTTTTGATAACCGGCAATCCTTATTTGGACATGTAAGCAGGTAAATACTTAATTTATGATCTGCTTCTAATTTATTGTTGCAAATATCTAACTGCACTTGGGTCCTCTGTTGTTGAAGTCAAACTCTTTCCTCCAAAACATCCTCACAACAATCTCCGCATCATGCCCTCTCAGCTGTGGAGGCCTACACCCAGCTGCTTCAAGAAAGAAGTCTTAATTCACTGCAGGAGAATCGAGACATCACTGAGCCCCCACAGAAGCCTGGTCACTGCAGTCCACAGGTGGTTACAGGAATTATCTTGGTAAAACCAGATCTTCTGCAGATTGAGGTAGAGATTATCGAGATTGCTCCCACGACGGGCTGTAGATGTGTCTAGGACTGACGTGCATCAGTTTGGAAATGTACATTTTTAGTTTGATTATTTTAAGTGAGGTTTATTTTAACAAAGGTTATCAATGATTACTTTTGTTTAATTGAGTCATAAATAATCTATCTTTTCCTTCCTCAAAATATATCAAAAGATGTACATTCTGATACAAGATTTTTAGAAAATAGATCAAATATGATTCATAGCTAGAATAAATAGAGAATTTATCAACAACAACAAAAAACATTACAATCTTGGAAAGAAACAAGTGCTTCTGTGACCTCAACACTACAATTTAACATGGTTTTACTTTTAAGTATAATGATTCAATAAACTTTATTAGTCATTTCAGTCCTAATATTATATATCCAGATCAATCTCAGTCAGTAGAAAAAAGATCTGAGTTTCCTGAAGTCACCAAGTAACAATTAAAACGGTAATTGCCAGAACTAACCTCTAGAGGGCAGCAATATCTCTTTAACACAGTGTTGTGTTTTCACCTGATAAGTACACTATAAGACCATGAGTTATATTTGCATGAATGTTTGACTTAACTTTAAACATCTCCATTCCCTCTGTGTCTAGGAGGACTCCCTTTCTGACTGCATTCACTCAGAGAGCATCTCCAGTAAAGACAGCCTGGATTCAGAGGAACCAAAGAATGGAACCAAATATTTTAATTCTTTATCTCCAGCCTTCTTACTTGACTCAAACAAGTGCCTTTCAGATGCGAAGAAGCACTTCCACCAACCAGACTATCCAACTGAAACACTTGTGGGTGATGCTTTAACACAATTCAAAAAGCATGAACTAAAGCTGAAAAAACAAAATGATTTTGATCTGCTCAAAAGTAAGAATGGTAATAGAAGCTATTCTTGGGTCATAGCAAAACACGAGAAAACACCTAAAAGTGACTTCAGTGCTGTAAAGTTGACCCAAAACAGCACAAATGACACCCGTATTGTTTCAGCTAGTACCCCCCACACCAAGACAGAACCTGACACCCCCTTTCCCAAACAAGAGTCTGCGCTGGACCTGAGACAACCCAAGGCCAATGATGACAGACAACTGATACATTCATCTGCAACAGAGGTTCTTTTGCCTACCAAAAATGGCAACGGCACAGACTATTTATTTGGGGCTTCCAAGCCAAACATCTTTTTAAATAATTGCACAATGGATTACACTTGTCAAGAGGGAGCCCTTGAGCAAGCGGGAAAAGACAACCTCTGTGTGTCCTCCCGGAAAGAGCTGAGTGCCTCCATAAACAACCTCAACAAGATTTCAGATCCAGATGACAAAGCTGAGAAGAAAAAAATGAACACAGAGCTGATTCACCGTACATGCCTTAATTGTAATAACACTGCTCCCAATTCTTACAAGTGCCTCAAATGTTGTGAACAGCAGAATCCAGCGTCCTCTGCAAGCTTTCAGAGAACTTGTGGGGTCCGATTTATTAAAGGAATCCTAAAAAAGCAATCCAAATTTATGTCAGGAGACGTTGCTTTTGTCTGCAACCCTGAACAGATGACCCTCACAAAACAAGTAGCCTTAGCCATTCGGGATAGTGTTGAATTGACCAGAGCCAAGAACACGGCCTTGGAAAACAGCAGTGCCGTCAAAAAGAAACTGCGCTGGTTTGATGAGGTGCATGTGAACTGTGAAGACAAAGGGCAGATCACTATAAAACAAATACGCAGCAAGTCTTCCAGTCAGTTGCACTCCAAAAGCCATTCAGAGGACCACCAACTTAGCATTGGCAGTGTTGCAGGGGCTATCAAGGCGGGACCCGGCGTGACCCGCACTGTCCCCAATGGTTATCACTTTACACGGAACGCATGGGCAGATGTTGGGGTCCAAGTCAGCTTGCCTCAACAACACGGAGATGAGGTCAAGGTGCAGCATAGGAACAACAAGAGCGGTGGCCTTAAAGCCACTACGAAAGAGCGCGTTGAAGCGGCTCCTGTTTCTTCAAGGACCAGAAAGGGCACATACATACGACCTCAGTCTGCCACAGAGGTGAGTCAGATTGCCAGAGCCCATGGGAGGCTGGTGATGCCTCGGCCACCTCCTCCTCGTGCTCAAGGAAGAGAAGAGCAGAAGGGGTTTCTCATCACCGCGGCTCCATATGGCACCGATCATGCTAAAATCAACTGTAGACCAGCCGAAGAGTTTGTTTTGCAAAGAGATGAAGTCAACACGTGTTATCCAGTGTATACAAATAATGAAGAACGGGCGGATAATGGTTTAATGTTCACGCCTCATCCACCGTCGTATACGTGTACCAACACAGACGGCAACACCAGTTCCAAGCCTCGATTGAGTCATCACGGCCAAAAAGCAGGGATGGGGCACGATGACAAAAGCTCTTCTTTAAAATGCACTCCCACAGAGGAGGAGATATCACAGCTCTGGTTTGGAGTCCGCACCGCCCTGGCAACTAAGGATGGTAAAGTATATTTGGCAGCTTTCGTTTTCAATATTGCAGAATTTGACAGGACTCCAGTGTTCCTCAACCTTTTTGAGCTTTGGTACACCCTTGGTTCATTGAAAGCAATCACATGGCACACCACCAGCTGTAATTGAAACAAGAGAAAACAGTAATTTGCATCTAATTGAATTGTATAGAAAACAAAAAATTCTTTCTAATCTTCTCAGATTATTTTTACCCATCAGAGAATATTGGATCATGTCCAAAAACACACCAAACAACATCTCTCACTGGTCGATAAACACTGGACTTTTTTTTTTTTTTCAATGTATTGTTTATTTGGTTGGGACAGTGCTTGTTAATGAACACATCACTACTTGTTGTAGCCATAGGATAATTCGCATCCGTTGTCCCACATGTGCACTCACAAACTCACACTCATTCACCCTGAAATATTGCACATGTTTTTATTGGTAGGGGAAACCGGAGTATCTGGGGGAAACCTACGTAGACATGGGGAGAACATGCAAACTCCCATCAGAAAGGTCCTGTTCCGACTGTGATTCGAACCCAGAACCTTCTTGCTGAGAGGCGAGAGTGCTATCCACTCAGCCACCATGCCGCCGATGATCTCACCAATCACGTCTGATATTGAGATGAATGATTTTCACAATAAAACAATGAAACATTTGTCAATTAAAACGTTCTGCACCTGAATGTTTCTGATTGAAATCTACGTTGCAGTATGCATTTGCGTTTAATTATTGCTGAACTTTTTTTTGCAGCACACGTAGCTCTAAGGCATAGGGTTGTGGAAAGTACACACAATGAAAGAAGGAAGTCAGCACCTTTGGCCGTTCGAAAGCTGCCTCACTCCGCTCAGGTACATACACATATAAAGTGGAACACTGAGCTAAGCAAAGTGATGATTATTTTATGTTTGCATCTAAAAGTTATGATTGACAAAAATATGTTTCTTTTTACAGCCGACCAAGCGGACTCTAGACCCAGGTAAACAGTATTATTCTTCTCTTGACAAGTGTTTTGCTGCTTTGTTTCAAACCATTACTTTTTCTATCCCCAGACTCCTTTCGTTTCGGCCGTATGAACAAAGATGAAACACAAAATGAGGATCAAAGGCATGAAACCTTTCACCAGCAACACCAGCCAGGGTTCGCCACTATTTCAATGGAAGAAGACAGAATCCTTCAGTCCTTGGACAGACTGAACCACCGCCTGTACTGTGAGTCGTAGAATCTTTCACATTTTGGGCCTTGACCTAAATTTCCGCCCCATTAGAACCGAAATACATCATGTGCATGTATCTTCCATTCCTTGAAGATTGAATGAGTGAACAAATAAATGTAAAAAAGTAAAAAATTTTTTACTTTTGTGTTTTCAGATGTGCAGGAACAACATCCAGGGGAGGACAGAGCTATGGGCTTTCTAAACCAATATGTAAGGACACATTCTAAATGCTGAACTAAGCGCTGAAGTGTAGAAATATAAGTTATTATCCTTTTCTCTTTCCCCTTTGATTCTCTGTCACCTTTTCAGACAACGGACCTCAATGCCACCAGTCCACAGAAGCTGCACACGGGTTCTTATCAATCACAAACTCAGAAAAGACTCTAACTCTTCTCCAGCACTTCACCTCAGGAACCGAGTGTTAGTGATCACTAAGCAGTTCAATTATATTCTAGCATTAGACCCATGTATTGCCTTAATTATGTCAATGTACTGTATGTATTAGTATATTGTATTCAGCTTCTGTGCACTGTGTGTGGCGCACACATCTATGCCTTAGTATTTATATTAACACAATTATATCAGAACAATCCTGGTTATTACTAAACTTTACAATGAGATAAACTCCAAATGTCAAGCTTTGGGGGACAGACGACAGAGGTGCAGTTTGTTGGGGTGAGGCCCCTCCATATGAGACATGTCTGATTCTGCCCTTTGACTCTCCTGCTGGGACTTGCCTCAGAGAGGTGGAGGAAACACATTTAATGAGTCAAGCCCTGAGCCCTGATCAAAGCTATTGTTTTACAACTAGTGAGTTTAACCACAGGTTTCTTCTGTATTCTGCACTGCTCAGCCAGTCTTTATGTTGCAGATCATTAAAAAGGGATCAAAACACATGGCCATGTATCATTTATCACACCATCACATGATATCACTACTCGTTAGATTGTCAAGTCTGTGTCTACAAGATTTTTTTCTGCACTCAGACTTCTGCTTGGACATTTATCTTAATATTTCCTTTAATAAAAGGCATGTTTCACTGTCTGTCTGGCCCTACCTCTAACCTTAACTCATTGTGCCCCACAACAGTGAGCTTAATGACATAAGCCCAAAGCAGCACAACACCCAGAAACCCAACAAGAAAGGACAAGACAAGAGGCCTCAGAAGAGAAATAGGCCGTTTGGTGCAAGTTCAAGCATGCATGGAAGTGGAAGTCACACACTTTTTTAAACATTTCTTCATATTTGTCTTATTTTAAATTCAAAGAAACTATAATCTGAGTTCATGCCTTACAGGCTGGTGATATAATTCAGACAAATGAAGCAATTCAGTTTGTGTATTTAAATATTATTTTGCACAAGAAGTTTGCTATTTATTCATTTGTTTAGTGAAGCATGTACGGTATTTGGTGCATTTTTCAAGTTACCTCGAAAAGAACCAAGAGAAAAATGGAACATAGAAAAGTTAATTCAACCGGTTGGAGTGCAAACACATGGCTGGACTCTTTGTGAAGCCGAGGCCCTGTAGTGTTGGCCTCTGGTAACCCTTATACTCTAATTGTAAGTGGGGGCAAATCACAGAGACAAATTAAACTCCAAAATCACCTACATTTGGTTTGGTAAATATAAAGGAGTGTGTTGCTGGTGTCTGGGGCGTGGGTCTAATTGACTGCACTGTCTGCACAATGAGCAACTGTTAACAATTCCCCTTTCACAGCTGAGGCAAATTTCACTGAGAATGAGATATAGGGACCAGTAATAAAGCTACGGTGGAATACATGTCAAATACCTATTATAATTATTTTTTGCAAATAATCTATAATTATTTAGTTTGGTTTCAAACTGGGTCATATATTCCAAATTGTTTGTTTCGACTGGCAACACAAATGTGATGGTTTATTTAATATTTTTCTTTGTAAAAAATAAACGAAAACAAAAACACTAAATAGAGTAAAATGCACAAATGAGCCTGAGGAGGTGGGTTAAAAGACTAAATGTGTCATTGCCCTTTCATTCTCGATAGAGGGCGCCCAAGAGTCCATGTCATGTGGCGGCTGCTGCTGAAACATGCGTCACTATTATTTAACACCATCCGCGTAAAACTTAGAACTTGTGACGTGTTGGAAAGGTCATTCAGTCTTATAACTGAGTTTTTTAGGCCGCCCATAACACCTTATCAAACCATAGCTCTGTTAAGTAGGATTTGGGGGGGGGGGGGGGGGGGGGGGGGGGTGAGGAAAGTTACCAAACTTAGTGGGTGGTCCTTC
Source organism: Knipowitschia caucasica (assembly GCA_964034765.1). Taxonomy (NCBI): domain Eukaryota; kingdom Metazoa; phylum Chordata; class Actinopteri; order Gobiiformes; family Gobiidae; genus Knipowitschia; species Knipowitschia caucasica. The sequence continues at coordinate 18,864,179 of OZ035832.1, read as the reverse complement.
AGAGCTCCAGGGACACCACGCGCAGTCCATCTCTGTGTCTGCTGAGTTCGCTGCAATAATGTGGGAATGACCACTTTCATTCAAAACAATGGGCATGTTATGACCCTCTGCCACGGTCACTCTCACACTGCATCTTTAGTCATATGCTCCACGACTGATTCGATTTTTAGGACACGGATATGCCAGCAACACCACAGAAAACGCTTGGATATTAAGCCTATAAGTATCATTAAATACAACTAGTGCTTCCCTGGTGTGTTGTTATGGCCATCCCTATTAGAAGACATTGTTTACCAGTGAAATCAAGTGTATGTTTGACTGTCTGATCACACATTTCAAATCTGCATGTCAACTTGACTTAAGTAAATAATTGTTCTGATTCAAGATTTGTATTTATGTAAATCATTTGCTTGGTGCATATCTTGAGCTTGCAGAGTGCAAAGACTAAATAGTGTCTGGAAAAATGTCTGACCAAGCAAAGCTCTGCAATCTGTCCTCTGGTCTTTACAGTGTGTCTGGGAATTAAAGCGTGGTCATAATCATTCATTCAGACCGTGTATGAGAAAAAGCTTTCGACAGAGCCCTATATCCAGAGAGAGGATCTTGACAAAATGATTTCTCAATGGGGCCTCATTTACATAACAATCATGGGAACTCTGTGGATCTGCTTTCAATGGACACTGTAAAACACATGGGGCTATTATTTTGTTCAAAACCAGATTGTCTTATTTAGGTTAAACCATCAGAATCTCCACAGAGCATTACACCTTGTACTTTGTGAAATAATACATTATATTTCTGTCGGTTTTGTTATGAATGCACAAGTTGTCTTTTTCATCAAATGTCTTAAGGTCATGGAAAGAAAATTGTTTTTGATTAATTCATCAATTTGTGTGGTCTTATAATACAACCATAGTAAAACAAACACAGGCTAAAGTTATTGAAAAAAATATACAAACAAGAACTAGAAATGAGGTCGTATAATCACAGGCTTCCGCGTATGTCTTATAGGATACAATAACACAACTATATTATGTGGTTTCCCTGGACTTGTATTTAATATATGTTTATTACAATGCTGTGTGCAGACAATGGGGGCCCCTGGTCAGTGCCTGTCCCTTTAAACGCTCCTATCCCAATTACAGCGAAGCCCCGCCTCAGGAGCAGACGTCCCATGAGTCATAAAGTTTGATGTCCTGCCAGAGTTGGATCGACTGAGCAAAACTTTTTTTCTCCATAGTGAGCTGCGGAGATTTCTTTTGCGATCTGTGAATTTCCTTTGCAACAACTGACAGAATACATTTGAGCGAATTCCACGGGATTCTTTTCGTCAAGAGTGTTTTGAAACGTTTGTCCTTTGATTTACTTTTTGTGAGGAAAAAACGCAAAAACAGATTCTAGTGTGGAGTAGAGCTTTGTTACCATCACAGTTATGCCTGCGAGAAGCCCCAAGAAAACAACGCTGTCCTTTGCTGCATGCTTTGACAGCTAACACACACTTTGGAAGTACAAATTCCTTTACACTTAAAGTTTAGTATGACCCCGTGCGCGTTTTATTGCTTTGCGTAAAGTTTTTTTCCACGCGTCTTGGTGCGTAAAAGTATTCCAAGATCATTTCTGTAACTTTGTGAGCGCATTATTTTGGGAAGCGCGCGTGGGAAGACTGCTTTGGCACAATGGAACCCGGCCAGCACAACCCTCCAGTCGGACACCAGATTGTCCACGTACGGGGAGACTCGGAGACAGACCTGGAGGCGCTGTTCAATGCCGTCATGAACCCCAAAAGTACCATCTTGCCGCCCTCGGTGCCCATGAGGATGAGAAAGCTCCCAGACTCTTTCTTCAAACCTCCAGAACCAAAGTCACACTCCAGACAAGTAAGGCCGCCTGTCAGCCCTCTTCATCCCCCTCCAAGAAAATCTGTTTTCAGCTGTAGGCCCATCCCGAACGCTGGGGCCCTGGCCTTCCTGCGCCTGCGCCTGGGCCTCATTTTACAAGCTCTGCGGCGAATGTCGAATGTTTTCATGAGATTTACTTTATTGTAATCATATTATTATTTCACATGGACGTAGAAGGTGTTAGATATATAGTTGCTACTACGATTTATATTTTTTGTTTTGGAATATTCCTGGGAGTTACTTTATAACCCTGGATAATAAAATTGTTTCTAAGTTTTCTAATCAATAGCTTTTTTTACGCCAATGTTTATTTGTAGAGTATATGAAAATAAAGGAAACACAACAAACTATTTCAATCATACTCTGTTGTTATCTTAGGCGAATCTCTGGTCTCTGCAGAATCCCATAGCACTTGTTGATTTTGCAAAGGAAAGTTGTCTTGTTGTGTTGTTAACATTTTGTTCTTGACAACATGTAAACAGTTTTATGATACGAAAAAAATGAGCCAATTTTAGATGTAAAAGACCCTGTGAATGCTAGACATTTTCTAATTGATTTCTTATGTTCAGCTTGATGTATAAAAAGATCCTTTTGCTGTGTGTTTGGTGCGCATGCGCAGTAAATGGTCAACACACATCAGGGTTGGGCACTGTCCCTCATCATGTAAATTAAACAATATAGTCTAAAGTTTGGAATTTTAGTTACATAGATAATTCCGTATTTAACTATTGGCTTTAAATGTGAAGATATTTATGGATGAATATTTGTTGTAACAAAGATGTTTTTATTTTCTTGAATTATAATGTATAGTGTATTGTCTTCCTTGCCTTGTTTAATTATGTGTGTCTTTCCCACAGGCCAGCACTGATGCAGGGAGTGGTCCATCCTTGACCCCCCACCATGTGCGTGCCCACTCTTCCCCTGCCTCCCTGCAGCTCGGGGCTGTCTCCGCAGGCTCTCTGTCTGGGATGGGCTCAGCAGGTGCCTCCCCTCAGCACCTTCGTCAGTCCTCTTACGAGATCCCCGATGATGTGCCCCTGCCTCCTGGCTGGGAGATGTCCAAAACACCCTCAGGACAGAGATACTTCCTCAAGTAAGCCCAAAGAGTTGCACTCCACAAGTGTCAATCACGACTGTTAAGTCTGTATACACAAACAGAAACATTGTTCTGATTCAATATCTCAGAGAAGTCACTCACTTGTGATTCAAACTCTGAGAGTGCCCAGCTTGCATGTTGTTGTGCTGCACACTAGTCCCTATTTAGTTGTGCGTACATAAAGCATACATGTTAAAGTGCCAGTCCCTTGAGAAGTCCAAGCTGGTTGTTATGAGTGAAGATTGTGTGCTCTTCTGTTCAGTAAGCATGATGGAGACATTCATTTGCAACTTGTTAGTGTGTACAACAATGGCCAGTGTTTTTTAAAAGAATGGATTGGGATTCTCAAATAGTAGGTTATTACATTTGGTGGGCCCAACAAACAACAGAAGTCTTTTTGGAGGTTCTGCCATATATAGTGTCCTTTTCTTAGGCTCACGTTTCAGCCAAAACAATGGACCACTGTCACTCCTCCAGACAGTAAAGGACAGAAGTCTGCAGATCTCCTGATCTCCTACTAAACTTCACTGCCTGAAATTGTTTTTGTAACTTTCCTCTGAAAACATTTTCACCTGTTTTGAATCACATAAGGCTTTTGTGGAAACTATAGTCTTTTAAGGTAAAATGTTGTCAAAGTTGCTTTATGAACAGCCTGTTGGGCTCAAATTAGCTAGGATCAAACAAAACTTTCTCGGCAGATGTCAGAAGTCTTCACATCTGGAGAACATCTGGGCCAAGTTGGAAAAAGCTTTTAAAAAGTGTTTTTAATTGTTTTTGTCTGTGTTCAGAGGCAGAGCTCTTCCAGGGGTCTCATTTTTTGTTATTCATAATTTACTCATACTCCAGATCCATTCATTGAATAGTCAATAAATGATATCCAGTTGTGAATGCTTACTGGCAAACAATAGCCATAATTCCTTTAGCAGTCAGGACCAACTGGCACGTGTATGCGGATCACAAATCCCTATAGTCTTTGTCGAAGTAAGAAAAAACTTGAGCAGACTGTGTCCATACGGCGCACATCAAAGCTGGAGATATTTGATCTGGAATAAAGGTGGCCTCTGCCGGGCAATCCGCTGAAAAAGACACTCCCCTATTTATAAACAGACCCGTCTGACCAAGTAGTGCTGCTGAGGGAGTGAAGCCAAGCGCGGGAGTGTGTGTGGGTGGTTGCTCGCCCGGGTGGGGGAGGAAAGAGAGAGCTGAGCAGTTAGCAGGGGCTTAGCCGAGGCTCACATTTCACTCAGGTGACCGCTGCTTGTTGTGCATTGATACATAAACTAATAGGGAAAAAGTCTTGCAACACAATCTTCTATTTCCTGTGGCTGATTTAACAGTACGTTTGTCCTGGGAGCGCGTTTGCCCCGTACATGCCTCTGTCCCACTCTCTACAAAAGCTCTGTTGTGGATTGAATGGGGATGTAGGTCTGTGATGGTGCCTTTTGTGTCAATGGAGTGAAATGGCAGCCGTGTGGGCATGTCATGTCTCGAACCGCAAGGGGCGCAGGCAGCTTGGATTGATCCTCCCTTTGTCCTGGTTGTATAACAGTGATCTTCATTCACAGACCAGACCAGTTGAGACTTGACCATTTGAGATTCATGTGAGCATCAAAATAGGCTCAAGATGAGAGGATGCTCAGAAATTATGATTCAAAAAATAATAATAATGTTGTGTTTGGAGGAGCTGCTTTGTGAAGTACTGTTGAGTTTATAGTTGAATTGTTACGTAAGTTTGTCTTCCTGGAGTTCATTCTGCAGAAAAGGTGACAAAATTGCAGATTGTCAAAAAAAAAAGGCGCCAAAGAAGCAGAACTTAAACTCTTTCTATACAGTGACCTGGCTTCCAACAAACTTTTCCTTACTTTTTTTCGCACATGTTTTTGTCTGTTTCACATCACATTTCTGAAAAAGTTTTGGTGCCTAAAAGCTTTATTATATGGTGATTGTTTTTTTTTTCAACCGTAAAATTTGAAGTTTTGGGAATACCACTACATACCGTTACATTTCCACACTTTGTGCTTTTATATGCATCGAAGGCTTAAATCTTACACATTTTAACCACATTCCAGTTGAAAAGAATCTGAATCGACCTGTTGATTTTTCCCATTACCCCCCACCCCTCAGCCAAAAAGACCCTTCACAACCCGGATGTAATTAGAATAGATAAATATTGGTATTTGCAGACATCACTTAAAGGACAACTCACCCTCAAATCCACTTTTTTTTGCTGATAAACGGTATAAATGAGTGTCCAATAGTGTTGTCTACATATCCTGGTCATAATCTTGTCACTTTGGTGCAAATTAGTTGAAAGTTAGACTTTCTGCCTAAAACAGTCTGTGAGGCGCCATCTGCTGGCGACCTGTATTACTACATTTGAATTTTGAATCCGGCGCCAACACTGGCACAGAAGTTGGACCTGACGTCTGCAAGTTAGACCTGACGTCAGCAGCCCCCCGCCCAGAGCAATGCAAACGGCCCAGTCTCGTTCACGCCCCCTTTAGTCCTCCAGGCTACGCCCATTTAGAGGAAGATTTGAACAGGAAATGTGAGTGACGTAAGCTCCGAGGAGCGGGGGTGAGAACCACTTTAATTATATAAGTAACACCCAAGCCTAAAGTGATGCTATAAGAACACCAAATAGTGTAATGACCTCTCCTCCTCCTGTGGCACAGTTTGCTCCGGCTGTCTTTGATTTATGGCACCGGGGCAGGAGGTTGGGTCACCTTGCCTTCTGCTCCAGTGGGGGTAGGGCCGGGGTCTCCAGGGCTGGGTCATAAACTAATGAAGGTTTCTAATTTAGACACACTGTGAGCTAGCAGAGGTAATCACTGTTTCCGACCGCTTATTAAACGCAGCTTTGAATGAGTTTTTTAGTCCGTGGGAAGTGGGCCCTGAGCAGAGAGGGGTGACCAGCGGGAGGGGGGGGGGGCTGTCTTTGGCCCCAGGGGCAGGTAGAGCTCAGAGCCCACAGACACTTTGTCTTTTCTCAATTGGATTTTAAGTTGTGGGGATAAGTGTGGTTTCCCGTAGATTAGTCACTTGTGGCTGGTTTTGCTTTTGACATAATTTGGCTTAAATAATATAATCCCTTCTTAAAACAATGTGTTTAATAACCGCATACTGAACAAAGAGCTTCTTTAAAACAAAAATGTCCAATGCATGTGATGTATAGTATGTATAGTGTTATGTTAAAGCTGGGAGGCCTAACTTTCAAACCACAAAAAGTCACTTATAAGTAAAAAATGAATAAATAAATAAAATACTTCCAACTAGTTCCTTGTATATTTCCTTCTAACACATTTTTAGCACGTTTTTGCATGCGTGTACTTTTGGTCCCTGTCACATCAGACTTTTTAGACAGAAAAGTGAAAAAGAGAGGACCACCCTCACTCAGCCAATCAGCTCTCAGCCCAAAGAGACAAATATTAATGCACATGGTTCATTGTTCTTGCATGTGAATAATATAATATAATAATTTATGATAAGAAAAAGACAGCGGTGGTTAGATTTGTTCAGAGCATTCTTTCTGTTGGGACAAACAAATTATTATTCATGAATATAGTTTCACTTTCTATTTAGGGCTGTGCATGTATCATATATAATTGATTCCCTTCGGTTGTGGTTTTTGTTCTACCTGTGAAGCGTTCAGCAATCTTCATAGATTTATTAATGATATAATAATTGTGGAAACATTATTAACATATTTTGGATTACTTTCACTACTTGAGAGTACATAAGCATTTGTTTGTGGTTTCAGCTATAGACAGATAATAGTGACGTTGATTTTTCTGGCCGCTAACACACTGCGCAATGATCAAGTAGAGAGTAATTGATTTTGATCAGGTTTTCACTTGGCTGATTGGTTCCATACAAAGTCTCAAGAGGTTTGAAGAGAGAAGAGGTCCTTGTGAACCTAGTCCCAAACGGTGCTGGGAACTTTCACCCGTGCCTGTGCAAAACCCTCATTTAGAGCAACTTTGTGTTTGACAAACTTTTGGTTTATTGACCACACACAGACAAGAGCCTTCCTGTTCCACGGCCTCCTGTCGGCTCGGTACACAAGTGGGACTGTGAGAAAGTCAGACGCTGTTTGCAAAAGACCCGATGCACCACCTCTGTTTCAGACATCAATGCACTCTCTGTCGGGGATTCTCCACTGAGGTGCGGATTCTCCAAAGTCCTGATGGTTTTGAGCCATCATCGACCGATCTGACCGCAATTTAAACTGTGATCCAGGTGATTTCAGGAGCCATTGAGCTGCGTTATTTTGAGGATTAGATACAAGAGGAAGTTCAGTTGGTTTTGAATCTTCTTCATCAACATGTCATGAATAGGTGGCGAATGATGACCCTTGTAATTTTAGTTTAGTTTATCTATACATGTGATAGAAAACACTGCAAAAATGATAAAAGATGAGGTAATGATTGCTTAAATAAAAATAAAACATTTTACAGACAGAGCCCTGTAAATCACTATTTGATGCTTTAAGCTGAATCTTTTCTTTTTCACTTACTGATATTAACGATGTGACAGGGAGAAGCCAAAATATACATGTTCACTTCTCAGCTAGAAAGTCCTGGGTTCGAATCCTGGTCGGCACGGGGCCTTTCAGAGTTGGGTTTGCATGTTGTACCTGTGTCTGTGTTGGTGTCCTCTGGGTGCTCCGGTTTCCCATACCACTAAAAACACATGTACAATAGTTCCCATCTCTTTGGGGCCAGAACTCCGATGTAAAAAAGAGATTTTGAAATCTCAGTGGCACTTTCCTGTTAAATGAAAGGTCAATAAACTAGTGAAAGCAAAGTACGGTATGCAAATTAGCAGAAGGAGGTGTCAAACTAACATTTACAGTGATGGCTCTGACTGTTTAGGTACATTTAAAGCAGCATACAAATACAAGAAGTGTGCATATATTTAAACATGTCTAAGTCACAATTATTTGGAGCTGGAGTTGTGAAATCCTACTCCCACGCTTCATTAGTGCTTGTTGTGATAAACACTACTTCAAAAGGAAACTCACAGCTACAATGGGGTCAGAAAGGTTGCTGCAATAATCTCTCTTGATGATGTCCCGCTGATAGAGGAGCAGCCAGGCATCCCAGGTCCAGCAGGGCGGAGGTGCTCACCCTTGTCCTGAAGCCTGATTACATCTTGTCCCCCTCGATTCTTCTTGGTTATCAGCTTTGACCAACTTCCCAGCACTTTTGGGTTGAGGCTACTCCCAGTTCTGGGTGAGGTGCTGTGGCCTGAGGACCGCACTGACAGCTCATTGGAGAGTGTGTGTTTTATGACTGGAGCTAAACCAGAAGATTCACTCCCATGTGTTACTCCACAGCGTGAGCTAAAAGAGTTCAAAATAACATTTACAGTAAGGAGTGGGTGATAGTAATACAGCAGAGCGTTAACAATACGCAGACAATAGTGTGTAATGTCCTTTAGGGGTGGGAACCTAAGGGTACCTCACAATATGATACGATACACAATACAAAGCTCACGATAACGAAATTATCACGATAACGATATCACGATTACGATCGTAATATCGATATATTGGTCAGAAATATACAATATGCCAATTTATGGCATAAATAAAAGAAAAAATACACTTTATTTCATGATAAATGAAATGGCGATGCGTAATGTAGCCATATATTAAGTATTGATACCAATTCTTAAAAAGAAAAATGCATATCGATAATCGAATCGTGGGAGAAAGTATTGCGATGTATCAAAAAATTGATATATCGTCACACCCCTAATGTCTTTATGTGTTAGCGCAGGGGTGTCAAACTCATTTAGTTAAAAAACATAAATGTATGTAAGTGATTTTCAAATTAGTTTAATTGGATACATTTGGATATTATTGTACAAGACAATCAGAAAATTTGTAATTGAAGATTCAAAGTTTAGATTCAGATTTATTTTAATTGCCATTTCCAGTAAAATTACATTGGAATACATATGCAAAAGTCCCCAGTGTGCACAAATAAAACAAGGTCACAAATACAGGAATAAACAAAAAAACTAAAGAAGTACAAGAAACAATTATTTAGATATAAAAAAAATTAACATTTTAGAACAGATTGAATTATATGGTGGTTTTCCTGAGAAACTAAGCTTTAAAATTAGCTATAAAATGCCATAGTATTCCATTACCATCAATGCTGCAAATTACTGTAATAATGATGATTGGAAATGTCGTACGGGGGCCACTAAAAATGGTCTTGGGGGCCAGAGTTTGGCCTGTGTTAGTGAGTCTCACACACATATGGAATCCCACCTTTTTTCTTTCCTTATTTGGAAATTTGCAATATATTTTCATATTTATTCTGCTTGTTTTGCTGAAGCACTATTTGCATTTTCTGTGTAAGTCACGGCCATTGGATTTTCCTTTTGAAAAATGAAAACTGTAAAATCTCTGTTTCCTTTTTCTGCCAAGTTACATAATGTTTACAATGCTACGTTTATTGGTACTGTATACTTACTATTACTATTCCTATGTTTTCCTATCACTAGATTACAAGGTAACAGAACACTGCACAAGGTCTGACTGTAATCACTTTCCAAGCAAATCCCCTGCACTGCACTCGTGTTAAAGAAGTCAAGCTTACCCTGCTGCCATCTATCCTCGCAGTAAGACACATTATACAGTAAACAAGTCTGTGTTTGTTAATTGGACCATCATTCAGGCAAATGTCAGGGAGCGAAGAGATAAACAACATTCACAGCAGGCACACGGTTGGACATCTCAATTATAATATTCCTATGAAATGGCTGGAGCTAATTATCTTGCTTCAATCAATATACATACAGTATATATTTGTAATTTTGCAGACTTTTTCATTATTGTACAGGTACTTCGTTATAATGAGTCGTTCTGATGGGTCCATGGATCAAAGAGGGCTGGCATAAGGCTTGAGTTTTAGTAAAATGTATCATCGAGAATAACTTTTTTAACCCTTGTATTATGTTGAAAAAAAATGACATTGATTATCCATCCATCCATTTTCTACCCTTTAATCCATTTCTGGGTCAGGGGGGTGGCAGTCAGAGATGCCACCCAAGTCTCATAGCACCAGCCCCTCACTGACCCTCTGCAGGTGGTGAGTCCACAGGAGGACGGCTGCTCTCTGAGTGTGAGCATAGCCTTGATCTTTCAGTGGGGGCTTTGGGCAAAGTGGGGTTAAGTGTCTTGCCCAAGGACACAACGACAGCAGTCATCAGTGGGAGTCGGTGGAGAAGATGTAGAGGTGGGAAATGAACCCACGACCTTCTGGGCTTAAGGCCAATGCTCTACCAACTGAGCTACTGTCGCCCCCATTGATTATGTTGCGGGTCATTTTGACCCGTACTCTGTAAATGCACTCAAAACAGTCAAGAAAACAGGTTAAACCAATAACAACTTTATTTTAGGTTATATACATATTTAGAAAAGTGACATACAATACATTTTTAATTCCAACGCTATATTTAAGACATATTTAGTCTAATCTTCTTGTCCTCCTCTCGGGTCAAAATGACAATTCTTCCCTCCTTCTTTCCTCCTGCCATGCTTTCTCCTTCCTTCTTCTCATCCTGTTTTCCTTCTCTTTTCCCTTCGTTTCTCTTCCTTCCTACCTTCCTTCCTCTTTCACTGACCAAAGAATTGTCCTCTGAATCCTCATTATCGTAGGAAAATCTGGATCAGCAATAACATTGTCCTCTGTCTCTGAAAAATCCTCTGTTTCTGAAATCTCTTACTCTACATCATTATCCCAGTTAAAAATCTGTGATAAAGCCTCCTCAGATGTCGTCATCCTTCTGGAGCTCATTTTTGGGGAGTTTGTATAAAGCCTAGCGCACATCGACAGAGTAACTGGAGACAACTAGCTTTTGGCAACTGAGAGTAGATGATCAGTTGCCGAAATCGGTCGATGTGAGCGCTCTTACAACTGGAGATGAACAGTCGATCTCCAGTTTCAGTCAGTTGCCCGTGTTCTACTTTTCGGAAACTAGTTGTCCTCAGATCCGGAGATATCACCCGATGTGCACGCTCCAACAACATGTGTGTATTGCGTGTATTGCGCCCTCTCCAGTTTATGTCAGAAAACACACTGTAGTTGAGGCCAGTTGCTGTCGATGTATGCGCTGTTACTCCCGAGACTGGCCTGCTACTAGGAGTTGCCCGTTTTCACCAGATTGTCGATGTGTGCGGGGCAGCAACTCAAAGGCGACGGATATAATCAGTTGCCAGTACGATGTACGCTAGGCAAAAGAGATGACATGAGAACAGTAACAAGGACAAGTGTGAGAAGGTTCCCTCTCTTCACACACCTGGCTCTGGGTCTCAGAGGCAATCAAAATACAATGTCAAAGAGAAATGTTTTTTTGGATCTGAACAACTATTTACCCACATTAAAGGGTCTGGGTCAAAATGACCCGCAACATCATCTTTGTATACAAACTCTGCACAGACATTTCACTACACATCAAAGTGTCCAGATTTTACACACCAGTTCATGACCCTAGATGAGGAAAAGTCACCAAATTTCAGCAAGAAAAAGAAAGGATAACCAGTACTTTGATCAACACAAAAACGGAAATGGGTCAAATTGACCCTTAACATAATACAAGGGTTAAGTTATACAAAAAGCCAGCTCCCACTTCATCACACATACAAACTTTCTTTTTGTCCTCACAGCCTGAGCTTGCTGAAGTCTGTAAGTCTTATGAAGTTTGAATTGGCTTTTAAATAACTGTTATGCTCTATTTCTTTACGGAGGTCTTCTTTATTGACTTTTGAAAAGGCCATTTCCCGTTGCATGCCAAAAAGCTAAAAGTTTGTCAACATGGTAACATTATAAGCCCATGTCCCATTGCGCTGGAGGTTGGGGGTTGGTGCCCTGGTCGCTGCGCTCATGTAAAGCTAACAGCAGTTGTGGTATAGGTTGCAGATCATCAGCAATTCCTCGCAACAACTGTTGGCCCCCAGCCGTCCCCAGCAGTTGCCATGACATTGTTTTGTTTTATGTTTCGCCTACAGGAAGTGTTGACCATATACGGAGTCCGTGGACAAGTGAATGGATTATCTTTTAGCTTTAACACTTGTGATAAATGACCAGCCCTTGGTAACTCATTGACCAGTTGAAACGCATATTGTGGATCCCATGCGAACGCTGAGGCCACTCTTATCACATGCTTTTGATTAATGTTTCCACAACCGCTCTTTGAAACTGCGAATTTGTTTACGACTGCTTGATATAAAAGCGCAGAGACTATTGAAGTATCATGTGATGGGAAATTCAATATCGTTGCATTGATTAGCGTTGGATCAAGCACATCCGGCAACAAGGCTTGGAGCTCGAAAAAACATCTTTTTTGCCGCATTTTTTGTGCTCAGTTCTTTGTACCAGGGTGTGCAGGCCTTTATACGATAAGCCCTCCCTTTTCTTATCCCAGCTCTCCAAAATAAATGTCATAGTTTCCAGAGTGGGACAGAGGAAACTGAAGGGGGCTGGGTGGAGCGTAGCATTACCACAGCAACTTGTGCAGCCAATAGAATTTAGAGGGATTGCTTCCGTGGATATTTTCCCTTTTTTCACCCCTTTTTTCTTTATAGTTTGTCTCACATCGCTTTCTCTCTGACCCCTTTTTTTCTTAAAGGGGGCCTCTCCAGTCTGAGCAGCCTCCAACTATTTTGCTTGGTTTTGTGGTGTTTGTGTGAGCGCTAAGGGGAGGGGCTAGGGGGATTTGGCAACTCCTTTGATCAGTAAAGCATAAACAAGAGGAGGGCTTCAAAATGGGTTGCATTGTGTGAGAGGGGGGAGTGCTGAGTCAGGCCCTCTCCCTCTCGCTCGTTTCAGCGACGGCCTGGGATAGGGAGCAGACAGGCAGGGCTGGGATTACAACACAGGCCAAGAGAAAAGACAGAAACTCGTACTTAAGCCAGCTGTTCCTAAATCTGGTGGTGCTACGGGATCAAATGAACAGTTAAGAATTAGATGGTGGATCTGGTAGTAAGCTCAGTCAAAGATACAAAGGGTTATAATCCAATTAACAATACTAATGTCAATGACTGTCCAAATTAGTGCTTAAGTGGTTTGTAAGAAATGTCAGGGAAGAGAATTCTCGCCGTGATCGTGACAATTGCAACAAACGATAGACCGATATTGTAATAAATGGTAAATTATTTTTTTCATTGCCTAACTACTAAGAAATAAATAACAGAAATAACTAATAATTCACCGTAGAAGTTACTTATTCAACAGCAAGTATTGTCATTATACTACAAAAACCTCCCCACTATTTCCACTAAAAAGTATAGCGTTTTTTTCTTACTTTTGTGTGTTTCAAAGTTTAGTGGCGCCTTAACCTCTGATTTAGCTCATTGTATTAGTCCAAATCTCTGCCCTGTGTGAGAAACTGTTTACTTATACTGTACCCCTCTTGTCAGAACAACCTGACATTTATTTTTGTTTTGGTTTAAGAGTGGCGTTAAAGGGGCTAGCTCGGAAAACAAAACACAAAATAAAACTAGTTGAATGGGTTTTTTGGGGTTGTAGCTCTGTCTGCGCCTTTGTCAAGCAGGTGAAAGCTTTGTAAATGTGGCGCCAGATTGTTAAAGGGCCTGACACTCCACTGTGTTGGGGCCGCTTCCAGGAAAGAGGACCCCCTGCGTTGAGCCCTGGGACTGACCCTCCCTCAATAGTCAGGGTCCCACTCGGGGAGAGGAGGGCTTCCTGTATTAGCTTTCCATCTTAATCAAGCAACAAGTACCAACAAAGCACTAATTATCAATGCCTTCATACAATGCCACTGTGTACAGCCCATTCTTTCAAATTTGGCTCTTGGCCCAGTAAACAAAAACTAAAACTCTTGATGTGAGCAGTGGATTTGTGGCTATTTGGTGCATATCAAAATGTTGATTGTTTGTGATTAAGTTAGATGGCTTTCTTTGGATTAGACTTGATTATCTATCTAATAGGTGTGCACTGATACTGATGTCAATACTTTGGCTTTCATTATCTGCTGATACCTGTTGTGTTACCATGAAAAGGAGAGGATATTCTACTGCTTCTACTTTTATACTTTTCAAATTGCTGCTAACTCATTACAAAATGTGCTTGATTGTATTATTTAACAGCCATTTTTTTCCCCTAAACTAGTTACAGAAGTTCTTTGTTTAAACCTTGTGGATTAGCTATTAAATCTCATTACATCTATTGAAAGACCCAATTATTTATTTAGACTTTATTAAGGACTCATATGTGGGCACAGGGTCCCTAGCTAATAAGATAAAAGAGCAGGGTTTAGAGCATCCATAATATTCACAAACATGTCCACATATTTACAGGTCTTACAGAGACGTTTGGACAGTTAGGATTTTGCCCCAACCGATACCTGATCCAACTAGTTTTTCAATCCCAGCAGCGATATATCATACCTGCATTGGATGGATGCATTTCCACCAATTGATAAATAAAGTACTTGATTCATTCTGACACAATCAAAAAATGTGAAACTAGAAAAGGTCAGACGTTGATCCTACAGAATCAAATGTGTTCCTTGTCCAGTTTCTGAATTTGATTGAAAATGTTGATAAAATCCGGCTAGAACTTTTTGAGTCATCTTGCTAACTATCAAACAGATAGACAAACAAACTCTGGAGAATACATTATCCCTTGGAAGATGTAAACTTGTAAATTCTGAACTCTGACTGCATGGGATTTTTCTGTGATGGCCTTTGCAATGAAAAATAGTAAGAGGCTGACATCATCAGACGTTATCTGATTTATTTCTATGTTTAAGTTGTTTTCAAATAACATTAAGATTTGAATTTTCTAAATATAGAATAATCCACTCCAAAAGCATTCATATTATAGCAGTATAGCAAACAAAAGCAGACTTTGAAGTACTGTATGTGTCAATATAATCCGTATTGGGATTATCTTACATCATGGAGCAGTTGTATTTGGAATCTAACACAGATTGTTTAATGAACTTGAAACTGTATAGATCTATTGGCAAAAGTTATAGCGTTTTATTATTGACATGAATCTCTGTTGTGATGGTCATCTAACCTGCAGATTGTTGACATTGTTTCCACACAGATTTGACCCTGAGTTTGAACCCACTGCTGCCTCTTCACACGGCGGCGGGACATGTTTTCATACTGAAGTACTTATTGTCCTCTCTTGTCTCTCCACAGTCATATTGAACAAACGACCACTTGGCAGGACCCACGTAAGGCCCTGCTCCAGCTGAACCAGCCTGCCCCGGTCAGCGCCGTGCCGGTGCAGCAGCAAACCCTCATGAACCCAGCCACTGGTATGCACCACATCATCTTGAATTATTACCACAGTTACTTATTGAGGAAATTGGATTTTGGGGACTTTGTTTTCTCACACCTTACTTTCCGTCTCAAAAAAGAAAATAAACAAATTACTGCCTAAATGAATTGCATTATAAAACATTATGCTTACTGAAAAAACTTTTGTGACACTTTGACATCATGTTGACAATATCAAATAAATCACATATGATGGTAGTTTGTTTTATATTGTGCTTTGGATTAAATTGTGTAGTTGCGTCCAAGCAGTTTTATAGACTTCCCAAACTCCCCTTTACTCCAACTTTGCAGCATATATTCTTTAAATTATTGTGCCCCTTTGGTCAAACAGTATATTTATAGTTTCTTAACTTAACACATATTTTAGAGATTCCTATATTCACAGTGGAGCAAAAATATTACACATCCATATGACGTCATACTTTATCTTCTACCATATTTTATCCTTTTTATGCAACATAGAGTGCAATAGAGGTGTAAAGTCAAGTTCAGTCTAGTTACAACCTGCCGAGTAGATGGGGAAGCAGCGTTTTGTCTCTGCTGCTTGGAATTTGCCCTAGGTGAGGTAACGCCAAAGCAGAACGTGACGAGTCCTGTCTGACATGTTTGGGAGCTCTCTGACTCATGGAGAAGATTTACAAATGAAGTATCAGTGGATCCAAAAATTGACACATGTCCGTTTGGCAACAGATTCACAAATATGACCTCAGAGACCAAAATGAAAAATTAATATTGCTTATATCTGTAGATGGAAGTCAGTTTTAAATTCAAAGACACGCAATATACCTGAGTTCAATGTCTTGTGCTTAGGTCCTCTTCCTGACGGTTGGGAACAGTCTCTTACGTCTGAGGGAGAGATCTACTACATTAACCACAAAAACAAGACCACCTCCTGGCTGGACCCAAGACTCGACTCTCGTTTTGGTGAGAACACTGACTTTCATAAACGTTTTTGGTTTTTTTTTTAAATCTGGAAAGAGTCAGACGTTCAGATCTATTAGAATCATGTTAATCCAGTTATATATTTTTATTACTGCATGGTTGAGGAGCTGAGGAGGAGGGTTGCTGCATGAGCTGAATTAAAGTGAAGATTAAGCTAACTAACAAACACAAATAAACACAAAAATATAAACAAGGTTACAAATGCAACCAGGCTGCATTGTAAAGACACAGGTGTGTAGTGGGGGAAGGACTACAGTAAAAGGAAGTTAGATGGTGCCTATAGAAGCAACTGGATTCATTCTTCCAGTCTGAACTTTCACTTTAGCTCCATATCTTGAATAAAACAATGACTGTACTCTGACGGATGGAGAAGGTCAAAAGCTCCCCCTGTACAGATGAGAACATTTTGCTACAATAAAAGAACATTTGGTTCTTGAGACAGCTGTTCATTTACACAACGCTACTCTCCATGTCCATATTTGCTGCTTTAATGCAGTCTGTGTACTCCTCTCTGCACTGTTTTGTTGTGACTAGCCACACAAGTGGTCATTGAAAACAAAACTGTACCCCACAGTCTGCACCTAACCTTTTGTCAGCCATTTTAGTGTTGAAGCAACAGCTGAGTTGGTCATTAATGCCCCAGGCTGAGCGAAAGGTCGAACCGTGCTCTGTTGTTGTGCATGGTGGGTAAATTAGTGACCGGTTAAGCTACATGTATTGGATTTTTTCAACACAGATTGACTAATACCAATTTATGCCAAGAGGATTTCAAAGACGAGGGCTTTAGTTGGTGTCATTGTGATTAATTCATGCTTGAGGTGTCTTCCTTTTATCACAGCAGCAATCCTCTGGGACACAGCTTGTGAAATCATAGGCAGGTTGTTGCACTGTTTAAGTACCTTTTTTGGAAATGTGTAAGATGCATGTATCTGTACATGTATTTCACTTTTTATTATTGCTAGTGCTTATGTATGTAATGTTGTGTGAGGTTAAAACAGAGCGCTCATGTAAAAGAGAGTTTGGTACTCCCCTTGAGACCTCCCTGTATTAATAAAGATACATAGAAAAAATAAGTGAGGTCTCAGATACATGTGGTTCAGCTTCTCTCACCTCTGATGCCCTACCGCCGACTTCAAACCGGTGATAGTTATAGGCACACTCACTGCTAATTTAGAACTCATACTCATTTATTTTGTTTTATTATTTCTAGAGCAGGGTTGTCAAACATGAGACGCCAGATTTTCAATTATTATTAACTTGTGAATATTGATAGGACGATATGTCATGCTGTAGTTGATTTTTAACAACCATATTATTTTAAACATTGAACTCAAAACAGAATTTAGTTATAATTCAATAGAAAATCCTATGAATACTCCTTGTACTAGCTTATCTTGTTTTACAGGGTTCTGATGTACTCTTGGCGTGTCACTTCCGCCAGAGGATAATGTAATCACCAGGGTTTGTCTGTTTGTTTATCAGTGAAGAATAGAACTCAAAAAGTTATGGGCCATTTTTTCCTGATAAGCGCAGAAAAAAGTACATCGAACAATTGGTTTTGGTGATTTTGATCAAAGTCCAAACCCAGGCTGTTAAGAGATGGACCTGTCCCTCCTGGTGGATGTCTGTGCTCTACGAGTACTTTTATAGTTCTTTATTTAGAACTAGAACTTTCAGTGCGCATTGAGCTGCTGCAATTTGGTTTAAACTGCAGATGGCGAAATAAATTACTCGCTAACTAAACAAAGAAATAATTTACCTATCAGTCAATATTAAAAATCCTTTCTTACCTTTGGTCCAATTCTGATTCAATCCAAAAATAACTGAACTCTTTTTATTCAGAAAATAATATGTAATAATATGGATAATTATATGTAAACTTGTGTGAAATAATGTTATCTTAAGTTATCCTTTGGTCAAAATACCTCCATAATAAACCATAAAAAAACAACAGCAAAATATCTACAGATGCAGAAAATTCATCTGGAAATTCACATTGCACAAAGAGAACAATGAAAATGTTTGCGTAAAAAAGTACAAAAAGTGTACAATAACTCTTGCATTATATGATTCTGATCCGTTTGAGAACTGTTTGATTGCATTTCGATGGACCCAAGGCAAAATAGCAGCAGCCAGGTACTTTTGTGAATCCAAATAAAGAAATACAAAGAAATAACATTAAAATGCTTTTGATCAAAATACTTCAGACACTCGTGGGTTAGGTCCGTATTTCTCACATGATGATATTGTTAAAGTTAGTGTTCTTACTCGTTCACAGCTACAAAGAAAACAATTGGTGATTTATTATTTCAGTATTTTTTGTCTTCCTTTTTGCACACCTTGCTCAAACTCTGCTGCGCACACAAAACCTGTCAACCTTAAAACTATCGACTTTTTTAATGGAGACAAAGACTTTCATCCCTTTGTGTGCGCTTGTACTTTGAGAAACATACTTTTGAATAATTATGTCATTTTGAGACATAATCTGCGCCGAGAACTGCTCTGCCTCGTTTCTGACGCGCGGGGCCTCTCTCGTCTTACGCCAGCTCTTTGATAATGGCGTCTAATTTGAGCCTGGAGAAGAAAAGCAGCAGAGTGCCTGAAGCCTGCGTGCAGTTGCGTGAGGCCCAAGGAAAGGAGCTGCAACCCCATTTCTGTTGCTCCAGACTTGAATCTCTGCCAGGCCTCTTTATTCTGCGGTCCAACTCTTAATCTGTTCCAGACCTTTTCACTCAAAGAGCTCCAATGTGAGCGGAGTAGGAGGGGCGAAAGCAGCGATAGGGCGGCTGAAAAAAAAGGAAAGAAAAGAAATTGCATGAACAAGGAGGAAAATGGCCCAGGATAAGCATACATCCTCTCTATGGATTCAAACAAAGTGACCAGAAGAACTGTAGTTATGAGCCTCTCTGAAAAGTCTTTGAAAGGTTGGGAAATTGGGACCACTCTTTTCTCAAACCTGCAAATGAAATATATTGACTTACAGAGACGTGAATGAAAACTGAAGCGATATATTTCTAGTTGACAATGAAATCTCCTCCAACCTATAGATTTGTACCTATAGATGTATTTCCTTGTGTAATCTACATTGTTTTACTGGTTTGAACATATATATATATATTTTTTTTTCAATTTTGACCATGACAATACAGCACATATTACAATTGCATTTCAAATCATTGTAGTCCTGTCACACATTTGAAAAGGAGCAGAAAGATGAAAAAAATCTCATGTTGCCTGCCTCTTTCTAAAACATGCACAAATGAAAGAAAACATTACGCCTAAACATTAGCTTCCATTGTTTAGGAGTACACAGATGAATCAGAATCTTTTTTTTTAAATATATATTTTACTACAAATACTGTAAGTAAATTCTGTTTGTTTCTCTTGAAAGGGTTTTGTCAACATACACGGATAGACCAGTGCTGCATAGTGTATTTAAACTAAATTTTAACTTTTGAACTATTGCACAGTTGAGTCACTTTGATCAGTCACTATGATGCTTTGGGCTGAGCTGCTTATTCCAACTTCTCTTTTCTCGTCACTGTTCTAAATCTGTAATCATGACATTGATTACAGATGATACGTAAAGACAGATGATACGTATAGACAAGAAGGTCCTGGGTTTGACTTCCAGGAGGCCCTTCTGAGTTTGCATGTTCTCTCTGTGTCCGATACTCTGGTTTCCTCGACCACTCAAAATATCTACAGCGAGATTTTGGATGAAAGCAAGCCTTGATCTATTAGTGTATTTACAGCAGAATCTCTTTATTCAGACAGACGCATTCAAATAATAGGGAAGCTCATTTGCAGCCACATTTAAGGCATTAAAAATGACTACATTTGTTTACCTAGAAAGGGTGTCATTATATTTTCTATAAATGGCATCAAGAAGGTATTAATTGATTTGGTCTGACTGGGGCAACCCTGAATAAATACATAATACAATAAATATTAGTTGCTTTTCAATAACTCGTAAGATAGATTTGACAACAACAAAAAAACAAGTATTTCTTCGGCTTCAAAGATTGTATATATTTTAAAATAAATACATTGTGTATGTTGCGTTATGAATTTTAGTGCTGAAAAATTCCTGAGGGAAAGGGGTTTAGGCTGAAACTTTTACTGTCTATCCCTTCTTAAAACTGTCACATTATACTAGTTCTCATTTACCCCTGATGGTAACATGTAACACACAACTTAAACAAGTCATTTTCTAATCTAGAAAGTGAAGATTACTCAAAGTATCATGCCACGTCACTTCCCACAGTTAACACCTCTGATATCTGGCGGCCTGAGGTGTTGTGTTATAATACAGCCAACAGCACGATGGCCCCAGATAAGACTTCACTTCTGTTGTGTCCTATGTCTGCGTGAAGAAGACAAAAGGCAGACGGCATTAACTCGTATCTATCGCCCACCGGCTATCACCGCCCGTATGCACTGTACCGCTGACGTATACCAAACACACACACACACACACACACACACCCTATCTCCCTGGCCCTCAAGTGAACCTGTTCCTCACAACCGTTTCAGCACACACTGATATGCCTCGGTGTGAGAATCTAGTTTGATATCATAAATAAATAACATGAGGAAACGTATTGTGTGAAATTCAAAGTGTGTTTCGAAGCCGCACACACAGCTGCTTTGGGTTATATCTGAGCTGTTAATGCTAGGATTTAGATGCAGTTGTGTAATGGTTTAGCATGGGAAACGTACATTTCATAAGACAGGTGTGTGGGAGGGATGGCGAGTTTGAATCGTACAAGATGTCTGAGATGTCGACCTCCTGCATCGCCACACACTTTCTTTGTTATGATTGTGCTTCTGTAGGAAGTAGATAAAATAATATCATTTTGAAAGGGAATGTTGCAAATTGGAATGTCACTATTTAATTCTAAGTTGCAATTATTGTGAGAAAATGTTTCCATATTATGGCAAGTTGTATCTGTGGAGTTGAGAGTTGGTAGGAATTCTCTTTTTTTGGCAGTAACAACCTTTGTACCATTAAATAATGTAAAATTGTTCATCATGCCATCTATGTTCAAATTTCAAAACTCATCTGTTCGATTTCGCCTTTTCCCATTGATCTCACTAATATTATTTGTTATCATTATTTCATTTTAGTTATTTTATTGTTCTCTTTTGATTTTATGTGTCTTTATTAATTAAATGAATGAGTTAAATGAAATGAAGTGAATTATAATCAGTATGATAATTAATATAACAATAATAGTAAAAAAAAAAAAAAATTACTGTAGGTACATTCCAAACAAAGAAAGAACCTCTCCTTTGCAACAAGTTCATATTTACCTATGAATCACAATTAAACAAATATTAGTAATCGTCCGTATTTTCTTTTATAGATGATGTTGACTTCCCTTGTTGCTATTAGCGATAAAACAGCAAAACATGTGCGCTTGCTTGTCATGGTAATGTTAGAATTTTCTCTTTCTGATGGTTTCAGTGCTGAGTTGCTAGCTGCTGACATGTACAGCCAGGCATAGCTAATGCTGCTCCAACAACAGTGCAGCCACAAAGAGCCGTAGTGTCTGCAACAGATAAGTCCCACGGAGAAGTACCACTCACTCCCATGAAGTATGCGTGTGGGAGAGCGACTGGGTGCTGGAGGGGGGCCTGCGGCAGAGGGGAGGGGGATAGAGTTTTGGAAGGGGGCGGAGCTTAGCAGAGCTTCCAGCAGAGAGCCTAGAGCCAGCGTTCATTCAGCTCCACAGATAGTGTAAACACGCAGTGATTGAATGGTGATGAGAAAGGTGCCGGGACAGGCAGAGGCAACCCCGCATAAAAATCACCCCCAGTCGAGCCAAGCTTTGTTTTGGTTGAGACTCCGAGCGCATAAGCAAACAAGGGTCCTCATTGGTCCTGTAATGCTACACCCCTCATGGTCAAACGCATAGCTCCTTTAGCTCCACAGCAGTGATCAAAAGTGTGACCTAGTTTGCATGCATACATTGTGGGGTGCTTTATGCTCATGTTTGTTAGATCCCCCCATCAGAGCAGACAGAAGGAAAACAATGTCAGAAGTGGAGAGACAGCTGTGTTTTTTTCAAATACACACTTCTCTTCTGAGTGAAAACTTGACTATTGTTGTGTAAACTTTATTGACACGAGAACGCTACAGGCTGTATTCTGAAGGAGAATACATTGAACAATGGGCTTCATTAAAGCAAAACTAGTTTCATTTAGCTGGAAGTTGCACCCATGCCTTTATTATTACTGTTAAAATGTGATTGGCATATTTAGACAAAACAAACATTAGCAGACTCAAAGAACTCAACTTTTTTATTTGCTTCATAAATGCATGTTTGTCCTAAGTAACTTATTTAAGTAACAGTATTTGAGCAAATCATCTTTTCATATTTAACCATTTTATTTTTCACTTACTGAGAACTGAGTGGCTGAGTGAGGGCTGGTCCTCTTTTTCACTGAATGTTGATCAAATTATGTGACAGAGGCCATATTTGATTACATAGTGAGTTTCAAAGTTAGATACTGCAGCTTTAATAGGTCGCTTTAAATACTGGGAAACATTTCCAACACAAAATCTTATTTTTGTTGTATATAGTATTCGTGATCTTTCTGATTCTCACCATTTATTCCTTTTTCCCTCATTAATTTGGCACAAATGAAGCCAGCCGAGGAGGCAGTCAGTCTAGTGGATAATCTGTGATTTGTTTTGAAGGAAACCAGCCACACAATGAAAGGATAAGTCGTGACTGATGCAATGTACAAAACTAACAAAGCCTGTCTTAGTCAGGCGGTGGGAGGGGATCAGGTCTTACAGGAAGAGTTCTATTTTATTCTTTCAGCCGATAGTAACCTGCGTAGTAACCTGTGTAAAACCTGTGTAAAACCTGTGTAGTCGTCATAGTAACCACTGTTGGGACATCCCTCTGCTCAACTTGATGCACTGGCTCTACTGTAACCTTTGACCAAGTCACTGTTTTGAAGCGCTGCTAAGTCAAGACATGCAAACAAAAGAACATCGTTTATATTTATATCCTTTATATTGTTGATGCTGACCACATAATTTAATTAGATATTTAATACTTGTATTTAAAGCTGTACCAAACTTTTTGTTAAAGTAACAAATAAGACCACATCATGGTCTCTGTATCTTATTAAAAGTAATTGTATCTTTAACATACTGAAAGCTGATTGGGTGAATGAGGGCTGGTACACTCTGTTTCACTTGCATGCACAGAGCTTGGAGCTAGTTACTTGGATTTTATTACTTGGATAGTTAATTCATGGTGGTTTCACAGTAAGGTACTCCAGTGTTAATGATAATAATAATAACAATAATAATAATAATAATAATCATAGCATGCATTAAACATTACTTGGACAATTTGTTTCCCTCAAAGTTCCATCCATCCATCCATTTTCTTCCGCTTTATCCGTTGCCGGGTCGCGGGGGCAGCAGTCTAAGCAGAGACGCCCAGACTTCCCTATCCACACACACCTCCTCAAGCTCGTCCGGGGGGACCCCTAGGCGTTCCCAGGCCAGCTGAGAGACATAGTCTCTCCAGCGTGTCCTGGGTCTTCCCCGGGGCCTCCTCCCGGTGGGACGTGCCTGGAACACCTCCCCAGGAAGGCGTCCGTCGTTGATGTGTCCCTCAAAGTTATTTTTCATTAATAAAAAAAAAAACATATTGAAATGCTAACGTTTTCATGTTGCAGGTCTGAACCAACAAAGGATCTCGCAGAGCGCCCCCGTGAAGCCCACCGGCCCTCTCCCGCCTCACAGTGCCGTGATGGGAGGCAACAACCAGATGAGGCTGCAGCAGATCGAGAAGGAACGACTCCGACTGAAGCAACAAGAGCTGCTCCGACAGAGGCCCCAGGTCAGAAATCTCACACAAACCCCGCTCTCACATGTAATTGAATAATGTGTATGTAAACACACGCCGCGTGAGTCATGGTTCTTTGGTGAAGTAGTGAACCCAGATTTTTCTTTGATGAAGGTTTATTGAAGCTCTGCCCTGCAATGAAGTCTCTTAGTCATCGGTGGTAACTGTATCACTTCCTAACCGTGATGTGTCACAGTCCCGCCCCCACACTAAGCCCCTAGTCCAGTCCAGCGGTTTACTCCAGACTGTGTCATAACTGCAGAGCCCGGCTTTCTGGTTATGAATGAGGCTGCACAGACGGTGTTTACCATGCCATTCACACGAGCTCTTCGAGTGGAGGAAGTGAATAAACTTTGGTTCGGCCACAATGCCTTCGTTAGATAAATTGACTGAAAGAAAAGTGTTCAAAACCACACACACCAACTGTTGCATAGCTTATTGAAAGTTGACGCTGATAGATGTGTACTGATAGTAAGATAAGACCCTTTATTCGTCCCACAGTGGGGAAATTTCAATGTTGCAGCGCACATACAGGACAGTAGTAAGAGCACAAAGGGAGCACACAAAATCTAAAATATATGTAGCTGCTATGTTTCTTAGCTAGCTGTAAATGCTTCA
The DNA here is from genome assembly GCA_964034765.1 of Knipowitschia caucasica. Taxonomy (NCBI): domain Eukaryota; kingdom Metazoa; phylum Chordata; class Actinopteri; order Gobiiformes; family Gobiidae; genus Knipowitschia; species Knipowitschia caucasica. Next base: position 18,839,417 of record OZ035832.1, on the reverse strand, counting down.
TAATCAATATATCAATGTAGCTCTATCTATCTATATATATGTAGTGTTAAGTTGTATACATATGGGCAGAATAATAAGTAGTTGTACCTTTGAATGTATTTATAATTAACTAAATTATACCGTACAGGCAAATATAAAAATATTTGAAAGAATAATTTACATGAACAACCACATCTCATTGAAACAAAATAAAAGATTTGTGGAAATATACAGTGGGTATAAGTATTTTAATAGTTATAATAGAATAGTCAGTGTACTTGGAAAACTGTATTTAATTCCAGAACACTGAAAACCTGGAATATTATTATAACATATACTGTCTTCTGATGACTCGGAGCACAATACTAAATGCTATTTTTTATGATGTTATAATGTTAAGTGCACACACGATAAGAACAACTTTCAGTTTATGCCATCATGCAGGTTTTTTTCTTATTTATTATAAAAGAAAAAAAAAACATCCCATATCATTTTCTGTTGAAAGTGTTTTAAATGTAACTATATTCTGAATACTACAAAAAGAAAAGATAACCGTGACTTAAATGCAGTATTCTCAGTGCATATTCTGTTACTCCTCGACTCCGAATATAGTATTTATGATAGACCCGGGTTTTTCACACTGTAATTTTCTGTAGCGTCTTGTCTTTAGTGACTTTGCTGAGCAGCTTGGAGCTCACACCTAATTATGTTTTTCTACTCAATATGGAAGAATAGCTGATTCATCTGATTTTTTCTGAAGGTCACTCTGCCATGGTGCTAGCTGGAGGCTAATGTGTTCTATTTCCATTTTTCACTTTCACCAAGATGCAGACAGACTACTACAATGACCCGAGTAGAAAATTGTACATATATTATCCAGGCTGTGTGCTTGTGAAGGGGGTTCATCTCCAGGCCATAAGAAGCCACACCCAAATCTTTTCCACATGGCAGAAGTGCAATGAAGACGGCATGGCAGCTTTACTGGCTTGTACTTTTCTGCATGCCACAATGTTATGAAAACTCCAAGGCCCTAGAACAGACAGCCCACCTATTTCAAACCAACAAAAATTCATCGAAAACAAGACTAGACATTAACCACAAACATAACATACGACGGTCCAAAAACATCCGAAAAGTCACATGACACGGATTAGATCTTAATTGTTGTCAGTAACTACAAATGTCCACTTGTTCCACCTCCCCGTTCAAGGACTCAGGCGGAAAGGACTAAAAAACATGACTTCATATCCTCAGCCTTATCAGATAGGGCCTGTGTGGAGAACAATTGTCTCCTGTAGTGGACGGCCTCTCGTGTAATCCGACACCATGTATGGACTCGGAGAAGCGCAAATATGTTCAAGTTAGAAATGTGTAGAATCATTGACATCTGTTGTTGTGGATTGATGATCAGTTGATTGCGTTTTAGGTGTACTTCAAGTATTAAAATATTGTGTTGTCTTGTGTAGGAACTGGCTTTACGAAATCAACTCCCCATGGATCAAGATGGCGGCACTAACCCTGTGTCTTCCCCAATGGCCCAGGACACCAGGACCATGACGGCCAACAGCTCTGACCCATTCCTCAACAGGTTGGTTTAGTTCACACACGCACAGGGCTTTAGGAGGGTGCTGCATACACAAAATGGAAACCCCCCTGGAACAAGAGCTGAGCGTCTCAATGCATGAGAATCGGGTTACTGAACACAAATAACGCTATTGACTTGTAACCGTGAGCAAATTTGTTCTTAGATGTCGTCTCAGTAAAACCTAGTTGATGTTGATAGAAAGAAGACCACATTTCCAAGTCTCCTTAACCCCCTTCACATGGGAATGAGTCACTTTTTGCTGTGATCGTTGCTCACTCGGGACCTCTGCTGGACATGTTGTGTATAGCAAGCATAAGAAATGACAAATATAGCCTCTGAAGCAAATGCAAATCGTTCGCTTTTTTATATAGCCTCACGCGGATGCAAAACGATGGCACAGATTTGCTAGAAAGACATTGAAGCATTTGGTCCAGTTACCAGACAGGATAACCTAATATCCCCTCCTCCCCTGCTCACTCACAATGCCCTCTTTCTTCTGCCTCACGATACACTGCCTACATATTTTTCCTCTACTAATCACTATAGGCTTGTTGCACGGCCTCTAGTTGGTGCCTTTTGTTGGATTATATTGGACATTTGAATTCATGGGCTGCTTTATCTGTTCAAAGAAGGTCAAATGCCTGGATATAGCAGCAAACTGTTCTTTCTAGGTATTCAGACATAAAACTATTTGTGAAATGTCTGCATAGAAGAGTCCCTGGGAGTTCGAAACATGTTATTATTCTACTCTACTATTTCCACCAGCGCATGCTAATAGTTTTCTTATAGTAAAAGTATAGTAGTCTAATGTTTGTAAGGAGAAATGAAGCGATGGTGAAGACTAATGTGTTTGTACTTTCTGTTTTCTAGTGGGACCTACCACTCCAGAGACGAAAGCACGGACAGCGGCCTCAGTATGAGCAGCTACAGCGTGCCGCGCACTCCAGATGACTTCCTCAACAGTGTAGACGAGATGGACACAGGTGTGAATTATGTATTCTGTTTATGTGAATATGCTGTTTACAAAGGACATTTTTGATTATTGTTAGAACAAATACTTAAAGCTAGTGTTCTTAAGTTTCAACCACTAACATTCTATTCATTTCCATTCCGGGTGTTTTTGTATAGCCCTAAATCACAACAGTAATTATCTCAGAGGACTTTACACTACCGTTGAATTAGCCAAGACATATCAGAGAATCAAAATAGAAAACACATTGGTATTGGTCCATAAGGGGCAGAATATGGGATTGGCTATGTAATTTATGGGGCTATGTAATAATCTTAACTCAGGGGTCTCCAACCTGTAGCTCGCCCCATCCCCTTCTTATAAGCTCCCCAAAAGATTCAGAAATGGAGCACATGAGTTAGAATATTTAGAAAAAAAGTAATTTCACATATATTTTCACTATAATAAATGTGTTCCTTGTGTGGACTATTGCAGGAAAATACATTATCATAATATTTTCAATACATGTGGTATACGTAGTTTGCCTTAGTTATTGCATTGACTAGATCTTTTAGCTATCCCCTGAATGAACCTTCTGCAATTTTTGTTTTGTAAAACTATCTAGTGTATCTCTTAAAAATAGGTTGGAAACCCCTGATTTAACTAGTTCCTCACTCTAAAAACAGTTTGGTTCTGACACTAGTTTTCACATGCATGTACTTTTGATCTCTGTCACATCTTTAGATCAGATTTTTGAGGCGCTACTTTCACTTACCAATCACCTCTCAGCCCAAAGTCAAGGAGTGACAACAGGGTTCTTCCTTACAATTATACAAGCGTGCACAGAAACACAAACTTAATCTTCTGATCCTATTACCCATCCCTTCATTTCACATCCACTACTACTACTAAACAATGTAACTTAATCCGTTTGTTTGTTGTGACCAGGAGAACCTCAGCAGACGTCCATGGCCACGCAGCCCAGCCGTTTCCCCGACTACCTGGACGCCATCCCGGGCACCGACGTGGACCTGGGCACCCTGGAGAGCGAGAGCATGGCTGTGGAGGGCGAGGAGCTGATGCCCAGTCTGCAGGAGGCCCTGAGCTCTGACATATTCAACGACATGGAGTCCGTTCTGACGGCAAAGATCGACAAAGAGAGCTTCCTCACATGGTTATAAAGGACTTAACCATGCATCATGAACTGCTGCTTGCGCTGATCTGTGAAGATTTCATAGATGCTTTTACAAGACATTTCAGCAAGCCTGTTTGGACTTCTATCTTGTATATCCTTTCCTTTTTTTTAAGGCAGTATTCTTCTTGTTTTTGTTTTTTCTTCTCTTGTGGCGTTATCTCTTTATTTTGTCTGTGTATTCAAGGCTGGCCCATGAACAGACAATTATCAACAAGGGTCCCCTGCATGTTTCACAAAACTTTGCTATGGAATCCACTGCATCTCTTCCAGGAGTCGCCCTCTGTTTCTGAGGAGAGCATGTATTCTGTAAAAAATTAACCTTTGTGTTTGATGTCTCTTTGCTATAGAGTGGTAAAATCATTTAACTTACCAATGTTTTTAAATATACATTTTCTACAGAGATATGTCTTGATCAAGCCTGATAACCAAAAATGATGTATTTGCTGAAATAATGATACTGATTTGGAGAAAAAGTAGGCCCGGCTTGAACATATTGAAGGTTGGAGTCTGGGGACCGATCGCGTGCTGCTTGGCTGTGCCAGCAATTCTCTATATGAAACATATTGTTAGATCAAGTGCCTTTAGTTGTATTTTTGAGACGCGAGCATGATGAACAAATATACACTTTCTTTGTGACGAATATTAAGCATCCATGAACAACAGACACGTTTATTCATATTATCACAAACATTAACACATTGTAAGCAGCTTACCATGGCTGTATATATATAAATATATATACAAGATCAGATTATGGATCTTGTGTATATATATACATAAGATTTATTTTGAAAGGTTGGTCTTGTTGTCTTTTACTTTATTTACTAGGTTACTAAATACATTTATGTATCAAAGTATAGATCAAATGGCATCAGCTTTTCTTTATTTGCCTGTAGACTTAATGATGACTTTTAACTGGATCAACTGCATCACAGCCTGTGGAGCTGTTTGGTCAGTTTTGGCTCTTAAACTTTTTGTCTATGATTTTATTGTATAAATATGAGTGTTTTTGTTGATCACATGCAGCTTTTAATCTTTCTTTCTAAAAGTGTTTTTTTTTTTTTTTACATTAACCAAAAACAGTTGTTTTTTGAGCGCAGCCAGCTCTAGCTAATGCTTGATTAAACTTTGTGACAGTGGAGAGTGTGTTGTGGCCGTGACAGGTTCTAGCAGGTCGGACAGTTTGAAGGCGCTTGAAAGCAGAAGGTCAAGGTTTAAGGTGCGTTATTTGTGTGAAATGTCAAAAAAAAAAAAAGAAATGAAAGAAAAAAATAAACAATCAATGTCCAAGTTTGTTGTGAGAGATTCCAAAGATGTTTTGATGCTAACACATTTTCTGGTTTTGTTGTAATCAGCCTGTTTGGAACAACATCATATAAGCTAATGAGACACGTGTAGAGCTCCAGTGTCGGGGACATGTCTGAATCCAGGATTGTCTCTTATGATGATTTTAGACACAAAATGATTTCTTTATGTTCAAGCAGTGATTTTGATGAGCTACTGTTTACATTCTGGAACGCAGTGATTTTCTACAGCTGCCGCTGACACAAACCAGAGACTGTTCCTCACATTGTTTTTCATGTTTACACTACTGCAGTAAGTTTCAAACACTTTCAAGAAGTAAAAACGGCAATTATTGATTCAAGAACTTGAACATGTATTATGTTAGACCTGACAACATGAGCATTTTAACAAAAGTGACACTACCAGCGTCCTGAATTGTACTTTCATGGCACAGTGTGGTTTAGGACGTGAGCCGTGTTCTAAGAACAATGTAACTCCAGCTGATACACTACACTTGGCTTGTACTGCATTTTCAAGTACTGACACACTTTGTCAAGAGCCTGATTTATTTTTTTCTTATTTAGTGTGATATTGTCAGAGTATAATAGTTGTTGACTGTTATTAGCAATAGGACTAATCACAAGGTAATGGCTTTTGTATTTAGAGATTTCTGGATGCACATGAAATGAATTCCTGTTCAGTAATGATTTGTTCTTTTCATAGATTTGTGCATGTTTTAGAACAGTAAATTCTGTTACAATATCTTTATATGAAATTTGGCCTGAAATAAAGTATATACTTTGTGGTAAATTCTGTATGTGTTTTCTCTGACATTATTCATCAATTTCAACTTCTTTTTAATGTATTCTTCACAACATGCCACAGAACGACACCCCTGTAAAGCGTATTTATGAGGTCCAACATTCTTCTTCTCATTCTTAACACGTCAATATAAATTCAACCCAGTTTACCAGGTTGGAATGTGTTTCTGTACGCATTTTATCTTTTAAAATATCAGGACTATTAATGAACATCCACGTTAAATGATAATCCAAAGTCACTGGACGATACAAGGGCCTTGATCGTCATTGTTGTAACCTTTGCACAATCATATCGGTGATGAGTTTCAGTTACTGTACTTACTATAATGAAGTTGGTGCACACAGAGACAGTATACAACAACAGTATTATCTCAAATATCCATCAATGCAAAAAATGGTCGTACTTGGAAAGCACAGAATAATTTGTAAACTTTTGAAAATCGTGTGTTAAAATTATACATTGCTTTTACATTATGTTTTGCAACTTATGCTCCATACATATATGGTCATGAGCAATACATAAAGAAAGAAAGAAAGAAAGAAACACAGACGCAGAACAACTTTGACATGTGTAGGTCCCAGGTTCAATTCCTCTTTCCCGCTTCTCTGTGTGGAGTCCCCTCTGAGACTGATCAAATTTGAATAATTTAAACACTACATGAATGTTGATAGTTTTGCGACGACTTTGTGCGTACATTACAACTGCAACAGACGATATATATCCGAGGACTCATTTTCAATTCTTCACCAGTGCTGTAGGGCATGTGCTGGGGCAGGATGTGCACGTTTATCATCTTCAAGCGGAAATCCTGGAGGTCTCCCAAACAAAGAAAGCAGCCCCAGATGCCCGCTATGGAAACTTACACACAACATGACCTGAGCGGCACAGGAAGTGGTCTGCTGGGCGCTTCTGATGACAACGTATTACACTGCTCTGTAATGGATCTGGTTCAGCTGATTTTTTGTTATATTCACCAGTTTTAGCACTTATTGTATGCGTATTATTCATTTATTAAAGATAAAAAACATGTACATTGCTTTTCTTTCTGAATTCCATTGATTTGAATGAGAGCCGCCAAAATTACAACTCTAGTAGTTTCATAATTCTAGGAGTCGTAGTGTTAATATATATATAAAATTAAAAAAACACAGAAATACAGAAAGTGAGAGTGCAGGAAAAAATGAAATGGTCATGTTCAAAACAGTTTAATAATCTACAGAGTATCATATAATAGTTATTAAATAGTACATGGCAAGTAGTACGTTTTTGTATCAAATTTAGTACAGATGAAAAGCATTAGACATTAGACATTATTGTGCTTGTTTTAACAAAAATAATCCAATATATAAATACAAGGCCAAATAATGTTGAGAAGGTACTCAATGATACCGGTATTACAACTGAATTGGATTTCACAGTGCTTCTTTTTGCCTAATTTAATCACATTAAGAAGTAGAATAGTTAGACTTGTTAAATAATACATTTCAGGGGAATGAAATACAAGCCTCTAAATGAACAGGAAAAGTACTGGACAGAGCACAAATACAACTCACAACCTTAGAATATACAAACCAGATTATAATGTACACGTCAATCTTATATACTCTCAATCTTATGTATGACTTCCCAGTATCTCATCAAGGTTTATATCTTTCATCCAGTCATCATTTCCTGACCCAGATTTGAGCAAAGACTCTATGAAGTCCGAGTCCGTGTTGATGCCAGGGACCGTGTTGTCGCCTTCGGGTAAGAAATCAAAGGTTAGCTGGTTGCCACGACTACCCTGAAAGCTACTGGAAGCCGAACCTGGCTCTCCAAACGCAGCCGCGGGGACCCTTTGTTCCGGAGACGCCTGGTTTAGTGCGGACTGGCTCATGATCGCCTGGTTTGGCCTGGGGTTAATGTCCCTTAAAGTCGGGTTGTGTCGCAGAATGCCGAGATCTGGCGCTACCTGATTTGGAGGTCCTAAATGCCGCTGTTGGAATGAGAGGTTTGGCATGTCCATTTGGCTCGGGTTGGGGAGGCGTCTCATCCCAGAAGTCACCTGTTTATTCGCTGGCCCCCATCCCATGTTCACATTAGAGATTAAACTGCCCTGTCCTGCATGCATCTCAGGTCTCCCGTGCTGTACATTGTTCAGGCCAAAGGAATTCCCCAGTGAATTCATTCCCAAAAAGTGAGGCTTGTTGGAGTTGCTGCTGGGCTGGAATTGGTTGAGACACGAGTTGGGGAGACAGTTCCCGAATCTGTCGTCAGAAGAGGAGGTCTTTGGGGTGCTGGTGATTTGGCAGGACATGGACTGCAGCTCACTCGCGGGGCCGTTGCTGGTTTGCTGTGCGGAGGGAGGGCCTGGGTATGGAAAACAGACAGTATTATAGTGTGTTCATTTGCCTACAGTGCGACATGCTGTTCAGCTCAGTTTTGGGAAGACTGGTGTATGTGTTTTCTTAAATTGAATTATTTGTCCATTTTCTGTGCCTTGTAGTGTCTTTGCATTTTCTTTTATGTGGACCTTGAGTCTGGAAGAAAGATTGTATTAAAGATCTACTGCTACTAATTGTATGATTCAAAGCTGGAGGGCCTAACTTTGAAACTACAAAAAATAATTGTAATAAAATCCATGTAAGTAAAATATAAAACATTTACTAATAATAAGATACTGTAAGATAAACTTTGTAAAGTCCTCCAACATAACTTCGATTTGGGGCTATATACAAATACATTTAAATAGAAATGGATAAAGATGGCATGTAGTGATCTAATTTGCAGATTTTTTATTGGGACAAACAAAATGATTTCTGCTGATGTGTGTTACCTGTGAATGGATTTCCCCTGTTCAGTCCCACAATGCTCCGGGGCAGTTTGTACTCCGGTGGTGGTCTGGTCAGGTGACGGCTGAACTGTTCGTGTGCGTCTTTCTCCTGTAGCATGAAGAGAAGCAATTACATAATAATTATATGCATGTTTTTTTTTTAATTTAACCTTTATTAAACCAGGAAAGTTCCATTGAGATTAAGAAACTATTTTTAAAGTGAGTCCTGGACATGAGGCAGCTAAAGTTACACACAATTACACAATAACACAATATTCCACAATTAGATTTTACTGATCTCCAACCCCCCGACCCCGAAAAAGATTAAAAGAATGAAAATGAATGGATAAAAATAGAGTTAGTAAGTAAGTAATCTTTATTTATATACCGCCTTTTACAGACCAGAGTCACAAAGCGGTTTACAATGGTTATTTATTGGGCACTTGTCCTCTCACTCCACACAGAGATGGGAGCGGGGTCGCCGAACAGGAGGCGCATGCCAGACCTATTGTACATATTTTTAGTGGTAGGGGAAACCGGAGTACCCGGAGGAAACCTACGCAGACACGGGGAGAACATGCAAACTCCACTCAGAAAGGCCCTTGTCCGGCCGGGATTCGAACCAAGGACCTTCTTGCTGAGAGGCGAGAGTGCTATCCACTCAGCCACCGTGCCGCCCGAGTTGTTTTTATTGTCATTTTGTTTAGATATGAATGTAGGTTTCGGTTTAAGTTTTGTATTTTAATCATGTATTTTTGATTGTATTTGTTGTCATTGCCTTAAAATAAAAGGCCTTTGTTGAAACAGAGATTTAAGCCAATGTGTTCGAGACACCATTTTCTTCTCAACAATCAAACAGTCATCAGTTTATGAAGACAAATCAATTAACCAATGTTCACAGACATCAAGTGTAGGGATCTGTTTTTAGTTCCTTCCTGACTTTTGCTGCATTTATGTGATCTCTCATGTGAAACTGGATACTATAGCAGTGGTGACACAGGTGAAATGGAGCTGGATTATTTGTCGAGGCACAGAAATCTTTACTGCTGTCGTATGAGAAATACCGATGCAGGAGGGAGTAAGAACAGAGAAAAATCAGGACTTTTAAGGACATTTCTGGACTTTTCTGTACATTAGTCGCTGCCTATGGACCAATGGCTGCTATGTGTTATTAATGCATTTCCTAAGTTCCAGCTAAGTTCCAGCTAGCGACAGTAGCTCAGTTGGTAGAGCATTGGCCTTTGGGCCTGAAGGTTTTGGGTTCGAGCCCACCGTAAAACCTACTTCACGACTCCCACTGATGACTGCTGTCGTTGTGTCCTTGGGCAAGACACTTAACCCTACTTTGCCCAAAGCCCCAACTGAAAGATCTCAGCTCCTGTGGACTCACCACCTGCAGGAGGATCAGTGAGAGGCTGGTGCTATGTGTACTGGGTGCAGCTCTGACTGCCCCCCCCCCCCCCCCCCCCCCCCCCCCCCCCCCCCCGACCCAGAAATGGATTAAGGGGAAGAAAATGGATGGATGGAAGTTCCAGCTGTTTCTTTTTCTTCTGATCTGTTGTTGGTGAATCTACAACTCTGTACAGTCCTCTGCTGTTGTGATTTAGGGCTATACAAAAATACATTGAAAGTATTGCAAAGTGGATTGAATGAGAAACACAGAGCAAATCTATGGTTATACAAATATACCAGGGGAACCGCGGATGTTATGGCAAACTTTTGTGCTGATACGACTCATGAAGAAAAAATGTTTATTTTTAAGTAAAGCCATCAGTCTGATATAAAACAAATCCCCTCTCAGTTTGTCTCCATTCTGTCCTCCAATTAAACTCTAACACATTAAAAAACGCTGACGCAAACTTGTAAAGTCGGGGTCCAACATTTTCTCCTGAGTGTAAGTTCCAACCAGAGTTACTTTCATTTATGTTTTTACAAGTCGGAAATCTGATCTTCAGAGTTTCCGAGAACAAATGAATGCAACATGGGTCTATGCTTAATATGTTAACCGGTCAAATGAAAATAATGAAAAAAATGCTCACCGCGGCGTGCTGCGGCGGGAGGAGTGGTCTCAGCATGCCTTGGTTCTTCACTGGAAGCTTCTGTTGGCTGTTGGGGACTGGAGGCCTGGGCTGGGTCAAAGTTCCCATAACTCCTAGACTACCGTTCATATGTAGCTTTGGACACGTGGGACCAGCCTGGGGGAAGACAAAAACCATGGAGAAGGACAAAACCTATTAGAAGGACATTTAAAAAGCAACTTTTTATGTGAGAAAATAGTTTACATTTTTTTGTGTTTTTGACCTTGTAATGATTGGTGGATGAGAAAGTGGTCAGCATGGGGCCTGAACTCTTGATTTCAGTTGTGTTGAAATTTGCTCCATGATGAAGTGTTTTGAAGGTTTCCTGATGCGAGGGTCTCTCAACGAAGAAAAAGAAAATCTTCCAAACAATTGATCCTTTTAGAGCCTTTTAGAATACCGCTGGGATGGAGAGTAAAAGCACCATGATGACCACTTTCACAGCTCCTGGGCTACTGCAAGGTCAAGTATGCCAAATATCAAGTTACAGAATGCACCTTACTTTGAAGCCACCAAAACAAAACTGTGTAATATAACCCATGTGACTTAAAACTGTTTGGTTCTGTCACTAGTTTTCACATGCATCTATGTGTTGGCCTCACACACACATCTTTAGACCAGCTTTTCACAGTGAAAGAGAGTACCAGCCCTTATTCAGTCAATCAGCTGTTAGTATAGTAGCATATTCTCACAATGTTACTTAAACATAATTATTTCTGTTGGAGCAAACAGAAAGTGTAATATTGGATAAAAAAATCAAAAATCGTCTGATTACTACTGGTTTTGTGCTACAATTACAATGAAACAAAAGATATTATTTACATTCATAATCAAAAATATTGTTCCTGTCCTGTACTGTATCTGTATATGATCTTTCTTCCGTGTATCACAACTTTGTCTTAAACACTCTTCATTGGTCTAATTTAGGGATTAATGCAGTCTTAATTATGCCTCTCCATTTTAAAAAGTCAATTCAAAATGGAGATGCACCACAGTTTGAGAAACACTGAAGTAACTCATTAACATTAAAATTGCTATAGATTCAGATGTGAAATATTGGATTTATTCAATACTTGAGTGGTATTTCTAAACATATCTTCACATACATATTTGTATATTGAATGTTCTGTCGTTTTGTTGGAGTGCTTTAACTTTTTATGGAAACATTTATACTACTTTTCACCTCTGTAATCTCCACGTTCAACGCTAATGCAATGCTGTGGCTTTCCCACTAGATGGCGCTCCTGTGCAAGCTTGTGTGCTTGAAAGGGGCTATTCAACCTAGAGAATGTGGTCAAGGCTACTCCCACTGCAGATAAAATAGGACTGGGAGAGAAGGGGGGAGCCCTCCTCAAGGCCTGTGCTCCCTTGATAATTGTGTCTGAAGAGAATGGAAAGAATCCCTGAGACAGCAGGAAATGTGTCCCGATGGCAAGTTATGCACCAGCTCTATGCCTTCATCTGTACGCCCTGAACATACTGATGCAGTCTCCCTCTGCGTCCACAACGACCATGATTCTACCAACATGTAAATACATAATGAAACTATAGATATATCACATCATTAAGACAGGAACAAGGAGATAGTAAGTTAAGACAGAACACTTTTTCAGTTGTACAAGTTCCATTTTTCATAAAAAGAGTTAACATGCACCAAATGGAAGTCAACACAGCTTGTGTAAACAGCTTCAGTCATGTGTTGACACTACATTTTTCCCATGGCAAACTGGATTACATATCTAACTGTGCATGTACTAGAAGCCATTACTTAAGACGACAGTTTTAGTCCGAGATGTATCTCAGGGTGGTGACTTTGCGGTTCATCAAAGGGAAAACAGAATTGTAGATTTGCATGTCAGTGGTGATGAATGACACTGAAATTCACAGCACTAACAAGAGCAGATTAAAGAAAAGGAAAAGCGGAAAGTCACCAGAGGCATTTGACATGAGCTAATATTCACCTTTGAGTACAGCCCACACAAACCAGTCCTCGCCCTGAGGTTATACCAGGCCTCAAACATACTTCTCCTGTTTCCCAACAAAACTCTCACTCACTGTGCAATTATCAAGCCTGGATTTCTAGTCCTGAACCAATGCCATGTATTCAGGATTTAAAAGAGATCTTGAAAGTTTTGCTTTTTCCTCCAAAAAGTAAAAAGTGAACACTGTAGTTTTCATTACTTGATTCGCTTTTTATCAACATGTTTATTGTTTTAGCACTGTTTGAAACTTTCTATGCAAAGTTTGAATGTTCTCCAGATATCTGTGCACCATTGGAAAAATCCTCCAGCTCTGGTCTTGACCAGGCCGAGTATCAACATGTGGATTATGTCCTGAGCACTGCTCCTGACTGACACGGACTACCCCTGGGCACTGGTTGAAGGATGGGTCAGATAAAGACACATTTCCCTACCAGGATAACAAAGTATGAAAAAGTCTGATTTCCCCTATTATCTCATGGGAAGTGAAAGTCAATATTTTGTTCAGAAAGCCAGGAGCTGGGACAAGCTCTCCCAGCTCAACGTGCCCGATTCCACCTGCAGGTGGATCACTGACTTCCTGACGGACAGGAAGCAGCGAGTGCGTCTGGGGAAGAATGTCTCGGACTCTCGGATTATAAATACAGGAGCCCCACAGGGCTGTGTTCTTTCTCCCCTGCTCTTCTCCCTGTACACCAACCACTGCACCTCCAGCCACGACTACGTGAAGCTCATCAAGTTCGCGGACGACACCACCCTCATTGGACTCATCTCCAACAACGATGAGTCCGCCTACAGGAGGGAGGTGGACCGGCTGGTGTCCTGGTGCAGTGGTAACAACCTGGAGCTGAACGCCCAGAAGACAGTGGAGATGATTGTGGACTTCAGAAAGAGCACAGCCCCCCCGCCCCCACCCTCCGTGATGGACTCCCCCATCACCTCTGTGGAGTCCTTCCATTTCCTGGGCACCACCATCACCCAGGACCTCAAGTGGGAGCCGACCATCAGCTCCCTCATCAAGAAGGCCCAGCAGAGGATGTACTTCCTGCGGCAGCTCAGGAAAGCCAAGCTGCCTGCACAGATGTTGGTGCAGTTCTACACGGCCATCATCGAGTCCATCCTCACCTCCTCCATCACCGTGTGGTTCGCTGGAGCCACAGTCAGGGACAAACAGAGACTACAGCGCATTGTGTGCTCTGCAGAGGAAGTGATCGGCCGCAGCCTTCCATCACTGCAGGACCTGTATGTCGCCCGAGCTCGAGGCCGGGCTGGTCGTATCACAGCCGACCCCTCTCACCCTGCACATGGACTATTCCAACCACTCCCCTCAGGCAGGAGGCTGCGGTCCATCAGGACTAGAACCTCCCGCCACAAGAACAGTTTCTTCCCCTCTGCTGTTGGACTCTTGAACACTTCTTAACCTGTCCCCCCGCCCTTTATAAAGTCACTTTACTGCCCATCATACGTCACTTTACTTCACTGTACTGCTGTCACCTTACATTGTGTGCACCATGTGCACTTGTATATTGTAAATAGTAACTGTAACTCTATTTTAAATTTAAATGTATTCTTTAGAAGTGTTTTTTATTCTTATTTTTATTATCTCTTTTTGACTGTTGCACTGAGCCAAAGCAATTTCCTAGTCTGTGACCTCCTGTTACTTACGTGGCAATAAAAATGATTCTGATTCTGATTCTGATATTTTGTTCAGAAAGCCAGGAGCACTTAGACCAGAGCATTAAGAAAAGTAAATTTCTCAAGTTTTCATTGTATTTGACATTGTATTTGAGTGCTACACCATCTCTGCTGCTGTGTCCTACAGTACTGATACTACAATTATTGTTAGCTACTTTTAGAATGATCATATTTGTGTTATTTGTATGGATGGATGTGTTTCTGAATTTCTCCTGAAGGGGATAAATAAAGTATCTATTCATCCATCCATTTTCTACCCTTTTAATCCATTTCTGGGTCAGGGGGGTGGCAGTCAGAGATGCCACCCAAGTCTCATAGCACCAGCCCCTCACTGACCCTCTGCAGGTGGTGAGTCCACAGGAGGACAGCTGCTCTCTGAGTGTGAGCATAGCCTTGATCTTTCAGTGGGGGCTTCAGGCAAAGTGGGGTTAAGTGTCTTGCCCAAGGACACAAGTATCTATCTATCTATCTATATATCTATCTATCTATGTATATATCTGTCTATCTATCTATCTATCTCTATTTAAAAACAAAAAAAACTTACTAAGCCAACATAAAAGATATTCACTTTGACTCAGTTTAAACAGGTGCCACATACAAATCTCTGCCGCTGTAAACCCATGTAGAAGCTTCTTGTAGTGTGCAAGACAAATCCATAGATGGTGTTTGAGCGTGTTCAGCCTGAGTAATCCCCTCCTCATCCCGATGTGTCATGAAACTGTTTTCCATGTTTTCGCTCTCATTCTTCTCAAGCCTGTTGTAAATGAATACCACATGTGGGCCTCGGAAGGAGTGATTTAGGCTCCATGGTGCAGTGGAGCAGGCAGCTGACAGTGATCCAGCCTGGGCTCTCACACTGCACTTCCTCCAGGCTGCACTCAGGACACTGTCCCGGGGGAATCCATCGGCATCTGGACTTGGCCCTCGTTGCCTTTCCCAGGAAACAAGCGCTCCCTTCTCTGCACTGGCAGCACGACCAGCTATAGACTCTAACCTCCAGTCAGGCGCCACAGCTTCATTTACAACTTTATGCATTAAAATTCGACTCACTCTTTGGGCTCAAGCTGCCAGTGTGCTTTAAAGTTGTATACTGCAAAAAAAAAAAAAAAATCATATAGCAAGGAAGATCCTCCAGAGCGTGCAAATGAATGGTTTAGTCGAAGCCAAGGCTGGGATGATGAAACTGCTGCCAAACAACTTTTCTCACCTCAGTATTATTCCGACTGTTGCGATGCTTTTATCTACTGTATATCTTAATTAATCTCCATCTGGTTAACCTTTATCAGACTTATTTGGAAAAATCAGCACTTAAACACTATATACAGTCCCTATATGAATGCCCTTGTGGCTATATTCATAAAGCTTTGTGAGAATCTCCGCATTAGATTAATAAACATATGCTCAATGATATCTAAGACTGAATGATAATTAAAGTGGCTCAATGAAAGGTCTTGTGTGTTGCTTAAGCTCAGGGTCTGAACAGATGTTGTATAGAGCTGTTTTGACTACAAACTCGACTACACACTGCCCTTTTTAATGTGCACTAGCCACTACTGCATTATATTTTCACTCTGCGTCAGTGTCCTCTGGTGTACCAGGCTCTCACTTTACATAAATTATGTATTTTAGCACAACCTTGGCTCTTAGCACGATCGAATGCTAATTAAACTGAACATTTTCCATATACCGACTTAGCTTCATCATACATTCTGCAGTGTTTGGATGTACTGTGTTTATTATACTTTGGTATATAGTTCAGGTGCCCTCCAAATGCATTTTTTGTTTTTTGTATTGCTTATGAATGAAATAATGGAGTACACTGCAAAAAGGGGCTCTAAAAAAAAGAAAAAATAGCTAATATTAGAGGAAATGTCTCTGATGATTATGCCACGTGTTAAGATTTCTTGAAACAATAAAACATATTAATTATTATTTATATCTAGTTATACTATCTTAAATATCTTCTACTTGCATGAGTAAAAAAAGTTAAAAAAAAAAAAAACAGTGTGATTAGATAAATAGTAGTAGATCTTTATCAGGCTTCTTCTTGGAACACTTCAATCGGAAACGAAAAGGACCAAATGCAAATAAATACCTTGGTTGATTAATTGATTGATTGACTGAACTGGTTTCTTTCAATGCTCTCTGCTGGATGTATGAATGATGAATTAAAATAAAAAACTATATCTTATGTTTATTGGATCGCATTCAGGAGATTGTATCATAAAGCGTAAAAATGAGAAACGCACATTCTATAAATCTCCCTCAATCATAACAAATCTAGGATTCAACCTTCCGGCACAAGGCTAAGAAGATTACTGTCATTTTCCACCACTTGTCCCTTGTAGCTAACAACCTCCAATTAGCAAATCCCGCTGTGCATATCTGTGCTGTGACGGCGAGCCACCCTGACAAGCAAGGAAATTAAAAGTCCTGCATGTTAATCCACCATGCTCTGGCAATCTATGTCATTGTCAAAACACTTTGGAAATACATATTCAACAGAGTCACAGGCAGACAGCGGCAAGAACAATCGCAAATCAGGTCTCCAAACAAACAAACAAACAAGAAAATAGAATCGCATTGTAGTGGATTTGGACAGCAGCTTCACAGCCAAAAGAAAGAAGGAAAATAGAAGGAATACTGAGGTATGATTAAGTGGCACAGGCTGGAGTGGACCTTGTTTTATCTCTTGAAACTTGCACAAGAATAATGTTAAACTGGGTGTAGGAGTCTGGACGCCAATCAATACAGTTGAGAATTTCTGCAGGCTAATTTGTGTATGAGTGGAATTTTAAAAAGTAAACAATATCCTAACACTAATCAATATAGAGCTGTAACATTTCATATATGAATTGCAACTAATAAAACAAAAATTCAATAAACTATTCAACAACTCATTCATTCATTTTCAGCCCCTTTATTAGTCCATTTCTGGGTCAGGACAATGAGAGCTCCCACCCAATGCTCATAGCACCAGTCCCCATATTCAACAACTCTTTTTGCAATTAATGAATTCATCTTAACTGTTCAATTTCAAGCTCCAACACGTGGCGAACATGCTGTGGGATGGGATTTTAAGACTCAAACAGAGCAGTGAGTACAAAATAGTAACACCAGAAATGAATATACAGTATGTCTCAATTTGACAAAAAAATTGTTTTGTCTAGAACTATTACCTATTAGAAAGCTCTCCAGTGGCTTCAACCTTTTCTGGGTCAAAATGAAATAGAAATTGTGTATCCCTGTTCTACAAAACTAACTAATGAATCTAAGGAATAATCAATAGATAAATCAATTGTAGAAAAATAGTTGTTTGACCAAAAGTGAAACTAGTACAACATGGAAGAAAGAAGAAAAACAAAACCCAGAAGTGGATTAAGGGGATGAAAATGGATGGATGGATGGTATTTTTTAAGTTTGAAAGTCACAGAGTCACAAAGTTTCAGATTAAAAGTCACCAGTATGTGTGTTTGTGTGTTTATACCTGTCTCGGCTGTGACGGTTTGAATGGTCCTCCTCCCAGCGGCGGTGAGGCCTTGTTGGGAAGACAGAGAGGCCCTGTGATATGGTCCTGAAAGTGGAGGCTGCTGTGTGTCTGGCTCTGGTTTGGAGAAGGTGCCTGCTGCCTCTGCTGCTGATGCTGCTGGGCTTGTGCTGGGGTCTTGGCCATGGCACTGGGCATGGACATAGGCTGAGGGCCTGCTTTCGGGCTGAAGTGCAGCGATGGCTTCATGTTCAGCATCTTCATGTCAGGAGGGTGAGCGCCTGCGTGCCCGTTGGACTTGAACAGACAGTTGTTGAGGTTTTTATTTGGAGGGATGTTTCTCTGTGCGCTGAGTGGGCTGGAGAGTTTGTCCTGTGTGAAGGAGGAGCTGGAAGAGTTAACTGCTGAGGCCCAGGACATCCCTGCTCCTGGACTCTGGTGATGGAGCATTGAGCCTGGCTGATGCTGGTTTGCTGCCATTTGCTTTAGCTGCTCTGCATGGGATATCTCAGGCCAGCAGGGCAGAGATCTGGGCGGTCCCACCTGAGAGCTGCTTTTCTGTGACGTCCCATTGGGTGATGTACCGCTCAGGGTGAAAGAGGGGCCTGCTGAGGCGGGCCGAAGCTGCGACGCGCAACTGTGAACATGGCCAAAATCTGGGGAGTGCTCCAGCTTTATAGGCCTGTCAAGTGGAGAGCACAGGGAGCCAGCTGCCCCGGCCGAACTGGGTCGACCTAAATCAAGACCAAAAGTGTCATCCTGCTTCAGCATCTTCTCGAACTCCAGGTCGTTGAGCGGAGGCACAGACTTAGTGAGCTCATCAAATAAGTCCTGCAGCTCCGGGTCAATATTGCTGGCTCCTTCGTCTTTGAAATCTTTAAAATCCTTAAAATCGAAAATCATATCGCTGTGGGATTGACCACAGGACGGGTTGTCCATGGGCTCCTTTTTCATCTCTTTTAAAGTTGTGTTGAAGATGTCGGAGCTGACGCCATGGGGCATCATCCTCTGCATGTTCAGAGAAGGTCCTGGCATGGACTGGTTCATGTTACACAGCCCCTGCCCCAGACCGGAGTCCAGACGCATCCGCTTATAGTCCGCAGCAGAGAAACCTCCCAAAAGCCCGTTCTGCTTGGCTGTCTGCATCGATCCATGACCCTCAATTTTCCTCCGTAGCGATCCGAGCTGAAACACAAAAGGAGAAATCATGAAAACTTAAAACCAGGCAAACTCCGGCCCGCGAGACAATTTTAAGTGGGCCATGATTTTCAATAATCTTTATCGCAGTTACTTGCAGCATTGATGGTGTGGGACTACTATAGCATGTTTTACCATAATGCATTGAAAAGTTATAAAAAAGAAGAAAAAAAAATTGTCTTCCCTCTCTTATTGATATTGTGCCCAGTTGCGGTTGAATACAAACCTATTAGAAAATAATATTCGAACTCATGTGTATTGCAGGTCAGAAATATGTACAAAAACATACAAACTTTTATATCACTTTCATACTCCTGGCCCCAACCAACTCATATGTTTTTACATTTTTCCTCTGACAAAATGAGTCTGACACCCCTGCTTTATGCTACAACAAACAACCAACTGAAAAGACTGCGTTGAACATGTCATTAGTCCACTAAGACAAAAAAACAACTCTGCTTTTCTTTAATGACAGCAGTAACTTCAAAGACATCGTGTGAGCCTACTCAAATTGTGATGATAGTTCTGGGGATAGTGGCATTAAAACTCTACATCTAGCTCTAAATATTACCATGTAATCTAATCCAATTTCACAATTTGCCCGGGGCTCGTACACGTCGCGCACTAGACCAACTGCTTTTAATAACACTGTTTTCATCATGTCGAGCTGGAGTGTGGATTTTACAGCGCTCATTCTGCCCCGAGAGCTTTTAACGTGGCACAAATCAACCACTAGGAAGTACATACGGTGGAAATTGTTTTTAGTATTATAGCGATAGTTCATCAGTGTGTAGAAAGCAGGTTATGAGCAAGTGAGAGCGGAGCACCCAAAAGAATACACTCTTTGTCTGCCTGCTTCATTTGCATATATTATCGTTTGCTCCATTGTGCTTCATTAGATTGCAGTCTTTTTCCTTTGTGGATAAAATTTTGCTTAACATGCTGCTGGTGTCTAAATCCGTCTCCTCTTTGTTCTGTCCCATGTTTCCATCAAAGACAATGTTAGCGGTGCATTCATAACTTAAAACAAACAATAAATAAAGCAAAATATATGCATCTAGTTTTGTTAATTTACCATCCCTCTCAAGATAATAGTACGTGTTGTGTCCCAGAGATGCTATCGGGATCTCGGGGCTGTATCTAGGACATTGCTGCACAGACAGAAAATACCTGTTTGGCTGTCTATTTAAATAATCTTCCCACCATGGAAAAATAACTGATATTATCATGTGCCACTATTTGTAGATCTCTTAGGTGAGCGGGTTTTCACTGTGGGGGGAAACGGAGCCATTACACCAACACTTTTTTTTCACTTATATTTTTCTTAATTTTTTTCAGTTTCATACAGGATCCGGTTGTTTGACATAAATGCATAGATATACATTTTCTTTTTCGCCCCTACAGAGACCTGAAATGGAGTGGGAAAAAGCAATATCTATGACTCCCTCCATCTACATGCACATACATTCACTTCGACTGCCTGGTCAACGACGACAATTAAGTTATAATGTATAATATAATTACTGTCTATTGTCATACTGTCATTATTATTGTTATTATTATTATTATTATTATTATTATTATTATTATTATTATTATTATTATTATTATTATTATTGTTATTATTATTATATACTTTCATGTACAGTCCCATTTGTTTCCTTCTTTGTGACAAAATTAACTACGGTACCACTTAATGATGACTGTTGTTTTAAAATCATACAGTAAAACATTTAGGTGCATTCACATAGTTTAAACATGTTATCACCTGCACTTTCTTTGTTGTTGTTGTACCGTTAAAGCTAGCTAACTTGTATTAATGTTTCAAGAATATATATTTTTTTTCCCCACAGAAGGAATCTTGTTTAAAATAAAGATTAAGAGATTCTTTATTCGTCCCACAGTGGAGAAATTTCAGTGTTGCATCACAAGTTATAGAACAGTAGGAAAGAGGAGCACACGGCACAGATTAAGTGAACAATAGCTATACTAATTAAAATATAACACAATCTCTAACTCTAATATAACTATGAAATCTCTATCTTAAAAATAATAATAAAAGACGTGTAAAAGTTTAACATTTGGCAATAAGAGGCAAGTATAAGTTTAAGTTTAAGTAATATTTTTTGAAAAATCAGACCAGAGCCTGTCTTTATCTTATTAGACATCTTGTTTGCACACTTTAAGATAGAGCCCTGTGAGTCGCCATTGGGCTGAGCTCTGATTGGCTGAATGAGGCTGGTACTCTATTTTTTACTGGAAAATAGATCTATAGATGGGACAGAGTGAGCTTGTTACATGGTTTATTCTTTTAATTATTTGTCTAGTTTGGCAGTTTGCTTTTCATACTATAGCAGGCGCATTCAACTCTGTCTTGAAGAGGCCGAAAGGCAGCAGGTTTTCATTCCAACCAAGCAGGAGCACACCAGACTCCACCCTGGAGACCTTAGCCTGAAGCCCTGACGGAATGGGTGGAGTCTGGTGTGCTTGGGTTGGAATGAAAACCTGAAGCCACTTGGCCCTTTGAGAATACCATAAGTTTCTCATGTGACCACCTTCAAATCTTTTAGTCCTAATGCCCTCTTTTCTCACTGCGTTTACAAAGATGAACAGGTTGGGGCTTGTGCGTCCTTGTATGAGTAACAGCATAAATATTGTCCATGGGAAAGTGTCTCACTGTGTGGCGCACTGTTAAGTCATTCACGTTTACTGGAATCTCAGCACTTCCAACAATTCATGTGTGTCTAAATTTTAGGCATCTGCTTTTGAACTAAAATGCTGGAGTCATCTATATTAATAAAACATACATGCTATTCAAAATATTTATCCACCAACTTTCTCTTACTCACACTATTTATATAAAATCACACTGATATTTACTAAAGAGACATAAAAAAATCCATCCATTTAAAACACATTTATAGTATAATTGGAAGAATCCTCTTGAAAATGCATAACCAGAAATTGTTGAACTAGTTACATTATTTTATCAGCTAAGTAAGGTTTCCAGGTTAAATGCATTTTACTAAGAGCTCTATTTCCAGTTGGTTTGAAAAAAAAAAAATCATTATAGTATTTCAGATATTTCAATTGCAATATTTCACTATAGACACAGTCAATAGTTCAACGTGAAGAAGTGAAAAAAACCCTCTAAAACTCATCTTCCCCTTGTTACAGGAGGGTCCTCCTCTCAGGCCTGAAACTCTCATGACAGAAGTGATCTGAAAATAGATTTTTCTGATTAACATTTAATGAGCTCAGATGCTCTGAATGGCTTTGAAAGTGACTCCTGCTGCAGATGTATGCTTCAGAGACTGATCGTGTTAAGATATGTACTCCATGTAAAAGAGGCAATGATATAATAGACCTATTTGTAATTATTTAATATTACTCTAAATCTATGCATCCAGAATAGTAAATAATGAATTGTATATAAAGCAATATTCTCTTTTCTATATGCTCTTACTATGGCCCAGTACGTGACATCTGCTGTATATACTGTAAGTGCATTCATAATCGTGTGTTTCACCTGAGCAGTGTGAATGATGGATTGCATGGATCACATATGAGTGAATATTGACAGGGCCTGACAGCAGCTGCTCTGACCTTGGCGTTGACAGCAGTGGTGGATGTTGTGAGTTTGTGTCAGACTGAACGTGATGCTGATGCTGAGCCGTGTGGAAGGGGCTCGGGGTAGAGATGCAGAAGTGACCCCTATGGTGCTACCTGTCAGTCACACCACCCACCAGAGGCCAAACAAAGTACAGTTTGTTCTGATGAGGAGGATGGAAGAATGAAACTCTCATATGTATGTCTATGTTAAGGGGACTGCATGCAATGTTCAAGGCAATTATCCAATCAGAGATTATCCTATCAGAGAGCAGAATGAATCCCTCATTTGTTTTGCCAGTTTCTTAATTGAAATGGAGCAGGTTGTACCACTTTTTGCTTGAATGTCATAGGTCTACTGTACCGTTTCTAGTTAAACCCCAGCAGATGGGGAATTTATAGTCGCTCATAATGCAAAAGATACATTAGAAAAATCAAAAAAAGGTATAGTTTTTTTGAATGTTATAATAATTCTGCAAAATATGTATTAGAGCTTATATCAAGTAGAAGTTTGTGACATACAATTGAAAAAAAGAAAAAGTAGAAAACGAGTCATCCTAGTTCCAAGAATCCTATTAAAAATTCTTCTAAAATTCAACATTAAAACATATTTGACAGTTCAAAAGTAAATATTTGTCCTATCACATAATTCTTCTGCAATTCAAATTAGATGCAGTCCCTTGTTTACCTTGTAGTTGCTGAAGTATCTCTACACCAACCTCATTACTGTGACTCAGGTCCAACCAGACATTTTTAAAAACACTTTTTCAAGCACATATTCCAAGTTAAATAAAACTATGTATAGGGTAATGAATCAAATCTTGAATTCCCCATGTTTGGGCCGACACTACATCAATAACATAATATCCCTTTTATGCAAACAGTGGTATGGTGCCACAATAGAGGCAGGAGTGCCAGTTTTTGTGGCAGCATTGTTCGCCCTTCACACTTCAATAAACTCCAGACGCTTCATGCTGAGTTATTTTAGAGAGACTGAAATAAAAAAGTCTTCCATTTCAGACCATGCAGAGGGATTCACAGCTACATTTCAGGAACGAACAGTATATATGTTTGGATGTTAAAAAGAGCAAAAAATAAGAAAACTAAAGCCATTGTTTTGTTAATCAGAGGCGTAATCTATTGTAATATGTTTATGGGATGGTTTACTGAACGAAGTGGGATTTCAACGTGTTACCATAATAAACTAAAGCTTTCATTAAGTGTCTCAAAACCCACACACATTGGTTGGAGAGTTTAAGAACAAATAGGCTTATTGAGATTACAACAGATGGGCTAAAACTGCAAGATGTCGAGTATTTGTCTCCACCAAAAAAAGAACGCACCAGAGATTTTACTCAATATGTTTATGTTTGCACAGCGTAATAATAGTTGGCGAATAAAACATCATTGATACGATTGATAGTTTGTCAAAATATTGGCCGGATTATCTGCACATTTGCATATTGGACTTGTTTGTTTGAACAGATGTTTAAAGAATATGTTTAAAACCTGAAACTTTTTTATAACAGGGGTGGCCAAACACTTAGTAAGTATGGGGGCCACTTAAGTAACAAGACTTCTCCAGGGGCCAACCCGGATTTTAAAACTTTTTTGACTGGATTTATGACTGGATTTTTGACTGGAGATCCAAAATTCAGGACCTTATGTCTTTATTAGTGGCAGAGGGCCACTTAACATGATTCAGGGTGCCTTGATTGGCCCACGGGACGGACTTTCCCGTGACCTTCCCTCTAAAGCTGGCCATGCCAGCTTTAGAGGGAAGGGACATCTGCAAGTATTACTACAGTCATAGTGTGGATTTGTATGTATAACATCCAAAATACAAACTTTCTATTTCAAGAAATATGTCTATTTTGGCCCAGATTTTTACCAACTATCGCTTTTTCAGTAACCAACCAGTATTTATTGTTGGTCATAATTTTGGTCTATCTTCCCAAAATCAATGACAAATCTCTGTACAGATGAGGACGGTAGATAAGATTGATATATTATCCCATATTTGGAAAATGTCAATGTTTGCAGTGCACATTACGGAACAGAGCTTTGAGTGCTCCTCAGCTTTGACTGTTATAAAGAAACATGTCAAATCTTTATGCTTATAAAGTAGTATTTTTAGTATAAAATGCACGTAGGAAGCAGTACTAAGTACATACAAGCACACTATGCAATTAGCTTTAGGGGTTACAACTGTTAGCTTGTAACAGCAGGCGTGCCGCCTGGCTGAGTGGATAGCACTCTCGCCTCTCAGCAAGAAGGTCCTGGGTTCGAATCCCGGTTGGACCAGGGCCTTTCTGAGTGGAGTTTGCATGTTCTCCCCGTGTCTGCGTAGGTTTCCTCCGGGTGCTCCGGTTTCCCCTACCACTAAAAATATGTACAATTGGTCTGGCATGTGCCTCCTGTACTGGCGACCCCCACTCCCAAAAATCACAATTGTAAACCGCTTTGAGACTCCGATGTGCAGTGAAAAGGCGGTATATAAATAAAGATTACAAAAAAAAAAAGATTACAGCAATAGCATAAGGACAGAATAAATAACAGATGTACAGCACACATTATTTTAAAGGAGGAACGTACTTTGTGTTGACTGTGGTATTCTTGAGCATGATTAAACTGTGGAAATTCCGTTCCATCCCTAGCCATGACAAACCTCATATCTGTCACCTGTAAAAATAAAGACCCAGGTCTAGACGCCAAAGCCTATGGATGTCAGTTTGAAGGCCATGTTTGCTGAGATTCCGAGCGATTCTAAAGCTGTACTGTGTCACCGGGACATTAGGCCGGGTTCACGTGCACTTCACTAATCAGGCTGTTGCCAGTTGGGACCGCGCGCTGCAGAGGTGGGCTACTTTTGGCTCCTCAGCACTTTGCATCCCCTCACTTCCTGACACAGTTGTATTAGATGAAGCTGCCCTCCGGAGAGCAGCGGGAGAGACGGATGAGCAGCAACGGCAGCAAGAAAAACAGGAGCACGGCAGCTTTGTGACGGCCTGTGGGGAACGGAGGAGATTATAAAAGCAGCTTTGAAGAGAAATTATCCATTATGTTTACTGAGGGCACAGAGTGAACTGTTACAAGCTTATAGTGCCCACAGTTCACAGGCAAACGTGTTATGGAGATAAAAAAAAAAAACAGAAAAAAACACAGATGCGGAGAGACTCAAAATCTACTCATTATCTGATTTAGCAGATTAAAGTCCAGGTTAAAACCAAGGATTACCTGGGAACACACTTCGAACAGAGGATTGGAACGATATCATGAAGCAACCAATTCCAAATGTATCGTGTAGCTTCCGTGCTGTTTATCAGGGCAGAAACAATAATCTTAAAACAAACAACTATACACAGTAAGTAAGTAAGTTAGTAAGTAAGTTTTTATTTATATACCGCCTTTTCACTGCAGATCTGAGTCTCAAAGCGGTTTACAATTGTTAATTATGGGCATTTGTCTCTCACTCCACACAGAGATGGGAGCGGGGCCAGTACAGGAGGCGCATGCCAGAACTATTGGACATATTTTTAGTGGTAGGGGAAACCGGAGTACCCGGAGGAAACCTACGCAGACACGGGGAGAACATGCAAACTCCACTCAGAAAGGCCCTGGTCCGACCGGGATTCGAACCCAGGACCTTCTTGCTGAGAGGCGAGAGTGCTATCCACTCAGCCACCGTGCCGCCCAGGCAGACACATACTTAAGTGATCCTCTTAGGAAAAATGCAAGTGACCAGCGGCAAAACGCACAAGAAACTAGGATTTAAAGAATATTACTCAAACTCACTTACCCAGTCCAGGTACAGATCGTCCACATTTTGATAGAGTCTTCCTACCATCATATCCAATGGTAATAATACAGAAACTACTATAATTGTTGATCATTGTCTGAACTACAGACTTTAAAACCTAAAAAGTCAGACATTTTACAGACATAAAAAAGGCACAATCAATGCACTTTTATGTAAACTTTCCTCTAGCTGTCCTACACAACTTTTGAAATATCTATCTAGTAAAATATGTATTGCTGTGGCAAACTATTGATCTCACAATGGAGAAATGTACATGTCACATTTGGCATAGATAGAATCACTCAAGGTGTGCCAAAAAACAGGAAGTGAGCAAATTGACATGTTAAAAGGTTAAAAGATTGTCTCTTTTGTGCAAGATATATTATGTACAATAAAAGTCAAAGAGACAAATGTATGTATTAGTTGAAAAATCAGTTGAAAATTGGTCAATTACAAAACATAAATCTTCCTATAGTTGACTACAAACACAATCATTGATAATCCTCCTCCACAAAGCCCTGACACAAACACTGCTTTACATTGTGTCCATCTGACCGCAGCACTATGAAGGCGCCTCTGTGATATTATTCATGTGGGTGTTACTGCCGTCAGGTGCATGACACAGCTGTGCTTCCCCAGCCTCAGGTTTACAGGCTGCAACACAAGCCTACATCTGTGTTTGTGGAACAGAGAGGCGAGCGAGTGTGTCTACGCGTTTACCCTGTCACGCGGGGACTTGCCGTTGACCGATGTGGGGACTTGGTGCAGGCCTCTTTGAAATGAAATGTACTACATGTTAGAGCTAAGAAGTTGCTCTACTTGGTTTTTCAATCTGCTATTAGAAATGTAACAATATTTTTAAGTCCTTCAAGATGACTGTGGCTGTGATTTTGGGCTGTAGAGAAATAAATGTATTTGAATTTGTACACCCAGGTAAAAAGAGTAGGAGGTTTATTTGGCTGTATTTCAGACCACTAACAATGCGTGATTTGTATGTGTGTGTTTGTGTGAGTCTGTGTGTGTGTGCGCGTGTGTGTGTTATTATTCATTATCTCTAAAACATGACCAAACAATGTGCCTTTCTCACATTTTTACTTTAATCAGCATTGTCAAATCTCACAATTTGAGTGAATGTGTCTTTGTCTTTTGGTTCTCTCAGCCTCTTGTCCTTTGCCATTTTCTCCTGTCTATGAAGGGTTTTTTTTAAAAAATAAGGTTTATTTGTCAAGTGCATATTTTATCATATGTTTTTTTCCCCCCCCTTTTGTTGTGGTTTGTCTAGTTCTTGTCCCTGTTATGTCCTTGGCTTGAGCTTGTTTAAGTTTGGGTTGAGTCACAGTTTGATGTGGTGAACGTACAAGTGTGAAAGCACCAGAAACAGTTACATCAATAGAAGCAGATCAGTTTGGAGATTCTTTTTCAAAACACTGAAGCCTCACCTCTTCATTGTCATCACATTTCATTGAAAGAAGCAGCGGATTACACTGATAAAAAAGCAATAGTATATTATGCATATGTCGGGCTATGGCTCCGTATAATACTACAATACACACCCGTGTGTATATTAGCCTTGCCAAAGCCGCTCAGGTCACCCGCATGGCAGCGACAGGCCGTCACAAAGCATCAACCCCTGGTCATGTGACTCACGGAGCTCCTGACACCGCTGTCGCCTCTCATCTACATGTCCGTCTAAGCAGAGACATCATTGTGAAGAGGAGGCACACGCTGGTCCTGCTAAAACATGGTCAGTCAATAATTTAAAACAAGCAGTGTCACAGTGTACTGACAGGAGAAAATGGCAAAGGACAAGAGGCTGAGAGAATCAAAAGACAAAGACACATTCACTCTAACTGTGGGATTTGTTCACAGTGATTGAGCTACAATAAGACTGGCACATCAAAAAACATCTGGGTTCTGCAATTAGTGACTAACCGTTCATTTGAAAGGTCTGGTCTCAAAACGGTTTAGCTTCATTTGACTTTTTTGGCAAAGTCTCCAACTGAAGACAACAAAATGATGGTAAGTCAGAACAGTTTAAAGTCATCTACTCAAGAGGGAATTACTATTAAAACTTGTACAGATAAAACTTTTAAAATTGTATGAAAGTATAGCAATATGAAATTATAATAAACAGCAGAATGTAATGTGTTTCATAAATGAGTACCATTCCAAATTTGCCCGCTTAAAAATAAACCCCACATTTCAATTATTTTGTTCTTTCTGCTGGAAAAAAACATCACCTTTGGAAATGTTGACCAGTAATGGGACCTAATTTAAAATAGAAGTTGGAACACCAGTATGAGAGTGTTCTTCTCTAAAAAATAAATACTTTTATTTCTTTTATTAAAGAAAAGCAGCCAAATGTTCTGTCCTGTTTTTGCCTTAAAAACCATCACCACAGAGCCGCAAAGATCTTTTTTCCCAGCAAGCATTGCACACAGGCAGCCTCCGGTCATGCCACAGGAAAAGGTCCATACGCAGGGAACAAGTTGCCTTCCTGTTTTCAAAGACAGTTCCTATGGCACACAGAGCTGCTTCCTGCGTACACTCTCTGACCATCTCCAACATCTGGCTGAGCCGCGGCAAACAGCTGTGCTTCTTCCAAACCTCACCATAACCTTTCACAGTATTTGAAAAGGACGGAAAAGAGTACTTTCTCCAAGGTACATCCATAACCAGGGTACAGGACTGACAAGTTTAAGATTTCAATAGTGGCGAGGTAAAGCTGTAGTCAGAATAAAATTTGTGGAAGAAGAAAGTACTGTAGGTGTTCTGACATAATCCCAGAGTTTATGATTAAATTCACGATCTGGTTCTCATAACTGACCTCACAATGCTGTCTAATCATGAGATAGTACTATTTATTTTTTTCAGTAGAGATATTTGGAACAGTCTCAAGAGTTTCTCAGCAATGTAAGCTATATATGTAAAAAAAAAATTTTCCTCCATGTGGGACCATTTTATCTCTGTTATCTCGTGCACAGTGTTTTATTTTTGGCAGCAGGACAAAGAAAAGTATACGGAGTAAGTATTTCCTGCTTCCTTACAGCAGTATGTGTTACATGTTATTGATATTATTGAGTGGATATACAGAGTGATTTTACTATACACAGTGTCATTGTAAGGTGTGGTCTCACAGGTTACACAAGTTCTCATGGGAAAACTATAGATTTCAGTTCTAGCGTCCTAATGGTGCCTTAGTGGTATTGGTCTATACGTCTCAACTAACGTGGAGAAGCAACACAAGCACTTTCAAAGCACCGTAAGCACATAGGCTTTGGTTAAATTACACACTTGAGCATTAGGGCGGATGGACAGTCACCGTAATCTGCTCTCTGGTTTTAAAAAGGCACTTCTGCGGCAAAAAAAAAAAAAAAAAAAAAACTCAAACCAACTAAGTGGGATGTTGAGCTTGACTCCCACTCGTATCAGTGCTGACGTTCCAAATAAGGAGCGTGCGGAGGGCCACAAAACACTGCACTGATCGAGCCAAGGACTGTGTCTGTGGGTGGAGCTCTGGACTCAAGTATGTAGCCTCCAAAATGTATCATCACAAAGACATTTCCCAGAAGGACACCACATAACATGATGAGCTAAGTTAATAATGTGCAGTATTTGGTAAACCTGTTTAAGAGTACAATGCAGTATGGGGAATATGAATTGGTTTAAAGTAGTGTTGTCAAAAGTATCGGATATTAGTCAATATTAAAACTAGTACTGAATGTATTTAAGAATGTGTTGATACTGGAATAAATTACATAAACAGGACAACATGTGAGATTCCTTGAGCCGTTGTTGTTGTGTATCAGAACAAGTACTATCCCTGTGGTACCATTACAAGTATTATAATGCTGTGTAGTTATTTATGTTAAAAATTGCAGCTAATAGTCATTTTGTATATCACTGTGGTTTCAAAACTGCTATTGCTCGAATTTGTAGTATATTGATGACACTAGTTTAAAGATACATAATTCTTAGGACTGACGTTTATAGACATTTATTGACATTTATTGACATTTATGGACATTGGTCATGCCGCCCCCAATGGACCATATTAAAAAATTAAAAAATGTTCCCTTCACCCTCCGTGGGTTGGATACAAATACACAAATGATCTCTGCATCCACACAGTGCTGGATCGCTTCCAAAATGTAATCAAAAGTCCCTTGTCCGATTTCTAAATTTCACTGAAATCTGATAATAATTTGTTGAATTATTGTGCGACAAACAAACTCGAGGATAGCAATTACATTAACTTCCCCTGGATGTGGTGATAAAAATCAAAGGTAAAGAAGTAAGTAAGTAAGTAAGTAATCTTTATTTATATACCGCCTTTTCACTGCAGATCTGAGTCTCAAAGCGGTTTACAATTGTTAATTTTTGGGCATTTGTCTCTCACTCCACACAGAGATGGGAGCGGGGTCGCCAGTACAGGAGGCGCATGCTAGAACTATTGGACATATTTTTAGTGGTAGGGGAAACCTACGCAGACACGGGGAGAACATGCAAACTCCACTCAGAAAGGCCCTGGTCCGACCGGGATTCGAACCCAGGACCTTCTTGCTGAGAGGCGAGAGTGCTATCGACTCAGCCGCCGTGCCGCCCATAAGAAAACAAATAGCACATGGTTAAATGCATGTAAACACAGTCTATGGTAAACACTGATATAGCTTTTGTCTTTATGTAAAGTGTGCACCTAACGGACCTTGTACTGTTCAAGTGTGTCCTCTAACTCTAGCGACATGCTTCAGACTGCATAAAACTGAGAAATAAATTATGCAACCCCATACTGTTTTTGGAATTACAATTGCATCAAGGCGAGGCTGCAAGACTACATTTTGGGAAAAGGGAGCCGGGCCCAACAGCATATGTATGAGTCTGACGGACACTGGCCTCCTGTGCCCTGCTATCTGTGGACAGGAGGCCCTCTGCGGTGGCACGGACAGTTCAAGGTTGTGTCTGAGGTTGGTGAAAACAGCCCATCTCTGTGTGAACTGCTGCTTTATGACGTTTTACATGTCACAGCTGCAGAGAGACAAGTCCGTGCAGGTGAGCTAGACTGGGTAGAAAAGCAACTTTCCCATAATGTTATCTGTATCATTCAAAGTGGACAGAAAACATAGATTTTATAGTGAGAAGACATGTGTCCCCAGATTATAGGTCAAGATGTACAAATCATATTAAACCTTTTCTGAACTCAAGTTTAATGTGGAGTAAATCTTAATCTAAAAAGAATTCAATGGACTTTATGTTTATAAAATGTACTGTATGTTTACACATTTCAATCAGATCATACAAAGAGCAGACCGAGTCTTACAATTGGGTTACCTTTTTGTTTTCATAAAAAATCCACAAACAAAAACCATTGCAAAGATAGTAAAAATAAATGAAACTAAAGTTGGATAGTGTTTGGATATGACTTTATTAGACCACTCATTGTGCATAGTAAATATAGCCCCTTTAATAACAAGACTATTTTACACTAAAGCAACTAACAATTACCATTTTCTCAGCATGAGCCAGATTTCTCACTATGTAGCTGAGCAAAGATATAGTTTTGTCCCAGCGCAGTTCAATTAATCAATCAATCAAAGTTTATTTGTATAGCAGTTATGTTGTATAAGCAGCTCAAAGTGTGGGGTCCTTTCTATAGTTGTGTAAAGAGCACTTTTGTTTTACTGCTAATAAGCAAGCATCTTGTCAGCCACAAACTGCACCCTGGGTTTGGAATATTGTGAAATGTTCATGAACTTGTCACAGTGAATAATTACCATGTGAGGAATCTGTGAGTGAGGAATACGTTTGAAACTGCTTAGATTTCAAGACTTTGGGCTATTGGAATGATTCTGTGTTCGGAATAAATGTGTTGGTGTTGACGTTCAGGTATTGCAGGTGTTCTGAGACATAAAATAAAACAGAATAACTTTATTATCATTATGTGTAGTGATGACAGAAATGTCTTCGGCCTGTTCAAGAAAAGCGTGCACAATGTTAAAAACAATATTTACATAGAGTGTTGGTATGCACTCTTTGTGGTCTAATAAAGTCATTACAATCCAATCTTTCTGCCTGCAACACATGTGACTCCTTAGCACTGACTACTGATGCAATCCACCTGCAGGGGTATGCTTATTGTTTGTGCCTGGTTTCATATAAATATATAAGTTGCTGGTTTTTGTGTGTGGATTGTGAAAAAATAAAAATAAAATGATGGAGCCAAAACCAAACCAGCTAAATTTCATGCAACACTTGAAAACCTGATTCTGCTCTCTGATTGGACAGTCTGCCATCATGTCTATTGTAATTTCAAGTAAGAATAGGCTATATGCACGGAGAGGCGTGACTTAAACTTAGACCAGCTCGTTTTATTCCTGTCTATGCTATTGCTATGGCTTTGTGGTGAGTTGTAGTGACGTTTTTTAGTAATTACATCGATACATTCAGTTGAGACTGACCCAAAAGTGTGGACGTGCTTTCTCTCTGAGGATTAGCTTTGACTGTGGCCACTCAGAGCGATTAGTTAACTTTATAAAAACACATTGACAGCACAATCAAAGAGCACTGCTGTGTCCAAAAAATGCCCTCACAGTTTAATTCCTGTTTGAGCATTATTTAGGAAACTCGTGTAAACCACTGCTGAACTCCAGTGAAACTCAAGCCGCGCACCGGAAGTGAAGTGGGGTTATAACTAAAATGTGGAAGTGGTGTGTGCATAGAGCCCATAACTCCACTTGAAACTGTTGAATATGACTTTATGTGCGACCTGGGGACACATAAAAGATGTAGATGTAATTTAGAATAAAACATAATGTATACTGTCCCTTTGAATTAGCATTCATCAAAGTTTAATGAACAAAATCAAGTTCAGTGCAAACAGAACAATAAAAATTGCTCGTCACTTCTCCTTCTTCTCCCTTATAACACAAGGCACAAAAGTTCCTAGACAAGTTTTTCTTAGCGCAAGGAACTCTGTCGGTCCTCAAAGTGACCGTTTAGAATGATCAAACCGACAAATCAAAACACCCGAGCCTCAGGCCAAAATATTTGTCGATAATTCAAGTGTTTACCAAAGGCTTGTAATAAACACTTGTCTTTGGTATGTGAAGGGACGCCCATCGCCACAGTGACATGAAGGCAGCACGGAACCATCAAATGTGACCGGTGCTCAAGACTCTCCGCACCACACAACACAACGACCATGCTGTTAGATTATAACATAAAAAGACTGTTGCCATTGTTGCCGGATGTGGGGAAAAACATCCAATAGAGTCTAAAAAAAGCACAGGAAGGAAACTGGGGGTGGGGTGGCAGCACGAAGGAGAGAAAGGGGGGAGAGAAAGAGGGGAGAGAGTGGGAGTGAGAAAGGAATGTTCTCTAAACTCTCTCTTATTCCTCACTTATCGTCCGGATGTACAAATAATAACCCACCCCACTATGAAAAGCATGTGTGTTGTAGATTACAGTGGCATGATACAGATATAGCGAGACAAGTGTAAGTCTAGTTTGAACACACAAAACAAACTTAAGTATTATCACCCGAACATATTATTATATTATAGGATGTTGTTTGTGTTTGTTTTCTTTACTAATGGCTGACTTGCATCTTCAGAACCCTGACTGGTACATGTTCCAAGTGAGGACCTCCTGAGTCCTGTTTTTTTCTAAGGAATTTATTTTGGCTGTCAGTGTGCACAGTTAAGCATAAATCCATATATCATAATCTGAAGTATGGTTTCAACTTTCTATATGAAAAACTGCAGGTGACCTACCCCTAGCTATTAATTAAAGTTACTTGCAGTATTAAGAATCAGAATTATTCTTATTGCCATTTGTACTGTATGTAACAGGATGTATTAAAGTTACTGTATTAATGTTACTTCCAAATTCTTAGTTCCAGGAAGTAACTTAAGAAACTGGGAATTTGCTTTGGCATATGGCACAGATAAGGTATAGAAAAAAACAGATAAAGACAGGCATATACAAAGATAACATAACATTTTTCTCATTAAAAAATACAATAAATACACACCATAGACATTCAACTGTGCAGATTATCAATAAGTCACCAGAAGAATGAGATATAGACATGAGTTATGAAGTGTTGACAAGTGCAATTCAGTAAAAACTCCAATAATAAAAAAAAAAAAAAAAAAAAAAAAAAAAAAATCTGATAAAGAAATATGTTCAATTTGGAGCACATTTTATTTATATCCCTCTGATCAAATCAAGTGCATCACATATAATATTCATACAGTCTCTGGAAGGCTTATATCGCACTAATTATTCCACTGGCCCACTTTACTTTACGAGCTGGTGATAAGATTTCGAGCATAACTCACTCCACCTCGAGATGGAGTAACAGCGATGAGGGGGTATCGCAAACATTATGGAAACTATAGGAGCATGGACACTGCCTGATACGAATAGATTATACATGTTGTGAATGCAGGAAACTCAATGTATCATGTTTAACCACACATTTCTTAATTATTATCCTATACAAGATTATCAGTCCAGCCCTGGTCACTCAGGCTTCCAGCAAAGTCAGACAGAACTGTATAAAAAGTAGTTGTTTCGCGTTTCTGTTCCTGATTGGAAAATTTGTGCCCTCAGAAATCTAAAATGAGGGATATTGATCTGGATACAAAA
This sequence comes from Knipowitschia caucasica, assembly GCA_964034765.1. Classification (NCBI taxonomy): domain Eukaryota; kingdom Metazoa; phylum Chordata; class Actinopteri; order Gobiiformes; family Gobiidae; genus Knipowitschia; species Knipowitschia caucasica. The sequence continues at coordinate 18,804,298 of OZ035832.1, read as the reverse complement.
GTAAGTAAGTATAAGTAAGTAGTTGTTATTAATAAAGCACATTTCAGAGAATAAGATCACACAAAGCACTCTCCCCTCTCTTTCCTCGACAAACTTTTTTTTTTTTTTTTTACAGAATCATATTCAAACACATGTTTATGCATCTGGTATTTTATTCCAAAGAGCTATTGAGAAACGGGGAAACAAAATGAGTTTAATGCAGTTCTAAATTCAGGCACAACGTTGTTTTAGCTTCTTTTGTCTGTAATCAGGATCATCATCATCTCTATCACGGAAAAAGGTTTGGTGTCTTAGGTTAAGGGGCAGACATTTTCATTCATATCTATTATGGTTATAGTGGTGTGGGCAACCAGAGGAAACCTAAACAGGCACGGGGAGAACATGCAAACTCCACATAGAAAAGCCCAATCTGGCCCAGAAACACACACTCAGGACCTTCTTGCTCCTTCTTGATTTCTTGTTCCCTCGTGACACATATTCCAAGATAAAATAACATCACACCTGGATGTCATGTCAGTATCACCGACCAGACACTGACTTTGCATATTGTAATTAGTAATATTTATTTATATATACACACAAATAATTAATGTAATAAGAAAAGTGTTATCCTCTGTAAAACTTTGGCTGTACATTTGTTACATTCAGATATTTGTTTGCTCTAAACTGAAATACACATTTTTATACCATATACGTGTATACATCTTTTATATTTTTTGTCTCTTTACTAAGCTGAAGATAGATATTTAATTTTGTATGGCAAGGCAAGTTTATTTGTATAGCACAATTCATACACAAGGCAACTCAAAGTACTGAACAAGATAGCATTAAAATCATAAATAATCACAGAACATTAAAAAGAAAGATACAAATTTAAAATCCCTCAGTTGTATGCACAGTTAAACAGAACCTGGTTTTAAACATTGTCAGAGAGGAGGCCTGTCTCACATATTCAGGAAGATTGTTCCAGATTTTAGCAGCATGAATCTGAAAAGCAACCTCCCCATGTTTAGTTCTGACTCTGGGCACTAACAGGAGTCCAGTCCCTGTGCTCCTCAGAGTCCGGGCTGGTTCATATGGGACTAACATGTCACTAATATATTTTGGTGCGAGGCCATGGAGAGACTTCTACACAAGCAGAGCTGTTTTAAAGTCTATTCTCTGAGCCACAGGAAGCCAGTGCAGAGACCTGAGGACTGGACTAATGTGGTCGTACTTCCTGGTTCTAGTCAGGACTCGAGCAGCTGCATTTTGAATGTACTGCAGCTGTTTTACAGCCTGTTTGGACAGACCTGTGAGCAGGCCATTGCAGTAGTCTAACCTACTGGAGACAAATGCATGGATAAGAATCTCCAGGTCTGCTTTAGACACTATGTTTTTGATCCTGGTAATGTTTTTTAGATGGTAAAAAGCTGCTGATGTTACCGATTTGATGTGGCTATAAAAATTTAAGTCTGAGTCCAGTATTACCCCTAGATTTATATTATTGTATAATATAGAGTTGTGCTATACTTAACATTCACCTGTCCAGTAGTGTGCTCCTCATTCCTACTGGTCTGTGACTTGTGGTGCAACACTGATTAAGATTAAGATTTAGAGATCCTTTATTCGTCCCACCGTGGGGAAATTTCAGTGTTGCATCACAAATTATAGAACAATAGGAAAGAGGAGCACACAGCACGAGATAAGATAAGTGAACGATAGCTATACAAATTAAAATAAAACAACATCTGTAACAATAGCATTAAGAACAAGTGTAAAATCTTGAAAATAATAATAATAATCAAATTTCCCTTCTGTTGGTATAGAATCACTTAATCATAATCCTTTGTGTATGCTCATAAAAGGCTCAGATAAAGGATGTGACTAAGGACAATACATTTAAGCATTGATTGATACATTCAAGAGTTTTTTTTATTGTCGTGCCCTAGTTCCAGGCATTCTAACTTCAATGTCAACAGCACAAATACTGTCCTCTACGACCAGTTCAGCGACTTTCTCCTCTTTTTTTCACAAGCGAATACTCTCCTGGGAGGACTGTAGCAAAGAGCAGAGCCATGGTGCGATGCAAATGGGGCTGAACTCTGACACAGCCCTCCGAGCAGCCGAGAGGGAGTGAACGCAGGGAAGAAAAAGTGAATGTTGTGCCTCTTTTCAGCACTGTGCAGCTCCGGAGCCTGGGAACTCTGCAGCTTTGGCCAGGCCCTGAGAAATATCCTGAGCTGTAATGTAAACATGTCTGAGCGCTGATGGCTCTCCCTCCTTCGCTCTACATGCGCTTGACACGGGGTTCAGCAGTGACATGAGCCCACTTTCCCATTTCCTGTTTGAGGCAATGACCCCAAGAACAAGACCTGTGTTGAAAGTGTGGCTTAAAGCTGGGGTATCTAACTTGTAAACCAAAACAAATTCTAGGTTCTGTCGGTTTGTGTCTGTTTTGCCTTGATAATGTCCGTCTGTGCTCTGTTTTGTATTTATACAGTACATTGTGTGATTCGTCGTGCGAGGTTTTACATTCTTTTATGTCTATGCTACCTTTCAGCCTTTGGACTAAACGTCTGAAATGTAGCAGTTTTGCAAAGTCCGGCGAATTTTCACTGACGCTTAAGGCACAATTGATGTCCATTGTCCCAACTCAATCATACATGTTTTAGTGGCCTCAATCATATCTTTAGCTCAGATTTTTCAGACATAAAAGTGATAAAAGAGGACCCCCCTTAACCAGCTCTGAGCCTAAATTATCAAAGAGTCATATATTGGGTTCTTTTATGCTAAATGTTTTCTAATACTATGAATAGCTGGTATAGTCTGACTTGTTCAAAACGTTATACTTTTACAAGACTTTTGGGGAAATTCAAGTTACTGTAGGTTTTCCCTGCTTCAAATTATCTTTTTAAACTATAAACCTGTATTTTCCCCCTATATTTTGGGTGACAGTATAAGTGCAAACAGTCAAATACTTCCGTCCTGCCTTAAATTCCAGAGAACAGGGCATTGCACTCATTATAGCAAGTGTTTCTAATTAAAATACCTGGTTGCAGAGGGAGAGAATGAAGTTTGGACACCTCCATTTTCTCCCCCTACGCTATACTCTCCTTAAGTCCTTCAGGCAATGCCCAGTTTAGCTGCTTGAAATGTAAATCAATGTGCATGACTTAAGGATTTTTTATTTCATACATTTTCTACAATTGAGTCAATTATAATTATAATTGATAAATTCACCTGACAAAAATATTACCATAATAAAACAAGAATACAACCATATTTAATCATTTCCATTCAACACTTAAAGGCACCAAAGTAGAATTTCTATGCGAGTTCCTGAATCCAGAACTTCCACAAATGTTTCCTTACACAGTGGCACAGTGGTTAGCACTTCACAGCAACAAGGTCCAGGGTAAAACCCTGGACCGGGTTTCATCACCGGGTGTGGAGTGATTGCAACAATATCTGAGCTCTGAACATTGTAAAGCGCTTCGGGTGACCTTAAATAAACATTACTTACTTACTTACTCACTTATTCCTCCTCCAGACAAGACCTTTCTGAATGAAAAGTATAGCATGTTGTCTCCGTGTCTATGTGGTTTCCTCCGGGTGCTCCGACTTCCCCTACCACTAAACACATTTGTAATAATTTGGAATATGATGAGTGAATGAATGTTGACGGTGGGAGGCTTGTTTGGAGACGTGCCCGGCATCTCGCTTCTATCATCACTGCCTTTGGACTGAATTGAAATCACCTAAAATTGTGAAGCGCGCGAGTGTGACCTTGGTCCGGGAAATGCAAATAAAGATATATATAAATAAAGATGACTTCCTTATTTACATATTTGTTTTTTCTTCATTTCTGTTCTGGATTTTAGTAGTGTCTGTCTGCTATAAAGTCTCATGGCTCGCCCTTTTGTCTGTTTCACATAAAAATGTCTGCAAAAAAATATGGTGCCTACAGACAGAGTAAAAAAAAGAAAAAACGCTTTTCCATTCCAATCCTCCACAGTCTGACCTTGATTCCAAAGCACCTCATTTTACAGAACACTGGCTGTAGACCTCCCGCAAAAGACCCAAACTGAACAATGACCATTAACTTACACAATATCTGTCCTCATTTGAATAGATGCTTATCACTCCGCACTGCATATGTCTATAGCAGGTCAGAGCATAAACAAAATGACCTATATGACTACAAGACTGAAATGAAGTCTCCACACAACAGACAGCAGAACAAAATGGACACACACCCACTTCTCTTGTGGCAAGTGTGATAATTAGGTCTGTTTACAAGTGCAGCTCCAGTCCAGGAAACTCCAGTGTATCGGGTGGCCGATGATGCGATAACTGTGTGAACTGCCATAGATAAGCACTGTGTTTGCGTTTGTCCAGCCTGTGCATCTCAAACTGTGGTCACGTCGCCAAAAATGTGCTGTCTCTTAGTTTTGTTTGGATTATATTTGATGAGATTTGAGATGTAGAATGGTTACAAGTGGTCAAACAAAACCAATAAAGATGTGGGTTAGATTACGACTGAAATTACACTACAACAAATCTAGTCAAACGAAAAACATTTTTGGAGGTACGTAAATGCCTTTTATTCTGGATCAAGTCTAATCCTGTACTGTATAATCCAGCCTAATTTAAAGTTTAAACATTATAAAGGGGAATTAAAATATTGATTTTTTGGTCAATTTGTTATAGATGTTATGAGGATTAGATAGCTAACTTTCAAATTTTCAGAAGATATGTAAGAACACACATGCACACACAGACACACACAGGTCAAGGAAAGAACCAAAACAAAATACAATACAAGAAAATCCACAAAGGACTAAAATAAATGGTGACTTTAGATCATTCCTATTCAGCATTTGTTTTTAAGTGTTTGTATTAAGTGAAAATTAAAATTCCTCTGTTCTAGCCACAGTACTTTTGTGTATGTCATGTTTACAGAGATACTCGAGGAGTGTCACAAAGGTATGTGCAAAATATGTAATGTATTTGTTATCTGTGGCAGCCAGGCAAGGCAAGACAAGACAAGTTTATTTGTATAGCACAATTCATACACAAGGCAACTCAAAGTGCTGAACAAAACAAGAAATAAAGAATCACAGTACATTAAAAAGAAAGATTAAAATATAAAATCCCTCAATTGTATGCACAGCTAAAGAGAACCGTTTATAACCTGGTTTTAAACATTGTCAGAGAAGAGGCCTGTCTCACCTGTGATGTGGAAAGTGACAATATTGAATTTTTAAAAAAGGTAAAAAACATATGATAATGATGATCAACTCAGTCAGCATCTTTTCAGGGGAATTCTTCTGCAGTGGCCTTAACGTGCACCTGTGTGAGAGCCAGTTCCCACAGGGTTCTAGTTACAAGTGTAGGTATAGGCACGAGTATCCACACCCCAGCAGCAGAGTCAGACAGAAACAACTCGACAAACCACACAACTGTAGAACACACATCCAACAGGGCCCTCAGACAACACACACAGAAACAGACAAACACACATATATATATATCAGTATTTGTTTATGCACAGGTGAAAACTAGTAAGAAAGTAATTAGATATAAGTCAATTTCAAAAGTACATCTGGATACAAAAAAGCACTGCAAGTTTGAAAAGGGGTTGGCAAAAACGGACGACAATCCCTCCAACCCCAAAAATGCACACACACACTCACACACACACACACACACACACACACACACACACACACACACACACACTATCGTTCCAAATCCATTTGTGAAACTAATTTACTAATTTATAAATGCAAAATGAAGTATATCAAGTCTTTATTCAATTAGAATACTTTAAAAAAGGGACAGTAATCCATAATCATACACAATATAACAAAGAAAGGCTTGGCAAATGTCACTTTGCATGTGAAAATAAATTGGTTTTAATTTTTTAAGTTAAATTATGGAAATAAATGAACTGTTGAATAAAAATCTAATTCCAAGTGTGTGGCCAGAAATGCATTGATTAGCATTAGCATGGATTCTGTGTGTGAATTAGCAAATACCAGCATGATCGTGACCAACACAGATTGACAAACGAGATGATGTGATCACGGAATACAATTAGCCAATCAAACATGAAAGTAAAAGCAGCGCAGCCTTCCTTGAGGAGTGTTTCTAAACCGATTCCCACTGATGACTACAAAACCTTTAAAATTAAGTTTCGACAAGACACATTTGAATGCAGTCAAGCAAATAAATTAGCATAACATTTGCATAAATTAAATCCCGAGACAATATACATTTCTGAACGCGTCCGTGTGAGTCCATCGCGATGTGCCTTGAGTCTTACTGAACTAAAACGGTGCGTGCCTTGGTCAATAAATAATAATGCAGGTTTTTCATTCCATTCCGACTGCTGTCAGACTGTACAACGAACAATGAGGATTAACCAACACTGCCAACCTGAGTGTTGCATCGGTGCAATATATTGAAATAAAGTCAGAATGTGAACTACTTTACTCATCTGGGCAATTTAATAAAGTCGGAATGTGCAATAGACCCACATGTGTTACTGTCACTTTAATGAGTCACAGAGATGCAAAATAATATTATGCAAAATATAGAGATTTTATACTGCTTTTTTTATGCTAGAGTTAAAGATTTGTTTTTGTTTTTATCTTATTTTAGTGTACATTTATTATTCAATTATCTTGTGCTGTGTGCTACTCATTCCTTCTGTTTGGTAACTGGTGATGCAACACTGAAATTTCCCTACTGTGGGACGAATGAAGTATCTTTTCATCTAAATCTTAATCATATGCAAATCACACAATAGAATGCAGGTAATAACAACCATGAACTAAATGTGAAGGTAAAGCGTGCGCGTGGTCTGACATTGAAGGACTAATATTCCCAAAAGGCTGAGGCCATAATTTGATTTATTTACATCATAAGAACTGGCTGGGCCCACCTGGACAGCCTGCTTAGACCGCACTGGGAATCAGCCCTTGAAGACTACAACGGGATGTGCCAACTACATGGTTTTCCTCAGCTTTGTTCAAAGACACTAGCAGCATTCCCAAAGGCTTGTGAATAAAACATGAGGTGCGTGTGGTGAGCTCTGCTGTGTGCCTACAGTAAGAGTGAGTGCTGGGAGGTAGGACCAGGCGTTTTCTTAAAGACAGACAGAGAAAAAGAGTTGATCCGTGATGTCTTTGATTTGACACATATTTGACACATATCGCTGCGGCTCGGCAGGGTGTTGTCGAGGAAACTTCCATTATCCCTTTATCCAGATGCCTCCCTTTGTTTGCTATGCGTGATATGTATGTGTGCTTTTTGGCAGTGCACAAATTGTTGGAGAAATTAACGCAAAAAAATAAAGAAATACTAGTGACTGCATGTTTCAGCGGAATGGAATGCAAATGTGCCCAGGTACGGAGATGGCCTAGATTCATATGGAGACACTGTACTGGAACAAGCTCAGACTTTTAACACTTCCTGGGATGTTGGAAAAGTCTATATACTCACAACCCATACAGTACATTATAGAAATATTCATATAATTGGCAAATGGTAATCAAATGCATCAGTTTGACATTTTACATCTGAACTGTTTTTGCATTATTCCAACCACTACATGTGAAGTTGAATAGTATTAAACTATATATTAGCCCAGTTTTAATTTGCTTTACACATGAAATAATCCACACAGGAGAAAGTAAATAGTATATCAGTAATATGATCACTGTCATGCACCATCACTGCAGCATAATGGTTGTGTGGTTGATGCTCTCGCTCCTCAAAAGGAAATTCATGAGTTCGAATCCAGGGGCTTTTCTGAGTGGAATTTGAATCTTCTCCCTGTGTCTATAGGTTTCCACTACCACTACAATATGTGCAATAGTCTCCACAAGTACTCACAGGGTCAGGATCTCTTTACACTTTTTAGTGCCATAAATTAATTTAAAGTGAAAATTAAAAACTTGTAAAACTACTATCATGACTATATTTGGATAAAAAGTTATATACAAGGGCTTTAAAAGTTGTAATTACATTTATTGATTATGGTGAAATAAGCAGCTTTGGTTCCCTCCCACCGGCAGCCTTTACTGTACATCTGTTCACTCAGAGCCGCAGTCTTTTCTGGGAAAATCCTCTGCTAGAGGAAGTGATCCATGTTTCTGGAGCGCTGCAGATATCAACAGCCACGAGGCAGTGTGGATAAACACAACATGTCTGCCAACAAAACTAGTGACATTAGAACTGTGTTCGACAAGACATAACAATTCTCGTTTATAAACCTCATCGCTGCATAGCCCATTAAATAAAACTCAGATAATAAAGGCCAATATGGCAGGAGTTAACAAGAGGCTTACGCAGAATCTAAAGTATCTATGAAGACAGTGTCAGTAATCGAATCACTAAGAGCTCCAATTATTTCCACATAACAAGACAAGTTTAATCTAACTGACCTCGCAGCTGAGGTGATGCTGTCAATGGAACATAGACAGTTTCTTGCTCAATGCATTAAAGACATCGTGCACTTTCAGAGCTTAACTTATCCCAAAACAAAGATGTTTTTCAGAATGACTGATGAGGTTAGAGTTGAGCGAAAACGCAGGAAAAATCTGTTATTTGAATCTAATCTCTAAGTAAAATGTACAGTACATATTTCCATATAGAATATTGGTTTGAGGCCAACAAGGTCCTGCAGTGTAGTCTTATAATATATTACAAGAAGTAATTGGTTTAGAGAAAAAAACAGTCCTATCCTATCTCTCTTTGAACAAAAAGTGTATTTATAATTAAGTGGACTCTATTCACTGCTCTGTTCATCAGTTATAATTGTGTTATTACAAAGTAAGTTACAGCTTTAGCAGTAGTAGTGGCAGTAGTAGAAAGTATGAGTGTAATGGTGGTGGTAGAAGCAGTCAGAGTGGCCAAAAGTACAATTCTAAGATACTCTAACCTAAGTAAAAGTACACACTCTTATAAAAAATCAAATAAAAGTAAATTAATTCCTGTAAACAAGTACACGCTTTTATATGTAAAACATGGCTAACAGAGGAAAGAATACTCACGTTTGTTGTATTGTCAGTTAAGCACATTAAACTATGACATGTCCTATACAAATACAAGTCTTTCCTCCCATCCTAAAGTAAAACAACACTTCCTTGCCACTTATGGACGCAGAAGCAGTTGTGTACAGTGGTGTAGTATAATACAAATAGTATTAATAACAACCTGGACTAGCTCGGTCTATCTAGAAGGCAGTGCAGTCCACTTCAGTTAATCAGCACATCATCTCCCAGTAGAAGCGGTGTTTTTAAGGCTGGTTTGACTTTGCATAAACACACACAGCAGTTGTTTGCAGGGTTTCAAACATTTATATGGACGACTTGTGCTTCCCTGTTTCACGGCCACTACATCTCTCACGAAGGTGCTTAGTGGGCTATTTGTCATACACTTTATAATAGGCCATGACAGTGTGGGGTAGGCTCCGAGCAGTGCAGCCATATAACTGTTTGTTAAGCTTTTTATGCTCTCTCCGGAGGATTGTTGACAGATCATATAAAATGGCTGCTGATGAAATTCAATGTCTTGACAACGTAATACAGTTGGGCAAGCTCTGACCTACTTTTAGGCTTCAACCATTTCTGATACAGGTACGAAGGGATATAGTGGTATAGCGACAGAAAGAGAAGTTCGGGATAAGGGGAGAATGTAGCAGGATACTTGTGGAAATCTGTATGAATATGTGTTTTAAATCTTACATTTCAGAGCTTGCCCGGCAGTAATTGCATCATCACAGTCTTGATTTAATTATCTGAGAATGCAAAAGTAGTAGTAGTAGTTGCTGTTGTATTTAGCAGCAGCAGCAGTACAATAGTAGTAGTTGTATATAGCAGCAGCAGTAATAGATGTAGCAGTTGTTTTAGTAGGTGGAGTATTAGATTCGTAGTAGTAGTAGTAGTAGTTGTAGTTGGAGTTGTAGTACTAGTTGTAGCAGCAGTAGTAGTAGTAGTAGTAGTAGTAGTAGTAGTAGTAGTAGCAGGAGGAATCATGCTCGACTGAGACGCACAGGTTTTTTTCTTACTCTGTAACCCTGGGCTAGGATTAAAAACATAGAAAGTACTAGGAGTGGTATAGTAGTTGTTAAGGTTAAGGGGAAGGGTACACTTTGTTTGGTAGTACCAGTTGTAGTAGTAGTAGTAGTAGTAGCAGCAGTAGTAGCAGTAGTACACTGTAAATTGTAGTTGTGTAGTATTTAAATTGCAGTGGTAGTATAGTACATTGTAAATATTAGTAGTAGTAGTAGTAGTGGGTTCAAGCTCATCGCAAGACCTTCTCCACTGATGTCTGCTGTCGCTGTGTTCTTGGGCAAGACACTTTACCCCACTTTGTCTATAAGGAGTGTGGAAGTAATTGTACGCTGCATTCCTTGATGTGTATATGTGCAGTCATCTAACATCTAATTTCCCCACTGTGGGTCTAATCTTGTTAATGCTATCTTGTTCAGCACTTTGAGTTGCCTTGTGTATGAATTGGGCTATACAAATAAACTTGCCTTGCCTTGTTCTTATCTTCTTCGAAATATCAGCAGTGGTAGTAGTACACTGTAAATTGTAGTTGTAGTAGAAGTGGCAGTAGCATTTAAATAGCAGCAGTGGTAGTAGTGGTAGATTTTAAATAGTAGTAATAGTAGTGGCGGTAGTGGTAGCTGTAGTAGTATAACCACAGGCACTGGATTTGGTTAGTGGCAATAGTTTTATAATCTAAAGAAACAGCACCAGTAAAGACAACAGTACCATCATTGGGTCGCAGTTATAGCATGCAGATTCAGTGAGTGGTTTTTCATAACGGTATTTGACGGATTTCCAAATATAATACATTCATGGAAGCATTACGGGAATTTTGTTGTGATTTCGGGGATAATACTCATTCATCCCACTCTGTCTTTCCCATTCCTCAGGTTTCATCTGGAAGAATATCTTTTGTCAATCTGGACTGAAAGCAGTGCATTGTTAAATCACTCATAATCCATTGTGCTGTTTGCCCCAGCCTCGGTGTACATTTCCATGGCAAATTCCAATGTGAACAGTCAATATAACATGCACAGATGTGGTCATTGTAAGTAGGCGCTGAGTTTTAAAGGCAAAAGAATGTGCAATAGTGAACTACAGCTTCACCCTGAAACCTCTCAGGGCAGTCAATTTGACGGCTTTTAGTTTTATATACTATATAAATACTCAGGTCATGTGCATTTTTGATCTGCTTAACTTTGTGACTTTTTTCTGTTTCTTTATGTAGTTTAATTTTATGTTATTATTTTCATGAATTCATCTTGTAATTTTGAAATGGAGTAGAGAAGTGGAGAAGAGCGAGTGCCAGTAACCGTAGCAACATACTGTTAGCTTGTGGCTAACTTAGCATTCAGTTCAACAAACAGTTTTTCTGTATTTTAAATAATATTTACCAGTTTTAGCCAATATTGAAAGTGAGTAAAGGTACATTTGAATGAAACTGATGGTAAACTTCCATGGATTTGAATGGGAGCAGCCAAAATTATGGTTCTGGGAGTTCTAGTAGTTTCATACTTCTGGGAGTGTGTTATGACCATAATTATGAATGACCAACACTTACACACACTGATTTTGAATATTGTGTGCTTAAATCATTCTTGTATAAATTAAGTGAGATTAATTGAGATGGCGCCAGGCAGCTTTTGTGCTTGTAATAAGGGGGGATTTTTCTGCAAGCGCCGGCTGTTTTGTTTCATTCAATCAACACGGCGAGAGAAAAACATTAACCTCAGGGCTGATAAACATGTTTGCGGACTTCATTTCCTCCTCAGTGCCGTGCTGTGTTCATCACTTTTATGTGGGACATGCAACTCTGCGGCCAAACAGAAGCCAAAGCAATAAACCAGTCTAATTGTTTTGACAATATTGTTAATGACCTATTTCTCACCTTTAAGTAATACAATTTGTGCTATTACCGGTAGTCACTTTTATACGCAGCAAATGAGTAGCCAAAAGGAGCGGATCCGCATCATTTGTTCAACGTTCAACATATCTGGACTCATCAGCTCACGTTTAAGCCTTAGGAGTGTTGTGTTACATCTATAATTCACAATATAAGATAACCTTTGTGTATTTTAAGACCTGATTTATGACTCAACTGTTTTAAACCTAATCTGACTTCGACTGGTCCCGGTTTGACATTATGGCACATTTTTCAAAGCTTTTTTTCCTTTTGTTTTAAATTATACTAACAGTGATGTATTGCTGCGTTCGTCATCTTTTAGAGCCACTTTAGTTCAACAGACTTGTCCAGGGGCTGTCACTGTGGATGGTAAAACGGTTTTGACATTCCAGTATTCCAATATTGGGTATAACATGTTCATATTGATTCATGGCACTAGGGGTGGGATTAAATAAGTTTTCTTCTTCCCACTCCTTTTTGAGTATCTACAAGTGTTTCTTTTGTGTATATAATATTTATAATTTCGAATTATGTTAATGTCACTCAAGGTTATTCTTTATTTTAATTTTTTTGATATCCTACTTTTGTTTATTGTACACTTATTTGCTCGAAATAAACATGGCTAACTAATTCACACCCTAGCTACATTGTGCATATGGCTATACATGGACTTTGTGACTTAGTCAAAAACAAAGGGGCTGAGCTTTACGACGAGAGATGGTTTTAGAGGATATTGGTTGAGAAAAGCCAGTCGCCTAAAGATATACCATTTATCTATTAGTTTATATATTTAGACTTTTAACATTGATGTAGTTGAAGAATAACAGGAACAATTAAGGAATTTTGTATCTGCTGTATTAGGAAACAATTCAGGTGACAGTGACAGTCAGGTGATTATTATTTTGGATTGACTGACTATGGATGTTCTGATCAAAAAAAGGGATATTTAATATTATTTTTTACATTTTCCTTACCAAAATATAGCGAAAGTGATGTAGTCATAGAAACTAGTTGTAACAATTGATTGATGACGAATTCAACGTCATCCTGCCTTGTCTAACGCTCTGTTTGAATAAAGACCACCTGGAGTTCTATCACAAATAAACAATGAACTAAAAGATTTTTTTTCAATCCAGCCAAACATATTGTAATGGGGGAACTTTTTTTATGTCATAAAAATTGATACATTTGTTGATCCATTATTTTTTCAGTTTTGGAAGTGTATTTACTCGGCTCATGTACATTTTTGATCTTCATAACTTTTCTGTTTCTTTGTGTAGGTTGTTTCCATGTCGTTGATTTTATGAAATTATATTGTAATTTTGAAATGGTCAGCACTAGATCATATACAGAATCGGGACAGAAGCAGAATAACCAACTACCTATTCATGCCTAAACTTAACCAGCCAATCCCATAGAATAACCCCAACCCACCCTTAACCCTAACCTTAACCATATTACTAAGACAGCTAAAACTTAACCAGTCACCATTTAAGGACTTATTAATCTAAAACTAATTCAAACTTAGGATTTTTACTTCCGCTTCCGTCCCGATTCCGTATATGATCTAGTGCCGATCATTTTTAAATGGAGTAGAAAAGTAATGAAGAGCAAGCGCTAGTAACCGTAGCAACATGCTGTTAGCTTCCTACCAGTTAGCCTCAGTTAGCCATTCGACAACCAGCTTTTTTTCTATATTAAAAATTGTATTTACCAGTTTTCACACTTATTAAAAGTGAGAAAAGGTACATTTGTATAAAACTGATGGTAAACTCGCTAACTTTTCAGAATTCCATTGATATGAATCGTAGACGTCAAAAAGGCGGCTCTGTTCTAGTTTCAATAATTTGGGCGTTCTCAGATTGCACCTGAATGAAGTGTGTGGTCGTCTAGCTACACTGGTACATCCTGCGCTTTCATTGTGTGTGTCATGTGGTGGAGGTCAACTGCTAATTCATCTGATGACAAGAAACAAGCAGACGAATCATCAGGCCTTTTATGGCTAACCCTAGAAAACATATGACACTGTTTATTTTTCCATTCAGCATCACTAATAAATCCACAGCACAGACATGGCCTATTTTATAAGAGCAGACGGTAATCTTCCACTCGATTTCAAATTAAATATTGCTGTGATCATTAAAAAAAAACATGCTCCGGATATAAATCTTTATGCCATATTTATCATAGTCTCTGTACACAAATTATATTCAACAGGAGACTGTATGTGTCAATTATCAACTTTTTCCATTCTGTCTTCTATTGGAAGACTAGTATAAATGCCGATTTATAACATGTTAAAGTATTGATGGATAATTTTTCAATGTTTTTGAAACGTTTTAAAATATCAAAGAGAATCTATGTATGGTTTATGTGTTCCCAGATAAAGGTTTAAAGTTTAGTTATTCTTAATCAAAATCTCAATAGACATGATGTGCATATGTTCAAGGAGATGGTCCAATCAGAGAGTGAGGCACTCCTTTGGGCTTGTCTTGGCTCTATTTCTTTGAAACAATACAATTCACAAACACAACAATAGCCCCACAAATTGGTTTAAAGTAGAGCAGACAAACACATAGATAATCATTCGTAACACAGTGACTGTATCGTTTCTAGCTAAACCTCAGCAGGTTCTGGCACAAGTTCTGTTCACAAGGCAGAAAGAGTTCTTTAAGAGTGCATATCACATACTGGCTCTTTGTGTTTTTAATTCATTTATCTTTTACGGTCCCAAAGCATCAATATGAACTGACAAATCCTACTTCTACTTCTAGTGCATTTCAGAATGTTTGAAGGCGTTCAGATTACAACTTGCAGCCTCTGTCGTAGACACAATAAGACTGTGATTTACTATTAGTGACTTTCAATGTGATTAATCTTCCAGCAGCGTGGTTAGGGAAGTTTCTCGGGGTAGAAGCAGGGCACAGTGCAAATCCTTGAAGAGGTGGAGATGCAGAGATAAGTCAGTAACTCAGTCATAACTCCACAAAAAAGAGGTAATTTCAACTTAATGTACTGTAAAAAAAGTGTTTTGGGGTTGAAAGTGATCTAATGATGTGAAGGGACAACAATTAGGGATTTCAAAGTTCACAGCATGTCAAGAGTCTCCAACCTTTTCCTCCAGGAGAGAGCTGAAGGAAAGCTGACATATTGAATGAAGGAGCTGCTTCCTGTATGTACTGTATACTGTATATATTTTTTTGAGGATTTTGAAACTAAACTTACCAACTGAAAGGGGTGGCAAGTATAAGATAAAGACCTAGATTGTAAATACTATACATCCACAGATATGGTCCATGCAACAGCTGGACTACATCTCCCTTCGAAATAATTGAGATTTGATGAGATATCTTAGATATTTTTTGACAGATGAATAACGTTTTATTGTGTGACATCACTCAACAAATCCTCTACTTAACGAGTGTTTGGGTCTGTTCCACATCTGCCCCTCTCCATTGAAACAGCATTTTGCCATGTTCATGTTTTACGACATGGCTTAGCATTGCTGTGAGTGATACATTAAGAGCATCAGCTATTTCATCGTTTAAAGCCTCCAAAAGCTGTGGTGAAGGTTCATTTTCTGCCTTTAGCATTTTGGGGACGCACCGCCTAATTAAACACATTTTAGTATATTTCTGTAATAATGGGTTCTAAAAGCTGCATTATCACCATGTGTTCTACAGCACATTATTGTCCATTCAGTTAAAACCGGTTGTGGACGGTGGAGGTTTAAAGTTTGAAGAAGAGCATAAATAGTTGTGATGTGTCGGCCTGAGTTGGAAATCCCCTAACGCAGCCCTGATCCCCTTGTGGAGGAAAAATCAACCACAATCAAACTGTTGGCCACACAATAGGAAATGGATGCTTTAAAAAATCTAATTATGATATGATAGTCAATTAATAATGCAGATAAAACAGTAAAATATGTGCTTATGTTGCAGTTAATTATGGAGTAATCCTGTCCAGATATTGGGGAGAACATGCAAGCTCCACATAGAAAGGTCTGAAGGTGGAATCGAACCCAGGACATTCTCACTGTGAAGCACAAGCGCTAACCACTGTGGTGCCCAATGTCTACATCCAGGACACTTTCTATACAGGGACCTGGCTTCCCTTAATCTAATGAGATGGATGATTAATGTAAGTAATCATCCATCTCTTGAGCGATTTCAGGGCTCCACCTTTTGTCTGTTTCATATCAAATGTTTAAACAAAAAAACACAGAAAAGGATCCAGAGGTGCAAGTAACAACAAAACAACTTTTTAAGGAAACTAGTCTAAATTGGCATTGTCATTTGAAAAGCCAAATCGGTTATATATATATAATATATATATAAATCGGGCGGCAGTAGCTCAGTTGGTAGAGCGTTGGCCTTTGAGCCAGAAGTTCGTGGGTTCAAGCCCCGCTCAGGACTTTCACCATCGACTCCCACTGACTACTGTCGTTGTGTCCTTGGCAAGACACTTAACCTCTGGGAACACCAGCCACAGTGGGGCGGCTGCGGCTGTAAAGTGCCAAACTGCCGTTGTGTCCTTAGGCAAGACACTTCACCCCCATTGCCTAGAATGAGTCTGGTGTGTGTGTGAATGGTTGGTGGTGGTCGGAAGGGCCGATGGCACATACTGGTTGCCTCGCTTCTGTCAGTGTGCCCCAGGGCAGCTGTGGCTACAGTAGTAGTTTATCACCACCGTGTATGGAGTGAATGAATAATGACACATGTGAAGCGTCTTTGAGTATCCAGAAAAGCGCTATATAAAACCGATGCATTATTATTATTATTATTATATATCGGATATCATCTTCACCAATATTCAATACCGATCCAACAACTTATCTGGATTGACATTGATATTCGATATCTGTGTTAGTATTGGTGCATTACAAAAAAAAAAATACCTGCAAGCACCATGACAATTTGCTACCTTCAATTTGTGTCAGGAGTCAGCAGAATAAGCAAAATGACATTATACAGTATATACCTCCATAACAAACAATCACTCATAAGATAAAATCATTTACAACTTTCCAACGTCAACTCACCGCAATGCGCGTGGACACCTTCTGCTCAGCCTCGGACCCCTTGTGCTCCCCCGTGGCTCTGCTGTAGTCTGGCGGTTGTTGGTGCGATGCCCGGCTGCCCTTGCTCTTGCGGTTCCCGGGGCCTTGATGGACGATGTTGAGCAGGTGAAGCGTGTTTTCGTGCTCTCGGTCCGTGCTCTCCGCCTGGACGCGCTGGTACCGGTTCTCACAAGTTGAATGGTGTCTCCTGCACAGTTCGATCCGTGCGCGAAGACGCTCCACTATGGCATTATGGAGCTGTGGCACCGCGGATCCCCTGGCAGCAGACCCCAGTCCCATCCCGAGCGTTGATGCGAATGGCCCCGCGGATGACTGGGCTGGGGTCGCCTCTCCCATGCCAACCACCAGAGCACTTCAAAGTATATAGTCCGCTTGAGCTAAGAATGCCGCGCGCTATGGGCATGGAACAAACTGAGGGGATTACGCGCGGCTGGTCCCATGTGCCAAATCTACAGTGGCAGCAAAGCGCAGAAATATAATATACACTTTGACAAAAAAAAAAAGACTATTAGCAAATATTTACTAACAATAAGTCAAACGCAGCGCTCCAGACACCGGCAGATATAGACCTCTCTGAACAAGAAAGTGGATTTTAGAGGAAAAGACCTGGATGATTCAAAAGCATCGCACGCACAGGCTCAACTTCTCTTCACGCTGGCACACGTAAACGCACTTAATTGACGCGACATAACAGTTCGCCTTTAACATTAACGAGCAAATCGCTGAATTATCATTACGCGAATCCACTAAACTTTGTGACTTACAGGATCCAAATGTAATCGAGCCGTTTGTATTTGCTTCGCGTCCCCTGCTGAACAGTCACTTTTGGTGTTATGAATAATTCTCACGCAGCTCCGAACCAACGCTTCGCCCAAACCGATTGACCGTGTCCAAATAGTCCTTTGACAATCGCTTGTCCGTGTGGTGCACCGAGGCAATAGTGACTGTACACAGAGGCTCATTGTGTGAGCATTCCTCCTCTGACAGCGGGCATCAGGAGCGCACGTCGGAGAGCAAAGGCGCCCTCTGGTGGTGAAATGCAGGCAGCACATAACAGGCTTTACACTAGAACTTCATGGCTAATCGTTTTGGAGGTGTAATTACTCAGCTCAGCATAACTATGACTTTTTCTATTTGAAGAGTATGTATATTTTTGGTCTTTAACGTGAGGAGTTATGTTTGACTAATTTTAATTTCAAATGTAGTCTTTTTTGGTCCAAATTTCTATGGCAATTAAAGTTACTTTTCTCAAGGTGCTGGTCCAAGACTGGTTCTGGTTCACCAGTTTTAGCACTGATTAAATATAAGAAACATTTAATTCCTTAATTCAAATAAAACAAGGGAAAAACTTAAACAATTTTTTGAGACTTTTTCAGAATTCTATTTTATTGAATAGGAGCCACCAAAATGACTGCTCTGGGAGTTCAAATAGCTTAGTAGTCTTGAACTTGGGGTACCTAACTCAAACAACAACAATATTAACTCTCAGAACCGTTTGCTGCTATAAATCGTATTGATGTATGTTTTGAATGTTTAGATTGGCTTTTTCAGACAGAAAAGTGAGAGAAATGTTTCACTAGTTTAGGCAAAATATATGTTTACGAATATCAACTTTCATACTTTGACCAACCATTGGTCAGTATTTGATCAATTATTCTTTCGAAATCTAAACTATAACTGATGTATCCTTTAGTTTAATGTGGTCTCACAATGGCACAAACACACATTATCAAGTTTGGTATGTAGGCCTACATCTGACACGGGATCATAGTTCTTGCTTGCATGGGAAGGACAGAGTTACAAAGTTATTTAACATTTCATAGATGTAGAAACCAACTAAACAAACAACAAGCAAAATAATTACTCAAAATTAAACAGTTGGACTTTTAGATCCTTGATTTATTGTATGACCACATTTATTCTATAATAATACAGGAATGACAGTCATGTATTCTTGTGCATCCCAAATGAAATGTACCACATGGTCATCACACTGGCATCATTCGTCATATTGCTTCACAAAATAATGACTTTTGCATACATCAGTGTTAGTAAATACTAATTCCTCAACTGTTTTTAGTTGTTTTTTCTTTACAATATTAACAACAAACCACACAATAAATTATTAAATTAACCCACAAGCAATCTGCAAATGTTTTACAGTAGTAATAATAGTGGTTAAAATGATCTATACAGTACAGACCAAAGACAACTACTTCACATCTACAACACATACGCTGCTGCTTCTTCGGCTCGAGACACTTGACATTCATTTCACTTCAGAGACTTATACCACAATCAGTCTTTTCTCTTGTTATATCACAGTTCACCAGCAGGGGCAGCTTTACCAGTGCAACTCAGAGTGCTCTTCAACACATCACAACATCCTTGGAATAGAAAATGAATCAAAAGGCATCTGAATATTCACAATTTTCCTTAAAAAGATCTTTGAAAAAAAAGATTTAAAAAAAGAATACAAAACATGGTAAAAACACTAGAAAATCAGAAGTAAATTCGACGGAAATAATCAAAATACATGGCGATGGACAAGATCAGAGAAGTGGTTCCAGCCACAGTGAAACTTGAGGTTGAGAAATATAAACAGGTTCTTATTATGCACAGTATGCATCATTACCATTTAATCTGTCACACAGAGGTAAAATATAAGGCCATTTGGAAATAAGAATAAACTACACTGATTTAAACTTGTCTTAATTATGGGTTTGTTTCTTTTTTTTTTACAGACAATAACAATTGCTTCATTATGGCCAGTAAGCCTTTCCGACTTAAGTGCAACATGAAGCTACAGTAGTTTTAAAACAGTCAGAAGGATTTTGTTTGGACGTTTCCCAACCTGTGGACATACATATACTGTAAAAGGCCTGCAGTGTGATGTGTCCGTTGTTTTATCTGCGATTGTTTTTAAGGGTAAAACATAAGTATTAATGATAAGGCAATTAAAGAATGATAGGAAGACATAATACAGGTTACTGTCTTTGTGTCCTTGGCATTGCACTTCTTTCTTACTCCATATAAAACCTGATGGAGTAAACTAGTTCTTGTTTCTTGATAACTTAATTTTCGGTAAGTATTTACAAAATTGTCTCAAATGTGGGTGCCGTTATACCTAGCGTGTTTTTATTTTTGCACACATGCAAATTTGAAGAAAAAAAACAAGGTAAAGACAGATCTTCTCTACATGAATCAGCAGAAAGACATCTCATTGCATCTCATGGCATTTTCCTAATGGCCATTGACAAATTGGATCATGGAGGAGCTGAACAATTTAAGGGGAAAAATATCAGTTGGTTCAACAGAATTATTTGTTGGATAAATAAGGGGTGTCAAACTCATTATTGTGGGGGGCCAAAAGTGTATTTTCTTTTATAATTATTTATTTATTTCTATTTTTTATTTTTGACAAAAACCTTTTTATTTGACATGAGTTTGGATGTTAATTTCCGGTCCATTTGGATTCAAATATCAAGAAGAACTTCTAATTAGTTAAAATTTTAGAACAGATAATATTATTTGTTTTTTTTCCTGAGACAATAAGTAGAACATGCCATAGCAGCCCATTACCATCAATGCGGAAAGTTACTGTAATAATTCAAATTGCGGGTCAAATTTGGCTCATGGGCCTGAGTTTGACATGCCTGTTGTATACACTTTGAAAATGTCGATGTATTTGGGGGTACGTTTTTGGCTGTGATCTGATATTGACGTGCAGCAGCAACCTGCTCAGAGAACAGGGGTGAGCTTGGTTATGGCTTTTCCTCCAAATTACTTTATAAATTAATTAACCAAACCATCTAAGGTCCGGATTATAGACGCCTGTAGAACCACAGCTAGAGTTAGAGAGGGAAGTTTGCGGATGGCTTTGTCAGGACTTGACTCCTTTGGTGGGTTCAGTAGACTGGCGCACATCGGTCCATTCTTGCATGGTGCTCTGCAGGGCCTGGGTCTTCTCTTTGTCCACCTGCACATAGTCCACTTTCTCATCGGAGGTCACTGAAGACGTAGAGGGCTGTGGAGTAAACAGAAGTCAATCTCAAGCTCAAATGAATAATAAATAATATGATTTATTGAAGGAGATAAAATAAAAGTCCAGGCTAAACACTAACTCAAAAATCCAAATGAAACACAGGAACCAGACAAACAGACAAAGACAATGGACCAGCAACGAATGGGGATGAGCACAGGGTACATAGACACAGAAAGACACTGGTGAAACACGTGAGTGGGGGAGACAATCAACACAGGGAAACTGGACAGGAAGTAAAATTAAAAACATCATCACAGGAGAACTAATGATAAAATAACACCAAGCACCAAAATAACTAAATTCACACCACAGTCATCACACAGATGTATAAAGTATAGTGAAAGTTTTTACTTTTCTGTTAGGGCTCGGTGTTCCAGGCTGAAAGTCCAGTGCTAGGTAGTCCACATTTCCACACTGTCTGGGGGCCGGACTGCTGGTACCACTCACGGCGGGGGAGGTAGACGCTGGGTTCTGCTAAAGCAGGCATAATGCACTTTTCAGACACAGCTCACAGCGAGCTTAGCATGCATACAAGTGAATCATTAAAACAAAGAACACAGTGTGCTCTGGTCTCCCCTGCAGCTACCGCCACTCACCATAGCTACATAATTCTCCTCGCTGTCTGCCGAGTCCGTGCTGGTGATACTCTGAGTGGAGATAGGCCGACAGTGCTGCGAGGACATTGAGTTTATAGTGGACCTGTCAAAGCACACAGCAGTCAGTTTACGGTCTTATTTAAAGGCCAAACAAATACAGGACAATCTGTTCCAAGCATGCGCGTGGAAATAGCCTGAAGTAATCTCCAACGACTGGTATGAACTCACATGGGCCGAGTCCACGACATGGTGACTGGACTCTTAAATGGCAGCTCATCAATGATCCCATTGTTCTTCAAATCTAGAGGTGTCGGCTTTGCTGTTAACACACAAGAAAGACTTGAGAATACTGAAAAGATGAGGAAGAGTGTGTTAAATAGTGTAAAACTTACATTTTCTGTTGGGTTTGAGGTTGCGGTTGATGGGTGGTGGAGTGACATCACTGAGTCGACCTGGCCTCTGACACATGGAGGCACTGCTGCTTTTGCGAGCTGGTAATGTAGCCGAGAATCCTGGGAAATCAAAGTGATGGGGCCTAGGGCTCATAGGAATGTAAATATTCTTGGGACTATCGGCCTGGGCGGCGCTGAGAGGAGACGAGCCAGGATTCATGGGCACATAGTTGTCATCAGAGTTACCGCTGTCTGAGCGGGTCAGGGGAGCTTTGTTTCTCTGTAGAACCAGCAAAACGTTGTTGGATTAAAACGTTGTGAACACATTTGCATTTCATTCTGCAGTCATTATGGGATTATCGGAGTCAAAAAAACCTCTTCTCAGCTTGTTTAAGTTTATGTAAATTTAAAAAACCATTAGTTGAATATATTATCAACTATTTCAATGGTCGATAAGTTACAATTAATCAATCAACTTGTTTTACCCCTGCATCATAATCATATGACAAAAAAACCTAATCAATCACAACATTAAATACAGTTTAACACCAAGACTCCCAGAATTTTGAAACTACAGGAACTCCCAGAGCCATCATTTTGACTGCTCCCATTGGAATTCTGAGAAGTTTGCCAAAGAATGTTTAGGTTTTTATACCAGATCTATACTCACGATCTTTACTCACTTTTAATAAGTGCTAAATCAGGTGAAAAAACGGTGTTATAACTGAAATACAGCAACAAAAGAAGGCTTGTAGGTGTGTTGCTATGGTAACTAGCACGTGATATTCTCTGGTGTAAAATGAGTCAAAGGTAGAAGTACTCACATTTCAAAAGTAAAAAAAAAAAAACCCATCTCATGAACATAATTATATAGAAATAAAGTTCACATTGGAATGACTGCTCTAGTTGTATATTTTTAGCTTTTCCCTGCAGTTGCCAAATCTTGTGCATGTCCTGCTTGTACACCATCCATCTGCTACTACTGGGGCTTCTGAGGCCTCATTAGGGAGACACACTCACCAGGTAGGAACTAGTTGGTAGGACAGACTCTGCAGACTGTCCTGAGTTATTGAAATGTGTGTGACGATAATGGCTGTTAGCTTCAAAGGAGGAACCTGGGGAAAGAGAAGGAAATAATCATCAGCATTCAGGTGTAGCCACGAGCAGACTGTAAACAGCTCAACAAATCAAACAGAGCATTACACCGCACTGGGATGGCAATAACGTCCGCAAACGAGACATCTGACATTTCGGGGAGTTAAATCATGTTTCCAATTAAACAAACAGCGACTGATTGACTTTTCATTACATGGCCGACTGCGTTATAATTAGTCTCTGCGGTACAGGTGAATCAGCAGCTTCCAACTTCACTAACAAGAGTCACAGGTCAGCTCCTGGTCTGTGAGTGTAAGATCCGGCCGAAAAGAGCGTGTGGCAAAAGACCGACCACACACAAATAGCATTGTGTCTATGAGAGAGTTTTTTAAATTGCTGATCTGTCTGGAATGAAGCATGCCGCAGCAGTTTGCATGAGTCTCATTAGCGTCTCAACTGAACATGGTCTGCTTGATCTTGGTTTCAGTTCAGCTGTGAGCGATAAATCAGTAAAACAAGGGGACTGGGAGAGAAGTGCATAATCACCAGACAATGGCACAGGTGAACAGTATGAACAACTCATCTCTACTTCGTTTAGGGAGCATATAAATAAACAGGTCCTATGATTGATAACCCTTTTTGTTTCATTCATTGTTAGTGGTTGTGTGAAGCCATATATAGAAATTAAGTTTAAATTATAACATGTTTGAGCTCATGCGGGTAATCTCTAATGTGCAGGTAATGCAAGGCGGCCCAGGAAATTTCAGAAAGCCAAAAAGAATGGGAAGCTTTACCATCAGAGAGGATAAAGAACCTCAAGAAAAGACTCCAGGCTGTCATAAATGTTAAACAGAGACAATGCATGAGAACTGGGGGATGAAGACTTATTATCTGTTTTATTATAATACAAAATATTCAAAATAGAAATGTTTTTGAAAATAAATTACTTCACACAATCACTGACAAAGAGAGGGAAATATGTGTTTGTGTTAACATTCAAAATCTCTAACCTGGTTTTAAAATTTTAGTTTTTTTAACTTTCAAGCAAACTGTATGAGGTCCTTGGTTTACTTTACTAACTTTACTATTGTAGCAATATTTATCCAAAACTTTTTGATATCGAGTTCCTCTTCCGAGTCTTCCTGATCAAAACTCTTGAACAAATAAGCCTTTCCTCCACATAGTGACATTTCATCGTTGATTCACGTGTTTTTAATCTTGAAAATTGGCTCCGTAACATCTGGCAGTGAAACATCTTCTGAGCAATGAAGCCTCAAATAGAAGACAATTCAGAATCGCTCAAACATGAAAGAATCAACTGAAAGTAAACTTTGGGTAAGCAAAGGACAAGGGAACAGCTTTAACACAAGGTTAAATATCATACACATATTTTACATAATATGTCTCCTTTATGAGTTTCCATTACAGCCCGCTCTGAAAAACATGTATACAATGCTTGATTCTTATTTTTTCCCACTTTCTCTTCTTCCAGCATGGGATTATGGAAATACTTAATTGGACCCCAATATTATAATCGACAATACACCCACTATTAAGTACTTTGAGTTGTCTTGCCTATTTCCATTATTAGTCAAAGGACACAACAAAGAGTCATGTGTACAATGTAAATAGAGCTGAAACAATAGGTTGTTATAGTAATCAAGAAATCCTATCAATTATTATGATAATTGGTAATAATTGATAGGATTATTATTGTCACTACGCATATGTTGCAACATATTCGCATGGATTTTCAGTAATTATAGGAATGTACTTATTAAACAAGGAAATGAATTGTAATTTCAGCCCTAATGTCCCAAATTATACCAAATGTTCATGTTCATGATCATAAACATTTGGAACAATATCCGAACACTGTGCGAGTTCATGTTGTGGAGGCAGCATGTCCTCAGCTGCTCTTTCAACAGCTGAGAAAATGAATTCCCCTTGGGATTATTACAGTATTTCTACGTTCAGTGTCTCCATAACTCTTTTTTAAAATCCACTGAAAATCAGTCTTAGATTCATAGTTTAGGAAGGTTCATCTTGTCTTAGAAGTAAAGTAATTTTTTCTATATCAGACAAGGTATAGAAGAGGTATACCATCAACATGCCAAGGAAATAACATCACTGTCTTACAATTGTCTGGTACCAAATAACTTTTTGTCTTGACTTAGATACAACTAACTATGACTAATGTTTTTTTAAGGAATCACCACAACTTTCTCAAAGAATACAGTTGGAAGCTAAAACTGGCACTTTTACAGAAGAGACCATGAAAGTGCATTGTTCCTATTCAAAAAGATAAATGTTATACTTTTGAGGGCTTCCTATATTGCCGGACACACAAAGCTCATCTAATCTTGCGTTGTACAGAAGGAGCTGTACCTGAGTGATACTATCTATACCAAATATGACATGTACATTTTTGCACTGTGAGATCAATAAAGTTTATCTTATCTTATCGTAGCTTACCTCTATGAAGCCGGATGTTCTCCACCGCCGGCAGAGTGTTCCTGCGAGGAATGACCGACACGGCACACGGCACATCTCCGTTATGGCTTCCAACAGACTGCGGACTCCCCCAGTGCCCTCCGTCGGACCCCTGGCTCGGCTTAGGGGGCCTGGGAGGCGGGGCGCACGACGACTCGGAGCTGGACGGCGTTAAGGCGTTGTGATTCTTGTCAAACGTCCGAGGGATCTGGTAGAAGGATCCGGGCGTGGTAGGGAGGTCATAGTTGTCGTTAGTGCGTTCGTTAGAGTGCAGTGTAGCCAGTGTGTTACACGGGGTTTGGAAAGTGTACACCTCTTCGTTCTCCAGATCGGAAAAGTTACTGTGGAGAGGGGCCTCGGAGCTGTAGCCGCGAGGCAGGACGTAGCAGGCCTCTTGGGGGGAGACGTCGTGCGTGGGGAGCGGGTGGTGTTTGCCCGGTTTGGGGAGGCTGTAGAATCCGTGTAGTTGTCCCCCCATGCCGTTCAGACAGTGGGAGAAGCCGTGGGACAGCTTCTGCACCGCCGAGTCGCTGCCCATGAACACGTTACTGTTGTGGCGCAGACCCTGGGAGAAACTGGCACTTCTGCAAAAAAAAAAAGAAAAAGGATATCAGATTTAATTTATTGCCATTTGCAAAAAAAAAGTATATTGGAATACAAAGAGGAGACAGCGGGGGCACTAACACCACGAATGCTTTTCTAAAGGCAATGGATAGGGATTGAAATTAAAATATCTTAAGATGGGGTGAGTAACTTTCAAAGCACACACAGAGTATGTAGTAACTGTATGTTTGTAAACAAGATGAAGATGGCAAGTTGTGGTCCTATTTATCACATTACATCGCTACATTATACATTTACAAGCCTCCTTCTCCCGGGACTAAACACATGTATTTTTTTATGAAACAAAAAACTTTAGGTGCCCGAACTTGACACAAAACTCTTTTTTTTTTATAATTGTTTTTTTATTTATTCCAATATACCTATGATAGTTTTTTATTGGTGAATATAAAGTATGAAAAAGTGGCCTGAACAGATGCACATGAATAAAAGAAGAAGAGATTAACTAATTTAAAGGAAAGGCTAAATGTTTATCTATGATCATTATTGATGACCTTCTTGTCAAACACTATTTGTGGTACACCTCTGCTAAAATACAGAGGCCATAATCAGGAAGGGATTTAATAGAAATTCCAAACAAATAGTTTTTAAAACAGCGTAGTCATCATTATTTAAGTCAAATCAAGTACAAATGTAATTCATAGTGTCATCTTGTCCATGCCTTATACACATAAAATACTGTGTAAAATACAGCAAAGACAGAAGGGACAATTTCAAAACGCAAGAAAGCATTGTACACATTTTACATTGCAGCTGTCCACAATATGATGAAGACTGATGAAGCCTATATATAATGGCCAATAGTTGCCTTTTGTACAAAGCTTTCTTTCTGTTTGAGATAGACTTTTGATTGCTATGCTATTACTAAAACCATATCATTGCCGTGCATTAAGTAAAGTGCTAAAAAATTTCCATAATATTAGGATGTGAAAATGGTTGTAATGTGTGGTATAGTGGTATAGCGTTTTTAGTTACAGTGACGCTAGTTTCAAAACGAACCACAAGGGGGCACTGTGGACCTTCATACAGGCTTTATGAGGGTGAGCCCCTAAAAGGAAAAAAACAAGACAACTGTACCGGTGAAACATTTGAGTTTACTGCTAAGGATCAAGTTTGTGTATTCTGTAGGAGCCTGTACACATATTGTCAGAAAGTGTCACTTATTTTAAACCTGTGACTTTCCCACAGTTTGTCAGACTCAGTAGAACACCCTCGGGACATGCCTCATTTATTGTGATTCCTTTGTAGGACATGACCTTGAGTAGCAACCACAGCCATCCTATAGTTTATACCGTTGGAGCCACTTAGATGTGCAACGATCCAAAATAGTCAGTTAAAGATAAGACATGAGCGATAAAACATATCTAATGAGCCATTTCCGGAACGCTTGCATACATTTGTTTTATCTACAGATCAGAGACATCAAACTCTAAATATGGGTCAAACTTGTGCAATCTTTATACAGCGAATAAACCCCATACATTTCTTCAAACCAGAATCCATCAAATTCCCTCTAAAATGACTGGCACTGGCACTCACATTAGCAGATTAGCTTAATGAACAGAACAAGAAGAAAGGCTTCTGGGGAGTGACAGATGTCTCCATAAAGCTGACGGGATCGAGGGCTCTCATTGGCTGCACACTGCTAAAATCCAACACCGCAGCAGATTTATGTGCAAATCATGTGGCTGTGGGCGGCTATACTGGGGGCCTGTCTAAACCTATAGGGGTGATGAATTACAAGCATAAACTCATTGATCATCTACTGTGCCGTTATCTGCTGAATAGCATCATTACCGAAGCAGCCCGAGGACCGTGGACTGGACACTGGCTACAGGAGCTGAGCAGAATCCTAATAGAGGTGTCAGTAGAGTTTACAGGTGCATCTTCTCTGCTCCATGCACTAAGCACATACCGTGTACTGGGTCTGAATAGGCTCTAATCTTTATGATGAATAGGATAAACAAAAAAACTTTTATATCACACACGCTATGAAAAATGTATGGTGTTTTTGGTATGACATAATTCAGAATTTTTCCGTGTGGCGAAAGTA
This sequence comes from Knipowitschia caucasica, assembly GCA_964034765.1. Classification (NCBI taxonomy): domain Eukaryota; kingdom Metazoa; phylum Chordata; class Actinopteri; order Gobiiformes; family Gobiidae; genus Knipowitschia; species Knipowitschia caucasica. Next base: position 18,775,974 of record OZ035832.1, on the reverse strand, counting down.
ACTAAAATGATATACCCACATTTATTTCATTCATTGTATGTACTTAATATTCAATACATTAAATGATCAATTTTACCATTGGATTCCTAAACCGTCCTGTTGGTCACACCTGGTTTTTCTTTGCATTTGCGTTGCTTGAAATGTCATTAAATTTGGTATAAAAACATGTAAACTCTGTGCTTGTGCTTAGTGCTTGAACATTCGTTTACCCAGGGAAGACTCGCCCTCCACAGATATAACATGTTACTTAGTCGAGTGAAGTCACATGCTTGTTTTCAATGTAAAGGAAAGTTGCATGACAAACTGTATAAATAATAAGGTGAAAGAACAACATTTAAATTAGCCCAGGCAGAAAGATGGCCACCACTTGATCATCATTGTGTTTTATGATCAAACGCAACATAGTTTTAAACCCAGAAAACTATCTTTTACTTGTCGACCAAAAGAAATAAAGTAAAAATCAACAGAGTGTGTGAATGTGTGTGATTTTCCAGACCCTGTGACTGGGCCAGTGGGATCTTGTCTGAGGAAATGGCCCAAACGTGGATGTTGACCTGCATTAAAGATAAGAGGAAGCCAGGGCAGGACGCAGGGGCCTGTGATGTTACCGTGCACTCTCGGTCTTCCTGCTGATGCACTGGTGCAGGAGGAGGTAGTCCTGGGGGGCGCTGTTGGACAGGGGGCGCGCAGGCACGTCGAAGGTGAACAGCAGCGGCTGGCTGGAGTGGATGGGCACAGATTTACGGTCTCCAGAAACAGGAGCCAAGGGTCCCGAGGCCTCTGCTCCCACTGAGCGGGGGATGTGATGAGGCCTGGAGTCTGCAAACAACACAATCGTCAAAATTGACACAAACATAGCTCTCTTTCAACGAGAGTCCATTTAAACTCCTGCTGGATTATGGGAAATGATAGTTCAGATAAAATGTTATACCTTTTTCCTGACCTTGGCTTGTGCTCTGTTGTATTTCACTGCTTTCACTCTACTCTCAGATCAATATGGCAGAGGGATATGGGTCTCCAGGGGGGGGGGGGGGGGGGGGGGAAGAAAACAGCATGTCCTGCTTTTGGACTAAAAGGTACAAGTGGTTCAAAATCCTTCTTGCTCAGGGTCACTGTGCTTTCTTTGATTTGACTGTATCGAGCATGTATTCCACTAAGGGAGCAATCAGCCCTTTGATATCTGTATTGGAAAACTACAAAGAGCAGACAAATCCAAGATTGGGATGGAGAAAATAAACTGGGCAGCGGTCCAGACTGAGGAGGCGGTGAGGAGGGGTGTGGGAGGACAGCGTAGGCGCCCACTGCTCCATCGACCCAAGTGAACCGCAGCAGAGGAGAGGAGCAGGAAAACAAGTCCACTCTGATCTGCTTTAGCATACAGGTACATGCACAGCAATATACTCACACTGGTGCACAATATCTTATAGGAGCTTATATATTACTCATTAAGGCAGGCAGGCTTTAATTAAGTCAATGATTCTCAGGCAAGAAAAAATGACTTTTGTGGATTTTTTTTTTTTTTTTAAGGAAAAGCAAAGTCTGTTTCTCTGTTTTAAGTTACAACATTGTTCCTCATCAATCACAGATCCATCATGCTAATATCAGGAACCTCTGGCACAAACATGTAACTCCACCCATTTAGTCTAAAAGCTCCTGCCTCAGTCCTGTATAATGTTTATTTTGCCACTATGACATCATATGTTTGGCAGATTCTCAGGCATGCAATTGTAAAAACCTGAATTTCACTTGTGTCTGTATTATTTTTCTAATTGGCAACAAACAAAAAGAACAAATTCAATTCCTCCTTCTGTTGGCAGCATAGGGAGTTACAGATGGGAATAATGTTTCACCTCTCATACTCGTTTCACCACATATTGTTTATTTAGACTATTATTTCACATTCTAATCTAAAACATTAAATGACAAAGTAAATAGTCGCAATATCATTTTAATGGCCATAAGTAATATTTCTTCTTTAAATTACAAAGAGTTCTTTAGAAAAACAGTGAAAAAACCTAAGCCATGTCGAAAATTAGTTGAAGATTCTGGTTTCTACTCATAGTCAAGTCAGATCTAACTCTAAATTCACATATTTCCTTGATATAGAAATTTGTTATATGTGATTTCTAGCCTCAATTCAGTTTAGTTTAATACAGTTTAGTTCTGATATACAATATGTTTTGATACGTTTTGCCACACCCCCTGTTTAGTTGACTAATCAATGGACTGGGCCTGTCTTCAGTTAAAGGAGAATTGCTTTGGTCGACTATAGCCCTAAAGCTCATTATCATTTTCTTCCAGATAATTTGCTAATTACTCAAAGACAGACAACAATTGATGACACCCCGACAGCCGAGGTCTTCAAATGTGACCATTGAGTTGACCAGTTTTAGGACATGACCTCTTCTACCTTCCTGTTTTGAAAGGAAACACATCCCTTTGCAAAATCACAGACTCTGGAGCTTCTTTGACAAATTTAAAACAAAGTTTTGAAACAAAGTAAAAGTGGACACAAAAATGTGTATGTTTTTTTTTTTTTCTTGTGGATGACCATCAAATGAATGGCTAATTTTCTTTTATCATTTGAACAAAACTAAAATACCATAGTATTAAACTATTTTACAGTAAACAAAATAATAATTCAGGGATGCAATGTCGTCTGATTCGTTGAAAAGTTAGTGTGTGGATGTTGTGCAGAGCGGAGTGCAGAAGTCCAGTCACAGAAAATGAGGTCACTTCCATGCCTGTAGGGTCTGCCTGTGTCCTGGATATCAGTGAGATGACCAGGGCTATGGGCCCATAGGGACAGGGACTCCCCCGGTCAGTCTCACTAATACTATTGTTCAGAGCACTCCCCAGTCCCCACGTCCCAGAGCCAGAGACATCATCTGCATCGTCCCGGAGAGCCGTGTAAAAAGCTTTCCCCTGCACTAGAGAGCGCAGGCTTTCTAACACGGGTAGATATATTGATCTGTTGTGCAGGGATGCAGCTCCTCCCACAGAGCACACAGCCGCATTAAAAAACAAAAAGCTTTGGGGCCATAGAGTGAAGCATTAAATATGATATTCACATTATTTTGTGCACGTCTCAAATGATGAGTGATCAGCATCTGCCCTGACTGTCATAGAGAGAGATGTGAGTGATGGCCGGACCAGTCCGCTGATGGAACGAGCTACAAGCCTCATCAATGACACTAATGGCTCTGATGATGTATGCTCCCACTGGGACGCAATTACATTTGCTCCACCACATTACAGAAATAGAGAAAAAGGGTTGGATCCTACTGATGTTATTTTGTATATGCCATACTACTGCATTTCTCAAACGACTACATACAGTATAGTATAGTTCTTTGTTCTACCATAGTTAAAATCTTCAAACATATCTGACAAATTTGACACTTAGATACTGGCTATTCTAAGTCATGTTGGACCTTGAGCACGGAATATAATGTAGGTAAATTGAATTGAACAATGATCTAAAAGGCAGTTAACTTTGACTTTTGACTTCTGTATAAATAAATCACTGTATTGACCCTTCATGCTTCTTCAACATAAATGTCATAAAAATAAAGTGCCGACACAGCAGCAAGAACAAGCAGATCTTTTGTATTCGTTAACCTTTGCCTGCTCATCCATTTATCACAGTAAACAAAAGAATGTCTGATACCGATCTCGATAGTGTGGCTTTCTATATACCCAATTATGAATCAAGACCATGAAAGGCCTGAAGGCCTGAAAAAAAAAAAACTGTTTACTTGCTGCAGTTAGCATTTAGTTTTTCTATATGTCATGTATATTAACCAATTTCAGCACATGTTAAAGTAAGTAAAGGTAATAAAAATCATACAAATTACTTTCCTTTAATGAATATAGTGAAAAACTAAACAATTTGACAGGGGATTTCTCAGGTTTAATTGGAAGCAGTCAAATTGACAGCTCTGGGAGTTCTAGCGTTTACCGAATTCTGGCAGTTCTTAATAATTAATTAAGTTTTTAATATCCATTTGTGTTTTACGTTTGGTGATTAGCACGCCCGACCTCTTTTTGAACCAGGGTGTGGTGGGGGTTCAAAGCTCTCTTCCCATGACAATGCTCTAACACAAATCAGGCCTGAATAGCGGTGCGTTAGAAGACCCCTCCGCCATTTCTTTTCTGGGTCAAAGAACTTCTGAGTTCATGAGAAATTTTCCAATTACCCTCCGTAATACATCACCTACAGTCTCATCTGCCCTGTGGATGTGTAATCTAATAGAATGGGGTGGCTGGTTTCACTGAGGCCAGATTTAGACTCCGCTGGGTTACAGAGGACAAGAGCGTCTTTGTGGACAGCTCATTTCCTCTCGATGCACCCTGTATTAGACCAGGGCCTACAATAATCAAATCTCGAATCACATTCAAAACAGAAAATAGCATTGATCCATTTAATTATGGAGCTTAACATGGAACTTCCCAAAATAGAAAAAAAAAGTAGGTGTTTTAGACAGCTGAGGATATGGATAAGGTTCTACGATTATCTGTGACATGTGACAGGCCACGCCCACTTCACTTCCTCAGCACACAAAAATGCAATTTCTTTAATGGTGCTGGTGATAGGGATTCACACACACAGACATAACGCATTTTGCAACCGCAAAAGTAGAGTTAACTGCAAGGGTTCATCAGATAAAGTAACATTTTTTTTGTTGAAAAAGACAGTTTTTTACATAAAAAAGTCCCTACGATTGCGATCTCGTTTCATCAGTTTCACAAGTATTGCTTAATTCACATTTTCAGTTTCAAGTAAAGGAAAACCAGAGCAAACCCGCACTGGAACAGAGATAGGATGAAAGAAATCACGGCCAACAGATATTTTATTTTGGTTTTTAGGCCGTGAATTGGCTTTCCATGCTCCCAATGTTCAGTATCTATTGTATCAAACACCAATATGAAAAAAGACACTCCTGTATAGCTCAAATGAAAAAAAACCCTCACTAAATTCAAAAGGATTTCACAGTTTAAAGAGGGGGTTCAGGTCCACATTCTTCTCACAACAAAATATAGTGAGACAGGGTTTCTATTGGGCATTGTGTATTAGAAAAAGGACACAACAAAGCACCATGTTGTAATCGCAGGTACAGTCACCAAGCACTTTCATTTTCACTATCGAGTTGTTCCTCCAAAGAAATTATTGGTCGACTAGAGACATTCCCCGGCCAATCGATTGATCGCCAAAAAAGGGGACCGTCAAAGTATGTCTCCAAACTATTACTATTATATCTGACATGTTTAAAAGATTTCAACCCCATGCAAAACTAAAGCACAGATAAAAAATGTTGCTATTAATGTAAACGTGAAATAAACTTTATCTGGAAAATGTTCCTCTCAACCTTCTCCTTTTGCCCATGCATCCAATCATCTCAAAGTTTTGGTCGACTCAAAACTATCGAAAATGAGACAAAATGCAGATCGGTCTGGGATCGGTCTGGGATCAAGTCGCAGACAAAGACATGTTTTATTGTCGATGGTAAAGACAAGACACAAACAAGGATTTTACAGCATGCATGTGATTTCAAAGCATGGAGGAATCGAAAACAGTCCAAGCGGTCCTGGGTTCAAATCCCGGTTGGAAGAGAGCCTTTCTGAATGGAGTTTGCATGTTCTCTCCTGGACTGCATAGGTTTCCTCCGTGTTCTCCGGTTTCCACTACCACTAAAAACATGTACATTAGGTCTGGCATGCGCCTCCTGTATGGCGACCTGCTCCATCTCTGTGTGGAGTGAGAGACAAATGCCCACAATTGTAGCGCTTTGTAACACTGGTTTGTGAAAGGCGGTATATAACTAAAGATTACTTACTTACTTACTTACAATTAACACCAGCCACAGCGCTAGTAGCTCTGGCCTTTAGATCACCAAAACATGAAGTGGAAAATCCCTGAGTCCTGGATACTGGCATAATGATGACTTTAGCCATAGTTGCTTCAAAGTGTCACAAAACATCATGAGACAATTGCTATTTGACTAAACAACCAAACCCTCGCTTTTTTTTTTTTTTTTTTACAGCAGCAATAGTTGATTTCAGAATGAGCTACAGTCACACAGTAACAACAGCAGCGTTCAAATCATTCATGTTCATGCTTCTATGGTTTGAATCCAGTGAATGGCGTTTGGATTTGGATTCATCTCTAGACCCAAGCGAGCAGACACACTACTCGCCTAATCACATTATGCTCTGTGCCTGGTCTGGCTCTCCTGCATCATGTGACCACTCTCCACCCCCCACTCCAACACCACAGCATCAGTCTGCCTCAAAACACAGCACGGATCAATCACCTAAAAGCCTCCGTCTGCTCAGGGAGGGGCCAGTCCAATACATATACATCCAATACTATAGTGTCCCAAGTCTTGACTTTAAGGCTGAACAAATTTGTGGGGGAGCTACAGACACACATTGGATTTGATCGAAGTGCTACTTTCAAGAGAAGACCGAAAAACCGAAGACAGATAAACTGATATCCCAATGTATTTTGCAACTAGTCGTGTCAAGATACTAAATAGGGAAATTAATATAAGCTTGGTTTTAGTCATAGGCTACCAAGGTTGACACCCTGGATGACTTTACAAAGCTCTTTCAAAATCTGTACATAATCTGTACATAATTCATAACACACAAACAATCAAAGAGTGATTTTTTATGGTTGCAAACAGTTTTCTAATAGTTATGATCAAAATTTCCACAAAGTTGTTCAAGAGAGGTCCAATTTAGGTCTGTATGAAGCATATATATTTTCCCAATAAGAAATTAGTTCTGATGATAGCTTTAATTTGACAGTATGCCAATTCTGTCATTTATTGGATCAACATGTACAACAGTTTGAGGTGGAGTTTTTCTTAGAGTGAGGCTCATTTGGGATGCCAGTTTGTTGGCGGAATTTAGCTGGTCTTGGCTCTATATTTTAATTTTTAATAACATAATTTACAAATAAATCACAGGTTTAAATGAAAGCGGGTATATCAACATGCATTAGGGTCACTTTGATATCTTTCCCTATTTTCAACATTTGGATAAGCACTTTCCAAAATGTTGAAATGCTATATTACATAAAAGTATGATTCAACTTTCAAGACTTTCTGCACATTTTTCATTAATTAATTAATTTTCATCCCCTTTATTAGTCCATTTATAGGTTAAGGGGTGGCAATCTGAGCTGCCACCCATTTCTCTTCTAATTTTCACAATTCAAAGTGCTTTTTGATCATTTTTTTCTTGAACTATTTTAGACTTTTTTATACCTCAATCCAAAACCACCATCCACACAGCAGTGAGGAGGACACTTGAGAGGGATTTCAAAATGTTGTCCCTCCTAAAATAAAGCAACAAAGAGGGGGGAAAAACATTATCTGATGTGACAAAGTGATTTATGCGACTTTATGAGATCGTATCTGTTGCAGTCAGGGCAATAAAACGGGGCCTGTATCCCACCGGAAATAAGGAGGGGACACATTAGTCATTCATGGTGGGCACCAGACAAATGCATATAGGAGGTTCTGTATAATTTATAGCTGACACAAGCACAATAAGTGAGGTGAGTTTTCTGTGGTCATGAAGGCTGCAGGTCTTCTTCCCGTGCTCTGCCATTTGTAATATTCATGATTCAGAAGATACAGGTGAAACTCAGAAATTTACAATATTGTTAAAAAGTGACAGTGTTTTATTGTTTTTTTTTTAAATTATAGAAGTAAATGGACTCTTGCACGATATTCTAATATCCCAAAGTTCATCAGTTATAAACATGTAATGAAACAAATCCAGAATCAAAACAAAGCCCAATCTAGTGTAATATGAATTCTAAAAAGTTAAAATCTATTGCTCTTTTCATTTTGATTATGTAAAGGAAGTAGTTAAATAGGCCACATTTTGCCATCATGTGACCCTTTCAAGATGTAATACTTGAAATGGTCTATTTTTCTAACCACAAATGGTTGATTACAAGAGTTACTCGAAAGCTCTTTCTTCGAAAAAATGTTTCATAGAAGCCAGATCAAATACATTTTTACTAATAATTCAGACCAAAGCACATACAAAGATTAGAGGTCTATCATCACAAAATCCACAGTCAGTGTTTTCTTACTGCATTTGTAAACAATGTTTAACATGAACAGACCAATTAAACTAATACTATTGTGGCCCATAGAAGTGATTCAAAAGTTCATGTTTTTCTGAACGTATATTGGTTTCACATTCAACCTGAAATATTAAACCAATAGTATATAGACCAATAGAACATAGACACGCAATAATTATGGATTACAGTCAATTCAATTTGGAGAGACGAGAAACAAGAAGTTTTTGAGTATTTTATTGGGAGGAGGTTTGGCGCCCTAGGCCCCGGTGCGGCCTTCAGAGCGGAGGGCCTCCTGCGATGGAGCGTGCCAATCCCCCGGGACCTAGGCACTGGTGGCGGCATTTGGCAGCGGGAAGCAGATTGAAGGCAGGGTGAAGAGGAGGAGGAGGGGAGGCGGTGGTTGCAGGCTTTGAGAAGGCCGAGAGTGGGAGTTTCTCCGCTTTTAAGCGGCTTGCCTGGCCGGTCCGGTGATTGGAAGGGGGCGTTTGCAGTGCGATAGGCTGGGGATGAGAACCGGCCTGGAGGGGTTACCTTTGGCTGACGTCTACCAAATTGAACTTCCGCTGGCTGCATTTCTTAAAAGTTGTCACAAGCTGTGAGCTAATTATAAACATTGTAACACATGAGATTAAGATTGGTAAAATAGATAAAGATTTGAGATGTATCAAGTGCAATGAGCACACAACACAAGTGAATATTAAAGGAGCTATACTCGTTTCTGCAAGGTTCGAATGTTTAGCACCGCCCCTCAACTCGCTCACAGGCTTCTCTTTTCCCCCACGCTCTCATTCCACGGAGCCATCTAGTTTTATTTGCGATCCATATGCAAACATTAGCATGAGCGCAACTTAAGCTGTAACAAGCGTCACGCTAAGAAAATATATTATTCCATTGCATTTTCAATGGAAAACGGACCCGACACGACAAAATAGGATTGTTTCTATTTCGTCCGTCCGCGTCTGTTGCACCCTCCGTTAGCGGAATGCGTCCGACGTGCGTCGGATGGACGCATGTGGAGCCACTTCCATTCACCCTCAATGGAAATAACAGAGACGGAGATGAAACGGACACGTTTGGACGGATCCGTCGTCTGTTTTACGCGCCCGGTGGAGTCGGGGCCTAAAGCCGCGTTCAGACCGGATCATGCGTTGCGTCGGCTTTCAATGCAAAGTCAATGGTGACGCGCAGAGCTGCATTATTGGAGAAGATCTGTACACAAGAAGCCGCTAGCATAACTCCGTTAGCATCAGAGCCCGCCGGCTACTTTCGGCGCGCGCCAGGACCTCTGGTCTGAAGACTCCTGCGTCTGAAAACTAGAGAATGTGAATTTCAGCGTTGGCGATCTGAACACAGCTTAAGTCTCCACTCAGCACTTTTTACGGCCTGAATTCATACACAAGCTGAATCAATGAGCTCAAGTTTTCAATTAAATTACAGATTATAATACAACTTGGATGTAGTAATAAGCATTTTTATGAACTCATTAAAAAATCAGGTATAGCTTCTTTAAGTGACACAACTCTCTATACCTAAAGTAAAATAATAAACAATTAAAATGAAATAAAAATAAAACAAATCTTTATCTTTAGCTTAATAAAGAAACAAATTATAAACTATAGTCAATGCTATTATACTTAAATAAAAGCTTGATATATAGTCTCACTTCACACATCATATTAATTTCACATTGTAAGTTGAATTACAGACTTAAATTACTTATGATCTGTGAACAATATTCTAATTTTCCAAGTTTCACCTTTACAGTACTTTTTTTTCCATTGGGGAAGACCATATTTTTTGTATTGATACACCTCCGAAGCCCAAGTAAACCTGATGTGGATCTTCAGCAGAATAGGAGTGCATGTACAGAGGCATGTTGACAGCTCTGAACCTCATCCCTTCATCCCAGCTTAGAGTTCAAACAGCCGCAGAGCTCAACAAAGCCTGCGATTGACCAGAGCGTGTTTCATTCATTAAACTGGGCCGAGGGTGGGTCTCTGCTGCAGACACCACACACAAGGCCATTCACAACATCCCTGGCATATCAGCTGCATGTGTGGGATTCAGTCTATACATTTCCATACGTTTTTTTTTTTATTCCTCCTTTTTTAGTTTGAATCATATACAATATTATGTTGGTAATTGTTAATGAATGATATCACTGCAAAAAGTGATGAAAAATAAGTAAATAAATTTAAAAAAAAGCTGGTCTAATAGGCAAATCTTTCTTCAAGATAGTCAGAAAGTACCAAATTAAGATACAAAACATTAGATTCAGGTAATTACCTCCTATTTTTATCATTTTTTACAGTGATGTTAGAAAATTCTATGTAGTGACGTTTGATAATAATGTTTGATTCACATTGAACTAGAAATGAATAAACTCAACTCAAAGTCTATATACTATTAATACCATTCAAACACACACAAGTGATTTGGAATTTTGATTCTTCTCGCAACCGCAGACAACGTAACTATTAAAGATTCGGTTGTGGTGATCAGTTGTAATGCGTTGTTAGGCAATAGTAGAAACACAATAGGAGCATGTGAACGCAGCAGATGCAGAACACTCAGTCAGAGATCTGGCAGCAGAAACCCGACCTCCAACTGCCACTGTCTCATTGTTACAACTAAAATCAATGCACACGAAGGGCACTTTGAGAAGAGAATATGCACATGTGCAAAACAAGACCAGAGACAGCAGGACCATGTGCATAAACCCATTGACTCCATATTATAGTTTACCATGTCACAAATGGGAACAGATGTGCAGGTGTTATCCACTTTGAATATACAGCATTATCTTTGTTTATTTAGAACAATATGACTCCGATGTTGACTATAGTTTAAATAGTATTAATGTATTTGTATTTATGTATTTGTTTCTTTCATGAAAATGCTGTTAATCTCATTACATTGTTCACATAATGAAAGTAGTTATATAATATCTTTTAAACATTTACATGAACTGAAAGGAGCAGAAAGGAAGAATACAATACTTTGCTCTACACTAATTTTTCTGCCCCATTTCAACATCAAACATAGAAGTGATGATCTAACCCTGACTTTCCCCCCATCAAATTTTCACCAATAGAAAAAAAACTAAATAATTGGCATACATTTATACATTACATACAATCGCTCATGACGTTTGTATAATTCAATATATTTTGTTATATACAACTTTTTTAAATTTAATTCATTTTCCTGAGCATTTTAGACCTTTAACAGAAAAGCACTAATGTTCTTTGTGCAAACCTTTAAAGTCAAACCTCCTTCTTGAGTTTTTATTTTCTGATCAAACTAAAAACAGTGTTTGTGTATGTTCTGGTAGGACTCTGTTTCTAGCTTTAAACATGACAAATAATTATTGTAGTCACACAAAGAGTTCTCCCAACAGGTCATTGAGAGATAATCTTGGCATCACTTAGTAAACAGAAACATTTTCCAACAAGGAACCCATGTTGCTTTTTACAACATGATGATTGTCATTGAGGGGATTCCCAGTCCAGTATATGACTCACATCTGTGGCTGCAGGCCAAGGGGAATCCAAGAAAATATTCCTTAAAACCGTATACCTAATATACCTCCATTAACTAAAAATGACAAACTTGAATATGCAGGAAATACAAATTGAGGGGTTTGGCGTTTGGTTTCAGTTTGATAACTACTTTAAATAAACAAAATAATCCCATTGTATTTCCCATTGACTGAGAGCTTACACCAACCCATTTGTATTTAGTTTGTATTAGTAAAGTTTCAGTTGTTTGTTTATCTCTGTACAAAATGCTCACAAATCTGGACAAATGAACAAAGGCCCATCACGATCAGGTGCTTAAAAAATTCAGTAAATAAAATCAATTTGAAATCTCTCAGTATCCCCTGGAAACGCCTGTGAGCTGATATGTACATGCTGCAACTGTGTCAAACAAGCTCCAGGGAGAGAAGCACTGATGACGACTTACAGATCATTTGACGAGCCAAATGACTTCATCTTTTCACCACACGAGTCTGAGGACACGGGACAGTCCTCATCACTGCAGCCCACTTACAGTACATTGTATATGGGTCAAAATCAATAAGTCTTTTCATTCTTCCACAAAGAAAAAAATATTGTTCAAAGTTGCTGACGGAATCCGGATGAGTCCTCGTGGAATTTGTGAGGAGTTATGATTACATTCTGAGGCGATCCACTCCCCTCATGTTCGCTTCACACTTCATAGGTAAGGTAATAGCATTGCTTGGGAACGGGAACAACCCTTTGGAAGTATACAAAATAGTATTATTATTAATCTTTATTCCAGACTCAAATTAATGATAATAATAATAATGCATCAAACTTATATAGCGCTTTTTGGACACTCAAAGACGCTTTACAAAACACGTAGAAATAAACATTGAAAAACAAAATTAAGGAAAGGCAAGATGAAACAGGTGGGTTTTTAGGAGAGATTTAAAGTTCTGTAGTGAGTCTGAGTTTCTGACGGGTTGAGGGAGTGAGTTCCAGAGAGTGGGGGCAGCCGCAGCGAAGGTTCGGTGGGCAGCTGCAGCGAAGGTTCGGTGTTTAGTCCTGAGGGGAGTGAGGAGGTTGGAGTCTGTGGATCTGAGGCGGCGGGAGGGACAGTGATGATGGAGGAGGTCAGTGAGGTAAGAGGGGGCCAGGTTATGGAGGGACTTGTTGGTGAGGAGGAGGACCTTGTATTGGATGCGGTATGGGACAGGGAGCCAGTGGAGTTTTTTGAGGACAGGGGTGATGTGATCTCTGGAGCGGGTGTGGGTGAGAAGGCGGGCGGCGGAGTTCTGAATGTATTGTAGTTTTTGAAGATGAGTGGAAGGGAGACCGAAGAGGAGGCTATTGCAGTAGTCAAGTCTAGAGGTGATGAAGGCATGAACCAGTATTTCAGCAGAGGATTGAGAGAGAGAGGGGAGGAGGCGAGCGATGTTATGGAAATTAAATTGGTCCTTACAAAAAAGAAACAGGAATAATGATAAAGGAAGTTTAAGGAAGATTTTAAAAGGGACAATATGTAATATGTCCCATATAATATATGTAATGTTGGGCGACAGTACTGTAGCTCAGTTGGTAGAGCATTGGCCTTCAGGCCTGAAGGTCGTGGGTTCAATTCCCATCTCCACACCTTCTCCACCGACTCCCACTGATGACTGCTGTCGTTGTGTCCTTGGGCAAGACACTTAACCCCACTTTGCCCAAAGCCCCCACTGAAAGATCAAGGCTATGCTCACACTCAGAGAGCAGCCGTCCTCCTGTGGACTCACCACCTGCAGAGGGTCAGTGAGGGGCTGGTGCTATGAGACTTGGGTGGCATCTCTGACTGTCACCCCCCTGACCCAGAAATGGATTAAAGGGTAGAAAATGGATGGATGGATGGATGGAATATGTAATAGTGTCATTTAAAATTACAAATGCGCTATATAAGGGCACACGGTGGCTGAGTTATCCACTCAGCCACCGTGGATAGCACTCTCGCCTCTCAGCAAGAAGGTCCCGGGCTCGAATCCCGGTCGGAACTAGGGATGTACCGATCCGATATTCAGTATCGGTATTGGGGGCCGATATGGGTATTTTGTAAGGATCGGATAATATCGGATTTGTTAAATATGAAGCCGATTTACGTCACTTTTCAGCATGCTCACGCTTTACGGCTGCCGTAAAGTAAATACAATGTAAAACTAGGGCTGGGCAATAAAACGACAACGAGATATATTGCGAAAGACACATGTTCGATATCAATAGAAAACGGGGTCGATAGAATGTTAGTTTAACGTTACTCCTTTAGAAAAAACAGGACGAAAACACAGGAAGTAAAGCCGAGTCAGAGGCGCGCGGCATTCTGGGGGATGTAGGCATAGGCTTCTCGACCTATCACAGCCAAGCGTGAACCGCAACACTTTCTGGGAGATGCAAAAACAACAACCGCACATGGATCTAAAGATTGTTTTTCAATGACGTGTCAATGGTTATGCACGTCCGTGCGAGGCATAACATGTGCGGTGTGGCAGAGGCAGTGGACACAGAGACCAGTGCATGCGGCAAAAGCAAGAGATGAACTTTTTCCTTCCTGCGGCTATCAGAGAGCGGCCGCACAGAGCCGCCATGGGGACATAAAACAGGAGATAAACCAGGACTAAACCAGGATTTCACCAGAACTAACTATGGGGGAGACTGCTTGTGAACATATTCCTCGAGCCTCATTCCCCGTGACTGTAAACCAGGATGCTAACGTGTGTTAGCCGACACGACAAACGTATTTATTCAGGTAAAAATGCAAAATCTTTAATGCTTTGAAAACATTTGAAAAAATTGTATCGGATCGGTATCGGCACACCAATATTTAAGAATATCGGAATCGGATCGGATTACAAAAAATCTGGATCGGTGCATCCCTAGTCGGAACAGGGCCTTTCTGAGTGGAGTTTGCATGTTCTCCCCGTGTCTGCGTAGGTTTCCTCCGGGTGTTCCGGTTTCCCCTACCACTAAAAATATGCTCACTATGTTAAATCCTCCAGCTCTGGTAGTCCTGACCAAGCCGAGCATTAACCTCTGGAGATGGGTTCCCGGGCGCTGTACTAGGGCGACCACCGCTCCTGACGTAAGCCTTAGTGGCATCAGGATGGGTCGAATGCAGAGGACAAATCTCCCTACGGGGACAATGAAGTGCACATTTACATTTACATATAAATAAGGGGCGACAGTGGCTCAGTTGGTAGAGCATTGGCCTTTGGGCCTGAAGGTCGTGGGTTCGAGACCACCGTAAGACCTTCTTCACGACTCCCACTGATGACTGCTGTCGTTGTGTCCTTGGGCAAGACACTTAACCCCACTTTGCCTGAAGCACCCACTGAAAGATCTCAGCTCCTGTGGACTCACCACAGCAGGAGGATCAGTGAGGGGCTGGTTCTCTGTGGACTGGGTGCAGCTCTGACTGCCACCTCCCCGACCCAGAAATGGATTAAGGGGAAGAAAATGGATGGATGGATGGATATAAATAAGGATTACCTACTTACTTATGTTGACCTGTTATCTACATATGAAGTATTATTTCATATGTGTCCCGAGATAACAGGTCGATGTGTTCAAATCAAAACAGTGAGGTCATTCTTCATTTGCAGATCAAGTCTTATATTTGGGTCACAAGTTTGTTTTGGCTATTACCCTTTTTTTTACATTTGTAATCAGTGTAATTGATGTGTCAAATGCCCGGCAGGAGGATTCTGGCTAGACAAGTTGCAGTGATAATGACTGTATAAGACCACTAATTGTGCACATTACATACTGTCCCTTTAAGCAAATACAATGATCCTGTATTTACTCATAGTACGATTACTACAGCAGCTGTCCTGGACCCACCTTTCTATGTAACTCTATAACTCTCACAGGCACACCCTGTCGGCTCGCTAATGCAACACGGTTAACTTCTGACGCAAAGACATCGTGACGCGAGTGATAAAACTATTATGGTCTGTCCAGCTGCTTTCTGCGCACCTGGACACATGTTACAGATGATCAACCAAGTGCAGTGCAGTTAACGGCTGCCAGATGGCCCAAGCAGAGGCATAATATGGACAGTTCTAATACAATATGAGAGGCGGCTTACGCATCACACCCTGTTTAGGTACTCAAAAGCTGAAGCAGAAGATAATCAATGTTTGTCCAAGAACTAACGTATTTTTCAGATTATAAGTCGGAGTTTTGGTCCTAGTTTGGCTGGGGGTGCGATTTATACTCTGGAGCAATTTATGTGTGAAATTATTAAACTTTATATTTAAAATGTTAACGTAAAATATCAAATAATAATAAAGTTACTTGAATGACTCATACCGTAATATTACGTTACGTCGTTGTGTATGTGTCATTCAGTTCTCTTTCATTCAGCGTGTTGTTCTCTATTCTATTTTTATTTTAAACTGTCTTTCAAGATGAAATGTCTATTCTTGGTGTTAGATTTCATCAAAGAAATTTCCCCAAAAAATTTGACTCATACTCTAATGCAACTTATATATGTTTTTTTCCTGCATTTTTTGGCTGGTGCAACTTATACTTCAAATTCCGAAAAATAGTTTTTTTATAGACAATGAAACAATGTCTTTTCGTTCTGTTCTCATTATGATGTCTGAAACACAACATTGTTCCCAATGATCTTCTCCCAGCGACGTACAGCAAAAAATTTGCCAAAGAATACACTAATTAAGATAAATTGTGCGCTTTCAGACATAGCTACAAAATTAAAAAGAGCTGAGGCTTCAGATTTTGCATAATTGAATGGAAGCCAAATGTGCCCATCTCCTCAATCAATATGATACTAAGGGCAGTGGTCCCCAACCCTAGCTTGGCACCGGGTCTTGGGACATTTGAAAACCGGGCCGCCAAGGAAAGAATAAATAATTTACATTTTTTGGAAATTTATTTCCAAATTAATAGACCTAATTGCCGGTCCGCGCAATTATTGTTTGACGTTTTTTGGGTTTTTTTCATGGAATGTTGTACCTGCTGGACTGTGGTGGTGTTTTGTTGCATTATCATAAAAAAGATCAACATAAAGGACTAAGTTTGGTATATTTTCAAGTTCTATCCAAATTCTTCCTGACAATATGTAGACAAGTTTGAAACAGCTCACCCATTGAAATTAGTGTCATTGTGAAAATCAATATGGCTCAAAATAGCTGCAGCTCAGTGTTTTGCTCTTTCCTAATGTCAGTTGTTACAAAGAATGAAACTAAAGTGACGTCACATGAGGACATGTTGATTATGAACTTGCAGAAGACAAATGTTTTATCATCAACAGCAGCAATGTCCATGTTTCCTGTGCTCCCACTTTTATCTGAACCATTTTTCATAGCGCATGGCACGTGCTGAAGTAGATTATTGACAATTTGCCAATAATAATAATGATGATAATAATAAAAATAATAATAACAATGAAAATATAATAGTAAGTAAGAGCATTTATTTATATAGCATACCCAAGGACAGGTTCAAGAATTGAGTTGTTAAGCCGAGGAAGTGGCCGATGGCCTCTAAGTTTATCAAAATTGTTCTTAGACTGACCAATTATTTTATGAATGTACTTATTATTTACATGACAAGGATTTCTAAGGGAAAGCAGCTAAATTCAGGAGATATGGAGCAAAATGCTATAAATGCTTTGAAATGGAAGTCAGTTCAAACTTCACAAGATGTATTTCATATTTGTATTAATAGCTAACTATTTGGATAATCATATACCTCAGTAGTTGGGGTTTTTGTCAATAAAAGTAAGTCTTGTGATATGTAACAGCTTTGAGCTTTTGCAGTGCACAATTAGCACTAATTAGGACTACAATGGGCATATCTTTACAACTCAATCATGTAATAAAGTAGCAGCCCAAGTCCAACAGATGATTGAAAAAAGGGGTTACGGTTAGTCTGAAGTCTTGTTACCAATTTCTTTCAGAAAATAGAAACAAAATAGTGCTCACATATGCACCAGCTCCAGAACACTTTCATACATAATCTGCTCTAACCACACATAGCCTGTTTTGAGTTGGCATTTCTTTCTCTGAAGTCAAATGGTCTGAGCTGCTGCATCTAATTGACATTAGCCCATGTATTGTCTGCTCAAACATAAAACCAAAGCCTTACCGTGGTTATCATCAGACTGGTTGAATCCACACAGCTGACAGATGGAGCGGACCCACTTGTTCATCTCCTCCTCTGTCTCAGCCACCAGGTAGAAAGTGCGGTCTGAGGTTTTGATGTCGAACACAAAACTGTCCTGAAACTCCTTCCTCTTGAACGTGAGGCCTGCGTCCACCTGTTCGCAGCAGTGCAGGTCGATCACCCGGATGGGCTTCTTGGAGTGGTCATTCTTGTAGTACTCTAACACGTCCGGGTCTCCGCTCATTCGCCCGCTGCGGAGAATAAACCAACGCTTCTTCCAGGCCTGGAGGGGAGAAGAAAATGGAGGTGATTTTAATGATGTCAGTTTTGTTTATGACTTTAGATTACAGTAGCTGCAGGATTTCTGGTTCATGCTATGACTTTGCACCCAAAACTAAGTCAGTAGGTTTGCATGTTAGGGTGGCATGTGGTTATTGCAAGTGGTTTGACACTGAAAGCAGGTGTTTTGCCCCTTTTAACGTATTTCCTGTCGTTGCATCCTTCCACAAGTTCATTCTTCACTTCTCTTTCCTGAAGTGGCAGGCATCAAGTCCATGTGTGCTACTGTATTATAATATGATACTGTATAATGAGCGGCACAGAGAATAATGCGATGTACACAACATGCATCAAAATGAGTGAGTTGAAAATATTATCTTATAAGAATGATATATTGTGAGTTAAGCGAAACTAGCAAATATTAGCAGTGTATCCTGATAAAGGTTTGCATTAGAATTGGGTTGTATCCCAATTGGTTATTTCATATAAAGGTGAAAAGTTATTGTTCAAAAATGCACTTATTCACTTCTTTAAGTGTGAAACCAATATATGACATAAACTCAGTACAGGCAAAGTGTCATGTGTGTATTTCATTTGCAAAAACACATAATAGTCATTAGAAAACTATTCGAAAAGCGTACAATTTAGTCTTTTCAAAGTAGATTTTTGTAGAGCCATACCTGTAAAGTTTCACCATTTATGGGGCAAATTCCTTTAAATGGACTGCCAATAACAATAACATGTTGAAAATGTTTTGCTAAAGAACTAAAAGGGACATATGTGGGGATTTGACAACCTGTGAGCCCATTGTCAACGTGATAACAAATACAGACTTGATATACCTCACTTTATATTTAGTCTGTCATGTGGTTTCACGTCAGTTAAATGACAGAAGAATATGTACATTTGAACATCAACAAAAATAAAATCGCACCATAACCCCAACACAATGGTTTCACACATTCATATTGAAGGCGACGATCTGATTTAGCATCAAAAGATTCTCCAAAACCTACTGTGGTTTAGGCTCATTTTTGTATAAATATGAGTCATACCATTCCGAAAATATAAAATGTATTCAATATGCAGTGAACAATTTCACTTCAATGAAATTTTACTTGATAAATGTAATAGGCATTAGCTGCAGCCCTACATACAAGAGGAGTAGGCAGAATTTGTATCTATTAGCAAAAATATTCCTAGACCGACATTTCAGCTTTAGGTCGTTTCACAGAATTGTCAGATGGCACCTAGCTTAGTCAAATATTTGAATTGGATTACAAATGATTTATATAGAGTAACAGCAGAATTTTTGGAAGTGAAATTCCCAGAGGCAGAAAATATGAGACGTCAATATATATATTGTTCCTTTGTACTTGTCTGCTTTATTTTTTTTTCATGGGCCCTCGTGCAGTTGTAGTCTGGAGAAAGGTTTGCCACATTCTTTTTTTACGTCAACTAATTGATTAGAAAAGCGTGTCTATGTGGCCAAGACTTTTTTTTTAGTACACTACATTTGTCAAACCTTAGTAAAGGTTTAAGCCGAAAAACCTGGCTTTTGCACACGGCTAATTTCAAAGTGTAATTAATTGTTATCGATAGCAGGGTGTAAATTCGGAAATTGGAGCGCTGATGTCATTCATCAGCTGAATTATTAGCATGCTTCTGGAACAGTGGCTTGATTTATCCATACGTTCTTCCCAGCGGACAACTTAAAGAGACTGTGCGTTCTTTGTGCTGGGAGACAAAAGGAACCGACCGAACAGACCAGGAAGGGGACAAGGGAATGAGTGGGCGAGTGAGTGGGGACAGAGGAGAGAAGGCCTGGACGTGTGCCAGCAATGCACTTCCGCCAGCCGCTGTCTGCATGCAGGCTGCTGACACACAGGCTCCTGCAGCCTCGCTCTCTCCATCAACAAAACACCACTGCAAAAGTCTCGAGCTCGTCCCCCCCCAACAGCCTTCACCACTCTGCAACCAATGTGGTCCCCATGTGTCTGCCACGGGCCCCAAAGGACAAACAAGGAGGTTCAAAGCCCACATTGCTGCATCTGATCATCATGACTCTTCATTAGAAATATTGCTACTGAGAGGCAGAAAATTGGAATAGGGAAGACATGATTAAAATTATACACAAATATTCTGTTCACAAGAAGCAAGAATGTTAGACTTGCTGCACTGTTGGATGAGAGCAATGGGAAGACAAAACAAAACAACAATTCCTCAACAAAAGCACCACTTTGACTTAATGTTTTGTAGCGCAAAAACAATCACATAATCACGTAATACTTATAAGTGCATTCCATGGATCTATAATAATAACTGGATAGGGTATTACTAGCTTATAGCTGTCCCACCTATGGACACAGGGGGCGCCAGTGGTACTGCAGAATAAATTCATGTGGGCTACCCAGAAAAAAAGTCCTATAGAACTCAATGTAAACTAAAACAGCTCGACCTCAGCTGACAGAGAACTTGCAGCTTTCACAAATGTCTGATTTTGTGGGGATTTTAGTGTCCCTTGTCATCCTGAACTTTTTTTCTCCATAAATCCTTTGGTTTTCTTTAAATCCACACTTTTACTGCCACAAACTCTGCTCGTTTCCTTCCCGCTCTGACTCCGCTCTACAGCTGCTCTGATCAGCAGCTCTGATTGGTCAAAGCGCAGCCGAGCCCCTCTGTGCACGTGTATGAGAGCCACACACGTATATTTGGCGCAATGCATCATGGGAGATAATCCACTGCGCAGAACCGGGATATAGCCGAGTTCCTCTGATATGTCAGTGCCCGTGAAGTCCCATGCGCTACTGAGCACAGGCCATTCATTTGAATAGGGCGCCATCTTGGATCACCGGGGCTTGGTGCATACATACAATTGTATTGGTATTGCACAAATAATAACACAAAACATGAATACCGAAAAAAAGACAGAAAAAAAAACCTATGCTAATATTATAGTATAGTAAATCCAAAAAATGGTTCAATGTTTTAAGGGACAGCTCCTTCTTAGAGAAAAGGCCATTTTCTCCACCCAGCAAACTTCTCTGACTTTGTATGAGTTTTTCAAGGTGAGAAAATAAATAAATAAAATGATGGCCAACAATATTTGAAATTAGAAAAAAAGCATATACAACAACAAAATAATAATATAGACAAGTTGAATGCATTTTTATAACAACCAAAGTGCATCACAGATCATGGGGCCTGTGGTGGCAAGCTACTGTAGCCACGGCTGCCCTAAGGTTGGGTCAGGGCAGTGAGGCAGAAGACATTTCCCGCCACTTTTACCCACGTTTTGTGGTGTCAAATAAAAAGTCGAAGTAAACTGAATCCCTCTAAAAATAGTTTGTAAAGAAATAGACTGTTTTCCCAGAAGCGTAGATTGTCATCTTATCATTGTGAGCTATAATACTCTTAGGGCATGCAAGCATAATATGGGTTGTATTTTCTATCAAACTGATCCGACACACAACCTTTGTAAGTAAAAGTAATTCATATTTCACAGTGAACATTGTTAATATTAGTCCTAAAAATCATGTGCACTAAAGTTGAAACATGTGGTAGACAATTTACCACAATATATGGATTTTATACTTACTATATTTTATAAATTTTATTTATATTAAGTAAGTATTTTATACTTACTATAATGCTAAAGTCAGAAATGTTGTACTTAGTTCTTACTTCTTAATTATACTAAAGTTGGAGATTTTAGATTACTTCCTTATTACGCTAAAGCTTGAGATCTTATACTTGCTTCTTTATCATTCTAATGTTAAAGATTTGATTGTATTTTATTTAGTATTGGGTTTTATTTAATTTATCGTGTGCTGTGTGCTCCTCATTCCTACTGTTCTGTAATTGGAAATGCAGCACTGAAATTTCCCCACTGTGGGACGAAAAAGGATCTATTAATCTTATTCGTAATACTAATATAAAGATCTGCTAGTGCTTATAGAAAAAAAGGTGAGACATCAACCAGCAGACTTTGAGATGTTGTCTTAGGCCTGTGTCCTGAGAGCCTGAGAGCTCCTGTACAGATAAAGCCATTACTCCTGCCCTCTCCATTTAAATATGATGTCCTTTTCTGGACACAGAGAACATTGCTTAATTGAGAGCTGGCCGGGAGCCGAGTTGAAGAGGTCAGTTCAACCCAGCTGGGTTATTCCTGGCATCCTTCAGTTGGAGCCTGCACATTAACACAAGACTCTCATCCCAGAAATCAGACTTAACTCTTTTCATAAGATCTGTCAGGCTAAAAATAGAGACATTTTCCACTGTCTTTTGTTCTATTTACATAACTGCAAATCCAGAAATAAACTCAAACACTGTCCTCAAACTATGGACCTAAAAAATGCAGATAAAAAATCAGAATTAAGATAAAGACCCTTACTTTCAGGGATAGGTGGTACTCCAGGGACTACACTTCTATTTCTAGTCCAGTCTTACATGTTATGCTTAATAATGCTTTTACTACAACTCAGATGTTAGTTATGATCTATATATGACAAGCCATCAGTTAATACTTATCCAAAACAGCTCAATGAGATCACTGACTTCATAAAGCAAACTGCTGTATTGATTTGTTCCCGCCCCTTTACAGTAAGTCACTGAAAACGTCATCGCAGCAGGGAGGGTGAGTGCGCACGTGAAAGCAGATCACTGCCTTTGTTTATTCATTTGTGACAAAAGGCCTGCATTTAAAAAAAAAGAAAATTTAAAATAATAATGATGAAGAATGTTGTAAAGATGAGGAATAGAATAGGGGCAACAAATTACTCAAACATAATGAGTCAACGTAAAGACCACTTAAAGCTGCGGCACATAATTTTCAAACCCAAAACAATTGAAATAAGTTATACAATCCCTATTTCTAGTCAAAACAAAAAAAAACGTTTTTTAACAAGTATCATATTGCCTCTTAGTTACTTATTCACATGTTTGAAACTGCTTTTTCAGGCCAAAAATTCCATCAATCCATCAAAAAAGGTGAAAAAAGAGACGACCACCTCACTTAGCCAATCACCTCTCAGCCATCCATCCATCCATTTTCTACCCTTTAATCCATTTCTGGGTCAGGGGGGTGGCAGTCAGAGATGCCACCCAAGTCTCATAGCACCAGCCCCTCACTGACCCTCTGCAGGTGGTGAGTCCACAGGAGGACGGCTGCTCTCTGAGTGTGAGCATAGCCTTGATCTTTCAGTGGGGGCTTTGGGCAAAGTGGGGTTAAGTGTCTTGCCCAAGGACACAACGACAGCAGTCATCAGTGTGAGTCGGTGGAGAAGGTGTAGAGGTGGGAATTGAACCCACGACCTTCAGGCCTGAAGGCCAATGCTCTAACTGAAGGCCAGGCCAACTGAGCTACTGTCGCCAACCTCTCAGCCCAAAGCATCAAATAGGCTCAAAGGGTGGTTTCTTTAAAGTATTCAAAGGATTACTTTAGTTTTCTAATGAAACACACAATCTATCACATATGAAACAACAAGTTAGGTCATCCAAAATTAACATTCTTCTTTCAAATTTCAAGGAAATAGCAATTCACACACTTTAATAACAGCCAAACTATGTGAACTTGTTTCTCATGTTTGCCCCATAGATCCCAGAGCCAGTGCATGTCAGGGAGAGGCCTGTCTGAGTCCATCCATCACGTCCGCACCGTTCCCAACTCTACAAACCCAGCTCCATCAGCCTCCTCCGCTCTGAGCGCTGCGCTGCGGGGACAAGAGGAAAACGCAGCGGCCTTATTACTAAATGGACTGTGTTGAAAACCAATGGGCCAGGCCAAATCACAGTTTTTACAGTGGAGCAACAAACCAACTGGAAGAATCGGCTCTCTATGAACAGTCTCCTGCCTTTCGAAGACATTTGGAACTCAAAAAGACTGAAAAAAAAAGTGAATTAATGTGCATTTAGAAAGAATGGTGTATTTTAATATAAATTCTGAAAAACATGATACGAAGGGGCTTGATTATCTTGTCTTGTTCAGCACATTGAGTTGCCTTGTATGAATTGTACTATACAACTAAAATTGCGTTGCCTTGTCATGAAAGGGAAAACACCCAGACAGATGATTTTTTGTGGCAAATTTTGGAGATTAAGGAAATTCTCCTCAAATAAGCCTGATTAGAAGTCTCCATCCCCCAGTTACCAACGGCACATATTGCCTTAACAGCTTGGACTCTTTTGTGGTAGTTGTGGATGACGTTCTCTTTCTCTGATGGTAAAGCTGCCCATTCTTTTTTGCCGAAAAGGCCTCCTGTTCCTCCAAATGCCCCGGCAGCCTGTCTACGAACTGTACTTTTGAGATCTCCCTTTCAATACTCCACTTTACAGCTGACAAAGTGCTATTTATCACTATGTTTCCATTAAAATTAACAGTTAATATCTTAATGTATACTTTGTTTTTAGCTCAATAACCTTTTCCTTAATCTGAAATAGCCATCCAAGAACATATTTATACAAAAACAAATCACTTTTCTTAACCAAATTTCAAAGTGCTTCACGTGTATAGACTATATAAAACTTTCAAAGCTGTTAATTTTCAGCACTATAAGGATCACTTCAAACTGAGGCTTTTGAATTCCCAACAGCAGAAATTAACCATTCTCCTTCATTATGCGCTGGTCCTAAGGCTATAACACTGCACAGTCCATCAC
The DNA here is from genome assembly GCA_964034765.1 of Knipowitschia caucasica. Classification (NCBI taxonomy): domain Eukaryota; kingdom Metazoa; phylum Chordata; class Actinopteri; order Gobiiformes; family Gobiidae; genus Knipowitschia; species Knipowitschia caucasica. The sequence continues at coordinate 18,751,273 of OZ035832.1, read as the reverse complement.
AATGCGGAGGAGGCAGTATATTTCTGGATCAATTTTTGGAGACAAAACAATTGATTTCTTCCTGAGAGAGAAAGTAAAATGAAAAACACATCCAAAACGGACAAAATGCTGCAAGTCCAACGATAATATTTGTCTGTTCAGGCACAGACACGCATCTCCATTTGGTTTTAGATCAATAGGAAGCCAAACAATTGTCTCAGCCTGTTTGCGTTTACAAGAAAAAAACAACCTGTACCAGTTCCTTTTCATTCCAATTCTTTCGGTTTCCTCGCAAACGTGAACAATATTTTCTGCTATTTTGGTAAACACACAAAACAATGATACTGGAGCAAAACAAATCTAGCACAAGGACGCAAATGGGCCCATACCGTGTCGTGATGTTCTGAAATAGCAAAAGTTCTTGTTTATCATTGGGCGCTAACAGGATGGAGAAGCCCAAATCATTATCATTAAGGTGTGCCCCAGGTCCACACTGTGTGCTTAGTAGTAGACTATGTCAACACAACGCTATCAGTCAACATGTTTTTAAAAGAGTCGTGTGCGTATGTTATTGGAATTGAAATAGAGAGCTTGTGTTTACATGCACTCCCATTTAAGTCACAAGGAAGGAGGCTGGAGTTGGTTACGAGCTGCAACGGTGGGCAGCTGAACAAACAAAGTGGCGTGTTGGGCCACTGTGCGACATGTACGCCGCTTTTTTCTGAGCGCGTTTTCTCATCTTTTGGCGGCTTTTGTTGAAGGTCGGGTCTCGTGGCGGGGGCTGAACGGTCGGGGAGTGAATGCCCCGGGCGCTCGTTTGATCTGAGTGACACAAGCACAATGCAGGTCTGGGCCTCTGTAGAGTCAACCACTTCAATTCTGGGTCCAAAAAAAGAGTTACTAGGAGTTGTTTAATCAGGTAAGGTAATGTTATTTATTAAGTATACTCTACATTTGACCCATGCTATAATTCTCAATTGTACCCACACCTGCCTGCTCAAAGCTCAGAAGCTAAGCAGGGCAGGGGCTGATTAGGACTGTGATGGGAGTAAGTAAGCAATCTACTGTATTTATGTAGCGAAATTGAATAGACTAGAGTCACAAAGCGCTTTACAATTTGTTGTGGGCATACGTCTCTCACTCCACACAGAGATGGTCAAGACAGGAGACATACCAGACCTATTGAAGTACGGAAAACAGGAGCACTCGGAGGAAACCTATGGAGACACGGGGAGAGCATACAAACTACACACCGAAAAGCCCAGTTTGGAGGAGGAAACGAATCCAGGACCTTCTTGTTGTGAGGTACAAGTTCTATCCATGCTGTCCAAGAGAGAACATGGGAACACCAGATGTCACAGTGGGGCGGCATCGGCTGTGAAGTGCCAAACTGTTGTTGTGTCCTTTCGCAAGGCACTGTTTACGCAAGATCCTTCGCCCACATTGCCTCTAGGAGTCTGGTGTGTACATGGATGATTGGTGGGAAGTGGTGGGCGGAAGGGCTGATGTCACAGATAAGTAGCCTTGCCTCTGTCAGTCTACCTCAGGGCAGCTGTGGCAACAATAGTTCACCAGCACCGTGTTCAAAGTGAATGGATAATGCAACATAAAGAGTGTCTAGAAAGTTTGTATGGCTTGTGATGAGGGAAAACTATGAGACGCAGTGGTCACTTAAGCATCTTTGAATAACTGCATACAAGTTAGTAATATATTATGTGCAAAATAATAAAAAAAACAAATAATTGTACATTAGCTATAAAGCTCCAATGAACTGCATCAAATGTAAAATGCTAAAGTAAAACAGATTCATGGAAACAAGTAAGAACAAGCCCTTCCCAAATCTGTCAGTGTGGATATACAGAATATAATGAGACGAAGAGTTATGTTTTTTACCTTTTTCTTTTTTCTATGCTGCAAATAATGTATAGTTATAATAAACGCCGGATAATAAACAGTGGAACACAAATGATCGCATGAGAGAGTTCAGCACAATGAGGGAACCACAACTTTACATAATGAGTGTGATTGATTTAGCCCCCGCTGGCTGGTGGCAAACAATAGCAAACATTATGGCCATTTAATTAATTTAACACTTTAATCCACAACTTATTCACAGAAGACGTGTAATGCTTTCGAAAATTGTTGAGAAGTAGAAGACAGAATAATTTGCACATTTAACACTATTAAGGGTCTTTATGCAATGAATAAATTACAACAAAAACCAGCTGGAGCAATGCGAAAGAGCTTGTAAATGCAAATACAATATTTTACAGTTTGTTTGTAGAATGCTTTTAAGGCATAGACATTTATTTGGGATAGGTCAATTATGAAAGTCAATATATTATCTAATTGCTCGCTCTGGACCTGTAAAAATAGAGTGAAAAATAGAGTAAAAACTGCAAGCTAATAATAATAATAATAATATTTTTTTAAGTAACCTATTTTATTTTTTTGAAACAGGCCCTGAACAAGCATTCCCATCACAGTAACTTAAAACGACTGTCCCTGACCAGACCTCGACATGATCCACTGAGGCAGCGTCATTCATTCATAGATTCATGTTTACTAATGTTTTTTCAAGGATTTGAAAGGGCTTCTTCCGATAAAAAAATAAAATAATAATTTGTAAAGCATGCACTACTCAAGCATAAGCTTGAATAACACACACACAAAAAATAAAAAGTGTTGTTCTATTTATTTGATGAGCAGAGATTATTCAACTTGTTTCATAATCTTACAATATACAGTGTTTTGCAAATGAGCAAGCACAATTATGATTTAACAATTCGCATTTACCAATGTATTTAAATAAGATGCCAACAAAAATCTGACCGAGTAATTCTGAGTGAATAGAGTCAATACATAATTTTGAATGTTATAAGTTTTTTCTCACAGCCTCTTTAATGTGAAATCAAAACCTATAACTTTGAGGCATAAATGGAAAAACTGAAGAACCTTAAATGTAATTGAAAAGTGACTTTGCCTTTGCCCCACCCATATCTGCATACACTAATGCAGGTGAAGACAAAAGGGTCTAATTTCATGCTTTAATGAGACTACAGAAAGATGCTTATAAAAATCCATGACACTGCAGATGTAAATGAGATTCTTGTGGTTAACGACATGAGATGCTAGTTTCACCTGATTCACTGGAGCAACGGTGTGAGAAATTAGCAGCACATCCCATAAAATGAACGGTGCTTTATAAAACCCCCTAATTTGCAGCATTAAGAAAATGAGTAATCTGCTGAGCGAAAGGCGACATGTTTTTAGCCCGACAGTTTGACTAACGGGGGACATTATGTTTAATCAGAACTCTTTGTGTCAGGGACTTCCTGTCTGTGCCATCTGCTCCAGCTCCACTCACTGTAGAGAAGTGACAGACTGATGCCTCAAAATGTGGGATGTATGGCTCCAAAATGATAAAATATATTCCATGGTTGTTACTAAAACTACACAATATAACTAAAATCCTCATTTAAAAATCCCTCACTTATTGTAGAGGCAAATTAAAAATACATGGGCTGGCTAATTACAAAAAATTGCTAGTCCAAATCTGTCACATTATATTGAAAGAAATCCAATATTTTCTATAAAGATTAATACACATAATTTGAACATCAACCGTGTCCAAACATTTAAGAATTAACAAAACAACTTTTTTAATGGGTGCCGTGCAGATTACATTGTTTTTTGCCCCTCTGCAGATATGACCAGTAACTTGGTATTGTAACTTGCTGGCCTCCAATGTGGATGGATACATTTATTGCCAAATTGTGGAAAAATCCAGGCAAAGAAGCCATATGGACCATGCCAGTGACAAACCAAAAAAACACCAATACTGTATGTGTTTCCCAACCAGTGGTGCAAGAACAAAGATATGATTTCAGCAAATACAGGAGTAACTCCGAACATAAGAATATTGTTCAAAAGTCCATTTTCTTGTGTAATTTAAGATACAATGTGAAACTCATATATGCCAGACACTTGCTTAGTGAGATTAAGTATTGTTGTTATAATGTTGTCAATTAGCTAACAGTTTATTCAAACCCATACTCATCAAATTAATAACAAACACTTGGCATAATATCACTTTGCATGTGGAATAAATAGTTCTGAATTACAGAAATAAACAAACTATTCCACATTTCTGAGCTTCACCTGTCTATACAGAAGTTATGCCTGTAGTTTCGGCGCCAGAGTAATTGCAGAAATAATGATGTGAAACAGAAAATAGGTGGAGTCCTGAAAATGCCCAAGAGATAGAAGGGTACTAAATCTACAACAGAAAAACATGAGAGAGAAAACATGAGAGAAATGTAGGAAACGCTCGTGGGAAGCCAGGGCCCTGTATGGAAAGTGTCCTGGATTTAGGAGCACATGTATTCTACTACTTTGGCACCTTAAGCGTTTAATTTAATGATACGCAAATATGAAGTGCTCAAAATTCAGTTAAAGGAGTGCATTGGGGGAAATTGTAGATTGAGTCACTACAACCAGAAACATAAAATAAAAAAGAAAATGACAAAAACAAGTTTATTTGCCGCTCAGAATGCGGGAAAAATCTTGGGGAGGACTCGAGCCAGAAATGTTTTGAGAGTGATTCAGAATAAGGTGATCTCAGGCTGACATCAGACGGTGAACAGTTTGTGCTGACAAAGGCGCACAACAGCATGCTCCTGCTTGTTAGAGTGACATCAGATATTAATATGATGAGTGAGGTAGACGTTGAGGTGGAATTACTGTGCAGCGAGCAATTACAAATGACAATCAACAAACTGTCAGGAATGTAAACACCATGGCAGCAGAAATAGTCTTTGTGCAGAAGCGGTGACTGAATTTAAAGATGTAACAAAAGATAGTTTTTAAAAGAGATTATGTAAGGGATAATGTATAGTAGGCAGGTCATTATTGGAAAATAAGTACCGACAGGGCGAAGCGGACCCCAACGCGCATAATCCGATAATGACCTGCCTACTATACATTATCCCACTTATTATACGGCTTTGTACCAACAGAACACACAAAATAAACTTCAGTCCACTTTTATGAATGCCGAATGGTTTATTTTATGACTGCAAATAAAATAGTTCCCAAAGGCTTTCCCGTGGCTATGCGAGTAACAGTTAGGCTAGCAACTTCCAAACTAAAACTCTCTCAAACCGTGTGAAAACTGAATTCTTAACATCAGCGGTGAGTGATCCAAACATACACTGTAAACTCAACCTAAATCCATAATTCTATCCTCTGCAAATGTTCCTAAAATGTCCCGGAACGTACTTCCAAGTTTTTCGCAATCGCTTTTTCTCGTATTTTTTTGTCATGAAAACCTTCACAGATACTTTAGAAAACCTCCGTGCACGTGTATTAAGAATGTCTGTGTATAATGTATTCTCCGATTAACATTTACATGTGTTGATTGATTGGTATTTGCGTTTATTGAGCGTGGCTAGCTCCGATGGCGACGAAGTGGCCGGAACTACTTGTGGAGTAATCTACACATCTGAATTACAAGCAGAGGTTGCGTTGCCTTGGGCAGCGGTCATTATTGTTTTGAGAGGTCCGTTATCAAGAAATAATGACCGGTAGAACGTTTTGAAATTACACTCAAATCAATGGAGCGTTCTACTGCTGCTGTGAGGAGCCGTGTAATAAATGGTGTGATTAACCAGAGATGTCAACGTAAACCGTCCTAATTGTTTGTCATTTTGAAAAACTAAAAACAGTAAATATTGCTAAGATGCCAATCACCAATAATGGGAAAAAATATATATAAAAAATATTACACAAGCTTCTTAAACCAGGGGACCTCTCTGCAGTTGCATTTCACATGGTTTGGCTGGGAAAATGTTTTTTAATAATTTCAATAAAATCCATTTTCTCCCCCCATCCATTCAATGCCACTATAGAGAAAGCTGTCAGGAGCACCGGTCACTATATTCTCAGGAGCTGGAGGATATCGGAGCACCCAGAGGAAACCCAGCCAGACAAGGGAAGAAACATGCAGACCTTCCACAGATAGGCCTGACCCAACATGGGATTGAACCCACAACCTTCTTGCTGTGAACCATGAGTGGCACTGACTCTTTTTAGCCAAGCAACATCCTAGTTCTGGGCAACATATTGGAAAGAGTATGATAATGCAAAATTTGATTTACATATGTGTAAAGTTTAATTGTGAGAGTATTATTCATTCTCGATCATTCAGATTGAGATAGCAGTTTATCAATCGTTTTGTTTTTTGCCACAGTCTGACCTTAAATGCCAAAAAACCCACATATTTGGTTCTGAAAATATTTAGCTGAGCTGATATAGCGGAACAATCATTTTCTACTTTTAGCTCACCATGAGATATTTTTGTCACCATTCTTATTTAGAATGTGCTTGGTTCTGCAATTGGAAATGACAGTTCAGATCAACAGGATGACTCTACTCCACTCTATTGTGCTAAGGGGAGAATTGGGTGCATGTGGTGGTAACTATGCAATACAATTAATATGTTGCAATAAAACTCGTTTCAGTGGAACTCGGCTTGATCATAATCAGCATCACGTAGAACCAATAAGAGCTAAAATTTTGAAAAATCAATATTCAGGATTCAACCTAATGTTTGTGTATGTGTGGTGGAGATACTGTAATGCATTGGTTGTTGCGTTAACATACTGCACAGTTTGAGTCTTGTTGTAGAAGATTCAGAATAGTGTTGCAACATTTTGAAAAACAGGAAGAGTGACGTCACATACAATCTCAAATAGGTATTTTTAGACTCTAAAAAAACAGTTGTGTTTGATCAAATGCCATCGGAAATCACTATAGAACATCCAACTGGGAAACTGCAAGCAACAATTACAGTGTAGACAGTTTGTGATTGCAAACCAGCTCCACCCTTCACAAACAGTAGGTGAAATAAGAGGGGGGTCCTCACATGCATGGACACATCTTATGGGTGGGGACTAAATACACTGTAAATCAGATAAACTTATGTAAACGATCTATAACTGACAGATGGACTTACACTCACCTATGTTCCTGTTGGGTCAGAAAAAGTATGAAGCTACAGAAGTCCAGACCAATGCACTCACTTTTTTGACAAAGAAGGGTTTGAGAAAGGCTATTTTGAGATTGAGCAGGCTATTGCAGTTTTGGTAAATATACAAATGAATGAAGAAATAAGTCCCTATGTGGTCCCTCATTATCTTTAGCTAACACCAAGATGGACATCAATGTCTCCACAAAGTTCATGGACTTAACAGACTAAAGTTTTTGCCCTCTATTTACTCTTATCTTGTGCGTGTTTGTTGGTTTTTATGCCTTAGCTACATGTTTGTATGTGATTTGGACAGTAGTGAAGCTAATCCATTACATTTAGTGTTTTGTGTTTTTGTGTGCTGCAAGTGTGTGACCGCAAATCATTCACAAAGACTAAACGCCGTGACTGTAAAGCCATTTAGTTCTCTGGGCCATTTAAATCTCTGGGCCAATCTAATGACTGTCATATGACATGTAAGCTGCAGCTCACAGCCTGCATCTGACTCGTGATGTCCCTGTGACGTCACAGCAGCAGGTCAGGTACGGGGGGACGCTCTGCACTTAAACCGAGAATCCACTTGCAGAATCTATCAGAAGATCAAATGGGTCTCTTTGGACTGCATCAGAATCTGGCCAAGATTTCATCCATTTGAACTGGATATATTTGTGATAAATGTCTGTGTTACAGCCTCCACTCAACCTTCAATGTAGCCATGTTATACCTCATTTTAAATCCCAGAAACAGCAGAAAATTTTATTGATGACTATAAAACGTCTGCAGCAAGTTCACGGATGACCCCCTCCCATAATAGTAGCAAAAGCCAACTTTTATACACATGTAAACACAGTGATAGTATTGATTCTTTTAAATGTATAAGTAGAAAATATAGTAAGTACAATTGGTTTTGAGTGCTCCTTGTGATTTCTATATTTAATGTATATAAATAAAAAGCATCTACAATATTCATGCTTTGTCCCAGTGTTTGTTGTTGATCCGACACAAATGCTTTAAATACCTTTGACATACATACTGTAAGCATTTAAGACTGCTGTTGTGATTTAGGGCAATAAAAAAATAAAGGTAATTGAATTGAACGGAACTGGACTGAACTGACTCCATGGTTGGATCCAATCTATACGGTAAAAATAGTTTCTTTATCATCTGCAATATGCCCTGATTTTAAACCTGTTACGGTTGTGATGCAATGATACGTCTTGATTAGAGAAGCATGAACTCGACTGACTTGGTTGTGTAATACTTAACACAGACCCTCTCAACTCAAGATGACAGTTTTTTGAAACAGCTTTTTTCTGGCACAGCAAAATGACATCTTCAAAATATAGCAGCAACGTGAACTCAATTTGGTGCACTTTGTAGACACATGATACGACAGAATGGAAATGACAACAGCAATACAATACAATACAAAACAATGTATTCTTGTATAGTATTAACAAAACCATTGAAATCACCAACACAGGTCAGAGAATCAACAGTTAAAACACATGAAAAATAGAAAGCACACACAGAAAAAAAAAATTCCATACATGCTGTAGAATGTTAAAGTGTCCTGGATCATCAGCAATCCTTTTTGTTCAACACAGAACTTGCTTTTTTAGGATTTGTTTGTCTCTTTGCTCCAGTGCTTAACCTCTTAAACTCCTACATCTGTTTTGGCTCGTGCACAAAAGTTTGGCATACCCAAATGTCTTTGCTTATTTAAAAACACATCTTACATCTCACATGTTTGTGTGATGCATCATTTTAAAGCTAGGCCCTTCTAGTTTATGTAAATATACATTGAAATAATGTATGTCAATCCAATTTCACTCTGCATCCTTTGAAGTTTGGGAAAAAAACATGTTTTTTTAGCCTTGCCTAAAAAATGCAATGTATAAATGCCCGAAAAAAGCCTACTTCATTGGAAGAAGAAACATTTCAACGCCAATTGGTTCATTGTGTCATTGACAACAACTGTGTAAAGTTTCAGACTTCTAAGTTTTATAGTTTTTATGCAGTTTCTCTTTTTTATCAAGTAGCGCCATTCGGAACCAATTTGGCAAAATGTGTGCCAAATTGTGCCAAACTGCTTTACTAACATTTCACCATCATAAAAAGCATATGTTTTAGTTTTGGTACTTATATGTTACAAATCTGTGTAATTTTCTTTTACATTTTTTCAAAATTATTTTGTAGTGTAAATGCATATAAAATATGTGCAGCAGTACTAACAGCGTCTTTACGCATGCTTTTACTGTGAAAATGAAAAGAGTTCCTACAAGTCCCACCCATCAAAAGAAAGCTCTTTTTATTGGCTACTTAGACACCTCAATCATTCAGTGCTAGCACATTGCCAGTGGGGGCGGGTCCCAGCTCAAAAGTGGCCAAAATGACGTGCGCTGACATGCTTGCAATACCACCCCGGGCCGATGGGGGTGGACCCAGAAGAAGAATTAGCCAATGCTAACATATAGTATTGGCAGACCTCTCAAAAACGTCTTTACAGGATGGACCAAAAGTTGGCTCTTGGCCCAAAGCTCCGTTCCACATGTGTGTCAATGCTGAGGGGGGTGAATATTTTTTTTTTTGCAACAGAAAAATGCACATTTTTGGATTATTTCTGAAGAATGGATTATACTTTGGGAAATACAAGTGGATATTCTTTTTCAATGAAGACTTACGGAGAGAAAGACACTGAGCAAGGATGGGGAAAGTCTAATTTGTTGGAGCAGCAGAAGACGAAAGGTAAAAAACTTATACAAACGTGATTTATTTTGTGCCCATATTATGCGTTATATCGTTTTAATACAAAGTCTGATATTGTTTACACTTACATATAAATATAGCTGAGAAAATAAGCTTTAAAATGATATATAGCTTGTGGCTTATGAAGTTCAAAATACATCTGCTATTGCCAGCGGATGTATTTTTGTTCTCGTTTGCCCCCGCCGGCGGGGGCTATAGCGAGCTTAAGAAGATGGGGTACCTAACTTTGTATGGTTTCGCAATATCTTGTTTATGTAACATTTTATGAACATATCAGACTGTTGCATGCCGTTTTGATCCTATTAGAAAACATTTGTCTTACATACTGAAAGCTGAGTAAGACAGGGGCTGAGATGGGGCTGGAACTCTCTTTTTCACTGGCAAAGCTGATCTTAAAATGTGACAGAGGCCAACAATACACGTGAAAACAGGTGATAGAAACTGTTGTGAGGGCAAGGATATAGTCACATTGACTGTTAGCTTATTTGTTGTGGTTTTAAAGTTATTCAGCTTTAAAGGACGGTGATCTTTAAATGATAGCTTATAATGCGGCAATACTTTTACTAGTCCAGGTTCATGTAAACAACACAATGTTACACTCTATACCAAAGTATAGGGGAAATTAATTGTATTAACACTAGAACTCCCAGAGCAGTCAATTTGACGGCTTTAGTTTTGGATGTGTAATTTGGTGTATGTGCGTTTGTGGTGTTCCTAACTTTGTGACTGTTTCTGTTTCTATATGTCGTTAATTTCTGCGCCATTTTTTTTATGAAATTATCTTTTTTGAAACGGAAGTAGTCCCCATAGCTACACTCTGTTTACTACCCAGCAGTTAGCATTATGTAGCCTTTGAACAAACTGTTTTTGCTGTATTTCAAGTTATATACACCAGTCTTAGCTCTTTGTAAAAGTGAATTAAGGTTAAAAAAAAAAAAAGAAAGAAGAAGAAATACCCCAGTGGAAAAAATTGTTGGGGGAATTTCTTGGAATGTTATTAGTTTGATTGGGAGCAGTCACAATTACGCCTCTGGGAGTTATGTAGTTTCATCATTCTGGGAGTCCTAGTGTTAAATCAATGATAGCAATTTGTGGGCCTCCCATACAGAACTCCTAAATCAAAATGATCTCATTGACTCATTTGTTTTTGTTTACATCTATACATGCGTGCCTCCATCCTTTAGCTGCCATAGAAAAGGGATGAACAAGGAAAAGGTCTGTGCGAGCGCTGTCTGTCAAAGCAGGAACTGGGCGGAGACTGAAGTTGACCTCTGGGGGCAAGAACTTCCCAAGCCGTGTTCAAAACAACAGTGTCCAGCAGCTGACAGGAGGACACTGACCACGTCCCCCCCCCCCTGACGGTCCCCTGTTTACTGTCCTACCAGATTACAATGGAGTCCTGGCACTTTGCAGAACTCATGTGCCGCTATCACTGTTACGATACGATCAGTGAGGAATGTGTGAGTGAAGAGACATGTTTGTAATGGCAGCAACGGACGTTTGGGAGGGCCCTGAGCAGCTCCTCTGGCTCACCTGCACTGTTTACACTGTGACACAAAATATACTATGAGTCAGGGCGAGTGTGGGACTACGAATGACAACGCATGTGTGAGTCAGAAGGATTACCAAAAGATATGTACACAAACAGGCGGCAACAAATTCATCTTATATGCAAATTAGGGTCAGGACTAGAGCTTTTGAAGAGAGGTCGGGAAATCATGATTTTACAGTTCAAAGTGCACAAAATGGTCCATATTTGAGGGAAAGATGATGAAGTGCATGAAGGTATGGTAAGGTATTATATATGATATATGTACACAATTAAAATGTATTTATCATTAATACAATAATACATTCTGCACAGATTTTTCAGCACACTAAACACTGAATAAAAAATACTGAATATAGAGTTGTATTATGAATATGCCAAGAATTTATATAAGTAAATTAATTCAGATCAGATTAATAATTGCTGTCTCTTTGTGTCTTCATCATTCGCTACATGCAGCTACTAAAAATGTGATTTAGATGATCAAGTGTCCCCAACCTTTTTCACACAGAGAGCTTCTTTACCGAGACGATATAGGCAGAGAGCTACTCCTTTAAGCGGCCCTGGGGAAAATGTGAAGATATATTATTGTGAATGAGCCTGATCTTGGATGAAGTCATTATTCATCATTGCATAATTGTTACTAGTGCACAAAGTAAGTGCATTTACAAGAATAAATGATGATAATGAATAATACAATCTGAAATATGAAGTATAATATTTGATTTGTTCATTTCTAAATCCTTTGGCGAGCTACCTGGAAGGGGGTGGTGAGCTACTGGTGGCTCCTAAGCTACAGGTTGGAGACCCCTGATCGAGATTAATATTGCACTATTAAAATAGTTGACTATAAGTTATAGATAGTATAGTATAGTAATAACATGTGTATGCACTATTGTGTTCTGCAGTTAATGGTTGACAACACCGCTAGTTTAATTAGAGGATTGGCAGTTTCAACCAAAATCATGGGTTCCGCATTCATTATATATTGAATATTTTTTTTAACAAATTGGGTATTTGGGAATTGATAACAGGAAAATAATGATAAGCCTGATGCTGATAGTATATAAACAAATACATAAAAAACAATAGAAATGCAAACCCTGCAAACCAGGGTTTCATGCCACATCTTTGACCATGCATGGGAAAATGTAAGGTAGGCCGTTTGTTGAAATATATATCACTATGTAACAAATAGCTTGTCTATTGAGTAAACAAACCCAAAATATGTATGTGAAAAGTGGTGGAGACCCATTTGTGCGTGCAACAGACTGCTCCAGACTGTAAACAGATACAAACTAGTTTCCTCCTGTCTTGCCAGAGGTTGCTGTGTTTGCATAGAATTTGCATATTTGACGGTATTACTACATGTTTTTTCCTTGAGCGCCGTTTGAGTTTGAACTGCATTTCTGAGTGGCACATAGGTCATGAGAGACTTTGGCTGACCAATCATTTCAAGTGTCTACTGATTAACAAACACAAGCTGCGACTGGCTCAGAGAGGACTGGAAGAGTGTCGTGAAAGGCTGTAGCTGCATGCTGGGGGAAATAATTACATTTTATCTTTGTGGAGTTTGACTCAAGAAAGTGTTAAATATGACTCAAGGCTACAATTGGTGCCATTCGGAACAAGTCATCTGTATTATCCCACGCATGCTTCGTGGTCCTTGCGTAAGGCACTTGCCCCATGTGTACATGAGTAAATGGTTGCTTACTCTAAAGCCTGTTGAATGGGTAGAACTCGTTATCAATATATTATTTGCAAACAACTTCCTGATGGTTATCATATTCTACATGGGATTCAAACTGATTCCATACGCGCAATGTCATGTCCCCACTTCATAGATCTTACCTGTCTTTTTCAGCGTTATTTAAGTGCCCACAAATCAATTACACAATCCTACTCAAAATATTACAGACTGAAGACAGATGTAAGTTAATCTAATGCTCATGCTCTTAATACAGCAGTGGAAAGACTTAGCCAAACCATCCATGGAGGTTGTAAACAAGGGATCCTCCTTACCAAATAACTATTTAGAGATAGGAATGATTCGCCTCCCTTTTTAGGATCTGTGACAATGCAAGCCACACACCAGGCAGCTGTAGTGTTGTCTGATGGGATACTATGGGACATCAACAACATCAGCAATAGTGAGTTAATACAGAGATTGTCTGAAGCCTGACTTTAAGTGAAAGGAATTCCAGATGAGCAGATTATGGCATTCACAGACAGTCTGCTGTGGACATATGACATATTGTCTGTCTCAAAACTGTGTCTAGTTGTGTTTAGATTTTAATGTCAACATAGAAAGGCAGGGGTAGAGCGTGTTCACTTTGTAGCCTGGGGAAGACCATTATGTGAGCCCCATTAGGTCTTGTAAGAGTAGGTTTTTTTTTTTCTCTTGATGTTTATACAGTGCTGTTGTGAACAGAGCAAGTTTTCCCCTTGTCCTCTTTCCCTCTCCCAGCTGCTGATCCACACTGACCGAGGTGGTCTCTATGTAAACACCAGGCGGCTTTAAGTGGAAGACAATGAGGAAATGACAGGAGGAGGACAGCATGGGGGTGGGGGCATTTGGACACATACGAGGATGGATTTCCAGATGAAACGGCGTGATGACATCATGGCAAAGTCAGCTCGTAGGAACATGGAGGAGCCTAGTAATGCAACACCATACATAAACATGGGACAGCTGTATTTATAGGAGATTGTCCCAAGGTTTTATCAGCCTTCATAAATCCTATTATCTGATTTTGGGCTATTCTCCTGCCCAGACTTTGTCCTAATTACTTGAGTTCATATGGCTTAATTAAAAAAGGTAAACATGCTACTCAATGTTATTGCAGTTTAGATATATTTTGCCATCAACCACAACTGGATACACCCCAAGATCAGATAAGGCCAACGGTGCTTGAGAATCCCACTGACAGTTGTGAGATATTTGGAACTCACCCATGCTGTCACAGAAGTGGGTGGCCCTCATAGAAAATTAAAAAAAAGTCATGAAGGCACATCACATAGTTGGAGAAACAGTAACAACAGCCAATCAATGGAAGTCCAGATGGCAGTAAAGGAATACACCTGCTATGACAGAACTCCTACTGTCTCTTCATAGATGCTGTCTTGATAGGAAAAAGACACACAAATCAAGAAAAAGTACTCACATATCTCCTGAGTTTCTTCTCAGGTGGTGACTTTCGCAGCCAACCCTGGAAGATGATCTCTCCTCCGCTCATAATTGCCAGAGTTCCTTCCTTGCTTCTCTCACAGGCTGCCGAGCTTCGTTAATTCATTGCGACTATCCAAGATCGTAAACACAACAGACTTTACGGGCATCTCGCTGGTTGTCCGGACAGGCGGCAGCGCGTTCCCCCCATTTGACGTCAAGCGGACCGCGGCGGTGGTGGTGGCGGTGCGCTACTCCAGTGCGCAATGGTGGAGAGGTGTTTTACGCACGGACGGCTGCCGAAGACCCGCGAAGGAACTGAACTGATGCGGCCGAAGGAAGTAGCACGGGGTGTCTGCTGTTTGTTTTCCCAACTCTTACCACGCCCACCGAGCTGCCGAGGGATGGACTGCACCAGGGCCAGAGGATGGAGAAGAGTTTAGCTATAACCACAGGCCAAAACAATGATGCAGTTAGTTTGTCATGGTCTAGGCTCGTGTATTTCTGTGCGCTGTTGTTGTTGTTGATGTTATTTCCCTCATTGGACTTGTAGGCATTAAAGTGTTGGTTTGATCTTTTATTTTTTCAACAACAAAAACGCTCCTAAATTCAAACAATTTTTCATCAATAGTTTAAAGAATATAATATTAGTTCTTTACGATTAAAAGTTCGTAATTTGAATAGAAGACACCGTTTAGTAATCTTAGCCCAAGGAACCATGCCACCTGGTGGAGGTTTGACATATTACTATCACTTGTGCACTACATTGAAATATGTCATGATAATCATACTAATTTATAACCGTACTACGTGTCTTCCCACTCAAGTGTTAAGATCTTCTAAAATAAAGTAAGGACAATAAAAAAATGTCTTTAAAAATACATTTATACAACAGTTACAGAAGACAAGAATGTGAGAATCGTGGAAAAGGAATAACATCTTTGATGTTGTCGATTCCCAGGATGCACTGCAGATATCTTTCAAATCCCATTCCAAAGCCACCATGAGGAGCAGAGCCAAAACGTCTCAAATCAAGGTACCTGCACAGACAACAATACAATTGGCCAACTTTGATACTTTGTTACAATAACTTATTTGAATTTCACTAACCAACTGTAGGTCTCCTCCAGTCCAGCTCTAGAAACCAAATTACAGAATTTAAAGACAAAGGTAGAGTCCAATATGACATAGTACACATCTACGAGCTCATGATGTCTAGGTGATTATGCTGTGTGGCTCTGAGAAGTACTACACTGAACTATAGTATATTATTTAATAATCATGAGTCTTACGCCTCCAGGCGAGCAGTGAGCAGATCGAGTCTCTCCTCTCTGAGGGAGCCGCCACACAGCTCTCCCACCCCAGGCACCAGCAGGTCCACAGCAGCTGCCTGCAAGCGCAGTCAAAGCCACATTTCAATACAAACTAGATTATATTATAATAAATAGGAGGCTTTCAACAAATAAATAGTTAACGTCGGCTTACTGTATGAGGATGATCCTGGTTGTCTCTTGCATAAAATGGCTTTAAGTCATATGGGTAATCAGTGACAAAGACGGGCAAGTTGCCACAATGTTTGACTATATATTTCTCATGTTCAGTTTGAAGGTCACAGCCCCACTGCAAAAATACAAATATGAAACCACAGTCATAATGTTTGATCATAATTATATTAAACTTACATCTGTGGGGAAGACAAAATCCTCTGAGCTGCGCTGCAAGATGTCTATCGCTTCACCATATGAAATACTGTAAAATATATTTATGATGATCTATTATTTACATTACAGGTGTTATTTAGCATCATAAATTAAATCTGTTAATACTTACATAGCAAACCTATTTTTGAGCATAGCCTCTACAGTTTCCTAGTGTCAGAATAAGGTGAGAAATGCAATAATAAAAGTGTCTGTAATGTTGAATAAGTGTCTTTGAAACCTCACCCGGTGTCCTGGAGTCACATGTTTGTGAAACAAATCTACATCGTCTGAACACTGAGCCCAGACCTGCTCTGTGGCTGATCTGAACATGTCCTCCATGATCTAAACCAGAGAAAGTCTAAAGATTAAAGCTCCACTGTAACAGGGCACCAGGGCTCTTGGTTCACAGACAAATACCACCATACACAATATTAAAAAAGGATAGAGTATCGTAAATGCACTAATCATAGAATGTTAAACCATCATTATGTCAGAATGCTTTATGCACCTTGGTCAGATCCTCAACAGACTGTGTGAATGAGAGCTCCGCCTCCACCATGTAAAACTCAGCCAAGTGACGTCTGCTCTGCGAGTTTTCAGCACGAAATGTTGGCCCAAAAGTGTACACTCTAGAAAAAGCGCTAAAGAAACAGAAACATGTTTGAACTTTGCACAAATAAAATCTTTAATGCAAGAGTAAGAGATTATTTATTTTAGTATAAGAGTCATTATGTAAATCTTGTGCTGTGTGCTCCTCATTCCTACGGTTTGTAATTTGTGATGCAACCCTGAAATTTCCCCACTGTGGGACGGATAAAGGATCCCTTAATCTTAATTGTTTTATGTAAAAGAATCAATTAATATTCTAGTAATCTTACCCTGACATAACCTCCAAGTGAAGCTGTCCAGAGACTGTGAGATAGGCTGGTACAGAGAAGAACGAATCATCTTCTGAATCTTGTGGACATGTTGCCTGTAAATTAACAATTACAATGCATACAAGTTATCTGTGTCCTTAGAGTTATAGAGGGACAAATATGGATGTAAAAGCAATGTTTGAAAACTCACTTCAACTTGGAAGAGTTCTCCTGCTCCTTCACAGTCATTAGATGTGATCACGGGAGTGTGGATCTGCACAAAGCCCTTATCCTAACAGAACAATAAGTTATACATAGTTAAGTTGTTCATTAAAATCTTCTTTTTTCTGATATAGAGTAAAAAGTAACCTTGAAATATGAGTGAATAGCTGCAGTAGCTTCACTTCGTATTCGCAACAAGGAGCTAAAGGAATTAGTCCTACACCGCAGATGTGGAAACTGCCGGACATAGTCTGAGCTATGCCTCTTTTTGACCTTGAAGGGAAACTCCTGCATGATAACAAATCAGAGAATTGTGTTTAGTGTAGTATTTTCAATTCTTTGTCCAATAATTGATTGCTTTGTGTGTTTCTTTTTTTACCACAGGGTTACACTCTCCAACAATGTGAATATCTTCAGCTTCAACCTCAAACGGTTGTTTTGGGTGAGGACTTTTCTTTAGGACACCCCTGACCTCAACAGCACTGCCAAAGGTTGGGACGCTAATAGGAGGAAACACATCAATATTGTATTCATGCAGAGATAATATACAGGTATATACAGATAATCTTACAGGTTACTCAGACTGGATGAGGCAATGACCTGCAGGGATTGTAGTGAGCTTCCATCATTCACATCAAAGAAGAGGTTTTCCTTCTGAGATCTGACTGAGCGAACCCAACCCTATGCAAACAAAACAAGTTATAGATACAATACAATTCAATACAGATACAGTGAATACCGATCAAATCGAATGTTAGTGCTGTCAGTTTATGTGTAGCCAGGCTGCAGAAGAACAGTGTGTAAGCTAACTTTACTAATACAAATAAGACCTGAACCAACGAGCAGAAATGCATCATATGTAAAATACCTGAATAGTAACATCAGCCCCAAGTGAGACACCAGATAACGCTTCCGACACTCGCAGTGTTGTGGCTGTCTTCTTGCAGTAATTTCTAAATTCTAGCAAAGAACAAGAGCAACGCGGTCTCATAAAAGTCGTCTTGAATAGAGCACGAAACATTCTGAACGATTAACAAAGCGCTACAATTAAATACAGTCCAAACACGGAACATATTATAAGAAAATTACGAGTATAGCGACATAATAGTCCTGACATTCACGTCACGCCGTCACTTACTCTTCCTGTTTGAGTCTGTGACGATCATGATTGGTTATCTTTGATCACGTGATCACAAAACATAGCAGGTGCTTCTGGGAGTAGTAGTTTGTAATGAAATAAACAGCTGTTCGATTGCAATCGACATTGTAAATAAAGTAAACGTCATAGAACAACTAATTACTGCAAATGTACTACTTTAAGGGAATTATAATGCATTATCCATATTAGAATTGTATGTTTTGTGGTGTTTTGGTGGGGGTAAATAAATCAATTAAGTGGATGCTGGCCATGTAATAAATAAGTAAAGTAAAAATAAGAATAAAGTAAGTGTGTGTGTGTGTGTGTGTGTGTGTGTGTGTGTGTGTGTGTGTGTGTGCTAGCTTAGCAGGGTTGCATCGGCTTTAGTAAGTCGTCTAAAACACAATTTTATTCACTGCTATTAATGACAATTGTGTGTTGTGTGCCTGTCTTTTGTTGATTGTATTTATTAATTATTTCTAATGTAGTTGTGTTTCTATGCATATATTTCCCTATAATTTATATTCCGTGCGCTAGAAAACACTTGTGTATCAGTAAAAGTGCTATATAAATAAAGCTGGAATAGATTGGATATAGTGTAAAGTGTGTAATAAGCAAACACATTGGCCCTTCTTTATATAAAAGGATGTAACCGACGCAACACAGCAGCAGCGATCCCATAAGGACACACACTAAAATAGATTAAAAACGGCCTCCAACAAGGTCAAGATGCGAAGCAATGAAAAACATAGCCTATATTTTAAAGAATTCGACAAGCACATGGAGTTATATTCTATTGTGAGAAGCAAGGACCTGGAGATGCTTTTTAATCTTCGATGATATATGTCCCCGTCAGTGCCTTCGTCCATTTATGCGTAAACCTCGTTAATTCAAAACCCCGCGACAACTGGGTCTCCCACCATTTGCTGCTCGAGTAAATCAGTGCAAGCCTGCGATGTAATAAGATGCCATCGACAATTACTCACCTGGTCTCGCCTGTCAGTTCTGGAGCCCCTGGCCTGTTTTTGGCAGCAAACACAGCGCTTTAGTCTGCACCTACGGCGGCTTATGACACACAATCATTAGGCCCCGCATGATGCATTAGAAAAGGCAGCGGGGTCATTGATATCAATTATCTCCAGGCTCCTGCAATGAGCCGTTCTGCACATGCACACTGTGATCATGCAATCGTGCGCAATGTTGTAAGTAAAACAACCATTTTGGGTCATAAAGCGGAATTTATGAAGGCATTTGCACGATGGATGCAACAGGAAATTGAACTAATCTATAGAGTTCTTTGCAATCAAAACAGTTAGCGCTAGTTTTCACAGGCATGCTGGCTTCGTCACATTTTTAGATCAGCTTTTTTTATGTAGAAAAGTGAGAGAAAAAAAAAAGAAAACAGTTCACCGTCACTCAGCCAGTCAGCTTTCAGATCAGAGAGTCTGCACAGTGACACACAGGGCTCTTTCTTACAAGAAAGTGTTTTGTTTTGTTATTTATGTGGTCATATTTGCTCATAAAATGTTACCTTTACAGGACTCTTTCTGTTGGGACTAATCCTACGTATGATTTATGAAAAAGTCCGGTTCCCCAACTTTATAGACTTATAGACTGACTTGTCCGCTTTTACATTTTAGTTTTGTAGTACCACATATTGCCACAGGGTAGTGCTGTGGCTCCATAGCACGTGCTTCTCCTTTTAGCAAATTCCCACCTACTGAAAGGCAGATTTATTCATTTTCCTCTAGAGTTGCGAGCGATATATTATTCATTTGCAGCTCCAAGGTCTACTGAAATGGAAACAAGCTGGGATTGTTGTGTTCTTTCTGCAGTTCTATCAAGAATCACCACATAGTTGAGGCTAAATGCACAACCAATGAATGACTATAGATGTCTTGTTGTTCCCCAGCTCTGAATTAATTCCGTTCTCAGAGGTTTGGCACATTTTCTACCACAGAGGAGACAAATGTATATTGGAATTGTGTTCATTGCTCCCGGCAAAACATTATGACCACCTGTCTATCATTTCCCAAAGGCAATTTGTTCTTTATCAGATTACATTTTCAATTTTGAGCAACAGATCAAATGCTAGACCTGAGGCTTCACTTCACCCTCGCACCTGTTAGTTCAGCACTGCTCCTTCAGCACCAAAAGCTTCAAAGCCATTTGAATCTACAATAGTTTTACTTATCACCGATACCGTTACTGGTATTGAATATTTGTGAAAACCAAGGGATAATGGGTCACGGTTCTCTATGGTATTGGTAAAGCTAATATCTTGATTTAGGCCAGAACGTCATCATAATTTCACTTTTACTCATACAAAGTCGCTCTGGTGTGTGCTGCTGGATACATACCTGTGAAAGCTCACAATTGGACACATTAGTGATAATTTAGCTGTGATTCAGAAAAAAGAAAAAAAAATACAATATTGACATAACTTAAATTAAAAAAAAGTTTGATTGGTGTATCCATCCCTTTACCAAACCAAATACAGTTTTCATAACATTTAAAATCCATTTCCATGAACCAATGAGACAACTCTAAAATGCACTGTGTAGATCAGTGGTTCCCAAATCGTCAAAAACACTCATAACTCCATGTAAAATATATCACATTTTGAAATAGTTCTAAGTATCCTCTTATTGAATCACTCTTGTAGATCTATTCCACCTTTAAACATGCAGGAATAAATTATGTAATGCAGGAATGACAGAAATAGTATAGAGAGAAATCCATGTTGTCTTTGAGAGTCATCCCACAAGCCTTTTACAGGTGCAGAAGATGTTGACAGTGCCCTAAGAACCTTACTTGGACTTGTCAAAATCAATACATGATTAGTCAGCAAAACAAAGGCTTTCGCTGTAAAAGCCAAGGATGAGAGCGCGGAGCGAGCAGCCTACTGATGACTGCAGCTCTGCCCCTGTCACCACGCAGACCTCCCCCAAATATTGAGCATTCTCAAAAGGAAAGGGGCATTGATTTTATGTAACATGGCTCGTTAAGTGCTGATTAGACCATTATAGTGATGTGATTTCAGGGAATGGAGTTTGGTGACACACAGCCAAACACAAATCAGAAAAAACTAACAAAGCGGAGAGGGAAAAAGATTTGGGCTACTGCACCTCACCTGCACCTTGCATGAGCAGTGCCTCTGTGTCAGCATGGGCCTAATAAAGCAGCGCAGGCACTCGGCAACTTGAGAAGACTATTTTGTGCTTTATTGATGTTTTTGTTGAGCAAAAATGCTGATGCAGTTCAGGATGGTATACTCCAGTTCACCCGTGGACATCTAAGAGGTGTATGTGTAGAACTCAGAATTAGGAAAAAGCAATACACATGAGTTATGTACAAGTGTAGTTCTTTGCTTATGCGTAATTGTCTGCAAGCCACTACTATTTTCATTACGGTAGAGTACCACCATAGGGCACAGGAAATAATTTGGAGACAGCTCCATCAACTTGTGTTTATACTTGAACAGTACATAGAGAGTCGACACGAGGAAATGCAGGTAAACACGCGGGACGAGGACTTATTATTTTGACTCCATCAAGTTTTTGTAGCTATTTGATGAACGTTTATTGTCAAAATAGATTGGTGAGTCTTGACATGGATGCGAACAGTTTAGGTAAGCATGCTAACGTGGGCTAATGTTGCCTTCTCAGAGTTCATTGTGCTATTTCCTAACACCAACATTAAATTATGTTGGTAAAACAGTTAAAAGGGTCGTCTTCCAGGTTTGTTTTGCTCTAATGGTTGGTACATGCAAACATATTTTTTCAAGTGTGGCCTATATGTGGACAAAATTGACAAATAACCCGTAACCTGTAAAAAAAACATAACTCAATGACTTCAAAAATACTGTTTCCAATTACCACTTGACTCCTGTTAGAACCTTAGACTGTATATATTAACGGACGTAGTCACCCCTATCGCCGTCATTCTAACTAATGGGCCAAATGGGCTTTCATGGAGTGATTCAAAATGGCAGCGCGGGCTGGAAAATGTGAAAAAACGCATCTGCGCATGCGTCAGCCGGCACGAGCTCCATTCATTTAAAACGAGTGCCTTCAAAAATTCACAGCAAGTAAACTAGACTCGTCCAAAAAAATTCTCTCCCCTCAGCATTGACACACGTGTGGAACGGAGCTTTGGGCCAAGAGCCAACTTAAATGTTTGATGATTGTGGCTTACAGTCCATTTTCTAAATATTCTATTTTTGGCGATGTTCTGATTGGGGTTTTTCACAAGCTGTAAGTCGATTATCAAAATTGTAATAAATAGAGGCTGTTGATATGCTAATGATATTCTAATTGTCTGAGTTTCACCTATGTGTCAAAGTTGTTTCCATTTACTATTAATCATGGTCCTAATAACACTAATTTCTCAGTTCATGCAGAAGAGTCACAGTCCCAGATATAATGTAGCAACTTATTAAGTATTTCTGCAATCATCATTTTGAATAACGATGTCTACTCAATCGAACAGACTGTGTTTCTAAGTCTTCTACCCATAAAAAAACAATATTACAAAAACATTTCCGGAGATAAGTCTCAATTTCTTGTCATTTTCAAGGCTAAAAAATAGGATCCTGCTTTGAGTTTTTCTCCACTCTTTTCCGCACTATTATTAGTTTATGTAAGCCTTCCTTGTAGTTATTAAAAAGCACTTGCATCATTGAAGTTGCTAGATCTAATTTTGCGGGTACGGCTGACGGTTTGCCATGGCGCTGGGAGATGTTGTTGCTTCATATATGGGAAATGGTAAATACTGATTGCACTGTTGTACAAGCTGCATTCATTCTATTTCTTTAGGCACAGTGAATGAATAAAGGGAGTGAGTGTGCATCAGGACTGTATACTGTATGTACAATGTAATAATGGTACAAACCTGAACAGGACCAAAGAGGTGATACTTGCAATCTGAACTCTCACAAAGAAACAGAGCAAATTTACATCAGGGGAGCTCGCCTTATGCGTTTCTTTTGCTCTGCATCTGTGTGGTCTATTGCTGGTACATTAAGACAACACCAGATTAGAGGTAGAAATGAATAAGACAAGGAAAAAGCATCTTTAGAGGCTATAGTAGCAGAAGCAGCAGCAGCAGCAGTACAACATCGAACACATCGCCCCAGGTCAGGGATTATGGAAAGCAGAGACATGGTTGCAGACTCAAATTGAACATGCGGCAAATTTGGTCCAGTTTTATGCCTAAAATGACAATGAAAGGAAATTCCCATGGCTGAGTGCACCGCATTTACTGGTGGAGGTTCAACTTGAAAAATGTCACAGCGGTTTATCTCCTCCTCTTGTTTCTGTGGAAGGAGAGACACAGACTCTCCTGAGAATGCCAAGAATAGATTAGAACGAATGGCAGAGCGCAGTGCTAATATCAAAGCTTTGTACTGCCTCCCACACCAATCATTTTAAACACTGCTCTAACCACCTGTCCGTGCAGCTGTCAGAAATGTAGGGAGTATTTTGTAATTGTTCTCAAAGTCATGCAATTCAAATAAAATAGTAGTACCTTTTAAGGAGCCGTTTGAACTAAATTTGTCTTCATAGAGTTTATACCAGCAGCCTGGATATATTTTACTGAAATATGGAACGGTCTTGTGTGAAAAAACGTTCAAAGGTTCTTTGATTTGTTGTCATGGGCTTAGAATTTGTCTTTTAAATGGCGGCTGTAAAGTGCCAAACTGCCGTTGTGTCCTTGGGCAAGACACTTTACCCCCATTGCCTAGAATGAGTCTGGTGTGTGTGTGAATGGTTGGTGGTGGTCGGAGGGGCCGATGGCACATACTGGTTGCCTCGCTTCTGTCAGTGTGCCCCAGGGCAGCTGTGGCTACAGTAGTAGTTTATCACCACTTTGTATGGAGTGAAAGAATAATGACATGTGAAGCGTCTTTGAGTGTCCAGAAAAGCGTTATATAAAACCGATGCAATATTATTATTATTATGAGAGATGGAGGACTCTACATGTCAATGCACCATTTTGAAATACAGTGGTTGATAAGGGACAAAAAGGTTTTTCACCGGGAGTTGGGGACCACTTTCAAAGACGACTATTGTCCTGCGAAGCTAACATTGTACCGTATATTTCAATACATGATCTCAGGCTGGATGGGAGTAAAAACTACACAGTGTACCTTTAATTTGCTTGCATTGTGATTTTCATAGGTCTGTTTTTGTTTGCCACTTTCCCATGTATCTCAATATTATTGCAATGATAGTAGTCTGTGATGGTAGTGATGTCACAGAATGAAAATGAAAAGCTGATTTTGACGCTAAAGACTTGACACTTTATTACAATAAGCTACATTTTCTTACATGAATTAAATGGCCGTTTATGGTACTACAGTGTTTTGTGTGAGATCTGATATAGATTACAAAAATATTCAAAATCTAATCAAAGAATCTCACATTTTGTTCTGCTATTTTTTAAGAATTGAAACTTACACAGATGAGTATTTAGTTTCCATGGCTCTAGTAGAAATAACTTAAGCTTTTTGACACTTTTGACAACAATACAAGGGGGCAGTAAAAGGTCATCTTAAAAATGATTCAAGGCATTCAAATCCTAAATAATCACTGTACATCCAAAGTAATTAAATCTTCAATTGTAGGCACAGCTAAACAGATATGTTTTCAACCAGGATTTCTCACATTTTCAGGAAGACTGATCCAGATATTAGCTGTATTAATCTGAAATGCTGCCGCCCCATTTTTGGTCCTGACTCTGGGCACCAGCAGGAGGCCAGTCCCTATGCTCCTCAGAGTCTGAGTTGGATAATATGGCCGGTAGCAAAAAGGTAAATGGTTCTATGTTATCTTCAGTGATAATACATATCTAAAAATATCTTATCTTCAGAGTGCAGAATTAACTAATAAACTCAATGTATTTTTCTCTGTTATACTCTTCTAATATGATTTTTCAATTATACAGTAAGTATTCGGCCCCCTTGAACCTTTCAACATTTCGCCACATTTCAGGCTTCAAACATAAAGATATAAAATTTTAATTGTTTGTCATGAATCAGCAACAAGTGGGACACAATTGTGAAGTGGAACGAAATTTATTGCATAATTTAAACTTTAACAAATAAAAAACTGAAAAGTGGAATATTATTCGGCCCCTTTACTTTCAGTGCAGCAAACTCAGTCCAGAAGTTCAGTGAGGATCTTTGAATGATCCAATGTTGTTCTAAATGACTGATGATGATAAATAGAATGCACCTGTGTGTAATCAAGTCTCCGTATAAATGCACCTGCTCTTTGATAGTCTCAGGGTTCTGTTTCATTTTTCATTTATTTATTTATTTGAACAGGGACAGTGTACAATATACATTAACCTCAGAAAGGAGAGATGCATTGTACCAGGTTGTAGCACTTGTGCTAATTTCCACCTGCAGTCCCTGGGCAGACTGATGTCAACATACAAAGTTTTAGACAATTACACATGTTAAAAATACATTTCCCCCTAAACAGCATTAAAATGAAACCAATTTACAGTACTTTATGGGAACAGGTTTGTTTTAAAATAAGCCATTTTTTGGCCTGGTGTGAAAAAGTGTTAAAATGTACACATGTGGTCAGCTCTGTTGGCAACATATTCCACTGTCTGATGGCCACACTGGTTTAAGGCGCAGAGAGAACCATGAAGACAAAGGAACACACCAGGCAGGTCCGAGATACTGTTGTGGACAAGTTTAAAGCCGGATTTGGATACAAAAAGATTTCCCAAGCTTTAAACATCTCAAGGAGCACTGTGCAAGCAGTTATATTGAAATGGAAGGAGTATCAGACCACTGCAAATCTACCAAGACCCGGCCGTCCCTCCAAACTTTCATCTCAAACAAGGAGAAGACTGATCAGAGATGCAGTCAAGAGGCCCATGATCGCTCTGGATGAACTGCAGATAATTACAGCTGAGGTGGGGATGGTGTGTTCAGGGTGATGAGCTGTGTTGCTTTTACGCCAAACATATCGTTTTGCATTGTGGCCAAAGAGTTCGATTTTGGTTTCATCTGACCAGAGCACCTTCTTCCACATGTTTGGTGTGTCTCCCAGGTGGCTTGCGGCAAACTTTAAACGAGACTTTTTATGGATATCTTTGAGAAATGGCTTTCTTCTTGCCACTCTTCCATAAAGGCCAGATTTGTGCAGTGCACGACTGATTGTTGTCCTATGGACAGACCCTCCCACCTCAGCTGTAGTTATCTGCAGTTCATCCAGAGTGATCATGGGCCTCTTGTCTGCATCTCTGATCAGTCTTCTCCTTGTTTGAGATGAAAGCTTGGAGGGACGAACGGGTCTTGGTAGATTTGCAGTGGTCTGATACTCCTTCCATTTCAATATAATTGCTTGCACAGTGCTCCTTGAGATGTTTAAAGCTTGGGAAATCTTTTTGTATCCAAATCCGGCTTTAAACTTCTCCACAACAGTATCTCAGACCTGCCTGGTGTGTTCCTTTGTCTTCATGGTTCTCTCTGCGCTTTAAACAGAACCCTGAGACTATCAAAGAGCAGGTGCATTTATACGGAGACTTGATTACACACAGGTGCATTCTATTTATCATCATCAGTCATTTAGGACAACATTGGATCATTCAAAGATCCTCACTGAACTTCTGGAGTGAGTTTGCTGCACTGAAAGTAAAGGGGCCGAATAATATTGCACGCCCCACTTTTCAGTTTTTTATTTGTTAAAAAAGTTTAAATTATCCAATAAATTTTGTTCCACTTCACGTTTGTGTCCCACTTGTTGTTGATTCATGACAAACATTTTTTTTTTAATATCTTTATGTTTGATGCCTGAAATGTGGCGAAATGTTGAAAGGTTGAAGGGGGCCGAATACTTTCGCAAGGCACTGTAAACCTTAATTTGATATTGCACACCAACACATTTCCCTGCTTAGAATAGTGCCATTGCACACACGCACAAACACGCACAAAGTAAATGTCTTGTTTGCACTAACCAAAACAGACAACGTGCAACTGCCCCCAAATAAAAGAAAATGACTTTTACCAGTGCTGTCAAATTCTTAAACGGCTTCATAATTGCAGATATTAGCCAATAGCCATTGTTTTTATGGAAGCAGTTGAAGTCTTGACTTGGTGTTTACAGACATTCACATTTGGAGTAAAAGGGCATTAGCATTGAGAGCAGTTCTTGGCTGTTTGTGCAAGCGCTCTATCATTACTGTGTCCTTCCCACTGATTTATTTCGTTTATCCGCTGTGTTTGGGCCGCGCTTGTCTGATGATGGGGAGAGAGAGAAGACTGGTCCGCTGCCCCTCACTAACATATTACTACATTAGGCTCATTGGAGATCATTAGGCTCAAAGTACAATGAAAGGGAACTCAGGGAGATCGGCGTTTGGGCAGAAAATACAGCAGAACGAGCCAAGAATTACAATAGAGATTAGGCTTTTGAATTAGTTGAGGAAGGCTGATCAAAAATCCAGTTATGTTTGTGGGACTTGTTGTAACCCTATTCTTTCTCTTGCAACAAAGTCATCCATCTCTGTCTGATTTGGACGTTTTTTCCCCCTTTTCCTTCAAAAAAATAATCATACTTTTCCAGATTTCAGCCCAAGCTAAAATGCCCACCATAAATCTTTGACTAATTACTGCAGTTTATCTAGACACCAAACTACCCAGTAATTAGACAAACAATGAATGGTCATGTCCAGGCTTTCCATGTGTGTTCTCTGCTCTGAATGAATCACGCTGGAGTTGTGGGTGTTCTGCATATTTTTAGCAACATTTTAAAAAAACAAGACATGCCCACAAGCTTGGTTCTAATTATATAACCATTAACAGGCATTTTTTCAAATCAATAATGTTTTGGGGCCCGGCAGCAGCATAATTGAATCTGCTATTATTATTATTATTGTTATTATTATTTGAAGCATGCTTTCCATAACGCGTTAGACAATTTCAAGATCAATGGATCAATGCATAAAAATATGGCGGTGAAAGAAACCAGAGAGAGACAACAGAATTCATCTAAACACTGACTCATAGTTTAATCTGGTGGTTTGCAATAATACATTTGTGTTTGTTGTAACAGAAATAATGATCCCTGTGAGTCAATGTGACATTTCAGAGAGCTGTTTTTGTTTTTTTACTAGAAACGCTGCTTATCTCACATTTCCATCTGAATAGTACAAGCTCAAGTCGCAAAAATAATATACGCTGGTTGATCTTGGAAAATTAGAATATCGCTCAAAAGTCCATTTACTTCTGCGATACAACTCACAATGTGAAACTCAGATGTAGCAGACACATTACACTCTACATGAGATACAGCTGAAGTCTATATGTGTTATAATGTTGATAATTGGCAATATTATCAATCTATCTATCTATAATCATCAAAATAATGATGGATACAGGCTTGGCAGTCTTTATCATATGTTGGTTTCACATTTTAAGTAGAATTACAGAAATAGATGAACAATATTTTAATTTACTGAGTTTCACTTGTGTGTGAAAACTGTATGAAAAAATCCAAACTGTTTTGAGATCAAGGAATTTAATGTGCTGTTGTACCTGAGAAGCTTTCAGTAAAAATATGTCATTATCAGTACTGCATTTGAGACAGCTAAATGTAAAACTACTAAAATAAAGAATGCATAAAAGTGTTTGGTGGGTTGTGCTAAGAATGGTTTAAAGTCTACAGTGGGTTTGTAATACTAAATGGAATGAGAGGCCAGTCATGTCACCATCCAAAAGCGCAATCTGGAAATAAACTCCCGGAGGCTGATCTACATAATAGTATTCGCAATGGGCCCAAAGGTTCTACAACCAAAATAAACCTGTCAGAGCCACTTCCAACCGACTTAAAACACAAAACTCACTCTGCACTTCCACATACAACAAAACAAAGAGCCCCAGCTTCGATTTCACCCTAGCACTTTTCAATCCCATCATCGCTGCCTGTCTGACAAGAAAGAATGTGCACAACAATTACTAATCAGTGGCACTTGCAAAAATAGTGAATAATTAGAGGAACTTCAACTACATCTTGAAGTAAAAATATTGGAAATAGTCCAAAATACTAAAAGTAATTACTATAAGATCTTTCTTTTTTTTCAGAACAAAATGTTGTCATTTTGGAAAGGACATTTATGAGTACAAAGGAATGCACAGAAAAATACATTAAGAATAAGAACTGTATTTATTGACATTGTAAGTAAAATCCAAGTAAGTTATCCAAGTAATACAATATCCAAGGCATACAAAGAAAAAACATTTCTTAAGCTGGGGTCTGTCAACTTTATCTGAAAAAGTGTTCTTGATCGCCATGTTCAAAGTGTCCAAAGTAAAGTACTTTTTGCTTATGAAACACTGAATGCACAGTGCCAGTTCAGCTGGTACAACACCCTCTAGAAAATCATGGAGAATGTCAGGCGGAAACCCATCCAAGACATGAAAATGTTTCAAATTCTCATTTAGAGGACACCCTCTTTTAACGCCACAACTTTTGGCCTTGGTTGGGTCCTGTGTAACTACCTGTACGTGTCGGTCATGATTCTCTTTTGTCCGTGGCAGTAGTAGTCCAAAGCTGACACGTTTACTTGTCTTGTCTTTTTGTGTGCACATGCAAAATCGACAAAAGTGTTCTGCAGAAAAACTAAAAAAATCCAGCCATTGAATGGGCCCCCAAGTTGTCCGCTGCCACATACAATACAGTGTTACTCTTACACTTGCAGCTACATTCTCAAGGTAAATTCCATTTTCCTCAAGCACAGCGAGATCCCAAATAAGAGGATGGAGTACATCTGCATAGCCATGATCCTGAACAGTCTTTACCTTACATAAAAATGCCAGTTGAATAGAGTGAAGAGACGATCAACGTGACTACCATGCTGACTTAAAACACTGCGAATTGCACTTTGCAGTAAAGGCTGCGTTAGTGAGTTGATTTGGTTCAGCTGCTCCATTATCTGCTGAGTTGCTGAATCAGATACGTGCAGTATTGTCTGCATTTTCAAAAACAGAGCAGCAATGTTGAGTTCAAGTTGACTTTCCAAGTCCTGAGCATCATCTTCACATTCCTCAAACACATCAGCATTCTCCGTCTCATCCTGTGAAACCTCTTCAGCTTGTTATATATATATATATATATATATATAATCAATATATCAAAAACACTCACACATGTTTTACATTTAAATGTGTTTAAATATCTAGATTCACTCAGGTAATATGAGTGCCACTCCTGTCCAACGCAAAAGTGAGTAATCAAATTTGCAATTTTATCAGCTGTAGTTATCCTCATTCACACTCAACTCACAACTCAAATGTGCAGCTTAGAGTAAGGGAGTGTGAAAATATCTAATTAATATTTCCCCTCTTAACCTCCAGCTTAATAGGTTTAGCTTTATTCCGATGTAAAAGAAAAAAGGCACAAAAAATGAAAAATCCAGTTTGGCTGTGTTCAGAGCCGTTCTCCACGGACCTAGCTCAGAGCAGCTTCTAACACCGGGACAGTGCGCGCTGTCAGCCCGGGAGAGGGGTTCTGTTATAAGAATTGTATAGTTAGCAAGTAATCCGACACTACGTAAATTAAATACGACTCTGAGGACAATATTTTCACAATTACATTTATTGTGCTTGGATGAAGCTTAGTCATGATATGAAGCGTGAGGATTTGCATGTGGCGCTGCAGTTGAGCGTGATTGATTGACTGATTGCTGTTGCCGCGAGCAACAGTGGGAGGACTTTGTGCGCTGTGAGCTTGTTTCTACCAGTCTGAACCTTGGCTTTAACTTCATTATATACACTCAGGTATTATTTTATCACATATTTTGCATCCTTCATAGTTCAGTCACTATACTTGGCATTTTTCTCATCATTATATCCGTCTAAACTATCAAAAAACTGACACAAAAGTGCAGATCATAAGTACGGCCGCTGACATTAACCCGTGACCCTTGGACTCCTACAGCATTCTCCAGCGCTTTATGCATTTTTAATCCGCCAGCTGTACTTGAAATGTATTAAATATGCATATCGCCTGAAGACTCAACATCCAAAATGTAACTCTATTGCGCTTTTAATCATATCTGTCTAGTATCTCAAACCATGCTTTGTGTGCACATTTCTCCCATCAACACTTGGAGCTTATCATAAGACACAACTCAATGCTACAAAGTGTTCTTATACCCACAAGGAAAAAACATTACACTTGTCAAACACACTTTCCTTTCCGTCAAAACTATAGCTGTGACAGTGTAGCATGTTGCCGTAATTACCCACCTCACTTGATTAAAACCATTGGAAGAGCTGTCAATATATTAGCAGTATAAGGTGATGTTGGGGGCTGGCCGGTGACATTTCTATGGTTTCTGCGTTCGCACCTGTCAGAGCAGAAATGTGATGGGAGCAGCAGAGCTGCAGCTGTGGCCTCAGCCTCCAGTCAGGCCAGCAACACATCACCATCAAACACCAGAATAGACACAGCAAGACCATGTGGAGGAAAGACAAAAGTTATGAACAAATGAACGTGCTGGCGACTATAACTGCTACACATTCACACTTTCTGCCCTGTCTAATAAAAAACATTGCTATAGTGTTGTGGTAAAAAAACACTTGAAAACCACACAGACCCTTGTTAAGGCAAGGCATTGTCAGACTCTGACAATGTTCAAATCCAGGTTAAAAAATGTTCTGTTTAGCTGTGCATACAACTGAGGGATTTAAGCTTATCTATTATTAATGCCCTGTGATTATTTCTGTTTGTAATGCCTTGTGTGACTGTCTCTATCTTGGGACATGGCGGCACGGTGGCTGAGTGGATAGCACTCTCGCCTCTCAGCAAGAAGGTCCTGGGTTCGAATCCCGGCTGGACCAGGGCCTTTCTGAGTGGAGTTTGCATGTTCTCCCTGTGTCTGCGTAGGTTTCCTCCGGGTACTCCGGTTTCCCCTACCACTAAAAATATGTACAATAGGTCTGGCATGCGCCTCCTGTTCGGCGACCCTGCTCCCATCTCTGTGTGGAGTGAGAGGACAAGTGCCCAAAAAATAACAATTGTAAACCGCTTTGTGACTCTGGTCTGTGAAAGGCGGTATATAAATAAAGCTTACTTACTACTTACTACTTACTTATCTTGTATGTTCAGCACCTTGAGCTGCCTTGTGTATGAATAGTGCTATACAAATATTATTGCGTTGCCTTAAAACTGCAAAATGGAGCTCCGGGGCTTTGGTGAAAACAGTAAAACCTACATTATTCTTCATAGTTGTCAATGTCACACTTCCAACTTCTTCCATATTGTAATCTTCCCACCTTCCATTGAGATCCTGGGAGCTGTTTTGTTTTTACATCAGCGTCGGTGCTCGGTCCAGTGCAGTGTTGCTTAAGCTCTTACAACCGGTGCAGAGAACAGGGATGGCGGATGATTGATGGCACAATGTGAGGCGTTCAAGCGCGTGGTGTTAATCAGGCCACTCTGCAGATGTTTGGAGTCACTCACTGGTTACTGCGGCGCCTATAGGAAAACAGCCTGTGTTTATGCGGACTGCAGAATAGGCACTGAACACACACGGCTACATGTCGGCTATACAGAGGCCAGCTGGTGGACTTTATTGGTTATTCCTGGATTATGGTCAGGATTCATTGAAGGAACTGGGCCTTGGCTATTGCTGAGCAGGAAATACCTTTGGCTGTGTTTACCCAACAGTTAGAGCTGGAATTATCAGCGAGGAGAACAGATGGAGTGTGAAAGCTGTGTGCAGCACTCCAAGCAAAAGGTAATAGGAAATAAAACAGTCCACACATGCTTTTCAGTCCATGCTTTCTGGGTTTTATTACTATTTTACTATGCTTAGCTGTAAAATAAATAGGAAAGAAAATCCGAGTCATATTTTTTTCTTGAATGAGCGACGTTATCATAACTTTTAATATGCATATTGGGCCCATATTTGGCTATACTGAACGGTTCATTATTGCTTTAGGATAAATTGTACTGCTTTTAGCCTTAGTGGCCGGATAAACATATAACCTATGACAGTTCACTCAATTGAATATGTTTTCCGTATAATTGTGTTAGCGTGAGTCACTATTTAACTAAACTATTTAGCGAAAAAAAAATAGATCCCTACTTAAAAATCGGATCTAAGCTGAGGCGAAAAATACATGCTTGTGAAAACTAATGATAGAACTGAACTGTTATGAGAGCAAAGAACTAGTTAGATGTTTTTAGAGTGTTCCATTTGTTGTACATTAGAAGTTACGTACCCCAACTTTAAGTAAGCCATAGAGGTCCAGCTTTACTTCTGAGTTTGTTATGTTTGTTATTTTATCACTTCATTAGGAAGGATCTAGCACTGGGCTTTGGGCCTGAAGGTCAAACCCACCATGAGACCTACTTCACGACTCCCACTGATGTCTGCTGTCGTTTTGTCCTTGGGCAAGACACAACCCCACTTTGTCTGAAGCCTCCACTGAAAGATCAAGACTCCTGTGGACTCACCACCTGCAGGAGGATCAGTGAGGGGCTGGGCTAAGTGAAATGGGTGCAGCTCTGACTGCCCCCCAGACCCAGAAATGAATTAAGGGGAAGAAAATGGATGGATGGATAGTAAGGATCTATTTCTCATAGACAAAAAAAATATCTTTATTATTATTTATAAACTCCACAACATCTTGACTGCTGGTAAAAAGAGTTCTATGCATATCATATAGCCGTGCACATACAGTAACTGAACAAACGTATCCACACTTCCCGTCAGATCTCTGAAGCTGTGCAGGGTGGGGCCCGGTTAGTACTCTGATGGGAGACCTCTGAGAACACCTAGTGCCGCAGTGGGGCGGCTGTGACTATAAAGTGCCAAACTGTTGCTGTGTCCTTTGGCAAGACACTTCACCCACATTACCTAGAATGAATGATCGGAGGGTCTGACGGCACATGTTGGTTGCCTCACTTCTGTCAGTGTGCCCCAGGGCGGCACGGTGGCTGAGTGGATAGCACTCTCGCCTCTCAGCAAGAAGGTCCTGGGTTCGAATCCCGGTCGGACCAGGGCCTTTCTGAGTGGAGTTTGCATGTTCTCCCCGTGTCTGTGCAGGTTTCCTCCGGGTGCTCCGGTTTCCCCTACCACTAAAAATATGTACAATAGGTCTGGCATGTGCCTCCTGTACTGGCGACCCCCACTCCCAAAAATAACAATTGTAAACCGCTTTGAGACTGCGATGTGCAGTGAAAAGGCGGTAAATAAATAAAGCTTACTTACTTACTACTTACTTACCCAGGGCAGCTGTGGCTACAGTAGCAGTTTATCACCATTGTGTATGAAGTGCATTATTATTGTTATATTTTGTATCCTATAGATGTTTTCCTTTACTTTTAATAAACTGTGCTATACAAATAAACTTGCCTTAGACATAAATAAATTATTGTTCAGTCAACCTGTAACTCACAAAGATCTCGCCTGTACTGTTTCAATAAAAGGGGGAAATCAAAAAGCAATAAACGCAGGGCTCCACACTTGGCGGCACCTGTTCACACGTGTACAGTAGTAATCAGCACATAATGTCACCTCAATGATAGACTTTGTGATGTGCTGTAATGATGCTGAGTGATTTCACCGTCGATGAGGCACGAGCAGCAGAATGAGGTGATCCGTTGTCATTACGATTCCGTGTCTGTGCCGAAGCGAAGGGCGTCGCGGCTCTCAGACCTCGCATCTGTGAAGCTGCAGGACGCTCTGTTCCAGGAGAGGAGAAAGATCCCCCTTCATGGAGAGAGACAGCTCCAGCTCGCACACCAAACGCTCCCAGAATTGACATTTACTTTGCGCAATTTTTTTTATGCCGGCAGCCTACTAAAAGCAAACATAAAGTTGCTTATGGAACGGTTCATTCTGCAAGGTGACAAGTGGATGGCTGGGGGAGAAAAAAAATGTCATGTTATATGTTATAGGCTGAAAAGAAACAGATTTATCCAAGCAGTGCTCGGTCATGTTAAATAATCTGTGTACGTGCCCTGGGATTAACACAGAACCGAAGAAAGAGGAAGAGAAAAATGACCTTATTAGCCTTGCAAAAAAAAAAGAAACGTGGATGTGAGGATTAAAAAAGCAAAGGTAGCAATCTGAGGCACTGTCCTTTAATAAACTTCGGGACAAAACAGGGAACTTGACTGCACAGGGACTACGGGGGAAATTTGCTCTTGAGCTATCACCTGGTACAATGCGTCTTTCCCTTTGAGGTTAATGTTTATTGTTCTCTGTCCCTGTCACTCTAAAAAAATAAAAAATAAACTCAAACTCGCCCCCAAAAAAGTCACAATTGATAAAGAGTATTTAGTTCTACCAAATTGATTGAAAGTGGGACCAATCTATTTGAATAGAGTCAGGGAAATTCATAAATATCCCATAACATGTATGATAACTAATGATTTGGTTGGTAAATATTTTAGAAATGGCAATCAATGTGGAAGCAGCATTTTGGTATCAGTCCGAGAAAGGTTAGTGAATGTTTTTGCAGATGTGAAAGCACAAATCTTTCACCCACTAATTACGCTTTTTTTTGGTTTTGAAACTAAAATGATTGAAGTGGGAAATGTATGAATAAACATGAATTGTGCAACACCAACATCCAATAGAAGAATATCTATGATGGAAGTTTTAAAATCACACAGTTACATAAAACAATTTGACAAGGGGAATAACAATATCGCATCTCTGTGAGGATGGGTTGCTCTGTGATGTCATAGTGAAAGGATTTGTAAAACGTGTCTCTGTATGTGTTATAAATGTGTATCAGTGTAGGGCAGCTCACCATTGTTGCGAACGTGCACGCCTCAGAAGCAGCAGTTTCCGGTGTTAAATCATAACAAAACTATTATCTTTTTTTGTCCTCTTTTGTGACAGTTCACTTGGTAAAAAAATTATGAGGCGATAATTGTTGTTTTGTCTGTGAAAACATTAATAGACAGAACATATTGTGCTGTTTTGTATCCGGTATGATAGTCACACCATTTATTAATCACAGACAACTTTTCTTTCTCTTACATGCTGAAAAAAAACCATACTTTTATGGAAATGCAGCCATCTCTGGCTTTGTTTCTAATGCTCTCCAAGACAGGAAATTGCTTCTGCCGCCAAACGTTACGGGGATTGAAATGTGCCCGATGTGATTGAGTCACAGTTGAAACTTATTTTATTCAAGAGTTAAAATGTGACACCAATAAATTATATAAACTCATTGCATGCAAAGTGACATATTCCGAGCCTTTGGTATTACTTTTGGTTTACACAATATTCTGTTTTCTGAGATGTTTTATTTAGGGTTATATCAAATCAAAAAGCCTGTGAGCCAATTTTCAACATTTTAGCAAGTAAAGATGTGAAGTATACCCATTTATGTGTACTGAGACTTATTCGTTTAAAATTTACGGTGAACTAATTAAGGTATTTAGGAGGATTTTTTACTTCCGAATGGATCATCAAGACTATTGGTCCTCCCAATTGTCAATCATTCTGGTGATACGAGCTCGTCAAATAAGACCAGAGATCTTTGTTCAAAAAATGGAGGGCGGTTCTTTCCTAAAATTTGGAAATATTGAGGGAACAGTGTTGTAAAATGGTTAAAACCTCAAAAAACAACATACACATTTGTTTTTGATGTGAACCAATGAGCGTGAACACAACCTCACTGAAGTAAATGTGTTAGATTTGTGATATCATACGATTGTCTGTATCCCTTTAATTGCGTGAACTTGTTGATTTAGGCAGGGCGTTTTGTGTCTGACTCTTTCTTGCCGCTGTGATGCAGGGCTCCTCCTGAGTCTCTTCAGCTAAATACTAACAGGATTATCCCCTCAGCTCCACTTTTTCTCCCACACTTATCAGGAACAGAACAGTCTCCGGTGCCTGCGGAACATCAAAGGTTTGCCCCAAAACTCCTGACAGGTCCATTCATTGTCATGTTTTGTTGTGTTTCCAAGAGACCCCTTTGCTTTAGATGTCTTGTTCCGCACCTCATGTGTATAGCCTTACAATCAGACAATGTGTATGTTACTGCAGCTGCACACAGGAGGTAGCCTTTAAGTCAGCTTGTTTGCACCTTGAGCCAAAGAAAATTCCTTGTTTGTGACTTCCTGTTACTTACAATGGAAATGAAAATAATTCTGAGGCTGATTCCGATTAAAATGGGGTATGAAGTTGATTTGAAAATATAGATTCTCACCACCGCTACATTTGTTCCACATCATTTTTGACACAATCAAGAACCAATATATACAAATAAAGTTAATGGCTTTAATCCAAATGATTCAAAACGTTTTGAGATTTGCAACAAGGTACAGCACGACTTTATAGGTGGAGCTAAAGTTGGCTGGATGATACCGTATCTCTACTTGGTGTTGGAAAGGAAGGTGACCTAAGAAAGCCTTAGTTTGGTCACGTCTGCTTTAAGTAATTATATTTAAGCTCAGGTATTATGAGCTATAAAACTGAGTATAGAATATAGATATATGACCTCAGGAGGAGTTGTGTCCTTGGTAAGAATCTTAAAAAATTGTTGTTCGGATGTGTCATATTCAATAAGTAAATATAAGTACAGTTTTAAACTCTATTCCCCGGTGTCTTTTAAGCAATATGGAACTTTCCAAGTGCATTATGAATAATTTATGAAGCCAGTTTTATATCAACACAGGGAACCACAGGTAAACACAAAATAGTCCCTTTATTTTTTCTACCTTAAGACTACACAGGGTCACCGATGTAGCTCTAAGAGTTATCTACATTTCCATTTTATTTACAGCATACTTGATGTTTTCATATTTACACAGCCAAAGAAGAGAAGCGCTAAAAACACAGTGTCTCCAACAAAACAAAAAGTCCAAATGTAAAAAACAAAACAAATCAAAAACATACAGTCTTTATCACACAACAAGTTTCAGTGCAATATTCAACAATGCAAAAATCCTTCATTCATAGGTTGAGCATCTATTTTGTTTTTCGGGAAATGGACACTCAGACGACAGCAGAAAAAGAAAAAAAGTCTTGTGAAAATGTTGCGTTAACATTTATACAGCCAATCATGCTCTCACCACCGACACTCACAAACAAGAACAACTGTATGGGGATTACCGGGAGTCAGGGTGTGCAGTGGCTTGGCATAGTTTGTAAAAAAGAACAACTGAAAAACACGTCTCTCACTTTTTGACATTTTGAATTGAGTGGAAGTGACTCCTCTTGAGTGTCCACTAAGAACACTGTGAGACATGAAGCAAACCGCCTTTCGTTTGTGTCACACGCTACAGGTCCAAACCCAATGGTGGAGAATGAAAGCACTTTGAGAGGTGCCCTGCTGGTGGCCCGAGGGCAAAGGCAATTTGTAAGCTCCATCTGGACTACAGTATAAACCACACGCTTCTCTGTCCGCTAATGTAGTGTGCATCGTCGACACGAATAGTTCTATTTTTTTTCTTCTTTTCTTTTTTTTTTTTTTTTTTACAAATAAATATTTCAATCACTTAATCTGATAAGTGGTTAGGAATACTGACAAAAGCGCAGTGGAAAACAGCCCACTTCAATAAAATGAGGTCAGTCAATGTTACAGGTCAAATAAAAACTGGAACTAAACTCATTTTCATAGTTTACTCCGTTCGTCCAAACACCCTCATGATTTGTTCAAGTACAACAATCAACAAGAAAAGGGACAAGAATTCACATTTTGAAGTTCACATTTGTATACTGTTAAGTCATGATATAGTTATCTATAAAACCAACACAATTCAAACTGCTTCTGTAAAATACCTTTTCTTCAATACAGACAAAACCCCACACCAAAGAGTGGCTCAATGTTTCAGTCAAATTAAAGGAGCGGAGAATAAGTTAAGTTTGTTATTATCTCAGAAAGAAACTGACCGCACATCTCTGTTGGCTGACTAAATTAACGATAGCTCTCAAACTTGTTAAATTTATGCAAAATCATGGTATGCACCCCCAAGGTTGCTTTTAGAGCTACGCCACAGATCAGTGCCACGCCACCACGAGAAATACAAAATAAAATACAGAAAGACATCACAGAAAAAGGTGCTTTGACAGGTTCGGCTGGGGCTGTGATGAAGGACTCTACCGCCAACAGAAATCTCTCTCATTACGTATGGATGACTGGGGATATGAGGGCTTCAAGTATTAAAAAGAAGTGATTAAAAGAGAAGGAATCTCCTTGGCTGAGGTGCTGAAAAAGGCAGAATGGAGCAAGCTTGTGAATAACAATCTATAAGTCTGGCAGCGGTGAGCCAGTGAACAAAATGCATTACCAGTACTCATCTCAGGTTCCTCTGAACACCACCACACGAGGAAATGTCCTCGCAAAAATAAGTCACACACATTAATGTTCATCCTCTAACAGCCGCACTTTGAGGGCAAAGACTGTTAAAGAAGGGCACTCTTCTCTTAATACAGTGCAACGGAGTGTAGTCCGTTTCTTTTTTACCCAGATTATTATAAAATAAGTTGAGCACAGTCAATGGAAACAAAAGTGGTCATGTACACAACTGTCTTTGGCAAGAAGTCCCACAGGAGCGTGTGGTCCCAGTTCACCTGGCTCATGTCACCTGCGGCCCATTTCGCTCTGTCTCATGAAGTGGATGTTGTTAACACTGTCGGCCAGCTCAGGGTACTGGTCCACTGACACCACATAGTATCCATCGTAGCCCTGGACCCGGCCTGAGCCCAGCAGCTGCTGTTTCTCTCCTTCAGTCCATGTGCGGGAGCCCTCCTCCCCGTCACGCAGTCTCTGTCTCTCTCGGGCCCAGGCCTGAGCCACGGCCCTCTGTCGGGACAGCTCCAGCACACGCGCCTTCTCCTCATCCACACTGCTGCCGTAGCGAGTGTTCAGGCACAGAGCGCCGTACTGAAGCTGGATGTCAGTGATGCGCCTAGTCCTGCCGTTCAGCACAGTGTTGACCTGGGTCACGGTCACATTGACCCCGTTCTCCAGTGTGCGGCGGCCCACTGTCATCCCAATGAGGGCCAGGTCTCCCTCCACAGAGCCCAGCTTCACAAAGTAGTGAGTGTCCACTCCAGTGATGGTGAAGTGCAGGTTCTCCAGATAGAAGGCGTCATTCAGGACCGCGGCCATCCGCCGCCCATCCTCGTTGGCCAGGCTGATGATGTCTGTGGTGATACGGCCTTCTCGAATGGCAAACTTCACCCCCTTTCCAAAGATAGAACCCCCAGAGGCGAACAGGATCTCGTCCTCAGTCTGAGGGCATCCAGCACTTTTGGCACCGTAGATCTGTCCAAATCGCTCCAGTTTCACGAAGGCCTTGAGCTGCCGCTGCACTTCACACTGGACTCCAAGCAATGACTGCAAAACACGACAACATTGTGAGTCACAGCCAAAAACATTCATCTTTAAAGTTTGCTGCAGTATGTTATATTTAGACTAGTCATGGTTGTATTTTGTGTTTTAAAAAGCCTAAAATCAACAACAGTTCACTGTTACTTAGCTTTGATACCTGAGCGGTCTGAAGTGTATAATCCTGATATCATTTGATCACATGTATCAAGATGAAGAGTTAAATCATCTCCAGTTCCTATCAATGAAAACAAATTATGTGCAGCTTTGAAGATGAAAATGGATCCCACGTTCTTGAGGTAGGCCGAGGAGGTGTTTGTCGGCTAATGCACATCTCTCTGATCATTTGTGACAGGCATGATATTTTCAAAAAGGGTGAAAAAACTGTTTTGTGACAGCCATGCTGCACCAAATACGAGGCATGAGTGGCTCCAAACCAGGGCATATTTTCTCTCCCTCTAGGATCAAAAAGCACTGTATGGATACTGCAACCCCTCAGCCAAAATTAATACTTTGTCTTAATGCTACTTGACAGCAGATACTTTCAGGAAAGGAAGAGGGACTGGAATGATTTGAATGAGCAGAGTAACATGAAGTGGAAAGAGGCCAGAAAAGCAGCGTGCCAGAACATATCTAAGCCAGGCTCCCAGTCGGTGCGGCGGTTAAAAAGAGGCTCCGCATTCCCCCAGGATTTATATCAACCTCTCTCACACCATTGCCTTCTAAATCGGGTCTGTGTACCTGCCTGGTCTGAAGCTGCAGGCTCAGAGAAGTGACCACCTCCCACCATCCATTTACGAGCAGAGAGAGTGAGCGATGGGGGTGGGGTGTGTGTGTGGGTGGGTGGGGTGTGTGTGTGGGTGGGTGGGGGGGCGGAGGGCTAAAGCTGGACCTCTGGGACCATTTGCCCCTCAGCGACAATTCGCACCACGCCACACCGTGTTTGTTTACGGGGTAAATATGGTGACCTGGTCAGCTGTCCCCAGAGAGCGAGCAGCACAGTATATCACAGGCTTATTGTACTGGAAGTGGAATATTCAACTTAAAATAGCCACGCTCTACAAACCGGAAACGTATCAGTCAAGCATTAAGCCACACAGCGAGGATGAGATGAAAAGGTAATAGCTATTTTCTATCTCTAAGGCAGTGTTTTTCAACCACTGTGCCGCGGCACACTAGTGTGCCGTATGATATTGTCTGGTGTGCCGTGAGAAATTCGTCTAAAATAACTGCATTCGCTGTTGACGAGCGGTGACTTGTTTTGAACTGTGGAGTAACCATGTAATACTTTTTCAAATCAGTAGATGGCAGCAGATAGCTTAGTACTTTGAAACTGAAAAATTGGATGCGACCACTGGCTGTAACAGGTCAGCATTGTGGCGAGAAAGGTAAAATTGGATGCGACCAACAAATGTGGGAGGGAGCGAGACAAGAGCTTTGTGGCGAGTGAGAAGTGAAAGTGATAGAGACGTTTTTGAAAATGAATTATGCCGTTTCTGAACAGGATTAACATCCTCCGCTCTGCCCCGGGGTAGCTGTGGCCGCGTTGTAGTGGTTTAACTATGAAATGTACAATTTTTGTACAACAGCTCTCGCGAACGCACTTCTGAACTGGGTACCGAGCGCAGACTATAGTCGAGTGGACAGAACCACAGACATGCGGACCGGACAGAACCATGGACTCGCATTCAGGACCTCCCGTGTCCCTCATCCAAAACTCCTGAATTTAAAGCTCGGTATCCTAAATTTTTCCCATGCACTAACAATGCATGTTCTTTGTGTGAGTTATTATTTGACTATTTGGGCAGAGAGTGGATTTTCTTAGTTTTTTTCCACACAGTTAGTGCCACTTTATTCCCAAACTCTTGTTAATTGTATCGAGAAATATTAAATAAAGCTTAATGTCAAGGCCTAGACTTAAGCATTTTGATGAGAATAACTGTATATTGTGAATATAGGCTACAGAGTATACTGTATACATTATCAGATAAGATAAGATATATTTTATATATCACACAGAGTATGTACAGTATATATTTTTACATTAGTACTGTGTACATTTTTACATTTTCTCCTGGAGGTGTGCCGCAAGATTTTTTCAGTGAAAAAAGTGTGCCTTGGCTCAAAAAAGGTTGAAAAACACTGCTCTAAGGGATTTTAAGGTCAAACATTTTGTATCAATGGAATGGAATGTATGGAAAATAAATGATAACATATTAAATTTATATCTAGAAAAAAAAGAAAAAGTAAAAAAAATAGAGAAAAAAGAAAATGAAGTATGAAAAAATAAGAAAGAAAATATATAGAACAGGACTCTCCAACCTGTTTCAATCAGAGAGCTACTTTTAGGCCACAAAAGAGGCAGAGAGCTACTCCTTTTTGCAGTCAATCAATGTAATAATAACACAGAACACTAATAATAACATAGAACACTCATTCTAAATTATTTGGGGAGCTACCTGAAAGGAGCTGGCGTGCTACTGGTAGCTCCCGAGCCACAAGTTGGAGACCCCTGATATAGAATAATGGATAACAGGTAAAACTAGGAAAAATAGAACGTTTTGCTTTCTTGTTTTGTTCAGCACTTTGAGTTGCCTTGTGTATGAATTGTGCTACAGTATACAAATAAACTTGCCTTGCCTTGCCTTGAATTGAAATAAATGTAATTCAATTTAAACGTGCATAAGGGTTTTACTCGTTACATACAAAGCGACATATTCCAAACTTTTATTTTTTATGATGGATTATATTCCAATTTTCTGAGGGTTAGGGTTAGGATTCAGGGTTATAAGCTGAGAGTCAATCATCAACTTTATAAAAACTTGATATAATGTATGTTGGCTTGCTTTATCTCGATGTATCTCTTAGGTTAGTTTGACCTTGTAATTTGAATTACAGAAAAAAATTGTTTTTTGAACGATTTTCT
The DNA here is from genome assembly GCA_964034765.1 of Knipowitschia caucasica. Lineage (NCBI taxonomy): Eukaryota > Metazoa > Chordata > Actinopteri > Gobiiformes > Gobiidae > Knipowitschia > Knipowitschia caucasica. The sequence goes on along the minus strand of OZ035832.1, from coordinate 18,707,613 downwards.
AATTTCAGTTTCACTTGTACATCTGAAGGTTCTTGGGAACATGAATAAAACAGTGCTTTCAGTATTCAGTGTTTTAAGTATATTTTTCACAGATAATTTTACTGATTTTCACAAGATGAAGGTAAACTATGAAGTGTTGAGAGTAAAATAATCTTAAAAATACTACAAGGTTTTCAATATACACTCACTATATCATACCACGCAATCCATCAATATCACATTATCAAACAAAGCTGTTGAATATTGGCAGTTTTTCATTTAGTTCCCACCTACAGGTAAAAGCAGCATTGCCTTTCTTTCTTTCTTTCCCTTCACAAATGCTCTCAGGACACGCCCAGGGAGGACCAGCTCTTACTTGCATCCCATCCTGAATGAGAGATCAAGGAGAGATCGAGCCGCACAGCTCATCTGTCTGCCTCAGCACGGCGCTTTTCAATCAGAGACGGGAGAAGCAGCATGACGAAATAATACTAGTATCGATGAAAGGAGACGTGGGCACACCTACTCTGTGTTTTAAAAGGTGTACAGCCCCATACTACATGCTTCCTTACAAGTCCAGTACTTTAGTTCAAAGGGATGGATTATGAATAGTTCACTTTTATTTCAGACCCAAAGTAAACTGGTCCATATCTTAAAACACAAAGAGAATAAAATACATTGTGAGCAGTAACTTAAAACTGGGATACGTAACTTTCAAATCACAATGGATGGATCACGATGGAACTAAGTACTACAATCTATTTGGATTACTTAGTTCAAATACATTGTAAGACATGCTGTATACATAAAGCTTACTTACTTACTTACTTACTACTTCCTGGCTCTAAAACAGTTTATTCTACCATGAGTGTTCAGGTGCATGTATTTTTGGCCACTGTCACATCGTTACATATGCTTATTCAGATAGAAAAGTGAAAACGGATGTACCAGCCTCCCTCAGCCAATCCGCTCTCACCCAAAGAGCCTAATAGTGACTCACCGGGCTCCTACATGATGCAAAAAATAGCATGCTTTCTAATGAGATAAAGGTGGCATGCTGTGGCCTGAAATGTCAACCTTTACAAGACTTAATTTTGAACACTGTTGATTATGAAAACAAGTTAGGTACCCCAGCTTTAATTAGTCTATAAATAAAACTCTTAGTCTTTGTAGGTGTAGCAACAGTTTCAAGTTTGTCACATACAAATTATATGCAGTGAAATCCTTACATTCCCGAGGCTCCAGCAGATGTGTCGTAGACGTCATACTGCACACCACCTACACAGGTTTTTACTAGTATTCTGGCTCCATGGATCTAAATTACTAAGTATATAATCTTTATTTATTTATCTATAAGTTGAATTCTACTAATTCTTATGATATTGCATGGATTTTTAATGCTAATTTACAAAATACACAGCACAATACATTTGCATCTTACATATTTTTCCCATTGTACAATAAGTTTAAGTTACTAAGGACCTGCACTAGGACTGAAAAAAACCCAGCACTGCTAACATCTGGAACAGTCTTCCTGAAGATGTGAGACAGGCCTCCTCGATGACAATGTTTAAAACCAGGTTAAAGACAGTTCTGTTTAACTGTGCATACAACTGAGGGATTTTATATTTTTATCTTTCTTTTTAATGTTCTGTGATTATTTATGATTTTAATGCTTTCTTGTTTTGTTCAGCACTTTGAATTGCCTTGTGTATGAATTGTGCTATACAAATAAACTTGCCTTGCCTTGCGTTGCCTGGCTATTGCCACTTTTTATTGTACATAGTCTATCCTGCACAGACTATAGTTTTAACCTCAACATGTTTGTTTGCACAATCTGATTGATTCTATCCATGCCAGATGTGACATGTAAATTTCTCCACTGTGAGATCAATAAAGTGTATCTTATCTTATCATTTTGATGTAAAATTGCTCAAATAAAGTATTAACATTCATGGAAATTGGTCATCCACCCTCTATAGACCAATGCCTCCTATGTATTTGCTATTATGCCATTTCCTGTGTTAAAAGCGGTCGATTTTCTCAACTGCGTCGGCAACATCTTTGCAAAGTCCTCCGAGACGACTGCTGTTGTGATTTTGGGCTATGCAAAAAAAAAAAAAATGGAATTGAATTGAATTGAATTAGTTCTACATTATTTCAATCAGGGCAGACAGGGAATATGTCACGAGGATCAAGTAGGCTTTAAGCAGCTCAGAGCACGTGCCTGGAGCGCGGCTTTCTAGACAAAAATATCGTGCGTGCAGAGTAAAGTGCAATTATCTTCATCTTCCCCGGTGATCACTTCTAAAGGTACGAAGAAAGAAAGACAACTCCCAAATGATTCACAAACACCAGCAAAACCTCAAAATCTAGGTTAACTTAGCTATTTAAAGCCTCATTTACACACTGTCTAACTTTAATGAGAGCTTTTTTTTTCAAATAAAGGCCTGGCTGTGTTGATGGTATTAGTCCAATTTACTTTTTTACGAACTGATTTAACGTTGCAGGATGGGTCTAATAAAATGCAAGAATGCTTCGTGCACAATATAGATTAGTTTTAGTTGTCGTTCTGTTATCTATGCGCATCATGTTGCTGTTATTCTTATGGAAAAATACAGACGGGTTCAATTGCTTGCTGATAATAATCCTTCTGCTATTTCAAAGATTGGGTCATTTGAGACATCCAAGGTAACTACCGCTTTGGTCAAAATTGCAAGAGTATCTCAAAAATAAGTGTGGCGTGTAGTCTCTCTTACAGTATCTACAGCGGAATTCCATCATATCTGCTATCAAATATTTGAAATGGGAATAGGCGTTATGTGTTGGATTCAATTAGATCGCTCCTGTGATGCAGCCTCTTTGGAGATTACTACCTTGTGGGACTTCAAGCTGATCACTACACATACAAGGGCAGAGAGGGGAAAGCAAGGGCCGAAAACACAAAATAATCATATCTCTTTCTTGGCTCAGTTAAATTCAGTCATAGTTTTGAAGAAATACAGGTGAAACTCAGAAATAAGTTCAGTTATATCTGTAATTCCACGTTAAGCCATTATATGATGTACACTCAATACAACAGTAACATATACCTATATTAGACCTTAGAGATTTTTAACGGTAATTTTGGTTTTATGTGGTGATATGTGCCTTGTCTGACTGAAGCGCTTTGTGTTGCCCTGTGTAGGAAAGGCGCTCTACAAATAACGATGGATTGATATGTCATTGTTTGTCATAACTGATGATTATGGCTTAAAGTCAATTTTCGAATTACATACATTTTGTGGTTTTATTAGTGTTTTTTTTTTTTTTTTTACAAGCTTTGAGCCAATTATAAGCATTATAATAAAAAAGGCTTGACACAATAAACTTGATAAAATACAAGATACAATAATTGATTTGCCATTTGCAGTAAAACCACACCACACCGTATATTATGTATATACTGTAAGTTATTGGACTTTGGAATGATATTTTAAGTTTCACCTGTACACATTTAGAATATAGTGGGAGGTGAAATTTGCCACACAAACACAAATCGAGTGTATTACAGAGATAGAAGAGACTGTGGTGGCCAAAAAACTATTTTTTTGTAGCAATGTCGTAAACAAAGAGAGACAAACAGTTTTTTATAATGTCATCAGTATCTTTTCGAACAGCGGTAAGTAAAAGATAATGATAATTATTCTCGAAAATTGGCTGCTTCACCATCTCAGTAAGTGTGAAATGGTGTTGTTAGATGAAAATTAAGTGATTTTAACATTGTCACTCGTAAACCATACTGTATACACTATACTGTATTAATATGCAAATTCAATATATAAAAAGACGGTCATAACATGGTATGCTACAAATTTGCCGCGTGCTTTTCTCACCCATTTGAAAGATATTGGGTATAGAATCCGACAGAATAAATCCGTCCGCTCTGTCTGCAAATATGAGTCCTCTTCCACAGGTCACTGGTTTACATAACAGTGCATTGTATAATCCCCTGAGCTCACGGCCTTCGCACAGATAAGAACACATTTTAATGGCACCAATGCTGCCGCTGAGTGTCACTTGACATAGGTCTAGCCTCCCCCAACGTGGCATTCACTAGTGTCGCTGTAACCAAAGCTAGGACTAAAACTGACTTGTCAATAATTTAGGCGAGCTGGAGACAACTTAAAAGGGCTTGATAAATGCACAAACCAAAGTCATGTCTGATACCTCTCAGACCTTGGCTAACAGTGTAAACCTGAGATGAAATCAATGACCGGTGGTGGAGGGGATGGAGAGAATTTCCCTAATGGCACAGCAATTACAAGGGCTGTTTAGTGTGACCCCATTCTCCAAGAAGAGGACTGGAGCAGGGCCTGGCTCACTGGGTCGTGCTCAAGCCTGATTGCTGGCACTTTCACTGGGACTGCAGAGATGCTCGTTATCTATCGGCTAATGAGGCCGAAAGATGAGTATTTTAATGTTGATTTGAATGGAAGTTTGTCGAGTGCATTACCTTAGTGCTGTCCCACTCTTGTGTCTTGATCTGAGTGCGAACCATCTCATAAGAGGGCTCCATCGCTTCGGTGTTTGGCTTTCGGTAACCAGGGATCACATTGTACAGCTGGAAGCCAAATGTCACCAACCAGCTGTTAACATCTGCGGAGAGAGCGCCATAGACATGTATATAATCATCTGTGTCCTGAGACAAAGTAATCTGTAGTCGCTGTTGACATTTGTGAAAAATCAATTTATTTGGCTCAACAGTTTGACATTGTGGAGTCAAGTGGTTGTCTCCTCGAAGCACTGCTACTTAGTTTGAGCACTTTATTTGTTTGGGAAAGAGGCCGGGCTGTAATAAACACTCGAAATGGTGGCTGTGATTCATGTCCACTGCTGCAGGTGCCACATTAATGACACGCAGATGGGGCCCACGGTGACATTTCCTTGTGTCTGTCCACTGTGGTCATAATTGAAATGTATAATTTCATGTCATCCCTAAGCACCATGACAAACACAGTTTTAAGAATACTGAATAAAAGATCATTCTTGTATAATCATAAAAGTACTGATTTAGCAGCAGCTGCATGCAGTGAGTCAAAATTCCCTGCAGTAATCCATGAATCCTGAAATCTCCTAAAAACGTGGGGCCAGGCAAATGGGAACACAAAAGCAGCTTGCGTGTGTTCTGTGTGTCACTGATTTAAGGTGAGTGTTTTGAACGAAGAAAGAACAGGGTAAATGCTGGCGCTATCAATCACATTTTGAGAAGAGCTAGCACAGGGATTACTAACAGGCTACTTTGCATTCAAATGCCGGAGTCTAATGGTGGACTCTGTGGCTGTAAAAGTAGCGTGTCTGTATACAAAAAAAAATCTATCTTTGTACATTTTTGTGATGAGCATTTTGAAACAGTTGTTTTATTCTAGGAAAACATACAGCAATGCAAATCTTTCGAGCAAGGCACAGGGAGAAGTCACAGATTTGTGAAGGGGATCTAGCTACAGTGTCTTCGACAAAAGCTGTTTTGCTTCCAGCCTCTGAGCCTGATACAGACAGACCTGGCTGAGCCTTCTATGGATCTATTGTGCTCTGCTTCTCCACTGGGGTGCTTTCATTGCCATTTACCTCCTGCCTACCACAAAGGAACACAGAAAGATACAATATTTCCAGAGAAGAGACCTGGATGTTTAACAACAGAGGCTGTTTTGCTGTACAGAATTGTTCCCTTGGAGCACCTATGAAGCCTTAGTCTTCAAATGCACCACATCAGATCAACCTCAGCTTCCCAATGAGAACGCTCTTGAAACCTGTTAAATTGTTGGCAGCATCTAGTCTTCAAGTAATGTTGTTTTTACCCCTGCCAATGTATTCCCACGCACTACTGCACACATTGAGGCACAGTAAAAGATTTCAACAGCCACATAATTATTTTTTCTCTTATTTTTCAGTTTAAAAAAATTTTTTTTAGCTTAAGTTATATAATGTGATTGTATTGGTTATGTAGGTTCACGTATTTAATAAATATTTGCTCCTTATCAGTACAGATATGTTGGAAAAGCAGACATTTTTTATCCAACAAAACAGAAGGAGTGCTCTTAGTGTAAGCTTAATGCGATGGAAAAATAAAACTCTATAAGATGTGAAAATACATGATGGTGACTAATTTGGACACCAATAATGTGTGAGAATTTGATGAATATCTCTGTACTGCTTAACTAGTTCTGTAAATCCCATAAGACATACAGTATATTAGAAATGTGTTAGAAAAACACCTTGTAACATACCTGTCATGTAGCACTTGATCTCCTCGTTGTTGCTCAGTGGGCTGTTGCTCTTGAACATGTACAGGTTGAACGGCACAATGTGGTTGCTGTTGAGACGCTTCCAGACGTTGTGATCGGGTGTGGTCCAGCGCCCCGCGAGCACATCATAGTCCCTGCGTCCCATGTGCACCAACCTGCTCAGGGGCTCATACAGACCGCCCTGATACCCAATAATGAGCTGGAGAGTGGGGTTAGTGTCCAGGTAGACCTCTCCGAACGCCGTGTGCAGAATCTGTTTGATCATGATTCCGGAGCCGCTGAAGATGGCGAGAGGAGTGCCGATGTTATCGCAGGCTACGTAAAACTCGTCCCCACTGCTCAGCTCCATGGCAAACAGGTGGCCTTGCAAGTCGTAGTAAAGTGACGTAATTTCGGAGCTGGAGTGGTTGTACATGTGTGTGACGCGCGTAGGGCTGGACAGATCTGCGTAGAAAAACTGTAGGTGATGGCCAGTCGTGCTCCTGCTTGACACCCTTCTTCCTAAACCGTCATAGCGGTATCTGATGCTCCACCCACTCACTTTGTTGTATACTTTAATCAAAAGACCAGCGGAGTTGTAATCAAAGTAATCATTGCCTCTTTGTTTTAGGAAACCATCTTCGTCCATTCTATACTGAACATCGCCCAAGCGTGTGATGCGGTCTCGGACGTCGTAGCGAAGCGGAGTAAGCCTGGCGCTGTTTCCCGGGCTGAGAAGGTGCAAGTTCCCATTGAGGTCATAGCTGTACCTCCATAAAGGCTTATCATTGATGGACACGACCTGTAATTGTCCGTCTGCGTCGTATTCGTACGTGTATCGAGTGGTGTTGGCGTAAGGACCCACTTTCAGCTCTTTGGCGACAACACGGCCCATGTTGTCATACTGCACCATCATCCAATACATGAGGGAGCGGAAAATCTCGTACTGGACTTCCTTCACTCGTCCGTAAGCGTCAAAGTGTTTTGTGTGGGTCATAACAGCTGTCGTGATGATTTGATTTATGTCGTAATAAATGACCCCAAACTTGCCGAACTGCTCTGTTTTGCCGGATACGTCGTCGTACCGGTACAAGTCAATTGGAAGAGGCGTTTCGTTGATTACAGCCTGCATGCTTGTCACCCTGAAGCTGTTGTCATAAACATAATCGAATCTAGCGTTGACCATGCCCTCCTCGCTGAACCTGAAGATCTGCCTGTCGATAAGGGGACCAATTTGTCTGTAGCGGATTGTGCAAGTAAAACCCTCGCTCTGTAAATTCACAGTTTTGAGCATCCCTGTCACTTCGTCGTACGAGAAACCGATTCTCGTCGTGTCGTAGAGGATTTCCAGTAGTTTAGCCAGTTTTCCGTATTTATAGAGGATCCTGCGTCCGGTGCCCAGATAGGTGGTCTGCAGCAGCTGGCCGTCCTCGCTGTAATCTTGGAGCACTGAGGCATTCCCTTCAGGCGGGTGGTATGTGTTTCTGTAGTAACCGATGGAATGGGCGGTCTCCAGGGTCTGACGAGCCACGTTGGGCATCGTCACTGAAGACAATCTGTCGTTTTTGTCAAACTCGAAGATGTATTGCCTTTGGCTGTACAGAAGCAGCACCATCGACTGTGGACCAAAACAAGAACAACATTATGATGATTAGTTCTATGAAGTTTGAGTGTCTTATCACAAAGGACAACACAATGTCAGAAGCAATTATATACTAAGATGGAGTCTGAAGAAATCTATTTTAATCTTGAAAGTGATACTTATTATTTCATTTTCTTGCACCACTCTTGCTGAAGCTTTTTTTTTTTTCTAATTTGAGTGTGTTTTGATCCAACAACTCTGAACAAGGTGTTATTTTTTGCAGCTGGAAGATTTCCATCTCCTTCTGTTTTAGACTGATACATCAGGTATTTGTACTAGTTTTAAAAGTGTCACAGCAAGCTGCCAGAACCCAGCATTTAGAGTCAATACAAAACTTAAAGTAGACTATTAACAAGGTGAGAGTCTTTTATTTCCATTGCACATCTATGCTTGAGAAACTATTCACCTCTCTACCAACAAACCTGGCTTCAATTAGTGAGAAGAAAGTGACATTTCACTCTGTTCCTGTCATGAGTTATTTCAGGATGAACTCTGCTGTCATATCATAACACACGTTCACGTCTGCACTGAACAAGACTGCTTTTAATTACATTTCGGTTGATATCTCCGCAATAGCCAAGATAGGAACTATTCTTCACTTCTGAAAATGATGCATCAAACTCATATTTTATCACATATATCATTTGTTATCAGTGTTGCTTAAAAGTAAACTGACAACAGCAAATAAAACATTTAACTTTATATACTTAGAAAAAGAAAACAGAGAAGGATAAAGTACCTTTTCTAAATAAGTGTAAGTCCATGATTTCCCATCTGCAAAGATTTGAGAGGTGATTCTGCCGTTGGGGTCATACTCCATGCGCACAGACATGGTGCCCCTCTGGATACCAGCCACATGGCCCCCAGGAGAGTATGTCACATTCACCCCGTTCAGGCGGCTGCTCGGGGCCCAGAGCGTGGGCCGTCCAGCGTGGTCATAATGGATACGCAGGGTGAACTTCCTGTGGTCGTCGTACACCTTCTCTGTACGAGTGATCCGGTCAAAGTCCAGGGACAACAGATTCCTGTTATGAACCTATGACAGAAAAGAAGAATATATTAGAGCTTTTACACAAGAGCATTTGGCCAAGGACACAGAAGAGATTAAAGCACTTTATTTTTATATTATTATCTACATATAAAATGATTATCCATGTTTGTCATAGATTAGAACTATACCATGTGTTTTGAACATACACTGGACAAAGAGCATTCCTAAAATCTGTGTATATTTTAAAACTTGAAAAAATATAATTAATTTGGCTCATTTCTCTCATTGTTCAAATGATGGTTTTGTTCTAGAATGCACCAGGCTGACCCTCGGCTCCTCTCTGTGATCACGGCTCTGACGGGAGTAATCCTTCAGGCCGTGTCCGGGTCAGAGCGGAGACGCAGCGGCTTTCATCTTTGGAGTTTGAGGAAGCTTTATACTCAGGCTTTTTGTCACAACTATCCACTAAACCAAACTATACAACAATATCTCCAGACAGTCCTAACTAGGCTTGCACTCTCATGATTGATACAGTAATATATTGTAGAGGACTTTAGCTTATACGTATCAATACAGAAAATAACATTTCTTTCCTTGTCATACCGAGGCCTAGTTTTGACTGTGCAAATCCTTAATCACTGCAGAAAAGTGAATGTTACTCTGATCAATGTATCAATAATTAAACAGAACACATTTGATTCACACGGTAGCTACTAAACCCAGCACAATTTAATATATAAAAAATAATTTCCCAAAAACATCTAAGAAGAGAAAAAATACAGACAGTTTATATACTCTCTAATTTAGCTGCAATCGCTAAATGATTTTTAGGAAAACAGAATTTAAAGCTGTGTAAAGGACCACAGGGTGATTCTATAGATATTTCCATGAGTAGAAAATAAAGAGTAAAACAGAGACGGTGTTTGGATCTGGCAGACCAAATACTTGACAGGGTGTAAAAAAAAACCTTACAGCCAAGATCCAAAGATCCCGTGAGAGCAGAAACCCATCCAGGAAGAATTATTGTTAAATTTAACATAATTCTCTTGGGCAACAAAAATAAATACACAGAAAAATAGGATGTTTGAAATACAGTATATGAATACAAATACAGTAGCTCTATAAAGAAACTGACCTAATGCAGACTCATACAGCAACACATTATCTCCACATCAATAATAATGATTTTTTTTGTGTCAAGCCACAGCTACAATCTGCCACTATTTCATTGTATCTTTAGCAAACAATTGTGCGTCAGTGTTTTTTTGTATTCTTATGAATGCAGTGGATTACGCAATGTTACTATAATGATTTGTTGTGACTGAAATACTAGTTCTAGACACAACAAGTTCATTACTTCGTTAATGACATACAGTTGCAACATGTTTCATCTTGGCTTTTCAGCTCCACAACTAATTATTTGCCTCTTTATGAATTCAAGTTTTGGGGATTGCAAAAAAAAAAAAACTACACCTAGGGGTACATAGCGCCACTGCAGCCTACATGTAATATAACGGTGTATTTTATTTTTTTTGCACGGGGGAGTCCAAAAGAGTTGGGTGTGATCTGAGGACCTGTTTACCACACAGCCAAACAAAGCTTTGCATGAGCAGTCAGTCGGAGATCCAGACAACAGGGAACATTTCAGCATCCCGCCGTCATCTCAGCTCATTGTTTGCACGAGGCAGATCTGTGAAGTCAGGGCCACATTGCTGCTTTTTTTTTAAACTCTTTTTTTGTGCATGCTTCTCTTCTGCTTTTTATCCAGCAGCACCGCCCCCACGCAGCCACACACTCACCCAGCCACCCACATAATATCACTTGACATGCCACTCAAGGTCGCCCAATGATTCCCGCTCTGTTCATCCCTTCTGTTCTTGCCATTAGGCTGCTCCCATTTCCCATCTCACCCCTGGGGCCATTGTCTGTAACATACATTAGAGGCTCTCATGTCTGGATGGTGATAGGGCTATTAAATGTACAACCATTGACAGAAAAAGTGGCACCTCCTCATTAGCACTGTCACCTCCCACTGAGCCACCTTAACCAAACTTGTGCTTTGCTTGATAAACAGCCTAAATCCTTTAAACGCATTTGTCACATAAACGAGGGTCTAAAAAGTCGAAATGTAAGGTCATGGTGTTTAAGAGACAGTAATAGCCTGCATACATAATTAATGATTACTTTTGATTTTCCATGAGCTGTATTGTTCATGGAATTATGCAATCTGCTTTGTACGGTGTAAACGGTGGGCTGTGTGTATTTGCACAACTGGGGAAGCTTACCCGGAGCCTGCGCCCGTACACAGTGACCTGGCCTCGTGCCTGCTCCTTCCGTTGCCTCCACTCCACCAGGTTGAGCCCGTTGTCAATGGCCAGAGTCACGTTCCTCTTGCTGACAGTGGGGTTGACAGTGCCAGCCAAGAGGTGGGGCTCTGTGTGCAGTGACACCTCCATCCCATTGGCGAGCACCAGACGCAGGGAGCCATCCAATCCGATGAAATAACTGTTCCTCACTTGATCTACAAACAAATAACCAGCGTCATGTTTCAGAATCAATCCGTAGAAAAAAAAGCAACCACTCTGTCCTTGAAAAAAATAAGTAAACAGCACATCTAATATCGAGCATAGACAGACTAAAACATAATGAGCTAAAATGGCGGCTCAGCAGAAAAGAGGCCCTTAGCGGCAGTATTTAACTGAATCCCTGCAATAATGCTGGGCCTGTGACAACAAAGATCAATAGTGAGAGGTTTCACAGCGCCAGTAAAGTAAAGTTTTACAGCTGTTGCAGCAGCCTGGAGGATATAGGGGAATGAAAACTATCAAAGCTGTTGAGTTGCCTGTGGCCACAGAGAGCAGGGTGCAGCACATACAGTATGCACACACACACACTTCCGCACACACACACACACACTTCCGCGCACACACACACACACAGTCACACAAGGGCAGAGGGATAAATCCGAGCCTGTCTGTTACTGTCCCCAGGTGACGACAGCCTCCGACCAGTGACTAATGCTTCCACTGTGCATCTCATGCACATTCATCAGACGACGCCTCCTTTCTGCCTCCTGTCTGTATATCCTCACACAGCCATGGATTAATTCTGTTCCCATTAAGTACAGGGAAAAAACGAATGGCTTATCAATCCCCCTAGCATCCATGAATTATTGTACTATGAGCAATTTAGCATGTCAAGATGTTCAGTTATTTTGTTTTTTGCATACAGCTGCAGAGAATGTTGTTCAAGTGAGAAATGGGCAGAGGTAGCGGCGCTGACCTCGCTCTAACCTCTCTCTCTTCATCATAAAGACACTTCAGGGGTCAGGCCAAGGCCTTTAGGGTAAATCTGTCCAACCTGAAAGGTCAGGTGATTCATGGGCAAGTTCTGATGGACTCTTTAATAGAATTTTAGAGAGAATGAAGTTATGTGTTTTGAATGGAGATACAAAACTGAGTTTAAACTAATTTGATTGGATTACCAATTCAACGTTAAAACACAACATAATCGCTGTTCATTTTATGCAGTAATTTGTACAAAAGTATTAGTCTGATGTAACTTCACACTAACTATCAGGAGACATGAAGATGTTTTGGGGGCATTTGGCCAAACTCTTGCTCTGCTAAGGCACGGTACAGCACTCACCCTGCAGAAGCGTGTAGAAGGTGCCAGAGGCTGACAGGTTGGTGGTGGCGGTGATATCCTCTTTGTTGGAGCCCTCTGTCTGGATGCGGACTGAGCTGTCGGTATCTGTTCGGTAGCTGCTCACGCGGCCCGTCGGGTAAGTGACGTTAGTCAGACGCCCGTAACTGTCATACCTACAAAGACGTACACTGATCAGAGCCAGAGAAGCAGGCAGGGCATGTCACCTCAAACTGCAGAGTACTACTACGGCAGAATGACAAACAGCACTGAGGAAACGTCACAGGGTATAAGGCCTTCACTATCATCCTCATTATGGGAAATACGAAGGAGACATGACAGTATGATGTGCAAGGGTTAGGATACAGTAAGAAGAAAGAATCACAATCTGAGAGGTAATTACCAAATGAAATATTCAAAATCATAAGTTAAATAAAAGAGTAGAAAAAATCAAAGATTGTTTTACTGAAAGCATTAATACAGATCTAATTGTTTTGAATATTTTAAAGTCAGTATAAACCCAGATCATAATTTGGGAGGTTGTTTATCTGTGGGATTATTAAATGTGTTATTAGTTTCACCCAGAGACCACATCAACCTGAATACATTGAAATCCAAAGAGGGAACTCATGAACAGCGGCCACTGGTCCACGTTCTGTAGCTAGCTTAGGTCCTGGATCATTAGCCTGTCCGTCCGGAGGAGCGGATCCCTTTCTCAAATGGGTCTCCCTCCCTGTGGGTTTCCCTAGTTCTCCCCAAGGTTTCTCACTTTTTCCCACTGGGTTTTTTAAGAGTTTTTCCTTGTCGATGCAGGAGGGTCTTGTTGGACAGTTAGTGTCCAACAGAAAGGATTGGTGATGATCAGGACACTTTAGCATTCTACAACATGTATGGACATTTTCTTCTGTGTGTGCTTTATATTCTTCATGTGTTTTAACTGTTGATTCTCTGATCTGTGTTGGTGATTTCAATGGTTTTGTTAAGTCCTCTGAGATGACTTCTGTTGTGACCTAGGGCTATACAAGAATACATTTGTATTGTATTGTATAAACAGTGAACGTTTACTATGATAACTTTATCCGTCCAAAGACAGCAAATTGCGTTGCGTTTCTTAAATAAGTGGAATATTGCCTGGTTCAGACACATTGGTGGTGATCTGATTTTGGACGTAATTTCACTGGACAAAGAGAATGTTCCTGTTTGTCTTCACCTCTTCACAAAAGACCGCGCCCACACGACAGAGACCTCATTCTGGGCGGCCCAGTTTGATCACTGACCCAGAGTCTCTCCGTCTCAATTAGAGCCGTGAGCTGGAGCCATTCCTCGGGCTTCACTGCGAGCCCTAATAGCTGTGGCCTGCTTCGACTCAGCTGCCTATTAGCTTGCTTTCTGTGGACATGAAGGGCACGCAGGGGCAGGCGGAGACCGCTGCTTTCCCCCTGGATAGTCACAAGTCTACCCAGATTGCATCACCTTGTGTCACACATTGCTCTGTGACCTTTTAGGCTGGGACAATGCAACAGGCCGAGCTTAAGCATTAAATATTGTTATAATCATACATAATAAAAGTATACATAATAGCATGTTGCTTTTTTTCTTTTACAACAATTTACTTTTGACTTGGCTGATCACCAGCGTTTGTCTTTTTAGTTCATAAAAGGCGGGTGAATTAAATAGAGGTGTATTTGCTCAAAATATCTGCATTCAATATTTGGGAACGTTTTTGATTGAAGTTTGTATAGAGTGTGTGAAACTGATATTAATTGGAGTGACAGTCTCCATTCAGATCATGGGAGAACTGTTCACTTGACTGACACATATAAATATGAGCATCCCTGCTCCTTTAATTGGGGGTCAAAGCCGCAATTAAGCAATCTGTGAAAAATGCATGATTTAATGGCTGTACAGTAACCTTTAAGTATAGGCACTTATTATGGCAGCAAAAACGCCAGGAGGCTGGCCGAGCATCTGTGTATTCTGTAAATGTCAATGCACATGATGTGGTCAAGGGTGACACCACATACTGTATGTACACACACACACACACATTATCTTTTGTACTACACTTTGTCCTTGTGTATCCTTCTGTAGCTCTATAGGTTACAGAATGCAAGCAGGCATTAATTAATATGGCTAAAATGGTTAGCTGTGCACTTTGGTGAGCAGAGATAAATGGACATTCTGATGCTAGCAAATTATTGTTTACACCCGCGGGTGGAGAAGTGACCTTCAAAGCTAATTATTTAACAACAAACACTTTTCATTGGCTCTTAATAAAGAATTGCTGTGCAGAACGGCTAGAAGGTAAATAAAATCTAGACAGAAATGCATGAAGCAAACAGAAAAATGGAAATGATTTGTTCAATTAGATGCGGTACATAGGTCCACATAAAGAATGTTGTGTTGTTTTGAACTTGTTTTCAAAAAAATACAGCCGCAATGGGGAAAGCAAGAGGGTAATTTCGTAGTTTCAAATGTTCTATGCTTTGGTATTGTATCTGGGAGCGGCATTTTAGAGAATAGGAAAAATAATTGACTATTCTAACCACCCACAGAACTTGTTTTTGTTGAGGCTGGAGGCAATCAACTCTACCTTGAGATACGCCCGTGCTTGGCTGCTCTGGGTGCCATTTTCACTGCATCGTCGTCTCAAATGACAACGCAATGGAATGCAGGTGATACAAGACGTCTGCCTAAATTAACTGGAGGAGCTGATTTGATGTCAAAGAGTTATATTACTGCAGCGAGGTGTAACAGATGCCTGGTCAGCTTAATCACACTTTTTGAAACCATCCAATTAGTACAGGCTCCCTATTGAATTAAAGTGCAGGACAGATTGCATGGCAGAACACTATACTGTACCTTGGAAAATGTTTTCGGCTCGCAAACTTTAAAGAAGATGTGATATGACAGTGTAGGGAGCTGTTAGATTGATGTTGATTTTAAATAGCTATAATCTAGACAACATAATTTAATCATATGCAATCTATGACTATCAACAAGTGCTAATTTAGGCTTTTACGTTGAATGGTAATGTGCAGCTTTGAAAAACAGAACGAAAAAGAATTGACCTTTTTCACATTATCGTTTATGGGCTTGACTATAAAAATAAGTTGTTCATAAAATGGCATTTACTCAAAGGACGTCAATTAAAAACTGGGAAATTTTTTTTTTTTTTTTTTACGAGGATTTAGCAAATTCCCCTTCAGAAAGTACATAAATATATGTATGAAACTTTCAGACAAAAATTAGACAGCGACGACATGAGATAATCTTACTAGAAAATGTATGCAAATTCATAGGGAAGATTTGGGGCTTAGAGCTGATTGGCTGTTAAAGAGAGATAATCTTATCATTTAAGTCAGAAAAAACCCAGTTCTAAAGCTATGATAATGGACAAAATATGCATGCAGAGTTTGTAATGAGTGGATGTATAATATATGTCAATGTATACTTTTATTTCATTAATTTATATACCGCCTTTCACAGACCAGAGTCACAAAGCGGTTTACTAAGCCAGGTACTCCAGCTTTAATTCTTTTTTGATGTAAACAGAGACTTGGCAAATATGTATAAAGTTGATTGGAGGATTGTCAGTAAGTGCCTGAGCATAAATAAGCAAAAATTATGAAAACTTACTCATAAAAGGTGGTCCATCCGTTGTCGTTGGTCTTCGTAGCAAGTAACCCTGAGCTGCCATGGTAGGTCATCAGTGCCAGTTCTTGACCTTGCGCTCCAATACTCTTCAGAGCACTGTTTGTCCCCATGGTGAACCAAAATGTCCGCCCATCCGGCACCATCAACCACAGAGGCATGCCTGTAGTGTCCCGTCGTATAATAATCACATTTTTGTTTTTGTCCGTGATGGTGCTCAAATCTCCTGCTCCGGAGTATGTAAGATTATACAAATGGTCTCCAGTAGTCAGGCTTTGTGTATAGATATGGCTGCCGTTGGAGTCAAAAAGATAGAGCTCGTCATTAATGGGCGATGACACTTCATACATACTGAGAGGGTTGAGGAATGGCTTGTTTTTGCGCACATAGCGGATTCGGATGTTGCCCAAATCTGCAATGTAAAGTTCTCCGTCCGGGCACACAGCCAGAGAAGATGGAGCGTTGAGTTTGGCGTCTTTAGCATAGCCTTCGTCACCAGAGTAGCAGTCGCAGTTTGCATCATTCTTACAATCGCAGCCGCTCGGAGCCCCAGCCACAACAGAGATCTCTCCGTTGGTGGACACCTGTCTGACTCGGTTGATTTTTTTCTCATCTGACTCAGCGATGTACAGAACTCCAGTATGGGAGACAGCCAGGGCATTAGCAGACTCCAGGGTAGCATGAATAGCCACTTTGCTCATGAGGAAGTGATCGATACCAGGGACCTGGCAGTGCATGGGGCGCCCGGCCACAATTCGAACTTGGTGGTTTTCTGAGATCTGCAGCACAACGTTGTTATCCAGGACATAGAGGGAGTTGTCCATGGGACTCACAGCCAGATCTGTGGGCCACTCAAGACGCACCTATAACATAGAATAAAACCATTGTGAAAAAAATACAGATTGTTATTGATTGTAGTTTCTGTACAGTATTTCTTCTTTTCTTTAGAGAGTAATCCTTTTACTCTTCCCAATACATTATAAAACAAAGCAGCTGTAAACAGGCACTCTATGACAAGTATTGCAAAGAGAAAAACAGTTTATAATCTGATAAGAAATGAATAGGAGTAGGGGGAGCACAAACAGATAACTTCTGAGATCAAAGATAACGATAACAAACAAGAGGACGGAACAAGGAGAGATGATTCAAATGATCAGATTATGTGTAAAAGGCAGAGCCATTGGTCACAGGATGAGGAGGCACTAAAGGATGTGCATTCTTCACTGTTCTGTTCTTTTCTATATACAGAGTACTCAATTTTGCATTGACAGTAAAGTATATGGATCCTTGAAAAGAACAGAAGAACACTCACACAATGAAGGGGTAGCCTGCTCCTGGTCACCAAAATTATGCTTTTTTTGTTCCCTGAACAATATATCAGGCTTTTAACAAATTGGAATGATTGGATTCATTCAATTTACCAGTCTCCCTTTCACTTATGATCCAAGGAGGATCTCTTAGGACCATGATATTAAGTGGCATATTTCAATACAAGCTACAGAGCACTAACAAAAGACACTGATTAATCCCTGGTCCAGAGCACAAAGACAAGATTGTGTCTATAATAAAAATGCAGTCTTGGTATGGCCTTGGGTACTCTTTTTCACAAGGGGATGGGAAGGTGATCAAATTCTCGTAATTGCATGAAATGAATAAACCATGTGATCTTTTGACGAACAATAAGTGGATGCATCCCAATAATAAGTCAAATAAAAGCTATGATTCCCTTAAGACAATAAACTATTCTTTCAACAAGACATTTTTTTTAAGTCAGACTCAAAGGCCACATCCAACAATCACATTCTCTCCTCAATATTCAGTTTCCCATACAATGACATTGGGTAATGGGCAGATATCTCAAAGAGGAGTCTGCCGGGGAACACAAGCTGCCTTTGAGAGAACAGAAATGCATTTACCACAAAATTAAAGGGAGACTTTCTATTTCTTAAAACCTATTTCTTGTCAACACTGGCGGTTAAATATTTCATGAGGCTGTGTGTGGAGTGGCTGGCTCAGGGGAGCTGCCTGTAAGGAGGTTTTCACGCCACTCTGACTGATGAGGGGATATTTCCCGAGCTGCTGTCCCATATGCTGTAACCCGATCACTGCCTCACCGTTCAGCAGTGGGGCAGCTGTCAGCAAGTCTACAATACACCAAATGGAATCAAATCAGAACTATTTATGTATGCATAGTTTGAAATTATATTAGAACTTTAATCACATTTCCATTAGTAATGTCTGAGCTATTTCACCATGCCAGCAGGACGCCTTATTGAATGTCGTTCTTTGAAGTTGGTCGATCTTAGATTTGACAGAATATCACAGTAAGAGCCTTGATAAAGATGTTTAAGTGATGTTTTAAGAGCCTGTTTCCCTCCAAGTCTGCACACAGCAGGAGAAAAAAAACCGTCAAACTGAAAATGATTCCCTGCCAAGCAAGCTCGTAAAATCTTGATGTAAACAACTTAGAATATACTCCAACAAGGTCAAGTTCTTGTCCTTTGGCATGGAAATAAAAAGTTTATGCGGGAAAAGGTTACAAAGCCACTCTTAGACAAAAAAGGGGTTTGCTGCAGTGCACAGATGGCATGGCAAGATATCAACGACCTTATCAGATGAGCGACAGAATTATGAGTCATTTTGGTCTCGAACAGGTGAGGGCTGGAAAAGTAATGACCACTGTGATGAGGCTCCTCCAGAGAAATGCTGATCCAGAGGCAGGACCGTGTGTGTGAGCGGGATGAATATTTAATAGATGCTTTTTACTGTCTTGTGCTGGCAGTGCTAGTGTGATTTGCCATTGTCAGATGTGCCTTGAGCTGGCGATGGAGAGAGTATACTGAGGTAAGCCTATGTGGGATGAGGCTGTTGAGGTAAAGGTCACGCAGGCCAAGGAGTTCCCCAGGGGCCCGAAATAGGCAGCTTCATCCACTGAATGCACCACACACATATTTATACACAAACGCTCTCTACTCCACAGATGCCATATTTACGGACGTGTGTGGACCACAACCAAAACAAGATGTGACACAAATGTTAAGCTTGTAGTTTTGTTGTAGTTTTGTGCAGATATTCAGCTGCATGACTCTACTAATCCCTAATAAAGCGCACAATACAGTGAGCTACATGAGAGGATAGAGAACCGGATAATTCGCCTTGTCCAAATTAAATTGATTGAGCAACAGGCATGTAAACCGGGCTCACCAGTTGAAGGGTGAAAATCTAGTCAACATGGCATTGGAACCTTTCTAAGCCCAATTCAACTGACATGTAAACAAAAATAATGATAATAATAGAGAATATTGATGCGTGCGGATGCATTTAGGTGCACATGAAAAAAGCCTTTATATTACAATTGCATATATTTGGACGTATATAGACTACTGACTCATTTTGATCAGCATTCAGGAAGCATAAAGGTCAATGCTGCACAATGTTTTGTATTTACTATGTGAAGCAAAAGAGAATCTTAGGAAACATGGTGCATTTAATTGTGGTGTGAAAATGTAATGATTGTCTGAACAACCAAATACTCAAAGCTAAAATAAAATGTGTGCGTGATTATATTTGCTGAAAATGTGCTTATACTGCATGTATAACACTTTTATTTACAATTACAGTCTCAAAGTTTCAGTTATCAGCCAAAGTTATACATGCCTCCTTCATGGAACTATGGCTACCATCATCTAGATCACAGGTGTCAAACACAAGGCCTTTGAACAGATTATCAATGATTTGATTTGATTTATTCGAGCTTACATATTTACAATGTCATTTAAACATGTTTATGCATTGTTATATGTATTTACATTAAACAGAAATAAATTTTAGTAATAATACATAACATATGTCAAAAAAAGTATACAAAGCTCGAAAAGGGAGTGAGAAGAAGTAAACTTATGTACTCCCACCCCCTCTCATTACAACACAAGCAGTTGCGATATTTTATATATACATACATTTACACAACACTGTTAATCGATTACAAGAATGTGGCAACTGAATTCAGAACTACAAAATTATAGCACGAAGTGCATTCAATTTGATGAGAAAAATAAACAAAGCATAAATTAATTCAAAATGTCATATTAAATAGACAGATTCTTGGTCAATTTATAGAATTGCCCTGTTCTTCCATTCTATATTTTGATAACACAAATTCTCTGTATTTTGTTTTGAATTGATTCGCTGTTGCACATTGCTTGAGCTGTTGTCCCAGTCCATTCCAAACTCAAACTCCACAAACAGAAACAAACATTTTTCTCCTAGTGGTCCTAGAAACCTTTACTTTGAGTTTTCCAAATGATCATGATAAACTTGCTGCATTGATGGTACGTTTTAAAGCTAATTTTCTCATGAAAACGCCTATTATTATTTAATTAATTCTAAAAATGTAAACCCAACATATGAATAAAAAAAAGAAACAAAGAAATAGAATAATAACATTTGCGAATCAGTCTACAATTAAAAGCCTTCTTCATTTTTGGTCTACCTTTTGTTCAATCCAAACAAACTGTAGCTGAACTCATTTTGTTCAGAGAAATCTAACAGAAATAATATCCAAACGTTAAATCAAACTCCTTCAAATTGTAAAAAAAAAAATATTGTTCATACTTTTGGCCCCTGAATGACCAATTCTGCCTCTGACCCAAATGAGTTTGAAACCCCTGATTTAGATTAGCTGTAAAGTAAAAACTACTGTTGTGGAAGAATTTACCTGGATTACATAAATAGTTCAAGGGAAATAGTGCAGCGGCAGCAGGGGAGCGAAAGGGGCATCCATCCACCTCCAGGAGGGGAGTCCGCGAGGTGACCCCGGCCGGCACAGTGCCCTTGCCTGGGGGAAGTGCTCCTCACGCTGTACGTCTGCTCATGTGGTGCTATGTGCTCGCCGCCGTACCCAACATGTGTGCATGAATCAGTGGCCAGTCGGGTTAAAGGGCATCCTCCTCTCTCCCTGCAGCTGTAGGTCAATACTATATCTGACTGAGGTGCTGTGGACGCTTGACGCAAACATGCATGCCCCAGGACTGCACTGCCAACATGGATGCAACTCAAATCACTGCGTCTGCTCAGTGCTGCCAAACATGTTCCGGAGTTTTGTAATAAAAACACCATTAAAATGTTTTTTAAAAATTACAACTACTACTATAACTTCTGTCATGGCTGTACACAATCTGAGTGATACTATCTATGCCAAACGTGACATGTACATATCTCCATTGTGAGATCAATAACGTTTATCTCATCTTCTCATTCTTAGTTCATGTTGTATTATTTGTTCCCTTGTGTCTTTTTGGTCTTACTTCCTGTTCTGTTGAATGCCTGCCGAGCCCTGATGTGTGGCTGTGCTCCTCTCCTCTTGTTGTCATTCCATTGTATTCTTGTCCCTGCTTCTTCTTTCTCCCTGTGGTTTGATTTTGGATTCCTGTTTCATCCTGGATGTTGCTATCTTTGAGTTTTGTTTATCGAATTTTATAAATATATTGTTTGCAGTCCTGCATTTGAGTTCTAATTTTTGTTCGCCCCGTGACAACTTCTCCAAATGCAACACAGGTTTGGCCCATAACGCTAAATGATGTAATAGGTATTAGAAAGAAATGTAGTTAGTTATAGAATTGTATAGTTTAGAAAGTGAAAAGTTGAGGAGCAAAAAACACTATTCCACCTCTGAATATATGGTAAAAAAGTGGCATAGAATTACAATTTCTGCATGTACAAATATGGTTTTTATTTAGTTTTAGTTTTAATGTATTGTGTTTATAACAGCATGCTCTTACTGGTTTAGTGACCCAGTATATTGTTTATTTTGTCTTTAACCTGGATTGTAAAGTAAAACCTACAGAACAGCGCTGAGCTTGTAAGAACGACTGGATGAAAATTAAAACTGTCTTTTGGAGTGGGCAGTAGGTACCTATAGCTTCCACTTGCAGACAGAACAAAAGCTCACATGGGACCAGGGAGTGAGGATGGGGTCAGCGAAGGAGAGATAGAGGTGAAAAAGCCAGAGCGGTTCGTACCTGAGAAATGTCCATGACTGCATCACAGCTGAGAGGTCGGGCAGAGGTTAGGTCATTAAAGCCCAGAAGAGTGGAGATGATGCCGTTCTGATCAATTCTGCGAATCATGGTGCCATCGACAAAGAAGATTACCCCGTACTTATCGACGGTAATGCCTGCGGATAGGGGAAATTACCATTATTAATTCAGATTATCACCAAGTACATTGGCAGCCGCAACAAGTCTAAATGACAATAAGGTTTCTCGCTGCGGTGAAGATTAAAGACAGACAATGGCTGTGGAAACTAATGCTTCAATTGATTTTTGAGATCAATGATGGGGAACAATAGAAACATCAAAATAGATGATGCCTACTGTAGATATCGATTCAATTAGAAGCAGAATTTCATCAATACAGTCTCCTTTTCTAATGCTCTTTCAGATGGCAACAAAGCATGGTAGTGCAATGAGAAAAGATGGGTTTTCTCTTGGCCTGCGTGATAGCAAAGG
Organism: Knipowitschia caucasica; assembly: GCA_964034765.1. Classification (NCBI taxonomy): domain Eukaryota; kingdom Metazoa; phylum Chordata; class Actinopteri; order Gobiiformes; family Gobiidae; genus Knipowitschia; species Knipowitschia caucasica. The sequence continues at coordinate 18,684,930 of OZ035832.1, read as the reverse complement.
TTCACAGTTTATCTCTGGTTCAAGAGATTTAAATAAGAAGACAAAAATATCACATACAGCATGAAGAGGAAATAAAGCTACATTTTGACACCTATATTGAGCACATTAAACTGCTTCACCTCTGGGGTTGGTGAGCGTAGCCTCCACTGCCTTTCCTCCGTCTCCACAGCGGTTGTCGTCATAGGGCAGACACTGGTCGCCTGTGCCTGCCACCAGCTCCAGGTTCTTGGCCACATCCTTCACCACACTGAGGGACTTCACCTTAAACACCTTCCTGCTGCTGGTGTCGGATAGGTACACTGCCCCGTTCACTGGACTGGTGGCTAGATAATACTTGTGAGCCGGGCTGTTGCTAAGAGAAGCAGAGGGAGGGCAAGCCAGTCAATACAAGTGAAACATCATGAAAACGTCTGTAACAACAATTCTGCTGCCATAATAACAATATCTGACTTAACCTCAGACTGTCAACAAGGAAATCATTTATATCCACAGGAGGTTGCGCAAAATGACTGCATAAAACCCCTCCCTGTGAGTAGGATTCATGCATTTTATTGACAGGCTCCTGTCTAAACATCTGATCACAACAAAGTCTGTGGAAAAGATGATTCTGAATGCTGAGCAACACATTTATTAGATAGGATACAATGGCATAGTTATAACAAATATATATGGCATTGTCCTAATACTGAAGCATTTTCATGGCCGTGTTAAACACAGGTCTGACAGAACAGATAAGTATTATGAAAAAAAAAGCTGTCAGCGGGATGTCATTGAAAGTGGATTAAGACATAACTCAACTCTAACCTTGAGGCCACAAGAGGATGTGACAGTGCCAAGTTTTATTTATTTATTTATAAAACCACAAAGACCAGCGGTGGTTCTTTCAAATTGTCAGCTTTCAGCAAACAACTTTAAATGACAATTGACCTTGAGTAAATCAGCGTTGATGGAGCTTAGCTGTAAACTGAGGCACATGTCAGCATCAGCCGCTGACAAATTGAACTGATCTGCTTCTCCGGTGCATAGAGCGGCTACACAGTGGTTCAATGAAAGCTCTGTCGAGTAGGTCAGTAGCCAGCCTCAATAAACAGATTCTCCTTTGCATCCTATCTGCCATGTGCAATCGGCTGATACCTTATCAGCTGCAAGTCGCATGTAGAACAGTGCTGGTCCCCCATCGTGTTTCAAACTATGAGATGTTATTCACTGACCTTGAGCTGTGGCTGCATACTTCATCTATATTCACCACTAACAATTCCTAGTTTGTTGAAGATAATTGGATTTTGCTGCATGCTGGCATCGCATCAGGGCTGAACGGACTGTGTGAATGTAGCGGCCGTAGTAGGGGGTCAATGAACAGTGCACTAAGAGCACCCATCCCAGTGCTATCACTAGTGCACACATGAACCGGAGGTTAGCAACCATTCACAGCCACACGCTGTGTACTCCAGGGTGAATCTTCTTCTTAGCATGCAAATGCTGTTTTAGTACAAAAACCAAAGGACACGAGTGCTGGCTTTTTCTCTAGCTTTGTTAGTGATGTAAATGTGGGATTTTTTAAAGGGGCATGATCTTGATATGCTAACAACTTCTTTCCACAAGCTGTAATCACTTTAAACAAAGGACTGTAACGATCTTGCCTTTGTTATTAAACTGTTTATGTTGATTGGTTTCAGAGTGGCAATTGGTTCTTGTACTTTTAGCTTTTCTCCTGCACAATGCCGTACTTTTGCACAGGTATTCCAATGTGGTTTAATCATATGCAGTAAAATATCTGTAGAAAAATGTGGTGGTAAAAAGCCTTGTAGCCTTTCATCTTCAAAGTGACTACAAGCTGCTCAGCCAAAGTCATGACCTCATGATTGAAAATCAATCAATAGCCCTTTGCCTGACACGAGCGTTCTAAAGACAGGAAAACTCTCACCTTCATCTGCTGCGCCAAAGATTTGCTGTGTTCCTCACACCAGATACAATCTAGACTTGCTCCACTATAAATTGAGCCATGCCACACTTTTATCAAAGACATTGTCAACTATAAATGGATGTTCCCCTAAAAAGCCACAATACATCACAACAAAGTACACTAATATAATTTGTAAGAAATGCAGAATGATAGAGAAGTACTGAAACACAACAATAGTTATAAAAACCATGTTGCCACAACATAGCTTACCTATGCCTGAAGTCTTTATTTCTGTGTAGCCACAGAAGCAGAACACAAGAAGAAGAGATAGAAGGCATATGTTAGTTGTTAATGAGAGAAAGAAATGGTAAGTGACAGACTTTAAAACAGATGGGTAAAGTGCAACACAAACAGTTGTGCACTCTGGGATAAACGGTGCATGTTTACAGCATGTGGAGCAGGCAACAGTATCGCTGGAGATCAGGAGAGCGGCTCTTACCTGAGCTCCAGGACACTGGTGACGTTTCCTGTGGTGAAGATCCTCCTCACGTAGTTAAAGTCTCCCACATACAGACTCCCATCAGAGCCACAGGCCAGAGCCACAGGAGCCAGCAGCTTGTTCCCGTCGGCCAGGCCGTTACAGCTGGGGCAGGAGATACTGCGTCTGCGCCCGTTCCCCATCACACTGCCGATCACCGGGGGCTGCTGCGAGATGAACACGTTCTCCCCATTCCCCATGTGCAGAATACCTGATCAAGGCAGCAACAGAAAGCATGTCACAAATGGGTTTGGTTTTAAAACACTGTGTGTGGCCGAACATGAGCCCATTTTACAGCCCTGTACTTAAGTGCAGGTGCAGGATGGGAAAAAAACAACCACATGCATAGTTTTGTTTTTTTTGTGGTACAACATTTAAAAAAAAAAAACAATATATTAAGCACGAATAAACTTAAATTTACGAACATAACAAAAATGCTAAATTGGGCAATAAGGCATGTCCTTTGTGATTTGAGTCTATTATGCACCCAAACACATTTTCTCCCTCTTGATTTGCAGACGTTTTGCCAATAAATCTGGAAAATGCTCAAATATGTAAATGTAAAGATGTTCCCACTGCCCAATCAGTGGAATCACATTTGATAAATCCAGCATCTGCATCTGCTCGTGGTCATACTTGGACTAGTGAGCAGCACCACATAAAACACCTCCAGAAAATATCAGTGTAAACATTGCGTCCCCGGGTCATGGTTTAATCATAGGGATTGGTGCAGCGGACGCCACCCCTGATACTAATTAAACGATCGGGGATTCTGAAAATGCAAGTCCTGAACAAGACAGTGATGATGAAACGGAGACTGGGGGAGGCATCGGAGGTACATGCAGCCCATTCTGTGACAGATCAAAGTGGCACCTTCCTAAGCACTTATCGGATGAGTGTGGCTCCTCTCCTCTATGAGCCTTTACAGATATAACCGCTCACTGAGACTAAAGCCAACATTATAAACACTGACTGCCAAAATTCTATCTCCTGTTCCACATTGGTCAAAAATTTGGCAGCAATAAACAAATATTTCCTTAATGCCAATGTACATACACACAGAGACGTTTCATTTATAACTTCAGAATGCAAAACGAGAGAAAGACAGAGATCAAATGCCTTGTTTCTCAATCTTATAAACGATTGAGCAGTCATAAATACATTTACTGTTTCTGCTGCTGTTTCAAAAATTTAGAAAATAAAGTAGGAGCCTTACCACTCTGTATATTGAGAGCGTGGTGCTTATCAACAGCCCATCCACCCAATTTGGAAGCGATCTTCTCATATCCTTGTAAAACAGCAGTCCTTTTCTCCCACAGAATTAAATCTGGACATGACTCATACTCAAAACCAACAGATACTAGGAAGAGATAAAACATAACATAACATGAGTAGCTTGAATATTAGATTTGGGTAAAAGCAATGAAATTTGGATGCTTACCAAAAGCTTCTGACAGGCCATAGACTTTTTGACTATAGACATCTGCTTTGTCCCATACAAAGTCGTAAGCCAGGTTGGGGGCTGCGGGGAACCACTTTCTGAACAGTCTCCCCTCCACCGCGACCATGAGGTGAACTTTCATCAAGTTGAAAGGGATTGTGGGATGGGTCAGGGTCACCCGCAGAATTGACTTGTAACCCGCGGTCCTGCTGCTTAAGTAGCTGAGCCTCATATCCGTTCCTGGAATGGGCACTTCCTCCTGCAGAGACTGGAGGCAAAAACAAAAAATGTTTATTGGCACAAAGTGAATCTACGAATCTACTGTTTGTAAATATGACGGAGCCCAAGGTCATCACATGTATTTTTATTTGTATTATGTGCAGCCGTTTTGTATTTTACTGCAATTAGATTTATAGCTTAAATGTGTTTCTGCAAGGAGAAGAAAATGGGAGAAACACTTGTCATTATTAGAGATAAGAGCTAGAGATTTTATATATTTTTTATGCAAAACTTAGAGATTTTATTTTAATTGTATTTATTTAAATTTTCTTAATTTAAGTTTATTTTATTTGGAGTTTTTGTTCATTAATCTTGCTCCTCATTACTACTGTGGGTTTATTTTGTTGATTTTCATTATTGTCATGTTTACTTTTTATTGTTGTTATATTTTTTTTCTCTTTGTTTTTTGTTTTTGTCTAATTTCTGGTTATTCTGCTCCGCTGTCTACCTTGTTTTTTGTGAATTTGAACTGAGGACCCCCTCGAAAACGCGGTGGTTCGTCTCAAGGGGCTATTCCTCTTACTGATAATAGTAAAGAAACTGTGAATAAATAAATGGATAAATACTGCGACGCAGTAATCCTATTTAACCAAACATATAAAAGTGTCTTCATTATACGCAGTTACGGGGTGTGTTCTTTTCATAGATTATTCAATATTACCAATAGCTTTGTTTGTATAACAGGATTTTCTGCAATCAATATGAACAAAACACAACCATAACAAAAGCCAAATCAGAAAGCGCTAGACTCTCTTTCATGTATTTTTATAACAAAGCACAAACAGAAGTGGAGACGATGTTTGCTTCGATCACTGTCTGCAGTCTACAAACTCACTAAAGAGGCTGATTGTTCTTTCCTATTCTTTTTATCAATGTAAGTTTTCCCCTGACTGCAGATGTTCCCAAATCAGCTCTTGATGTAGAAATAAAACAATAACAGCGAGGAAGTAAGGAATAACATGAAACTACAGCTGCTAAAAGGTTTTGTCACATTTCGTGCAGTAAAATGCAGCGACAATGCATTAAAGAGACAAAGGTTTGCTATGACCAAACGAGAATCAGTACAATTAGACTCCAAAAAAAATACTACCAATACGTCCAGGCAAAATCCTATATAACACAAAGTCATCATTTAAAATCAAACTGAAAAAAACTAAAACAAGATGAACGAAAAATTGAGTTGAAGAAAGGGCCACAATAAGCAAGCGATGGTAATAATGACAATCAGGAGCAGGCGAGTGACTCCCAACAGTAAATTGTGGGCATTGGGCAGAGCAATTACACGGCAGAGACAGGAATCCCAGCATTGGCCTGAAAGAGAGGCGCAGTACTTCACTTTTAACAGATAAAAAGCCTTCAGAGTGTCTTTTAGATGAGTGGCATGAATCATTCTGCACAGACCCATTTAGCTCGCCACCTGCAGTTCGGTTGCAGGCGTGGGCGTACGCGGGGAACGTTGGAGCAGCCGTTAGTCACCTGGATTTAGCTTCACGGTTTTGGCAAAATGTGGAATGTTTCTGACCAACACTGCAATGTTTAAAAAGTCAAATTTTGTTCAGAGAAAAAAATACTCTCCATGTTACATATAAAAATGTGTACTTATATGTGATGACGCCATACTACGGTTGTCAAAACTATCAAAAATCAGTTATTAATTGGCACCAAAACTTGAGAATGTATCTATACTGCAAAAATCCTAGAGACATGACAAATGTGAGATTCTTTGAGCAGTTTTTTTATTTTTTTGATCTATTTCAAAACCTATTACAACTAAAGCTTATTTTCAAAAGAAATTACATGTTGACACTATCACAGTGGTATCAAATTGGAATTAAGAATGAAGTATTTATATTGGTATAAAAATCTAATTTTTAATTTAACCAATACTACCTAATACACAATTCCAAAACATTTAAAAAATTTGTATTTTAGTAAAAGATAATAAATAAATAAAATATTCACTGCAAAAATGTAAACAAAATAATCTCTAATGAAGTAGTTTGTATATTTTCTTACAAAATTGCTCATATAAACAAGATGAATATAAACAACAAATTGCGATTTCGATTTAAACGCAAAATAGCCCTACCTGGATTTCGGGTACGATGTTTCCCCTTTCGGAGCAGGAGCCAGCGAAGGCCGTGAGGGGCGCAGGGGCGACGATGGGGCTGGGGCGGGTGAAGCTGCTCAGGTCACAGCTCGGGATGTCGTTCTCCTCGTGCCGCATCACGATGGTGTCCAAGACGAAGAAGCGTCCCCACGGCAACCACAGCGTGTGCTCCTGCGTGATGAAGGGTGCACGCTCGAAACGGAGGCCGATAGCGATTCCACCGTTGGTCACCAAGTCAAAACTGCAGCACAGACATGAGCATGAAGGTACAGTAAATTCACCTCGATAGAATTATGTATCACAAGGCAAGGTTTATAGCTGATTATCAACTTTTAAATGACCAGAAATGAACCATGTAAAATCCAGGCGATAAAATACCTCTAACTAGTTTCATGTATTTTTGGCCTCTTCACATTTTTCGATCAGCTTTTTCAGACAGAAAAGTGGCAAAAGGGGACCACTCAACCAATCAGCTCTTAGTCAAAAGCGTGAACTGGTGACATAAGTAAAATATGTTTTCTAATAAGAAGAAGATGGTTTTGCATGTTTTTTTTACTTTTACAACTTTCTGACCAATTCTTTAAAGAACATGAATTGTTTGTCATATCTACTGCCTCCCATTATTATAATACTATTTTAAATGGCCCTGTTCCTTTTTATCTTTCTGAGCTATTGTCCAAGCAGGGCTCTTTGGTCCACAAACCAGCTCTGATGGGAGATCCCCAGGGCCAGACATAAACACTGGGGTGACTGGGCCTTTTCAAATCTAGGCTAAAAGTGTATTTATTCAGACTGAAGGCAGTGGCACATTATCTTTTATTGAATTGTTATTGAATTTATTGAATCTTGAAAGTCTTGTATTATTTGTTTTTTATGCCTTGATTTTATGACAAAACATAAAAAGAGATCAAACCCATACACTTTCTGTCTGTGACCAAAATAAAGATCTCTGAATAAAGCTTGAAAGATTGATTGATCGATATGTTGACAATATATTTATTTTTGAACAAAGCAGAAATGCAGCAAGTATCTTATCAAAGGCAGCTGATGTGTTACTAATGAGATGAAATAAATATGGTTGAGGTTCCACAGTTTCATGCTCCGTTCTCCTCAGCTTCTGTTCACACTTTCATTTGAGGCAGATTCGTGCCTCAGAAGGGGGCAGACGCCAGCTCGCTATCGATCGCCGAGACGATACGGCTGTCCACTCTAACATCAGTCTAAAAGCCCCGCAATGCAACCCCATCTGCTCTTATGTTAAAGTGCCCGTGCCTTTGGCCTGAATCAGTCACTCTGGCACTTTCACAACTCCTGCGTTGCCACTACAGCTGCCTGCACCTGCACTTGTCACTTTGCTTTAAGAGCCAATTAGCACCTGGTCACCACTATAAGCTCTCGGGACCAGACCTCCTCCTTATATAGAAAACATGTTTGCTAAAAATTACAGAGGAAATCTAGTCCAGAAACGGTCTTGTGAACTGGGTAACCTCTCTCTAAGTTTCAGACACTAAATTAAGAAGTTGTGCTCTTCCCTTGTGGGCAAACATTTTGGAAGTAAACAAAGCTCCTCGAAGATGGCCTTGATCCGGGATTTTGCGTTGATATATATAGCATAGGAACTAGAAAGGCTGTGATGTTGCTCTACTGTAACGTCCTATTAACCACACAGCCTGCGGTCCGTCTGAATGACACCTACAGGGCTCCGGCAATGCACACTGGAAACACTGGTGGACACACTGCCATGGGCCGCGTGGCCAATCGATAAGGGGATTCACTGGCCGTTATCAATCATGACAACAGCCCTGAGCCATGTGACAAAACTTATTATGCTACCCTGAACAGCTTCGTTTGTGTTGCCCCTTCAGGAAATGCCCTAAGAGTCACCCATGCCAACGAACTCACTCGTACAAATGATATGCACTAATTTCCCAGGATACCACAGCTGTATAATATATTTAATGTGGTGGACTAAATGGTAAAGTGAATCAAAGACAAAGAGATATGCATTGGGTGATTGCTGTTGTTGATGTTTGAGTGAGCAAGAGCACGCTAGAATTAGCTACCTATCAATTAGGACTTCACTTAGGCCCTTGTTCGTTTGAGTGGCTTCAATTAGTGAGCGTCTATATGCTCTTGTAAACTAATTTGAGCTTAATGACATAGATGCCATCTTGGAAATGCACAATGAAATTTGGAATCTGCCTCTATCATTATTTAAGCATCTGCATTTAATATAATACTGAATACTTGAATACTACACTTTCAACATGTCATGTGGTTCATTCCAATATAACATAATACATACAAAGCTTTAAATATTTGACTCTGCACACAAATTCAATCACTCAATATCAAAGAGTTTATAATCACAGAAAAGCAAGGCCTACGAAGAACATTCCCAGTCGATTGATTGAGCAACTGAAACTTGAGCAAGTTTATTATATACGGATATGAATTTAACCAGATCTCTAAGTAACTAAAACAACTAAATCAACTATTGATATGAATACAAATGTGAATTTATGTTTTTAGTGCCTGAAAACAATACAAGAAATACCAATATTTCTGCTCATTTCTTTGTAAAAGTCCTCAAATAGAGTACATCCTCATAATTCATAATGAGCATTGATAAACCGATACATATTTTGGTTGACGAGGATTCCATCGACCGATTGTCTTAGCGATCAAAAGTAACTGCATCAAAACTAAGTCAGCTCTTTTCTTTAATCTTGCAAACTTTTCAGGATAGTGAAGAGGTAATTCAGAAACAAAAGCCCTCGGACAATAAAGAACACATCGTAAAAATGAGTTGAGACAGCTTTCCCATTTCTAAGTGGCTGAACAGGTGCATTTCTGATTTCACGCTGCACTGAACCTGTTTACAGTGATTGCAGGGGAGTTGCAGGAGACTGGGCATGTTTACAGGGGAACCTGAGAGATGGAGTGGTGTTTACACATATGCTGGAAGGGAAAAAAAAGAGTATGCAATCGAAAACGGACGGATGCATAAGAAAAATGAGACACGCATAAATGGGAACGAGATAGAAATGGGGGAAGCCAGTGTAGAGGAAATGCCCCAAGACTCAAGGCTCAAGCGGAGCACAGGAAATATGGCGTGCCCAGAAAGGAGAGTCTTTGGGTCTGGGCGGGGGCGATTAGAAAGAGAAGAGCATGACGGGATGAAGAGCAGATGAAAAAAGTGCGGAAGGGTCAGTTGATAAGGTGGAGATAAAAGATTTTTTTGGTAAAAGTAGGGTAGGAATAGGGGCCTGACGAGAAGACGAAAAGCATGAAGAGGAGCTAGATCATCAAGATCAAACCGGCAGCACAGATGCAGGGCTTTTAAACCCAGTGACTGATAAAAGTGTCAGAACGAAGTGGGCCACAACCCTCCCCACAACCTCCTTCTGACAGATGCTGGCTGTACTGAAAGGACCAGGGCACACAATGAGGATATATAAGCGCAGCAAAATGACAGAGAAAAAATGTATTCTCCACAAATACACGCAGCAACTTTACATCTACATTTAGCCATTGTTGCATTCATATCAAGCATGTCTATTGAGTTTTTTTTGGTGGGGAAAAGGTAATTGCGTTGGAACCTTTGCTGCCAGCCAACCAAATTAAAGTTCCTAACATTATACCACAGCTTCGACATTTCTGGTTTAAACTTCAATGTTCCATTTTATTCTCTCAATCTTCAATTGTCAAATAAATAATGTCCATCTGCAGCTTGTTTCACATGCTTTGGGGAGCTGCACAGAATTGGCGTATTTCATTCTTTCCCCTCCCTGTCTCTACTGAAGCATAACTTATGAGAGAACCAGAAGGGCTTTGTTTGATTTCACTGGGAATAGAGCCGAGAATTCCAAAATTGGACCGAATGAAAGCACAAAGCAGATCAATAACGTCACAGTTTGCAGAGGCAAGAGTGTTTTTCCCTCTATCATTACAATTCAGCACATACAAAACAATGGTATTTGACAATCATTGAAATATATGGGGCCCTTACCTCCCATCCTGCCGGGTGATTGTGTAGCCGTACGATGGGTTGTTGATGAAGCTGATGTTGACGCCGACCAGTGGAGTGCCATCAGAGGTTACAACTTGGCCTCGAATCACACATGCATGACTGGAGAAAGATTAAAAACAACACAAAACAGATACATTAGGTGGGTAATGTTTAGTATTCAAGTATTGTTTATAGTTTATTATTTACTAACTATTTGTAAATGAAAGTCAAGAAAACATTTAGATAGAACAGTACTTCTGTAGAAAATCCACACAATTACAGAAGGAAACCTGCAGGGCTTCTCTGAGGTGTTTTTAATTCAGAGCAGAAGGTAATGAGATAAGCCAGGGTTATTCAGCTGCGCCCTAATTAAAAAAAAAAGTATTTATCTTTTTTTATTACAGAACACAAGAGGCCCAATAAAGGGTCTGCCGATTGCAAGATGTGTTTGGTGGGTTATCAAGAGCCTGACAGATTTCCAGGCTCACATCAGGCGCGCAGAAGTCGCATAAATTAGATCTGATCTTCAGTGCCACCAATCAATAGTGGGAAGTTATCCAAATTTACCTCCTAATCTGGCTGCACTGATGAGCTGGGACCTTGCTGTATCACGTCCCTGTTGACGTGTTCTGCCCTCGTCATTAACAGGACCCCCACCTCTTGGTAGGCCGGCAAAAAGTTACTCCCTTAACAAATGCCTGACTGCCACATCTTTATTAGACCGTGGCTATTTTTAATACATTTGGGTCTTAAACACTGCCACAAACTGGAAACAATTAACACTAGCGTGTTAGTAGCTGCCCTCAACATGTCCTTACCACAGGCAAGATCATTCACCCCACACTACTATGGTCCCCAGAAACCCAGTTTTATGTTAATTAGGCACGCTCTCCTTCAGAGGACCTTGGATGTCCACCGCTGCAACGTAAACAAGAGTTGGTATTCTAAATTGTAGTGAGCGAACACAAATCCATCTGAGGAGCTTGCCTTGGAATTATGACTACAGTTAACCCGGCCTGGTATGGCAGTAGACTTTTAATCATTCTTGCTGACAGTTTATTTTAGAGTCTTGTTTGAAGAGGGAATCATCCTTTTTCCACAGGCCGAGCTGTGAAAGTGGAACTATCTCCTTCCTGCCTGTGAACCACATGCAGAGACAATTTCTCTCTGTCAAGACAAATGATTTAAATATTGACATCAAATACTGCTGAAAGAGCAGCAGAGGATGCGTAAAGCATTTACAGAAAAAAAAAAAGTCTCTATATGCTAAATAATTTGTAAAGTCAAACAAGATGCCATTTTTCCCAACTTTTCCACAGTAGATCCCCCAAGGGAAAATTATTAATTACACATTATCAAAAACAATGAGCAATGGCAACATGGCAGCAAAACCTTTTTCTTGACAAGATTTAACCTATGTATTTATTTTTCTGTCTACTCACTGGCACAAATGAATGCAAAACAGCTCAATATGCAATTAACAATTCTGCTCGGAGAACGCTTTAACAGCTCGAACCAGGGCAGAGTGCAGATGTTTTGTGCAGACAGATGTTTCATTCAGCGGCACCTCTGCAGTGGTAAACATGTGAAAATGGCACGCGACATGTCTGCGTGCATCAGGAAGTGGTTAAAAGATCAATAGGAGATGCTGATCAGGTGACCAGAGCAGGAACTGAAGGAAAATGCTGAGGCACTGCTTGTAATGCCTGGAGTAGTGTCACAAGCACTCATATCTGTCAGTGGGTAGGGAAAGAATACCTAACATGAATAATAGATTAACTCTATTAACTCTATTAACTCAAACTCACGGCTCATCTATATGAATTCTTGATTTTACTTTATGGGTCAGCATCTTCTCCCCAGACAAGAGGATTACTCACACTCCTAGTCTGTCTGCCGACCATCTGAAAATGTTGAGTGGTTCTTGAAAGCCAGAGAAAAACGTCAATGAGACGTCAAATGTGTGTTATAAAGGAGTTTCTCAAGTATCAGCAGGAACTAATTTACTCCAACAAGTGCACAGAATGAGAGACGACATGCTTGAATGTTCTGTGGCACATCAATATTCATTACTCCTAGTGTATAAAAGGTCTATACTTTGGTCCCTTAAGTCAAAGATAAAAGGAGCAGTATGAAATAATCTGGCCAAAAGTGGTACTGCACTCTCCCTGACTCAGGTTGCCAGATTTACAGACGTACTGTATCCAGCTGGGACCACAATAACTGAGTTTTATCAACAACAAGATTCGAAACTCGAATATCTCGGCTGAACTACTGTTATCAGTTAATATTCGAAAAGAGCATGGTTTATTAATGCCTTTTGACATATTAGGGCCATTTAATGATGACTTGACATTTTAGATATTACTACTACGCATTTACCAGGGTGCTTGCTCTTTTTCCAAATCGAAATTCCAGACTTTTTTAAAACAGATTTTTTTTCCCAAGACCTTAACTTTATGTACTTGTATACTTGTGTGCCTACTGCCTACTTCATTGGTTGAGATTGTACCAACTGTATTTATTGGAAATGTTTTATCCATAACATTTTTTCCATACTTTATTCAGACTTTCACACAAAATTCAAGACTTTTCAAGGTTTCAAAATTCCATACTTATTAAGACTTTCAAGACTTGTCCAGCACCCAGTTTACACATATGTATGTATATTTTCTGAGCTCCTTCTGTGCTCCTTCTGTGCTCATCCTCCTTCATATGTGCACTGCAACACCAAAATGTCCCCACTGTGGTACAAATAAAAGTCATCCTAACTTCTCTACATTCAGTATATTCTACTGAAATGTATATTACTTATGTGCCTACTAGTGATTTATAAATATAACATACATCGTTATGATAATTGACGTTGATGCTGTCGAGTTTGCTATTTAGTTTATATAGAATTCTCCTGAAGAGGAAAAAGCAACATATTTTTTGTTCTGCTAAGATTAGAATGTATTCATAAGCAAGAGGAATGCGAATAAGATGAAAGGACTGTGAGTATTTAAAGATGAAAAGTGAAAGTAACAATGAAACAGCAGGGGAATGAGTGAGAACAATGACAGCCATGTTCTCTCACATGAAAGCATCTCGTACTGCATGACTGTGGTGTCACAAGCCTCTGGGACTGGGGCTCTGACCAATTACAATAAAAACTTAGCATATTATGCGAATGTGAGATATGTTTTGGACCTACAAAGCTGTGTCCATAATTCATTGTTTACCATCCATCTTGCATCTTCTTCTTCCTTCAAACTGTAGTTAAGTTAAGCTTTGCATACACTTTATTTGTGTGACAACAAGAAGTTATACCAAGAGGCCAAAACAATCCAGACTTTCAAAAACCAGCCAAGCAGTAGAAATAAAAACTACTAATATTTTTTCCACATTCATTTACATGTATTTTGCCTTTTCTGAGTTGGTGCTAAGATGGGTCCTCACCTGCCATCGAAGGGATTGGGTCCAGGAATGACATGGGTGCTGTCTTTGCCGACCAGAAAATGAACGCGGTCATAGAAGGTCTGCAGGTTGCTCTGTGCAGCGGACATCTGTGTCTCTTGGATGATGTCCAGGGGGTCTGGAGAGCCCACACACAGGGAGGTGGTGTGACAACTCGACTGCAGACAGCAGTCAGGATCCATGCAGTCCACGAGGCCATCTGACAAGAGCAACACACCTCAGTTAATTACATACACACACTTAGTCTGGAGTTGTCTCACATGTTCTTTCATTCTTGTTTGTCGTTGTACAATATTGTTGTTATTGTACCAATGACAATACATTGTGCAACATAATATAATGAAAAGATGCTTGCTATGCCCATGAGACATCATCTGACTTGTGATCTAAAAGAGCTGCTGTGCATTGCATTTTACTTAGCTTAAGTGGGTCATAGGACTTCCTACCCTTTGCTTTCAGGGACCTATCTGGCCAGATGGGTGATAAAAATAAAATGTGCTGTCAGGAGTCAGTCAAATCCCCAACAGCGCCCCTTCTTGCTATAGAGAGCTTTGTGGTCCCTGCACTGTGATGGGAGACAAACAGCTTTGGCATAAATAAGGGATGCTAGTGCATAGCTCAGCCCAGAATGAGGTCTGCTAGAAAGGAAGTCACGTCTCCCTGCTGGCCTCTGGAGCGGCACACACCCTGGCTGGCTCTCTCTGTGTGTGCTTTGCTCTGCTTGGGGCTAGTTTGAGGGCAGAACAACGTTTTACTCTGAGGGCCGGCACATTTTTGGGCTTAAGACCTGGTTTTTAATAGAGGCCTCTTGTCCAGGTGACAGGCTGGAAGACATCCTTTACCTGTGTAAACTACTCTGTAGTGCTAAGCTGGGTTGGCAGAGTTTGAAGCACAGAAGGACATTTTGTAGTCCAATCATGTCGAGTTAAGAGTCCTTGTTGATTGTTGTCAGTGCACTGCTGTGTCTTGTTTGCAATTTTACCTCCATCGTTGTCCTTGACATCACTGCAGGCAGTTTCCATGGAGGTGTCACAGCCAGTGCCCCTCCAGCCCAGCTGGCACACACAGTACCAGCCACTGTTTCCCAGAGTGCACCTACCATTTCCATTGCACAAACCCGGACAGCCCTCTGTTCAACAGAAAAACAAGGACAGGCATGTCAGGAAAGGGACAGGACTAAAATTACCCAAACAAAAGGTTTGCATCGCCTTTATATAGGGCTGCTACGATGACACCAAGTGATTAATTTGATACACCATATTTGAAGCTCCTAATACCCTTTGCAGTCACAGCCAATAGGATGGATCTTCTGAATCAATAAGTGTTCATTACTCCAGCTCAAAGGTCTTATCCACATGTAATATAAAAAAGAGGCCAGTAAATGTATAGTATAGGATTTTAAAATTGTTGTTATATTGTTATGTTCTAGTGCGATGTAAAGTGTACATTTGGTTTCATTGAACACCGAGATAACAGTGAAATAGTGGGTGTTGGGTCCGTGACCTTGAGGGAGCCAGCTGAAGTGTACTAGGGCAGTTTTAGTATTGTACAAAGGCAAAGATCAGAGTTTATCTCTTTCAAAAAGGATTCAAAATCCAAAAACCTCCTTGCTGCAAAAGGGAGAGAGGATCCTCTCCAAATGCTATAGTCTTTCATGTTTTTTTGTATTTGCTGTTTGACATAACGCTCAACTGACCAATTTCATCCTGCTAAAAGATAGGAGCTGCTGTATGACTTACGTTAAACAGAATGAAAATCAATCAGAGAAAACCGGGGGTGGCAGCGGAAAGCAAAACAAATGTATTTGTTCTTGTCAATTCTGAACAAAAGTGCACACATACCGGTACTGGAGTGTGTCTCTTTCTCACAGTAAGTGAAGTTAAGTTACAAAATTGTAGTAACAACACTCGCTCACTATGTCGCGGCCATCATTTTGGATATTCGTGGGAAGTGAGATCTCAGATCAAGTTCTCAGATCACCAATCTATGATTGGATCAGTTTTTATATGATGGAAAACTCAGAACCTACCAGGCTGAACCAAGACACTCCTGCATTTGAACATTAAAACCATGTGGAATGGCAATTATTATTGATAATTATTATTTTAGTGTGCACTAAATATATATCTTGGAATTATAGTATAACATTAAGTAAATGTGTTTGTTTGTATTGTGTAAATAATCACATTTCATTCATTAAAATAACAATTATTGAGACCTCTATAGAGGGGGATTATTAGTAAACTGAATGTTTATTACAAGGATATATACAGATCTGCTCACAGTTTGGCACCAGTTCAAGTTAATTGGCTGGCTTTTCAGTATGGAGCTCCTGCTGTGCCTTGCCCAAGCCTGTCTCTGCTCCAAACGTCAAGCCGCGAGCGTTCACACAGGCCTCCACTGGCAGCCACAGTGATGACAGGTGGTCCATTACCAAGGACACAGGGA
The DNA here is from genome assembly GCA_964034765.1 of Knipowitschia caucasica. Lineage (NCBI taxonomy): Eukaryota > Metazoa > Chordata > Actinopteri > Gobiiformes > Gobiidae > Knipowitschia > Knipowitschia caucasica. Next base: position 18,668,740 of record OZ035832.1, on the reverse strand, counting down.
GAGTGAGAGCAAGCGCTGCAGGCTCGGAGGCAGGCTGGACACGGCGCCTACACCCCCTGTATTTGCCCAGCACCAACCAGACCATGAACTCTTTTAATTAGACAGGATGCGGCCTCAGCACCTATCAGAGTCTGCTCACAGCTGCACACTCATCCATAATGGATAGGCCAGTTATGAAGCCCCCTATACTAACACAACCCAGTTACCCCATTGAGAGAGCAAGGCCACACACCAACCACATCACATCAAAAAAGTTTACTCACCAGGTGTGAAAGTGCTAAGTGAAGATTACTTTGTGACAATATGGCAAAAAAAAGTTGGATGGGGGGGTGGAACGCATTTAAATGGCTTGTCTTTGGTAGCAATGGGTGTTACCGTGTTTGCATTAATGTGGAGGAAGTGTGTGTGTGAATGATTTAATAATGTTGGTGAGAGTGCCAATGAAAGGGTAAAAATAGAAGGAAAGGAGGAATGCCATACCTTTCACTACCTTATCCAGATAGTGAGCTTGGGAGATAAAAGACAAGACATATAAGGGAGGTTTTGAACAGTGCCACTTCGATGACAAGACGAGGCAAGGCAAGGTGTTAGTTGACGTTGCACAAAAGGAAAATTAGACCAAAAAAAGTTCAGCCGTGTCGGATCATGCATTACAAAGAAAAATATTCAACAAAAAAAGAGAATAATGGACAAAGATGACAGAGACAGAACAACATTGACACTGGAAATAACAAAAGGGTGTGATAAAAATGTTGAAAACGCAAGTGATTTATGAACTCACCGCCTGGACAGAATATATAAAACGATTGATGCACTGCCTCTCTGAAATCTCCTAAGTAATATAGTAGCAGGGGGTCATCGTGTTGAACAAAGACCACTTTTAATCTCCAAACAGCTCTACCAATGATGAGGTCACCCGAGGATTTAGACCGTCAAAGTCAGACCGCCTGAGCTGTGTGTGGGATGTGACGCTCAGCTCCATATGATGAAAAGTGATTTAAACTGAGATCTTTGGCTTCTTAATGGATGACGCTTAGGAATAGTCTTGTCGAGGGAGAGGGAATCGCAATATGGCAGTTGTAAAAGGGTCATCAATAATGTAGGGATAGAGTATAAAACATTCACGGGCTTGACTCATGGCAGTATACAGGAAGAGTACAGGGAGGAAAGATCATCCTTATAGAATAACACAATAAAGCCCCAGCATTTTGAGGATATTACTATTGACTGATGCTGCAGCAGAGGGGATCCCTGCTCATTGTCCTGCTCCTCCTCTGTTCTGCTGCTGGAGCTGACCTCTGCATGGTAATGAGTGTGCTGCATAACCAGTGCAAGGCCACGGCTAAAATCAATGAAGCAGTCATGAAATGTACTCGGAGCTCGGGGGCTCAAAATATCAAAACTGCTGAAGAATTAATAGTGCAAAATTGCCTCATCATTTGACAAATCAGCACTTATTATTCTGCTGTGATTGCCGTTTACAGATAATGATTAAATTGCTTTAAGCTTGAATTGTTGCAAAAAGATTAGTAGATAGTGTTGCTTTTATGTTTAATATATAATCAATGCAGTATGATAGAGAATGTATTGTGTTTCCAAAGGCTAAGAACCCCATCTACATTGTATGAATGATAATAGTTATGTCTATCACTATTTTAGGACGCAATTATACTTGGTCTGGTTCAATTGAACTGAATCATGTCTGGATCTATTGGGGAAGAAAGATGCGTCACAGAGCAGAAACTGTTTGGTGGTTTTACATCCATAAACCAACATTTTTTGTCCCGACTAAACCAGAATTGGTCCTGAATGAGCCCTAAGATTAGTTATTTGTATAAAAGTACATATAATGTGGCTATTTTTATTTTCATTTTGGAACATAGAAAGAACATTTGTGAAAGGCAATACAAAACATGAATAAAGGAAGAAAGTATAGTGCAAGAATTTGAAATTAATTGTAAATGCCGAGGTAGCAAAGAAAATGATGAGGAAAAGGATGAAGAAAATGAAAGGACACCTTAGCACATTCCCACATTAAAATGCATGAAGTCAAGCCTCAGATCCTTGAGTAAACCTGTTCATGCTTTACTGAGTTGCAAAAATTCAATTAAGCATGCTTTTCCCTCACACTTCTCCAACTGGACCCTTCCCCTTATACACTCCATACATAGGCAGGCAGACAGGCAGCACCCGCCTTTGTCTCCCACCAAACTCACAGACAGATGCGGCTACACCCGGACAGTCACACACCCAAACACTATTCTCTGTCCCGTCTTACCAATGGTGCAGTGCTCTCCATTCCAGCCGGGACTGCATTCACACTTGCCGTCTTTGCAAGTGCCGTGTTCGTTGCATCGCGGGTGACACGCCCTCTGGTCACACCCAGCGCCCATCCAGCCCTCGTCACATCGGCAGCTGCCCGACACACAAGTGCCATGGCCACCACAGTCGGCTGCACAAATCTCTGTGGGAGACACGGACACAGAGAAGACAGAATAGGGGGGGGGGGGGGTGGAGGGTGGAGGGAAGACGGGACGCGCCAACAAGGGCAGAAAAAAGACAAATCCAGGAGTTATTGTCAAGGAAAGGCGGACACGCTCCACTACCTTGTCTGATGACAGCTGAAAAGAAATTCCAGCACCTTATAAAGGCAATCCTTTTTGACAATACAAATCTAATAAGTCCATTACAAAGAAAAGACATGGGTTTGGGTATAGCCTTAGCAGACACATTTTACCCTGTGTCCGCTCCTGTCTGCTCCTGTCTGCTCAGCAAAATGAAGGGAAGAATTAAAATACAAAAAGGACTTGCACTGTCACCACTTTTAAATGCTTTTTCCCATTGGACATTTTCCAGTTACCATATAAGGAAAGAGTTACAAGAGGCAAGTCAGGTCCTAATCTAATGCAAGGAGTGTTCACTATGTAATATTGAGAGAAGAAATGATACGTCTATGAACTGCAAAGGGACTGGAAGTCTAGCTGATGCTATTGTGGTCCTGACAGGCTGTGATCAAGCCTGGGACATTACTCGTCAGATGAACTCAAGGGAGAAAAGAAAAGACCATAGCTAAAATAAAATGAAACACTAACAAATTACTTGGAGTATTGGAACCTATTGATGAATCATTCCTCTATGAAAAGAAAGGGCATTGAGAAACAGCATTTCAATTTGGCTATAGCCACGTCAATTCAAGTAGGACCAAAGTGGGATTGCAATATGTCTCACTGTTGATTTAGATAAGTTTAAAGAAAGTAATGTATATAATTTATATATGATGTCTGTATACAATGGACAATAATACTTAAAAGCCTATAGTTTTAATTTTCAACTTCTACAACCACCTTTGCAGCATCCTGAAGAGGTGTTAGCCTCATAGGAATAATTACTGTGAAAGTTAAATGTGTCAGAAAAGAAGACAAAGAGTATTTCCTTTTCTGTTCGTATGTGAGGGGAGAGGTGTCTGGCTGCACGAGTCCACCACCACGCTTAGTGTTGTATTAGACCCATAACGCTTTACAATGAACAGGATAAAGGAGGATCAAGAGCTAACTCATCATCATTTACAGAGCTCTTTCTCCGAGCGGCAGACTTCCCATTTCCATCAGAATCCCTGGGATTACCTAATAGGTCATTGTGTCTGCTCAGAATACAAAGGGATTCATGGATCCAAACTAGCTGACAGAGTTTCCTCCTCATGGAAATGTCTCTAAATACAAATGAAGACAAAACAAAGTATGAAATTGAAATTGTGTATAGACAGTACTGCAGAAAGTCTCTACAAATCCATACGTAAATAGTGGGACAACCTCATTTTAATGCAATGTGTGCATATATTTACAAAACACAATTTACACTATCACTTCTCAAAATGTGTATCTTCTAGCAACAGTTTAGTATCAGTTAGAATTCATCATCATAACAAACATCATAGTATTTACACAATATGATGTTTTTTGTGAAGTCAAACAACAATCATCCTATGAAATGTAGTGGAGGATGGGTGTTGGGTCAGAGAGTGTCTTAAAACTTGTTCTTGGGTCTGGCATTAGTTGCGTATTGCCATATTGCCGTTGTTAAATGAGTGAAGTGGGTTGGAAGTTAATAAGCTTCAAATAAGATATGTATAAGTGTGTGTTAGTATGTTTTGTGTGTTACATTCTGAAATAAACATCCTGATCTATTGAACAGAAAAAGAAAGAGCACATGTGTTAGAGGGCCTCTTACCAGTGCCGCAGTCATGGCCGGTCCAGTTTGGATCACAGCTGCAGGTGCCAGTGTCTGCAAGAAAGGCCCCGTGTCCAGAGCACTGGTCCATGCAGGACGCCCTGGGGCTCTCACATCCGGGACCGCCCCAGCCCACAAAGCAGTGGCACTCTCCCTGGACACACACCCCGCGGCCGGAGCATGTCGGGTCCAAGCAGTCCACTACAAAAAGAGTCCAAAAACACAAAAAGGTCACCTGCTGCCTTCCTTTGTCATTGAGCTTGGGTTTTATTTAAACCCTTGGGTCCTGAACAGTGAAGGCTGCACCTGCTGATAGTTGAGAAGCACAATCTGAAAACACACACTAGAAACACCATAAGGAGGTCCAATCGCTTTTATAGTGATTTTTATAAAGATACACTTTAACAGATCTCACTGCACACACTTCTACTGGCACCACCCCATCACTTGCAAAACAAACGTGTTAGATTTATCCCAGAGATATGTTTTTTAAGGAGTTTTTAAGGAGTTTTCTACTTCCAAGTATTTGATGCATCTATTGTTGGTATTCTAGAAATTTTTTTGTTTTGTTCTGTTGTCTGTTATGTTTTATCACAATAATATGTGTATGCGTCTCCAAAATGTTTAACAAATCTATGTGTGGGAGTTAACAAGAGTTATGTGGGTATAGACGTTCTAAATAAACTGGTTCTTTGTGTGAATGAATGGTCACAGAGTTCACGCAGATGGCAAATGTGTGCCAAGTAAAAGTCTGAACACCAGTGGCACCTCTCGGTCACCAAGTCATGAATGAGTATAAAGGCGTTAGAGTAAGACAAACAGAATCTCTCGCCTTTTAGCAGATGGCTTAGGCGCATGGCACAAAGATCAGAGGCTAACTGACAAGAAACTCTCTCCTGGCAATTAATCATAGAGGCTGAAGGTCGGATAGAAGAAAGGTAAAAATGTTAAAGGGTGCCCATACACATTCCCCTCCACTCCTTATGGCTCAACTCTCTCCCCAAAATAGAATGGAGGGTATGGACGTCAGAAACAGTCATTTATCAAACTCCAAGGGTCCATTTTTCATCTTGAAATGAGAGCCTTCTCCAAGTGACAAACACAATGGTTCTTTCAGTCCGGTCAAGCCTTATCCACCATCACACATGTCCAGCGCTAAATCAATCAACGTATAACTTTTTCTTCCTTCCCTTAACTAGACAATTGTTTTTATTTTTGTGAATAAACTGAAGAGTAATCTGGATACATTTGCAGTGTCAGGGTGAGATCACACTCACTGGTCACTGGTCGAACTCGAACGCAACAGTCCTTATAAGGGCATTCACATTTGTTGGTCTGGTTCACTTTAACTGGACCAAGTCTGGTTCACTTGGGGGGAAAAATGCTTTACAAATCGGTTTCAAAAGATCTAAACTTATTTAAGTGACGCAACGACGCATGTTCACTCGTTTGGTGGTTTTACAATCTCTAATAAGAAGGTAAGTAATCTTTTCTTATATAATGCCTTTCACAGACCAGAGTCACAGAGCGATTTAAAATTGTTGTGGGCATTTGTAAATAAAGAGTTTTTCCCCAAAGTTAACCAGACCAACAAGTGGGACTTCACACATCTGTTTTAAAGGAATTAAACTGACTTATGTGACTAGTGTGGCAGTGTACACTTCTTTGGAATTAGCCACAAGTGACCCAGAAATCCTTATTCTAATTATTACAAATCTGCTGGATGGGGGAATATTGTTAAAATGGAAGGTTATGTTTCACTGTTTGATTCTTTACAGGGGCTACCCCACTTTATTATGCTCTTGAACGAGAGCAAAAGCCATAATAACGAAATGGCTTTTCTCATTATTGTTTGGCAAATGTCAAGCCATAACAAGTTATAATGTTTATGGCAGTCACATTACAGACAGTTTCACCAGTCTGAGACACATTATAGTGAGCTATGGCAGTCACCTTCTTCACAGTTCTCTCCCTTGTAGCCTGGGTTGCAGATACAAGTGCCGACGATGCAGGTCCCATGGCCGCTGCATGTGATGTCAATGCACTGGTTGGTGGGAACGTCACACTCGGAGCCCTTCCAGCCGCTGTGACACATACAGCGACCTTTAAGGTATTGACCATTCCCACTGCACAGCACCGGACAGGTCGCTGTGAAAAGAGCACAAAGCACACATAGGTTTGAATGGACTCTTCCAACCATAGCTTCAAAGGGCGTCTGCGCATCTCTCGGGTCAATGTGACAGTGGGGTTCTCAGCAAACTGCTAAACGTGTGTATTTTGATGTTGGAAAAAAATGAATAGGTATTACACTTAAAAGCTTAAACATGAAGGAGCTCCCCAGAGTCTAAATCATATTATGAATAAAACATTGAACGACTGGCAAGAAACACACAAATAAATACAAAACAGTGCCATTATGACAGGAAAAAAACATGAAAATGTGGATGATATTTAGGTATAGTAAGTAAGTAAGTAATCTTTATTTATATAGCGCATTTTACAGACCAAGGTCACCCAAAGTGCTTTACAATAGTTCAGAGTTCAGATCGTTTTTCCATTCTCTCCACACACGATGATGACTGAAGCAAGTCACCAAACACACTGGCGCATCAAAAGCCTCCGACCAAACACCATCCATTCAATCACTCTTTACATTCATACCTATTGAGCATGCTTTTAGTGGTTGGGGAAACCGGAGCACCCGGAGGAAACCTACGCAGACACGGGTAGAACATGCAAACTCCACTCAAACCCAGGACCTTCTTGCCGAGAAGCGGGAGTGCTATCCACTCAGCCACCGTGCCACCCTATATGATATAATAGTGTATAATACTGTCTAATATACCATGTATTTGATAACATAGAGAACACAGAGAAAAAAACTGTATTTTTTGTGCTTTCTAATACATGAAACAAAGTGATATAGAGAATGACTCACCTCTCCCGCAGTCAGGACCTTTGAATCCCAAAAAGCAGTGGCAGGTTCCAGCTACACAGTCACCATTTCCAAAGCAGTTACTTGGACAGTCGTCAATGGATTCTGCAAAAGGGTAAAAAGGACCTTAATGAGTAATGCAGTCTGATAAACAAATTACCTCCCACACATTTTCCCGGGGCTGATTCTGATTCCAAATGGCATTGCTAAGAACATGATCCAAGCCTCAATATATGTTTTTTTTTTCTTCTCCTTACGGTAATACTGTTATTATTTCACTGAATCTAAAATGTCAACAACTATTATTCACACACAGACTCCAGAAAGAGATAAGAGCGATTATGACATAACAAGCAACCACAATCCTTCCTTTTTACGTCCAGGAGCTGACAACATTTTCTCAAAGCTATTATAATAAATCATATAAGCCTTTATTGTATTCACTTGCAAATATTCATGTTTAGTGTTTATATAGGAAGGTTATTATTGAATTTTTTTGTAGAACCCTGCTGAAATACATAGAACTTGGAGAAGACAGAAGATCAGAATTTCACTTCCCATTATTTCCTAAATTCATCTTTGTTTAGCAGATACATTGACAAAACAATTATTTCAAATAGCATATTCTGTGTTTTTTATGAAATAATTGTAGATTTCCAAGCAGCAAAGTGGTGGAACATGACACTGAGTATATAAAACCTGAAGGCACTTGTCCAGTGCCTTGAGGCTGCGAAGCTCTGAGGCAAAACTTACTGAACAAAGAGTCTCCTGTCTTCCACAATGGGCTAGAAACGTGAGCTATCTGCACTCTAGACAAAAGTCCATCATGGCTGAAAATACAATTCGAAGAAAGTGGGAGAGACAGGAAACAGATGCGGATACACGGCTGATGGTTTTCTGCTTCAGGCTTGGCTTTGCAGGGATGAGTTAAGGAAGGAGGCAGGAGAGTCTGTCCTCGAGCACGGTGGAGGCATATCAGCTTTTTAGTCCTGTTGTGATGGTTTCAACGCCAACATGACGATGCACAAAGTCTGAGAGCGTATGCTCGTGCTTACTGTATCGTGTGTGAATATGTGGCACTGAAATTCCTCTCAGTACAGACATAATATATGGGAATGTACTGATATTGAAGCCACCGCTCATGTATATATTCTCACCCTGGATGGCAGTTCGTTTTGAAATAGAAATACATGAAAGGGCCGTGTGTTTCAAAGCAATATGCAATATTGTACATGGAAAAAAGTCTCTCTTTTCCACGAGGTCCTTATTTATCAACACAAATTTTAATGTACTAAAAGGTTGTACCAAAGTAGTTCTGAAAGCGGACACGCTTTGTAGTCTCCGATCTTCGATGTCTATTGCTTGTGTTTCCTCAGAGAGCAGGCGAGGGAGGCCATGAATATCTCTTAGCCACACACTCGACATAGGCCAACGCATAAATCATGGATTCTACCAAGCTTCATTGAAATTCATTACCCTTCATATCAGGGGAACTAACTATTGTGCAGGTCTCTCTACTTGGTGAGGACAGAGAAGCAGGCAGTGGGCATTTTTAATCAGTTTCTTGGTATGTTCTCAGAGGATACTCAGTATCTATGAATGATGGCTGCATCCTGCAGAATGAGGTCTGTTACAGAATAAGACAGCATTTCTCCCATAAAGCCATGTCTGGGTTCAAGCATATATGGCTCTAGGAAGAAAGGACAAATTGCTTTAAGGTCCACAGAAATGTCACGCACACAATGGAATACTGTCACAGAGCTGCTAAGCAACTAATAAGGTTGGCAATGCATTGTGAAATCAGAAAAATTGTAACAATTAGTGTTTGTAAAAAATGAAATAAAAAAGAATGTCACATGGTAATTTAGTAAAATAGTACACTTTTACATGATCATGTAGTAGCTAATATGAACACCCCCAAAATGATTGCACTGAGCCTGTTCTATTTGAAGGTCAGTGCTGTCTCTTCCTTTTTCAATACAATCCAGGCTGTAGGTGAGATTCAATTTCTGCTGAAGGGCACTTAACCGATGACCCATTTTGGAAAGGACCCCAGTGCCTCCCCCTGAGCTGCTATGAGCAGATCAGCTGTGATACAGATGAACAGAGGCAGAATGCTCTGACTAACACTGTCCAGCCGGATCCGGCCCCCAACCTCCACACAGTCTTTTATCTTCAAGTATTTCAAACCACATGAGGTCTCCATCCACACCTAGTAGGAAGCAAGCTCCTGTAAACAGGCTGGCCACATTCCCTCGCCTCGTGTCATATTGTATATTAGGAATTAAATTACAGCAGTTGTTGGCACAGCAGGGGCCATAGTGCATCTCCTGTCTGTCTCCTCTTGGTGTAGCATTGGTGTTGAAGACAGCTCCTCATCGATCTGCTGCCTGGCACAGCCCTGTCACAGATGGACTCTGGCCCAGGAGCTTTTAATTAAAGAGCATGTGAGAACAGCTCCCAGCTGCCATCCCAGGGAAAGCGGACACCTAAGGCCCTCTCATACCTTGTGTGTTACAGTGGCGCTAATCAAAGACGTTTATGAGAGAACAAAGAGGGTTGCACAAAATTAAATGGTGTTCATTAGAAAGGACACAAGTTAGAAATAGAGACAATGACATATGTCTCACCGGAATTAGTCAGGGACAAGAAATATCACCTCTACTTTGATATATGGAAAACAGATGGAAATTGGAACAAACCATGATCAAAAATGGCACTAGCAGGAGGGTGCAATCATCCTTTGAATTGTATGCAAATGGTTCCCAGAAGCTGGACCCCTGATTTGCTCAGAAGACACTCAGGCTAATGAGGATATTATGATCTCTCAATGCCCTACTCAGGGGCATGGCAGGATAGCACTGATGTCCTGATTTTTTTGTTATATTCAACTTCACCTTGATTAACCCACACTTTTCTCAGCTATTGAAATCTGCCTAAAACTGTGTCTGACTCGTGTTGGGGTCTGAACTGTTACTGTAAAGTACTGCTGCCTGCTGTTACGAGGATTATGTGGATTACTATAACAGGTTTTGGCGACCAGTCTTGCCCAGAGCACTCACCTATAGCAGTGGTAAGGAAGGAGACAGTCTCAGTTTCTTTTCCATCGTTGTAGATGGCCAAGTGCCAGATGCCTGTGTCCAAGTACTGGATAAAGCCTGTGTCGTGAGTGGTAATGGGAACCAGACTCCTCTGCAGGGCCACGGGGCCCTCCAGGCCATGGCTGTCGTGGACCAGGAGCCGCCGCCCATCCAGCAGCTCCACAAAGTCAAACTGCAGACCGACAGAGAGAGTGAGGGGCCTACTTGATTGGACCGCAGACACACTATTAGGGTGACACACGAGACTTGAGTGCTTTCAGCTTTCTTTATAGCCAGCATCATTTGGTCTGCATGAATAACTCATCATTCCAGAGGAGCTGGAGTAAGTCTTGGCACTTTGTGCTTGGATGAGCTGTGATCATTTCCTGACTTCCATAACTATGTGAAACCTTCTTTGAAATGTGCTGTACGTATCGTTAAATATGTATGACACACACATTATCATATCTTTAAGGACTCTGACTCATCTAAACATCACAACATAAAAACTCCAAACTGCTAAACTGTTTTTTAATTAACTGAAAGTATTTATTTTATAAATCTACATTTGCATGACAAAAGATGAACTGTTTGTTTAAAAATACAAAAACCGCACTCTTACCTGTGTGTGTGATGGAGGTAGGCCTCTTCTTCCGTAGATTCCGACTAAGGCATCTTTGCTTAAGGACACGTTGAACTTCAGGTACATGGGATGATCAATGAAGACCTGGGATCTCCAGAAGATACCAGGAGGAATCTGCTGTGCCACTTTGCGGCCCACGTCAATCTCACCCATATCTATATAGCTGTCATCTGGGAACAAGCTATCCAATTTGCCTGCATTGCACACAGAGTAGAAAAGATCACACCATTAATCCAGCATGTGCAGACGAGTGAGAGTGACCTGTTGAAGCATGATACTCTGAACACATCACAGATAATCAATCACAGCTCTGACAGGCAGAAGAAAAATATAATGAATGACTATGACATCTACTACCCCCAATTGTAGACCAGACGGCAAACTAGGATACAACACAAATCACTAGTTTAAAAATCTCTGGCACATTGTAATTGTCTTAATACTGAATAAAAGAAAATAGTAAAGGCACTTTTTTCCCTCTCCGTAATCTGGCATGGAACAACTCGAGCCGGGGAATGTAGATTAGAAATAAGTTTAAGACCAGATGTCAGAAAATTACACTTGTTTGTGTCCCTAGTGGTTAGATTAAAACCCAATTTAGCACTTACAATATTATTCATGGACTTCATATAGTATATCTTGCATTAGACTCAGTGGAAATAGTAACATCTGCTGGCCCATGTAGATGAGCTGATTTCTGCCGAGATGGCTGCAAAAGTGCCATAGCAACTCTCCCCAGGACATAGTGACAGACACAGCTTTAGGTTAAATGTGGCAAGGCAGATGGCGGCCTTCACCAGAGGCCGTCGCAAATATTAGACTTCTTCAGTGAAAACAAGATTGGCATCGCTTAATACTGTGTGGATTCACCATTTATTGAAGGATTGTTTTGAATTGATAACGTATAATTATGAAATGTCAGGCTTTATGATGATTTAAAGCTGGGGTACCTGACTTTTTTGTTCAATTCATTGTATTCTTGTATAGCCGTACATCGTTATTTCGGAGGACTTAACAAAACCGTTGAATTCGCCAACACAGATCAGAGAATCAAACTGAAATGCAATGATAAAAACATTTTGAGCCATTGGTCCATAGGGGGCAGATGACCAATGTCCAAACATTTGGATAAATGTCCATATTGTTCATTACTTTTAATTTTTTCCGTCAGAAAACATTTGTGACAGAAAATGTTGTGATAAAATTAGACCAGGACATGCTGTCAGCTATCTTATTAGAAACCATGCTATCTTTTACTTAACAAAGATCCCAGAGAGCCACTATTTGATTCTTTGGGCTGAGATTTGAACAGCTGAATGACGTGGTCCTTGCTCTTTCACTTTTCTGATCTAAAGATGTGACAGAGGGCAAAACAAACCGGAAACAAATGGTTTTGAAAGCAAGGAAATAGTCCGTCTGATTGCATGACATACGTAGTTCCATTAGTTCTGTTTTGAAAGTTAGGTACCACAGCTTTAATATTATGTTGCACAAGACAACTATTATGGTAACATTCTAATACTGTATCTGCATTAAAATCACAACCATTGGATAAATCATGCTTGCTCTTGACATGACAGCACGGAGGAAAGTAATTTAGAAATCTGTGGCTATTGATTTTCTATCCGCAGCAGCAGGCCTCCATGGGTGAGGTAAGCTCAGCCGTATTCATGCTTGTTGTTAGCTAAACACACTTTGGGCTGTCTGGTAAATGGGAAAGACAACTCCTGGATTCATCTATATGGTAATACTTCAATTTTCTACCTTTTGTAGTGTGCCAGCGGCCAATCACAAGGCTAAATCTGAGCACATTTGTACGCGGATAGGGCATGGCAAACTTTCCCGGATGGTACCGAGGGGGGAGCTGGCAGGAGCAGGCCCAAGCTCTTAGATGAAAGGCTCACATCGGGTTCTGAAGGGGACGGAGGGGCTAATCCGCCTGCAGGCCGTGGATACTCACTCCCCTAAGCCTTCCAATTTTCTCCCTCCAGGAACAAATAACACTTTCTCACTTACAACAAGTTTTATGGGATTACAATGCAGATCTGTGTGTGTACACTGTGCGGACGACCAAGCCTTCAACTCTCACATAATGGGAAATACCATGCACACTTGAGCTCTGGAAATGTCATCAGTGAATAAAAGATTAGAGAAACTTTTTGTACTCGTGCCCTGACATTAATTCTGCTAACACGTACAGACAAAAATCACGCCTTCATCGGTAATCCAATACTTACTGTCGTCTTTCCCTTTGATTTCCAGGCCTGTGTTGCCCTGTGGTGATAGGCTCAGGTCTGTGGGGAAGGGGAGGCCACTGGTATTGTCTTCTGAAAGCTGGTACAGTTGTCGCTGTGTTGGTTGTAGATGCCAGTTCAACCCAAATAGGTGCATGGCTAAAAGAACATCAAAAAAAGAAGGATGAAGACTATGAGTCACACAAAAAAACTCAAATGAAATCACCAAAATCTTCTATTATTATGAGAGAGATCATATATAAAGCTCTTTTTCACTTTTTCCCTCTGGCTCTGTCATAGGCAAAAGGGTTCAGAACACCTGACTGTACACTTTCTTAAAAAAAAGTAGGTTGGCCTTCGCTATCGAAGAAGAGAGCAACATTGTATTACATTTATTTATAAAAGGACTTATTGGAAAACTGCCTGAATTCTTGACATTCGAATGGAACTCTGAACACAAGATCTCAAAACCAATTCCTTTTAAAGATTGTTCGTACAACAACTGAACTCTGGAACAAGGCTTTTAAACATTTTGCAGCACAGAATTGTAGCTATTTGCCCACTGGACTCTCTTGTCCATTTTAACACTAGGAGCGCCCCTAGCGGTCAACTGACCGTCACTCACTTTATTATGCTAATTAGTGTATTCAAAACAAAACGCCAGAAGTTGAAATTTTATGACTTTTTCTAGGTACTTTATATTTTGGTGTGTTTTGGTTTTGGAAAAAGTAAAGAAAACAAGATTTACACGTATTTTAACTTTTCTAAACCACAGCCCTTTCTGCTTCCCCATGAGATACATGGCGCAGGGGCGCCTGTTGTCATAGTAACCTTTCCCGGGGGTTTTTCGCGCCTTATAAAAATGTATCAATATGTTGTCATTAGACTCTAAAGGGACTTTTTTATTATTATTTGGGAGAGAGAGAGGAGTACAAAATGAATAGAGCTGCAAGTACACGGTATGAAGCGCTGACAGTGCTTCAAGACATTGAATGAGAACAGTCTGACGGAGGTGAGAGATGTCACAGCGGGGAGAACTCTTATAATATTCTAAATCTGAACGTAAACCCATAGTGCATTCACGGCACGGACAGCAGTGTTGTAACAAGTCCAGAAGCAATAACGCACATGACCCGCGTAATGCCAGCCATACGCAGGTGTCTGTGTGCGCGCTGTTGCTCCATTCTGCCTTTTCATTCATCATCAATTACATTATTATATTTATACATACAAGAAGGCAATAAAGCAGAATACAATATCGTAATAAAATAGAACAATTCGATGAACTATCAAGGCAGAGTGCAGATCAGAGTGCTCGTCACCCGCGGACACTGCAGGAGGAGAGCGACTGTGCAGGGCAGAAGCGGCCCTCATATATCAATAAGGATATAATTCTTATTTCATCCAGATAACACTGTGTGTTATTCTGCACAGCGCGCACTGCAAGGCAATGATTATAATTTTGTTCTGAGCATAAAGAGCACTGCTTGTCTCAAATAAATACAAATATATATATACATATATTTGTCTTTCTAACGTGTCCCGTGTAAAATTGAAGATTTTACATTGACGATGGTAGCCTAGCTGATGATCTTGTGTCAATACGAATAATATTATTATTATCTAGATCAGCCATTCCCAAACTCAGTAACACCGAGGCCCCCTTAAAAATCTGACGGGTCTGCGTGGCCCCCCAAAATAATAACCAAGAAGACAACATTAAGAATAGGCTCTTCTGGTTATTTTATTTTGGGGAAATAGCCTCTGCTACATACACAAATTATTACAGTGGATTATTCAAGTCAAATAATGAACACAAATATTTTAATATTACAAACAAAACATTATAAATGTAACATTAAATAATTATATTATTTTTGTTATGACCTCCCGCGGCCCCCCTGCAGTACCCTCGCGGCCCACCAGGGGGCCGCGGACCCCACTTTGGGAGACACTGATCTAGATAATGTTTCCCACGGTGATTTCGGCCTCTAAAGAGAAAACAGTCTGGAGATGACGTAAGAAGTAGACGCATATAGCAGCGCGAAGACGTTATGGTCCCGTGCTTTTCTAAACTATCATTTATATTGTTTGAATTTACATATTGTTACTGAGTCAAATATAACATATAGTGACCAACCTTTTAGGTGTTTGCAAAGTTACAAAATAAATCTAGCCTGAAAAGTCATCGTAATCTTGATGGATCAGTACACGCACAATGTGTCGTCTTAGTCTTTTATTTCGGCTGGAATTACAATTACTTAGCATATTTAGACAAATAATTTACACAGTTTCATTATGATCACGATTCCTTTGCAACATCAAGTTCTGGTTTAGTGAACAATCAATTTGGCAAAAGGCTGTATCAGCGCAAAATACATAGCGCTCAACTGACCACAGGGGGCGGTGCAAGGTATGTTTAGAGCGCGGCGGTCCTAGTGTTAATGAGATTTAACGTCAATACGGTCAATAAATAAATCTGTCAATATGCCAACAACACATAAGATAAACACACAATCAGAACAGAAGACATACAGTAATAAGTAATAAGTAGTCTTCATAAATATAGTAACTTTATAATTTTGTTGTACCAGTAATTCTCATTCACTCCACTCATGGTGATGACAGAAGCGAAATGCCAGACACCTGGTGCATCAAAGCGCCTGACCATAAAGATTCACTCTTCCCTTCCATGCATTCCTATTGCACATGTATTCAGTGGTAGGGGAAACCGGAGCACCTGGAGGAAACCTATGCAGACACGGAGAAAACATGCAAACTCCACACAGAGAGGGACTCGAACTGACAACCTTCAAGCATACAGTACATACTGGGTACGTACTGGGTTGTGGTTGTTGCCAAAACGGTATGACGGTTGTCAATCACTATAATCACTTTCTTTCTGAACCTCGAAGCCAAACATAAATGTGTTTGTCTCCCTGTTATATAAAGGTGCCAGCTGTTGGGAGCCAAAACAGGAAAGCAAAGAACAATGCTTAGTTTAACGGTTAATGACACTTTGCGAAAAGTGCTGAGTTGTGCGATCTGGTGATGAATGTGATGCTGACCCCATAGGACGGCATCTGTCTCTACACAGTGGCAAGGTCTATCCCTGGTGCCTCGTCACTTCTGCGGCCCCATCACCTTACCAGTCCCGTGCAAAACTAGAGGACAAAGGGGAGACACATCACCACAGAGACACCAGAGGGCGGCTTCAATGTGAACGCCGTGGCTGAATCATGCTGATATTTTACAAGGTCGACAAAAGAAATGTCCTTTGGAACAAAAGCAATGGAGTGCAGGGTGCAGGAGGAGGGGCCGGCATGACAGATCACCAATAAGAGAATGGACAAGACGCGCTTAGCAAGGCAAAAGCCACCTTCCAAGTCAACAGTCAGCAGAAAAAGCCCCAGAAACTCAATAGAGCTATTTTATTGGTTTGTTGCTTCTCTTAGCTACTCAAACCTACCAACAATGCAATTCATTTAGGATTGGTAAGAAGCCAGGTGACTGATTCAAATGTTCCAATGCAGCAATCTTTTTAGTTGTGTACAGTGCTTTTAGCGAGTCAAGGATAAATCGCAAAACAAGACGTACCTTGATCTTTTCCTTACACAGATGTTGCGTTTCGCTAAATTATAATATGAAGAGAACACTCATTTTGAAGTTTCTGTTTTTTGACGACTTAGAGCAAGTCTTACAAATTAGATTCCTGGATGCATCTGAGGGAAGGATATTTTCAGGTTACATAAAAGTAAGGCTCTAAAGACATTCGAACCATTAATTCAGTTGGTTGGCAGAGCGAAAAAAGATTTTGTGGTGTCTCAAATATTCCTTTCAGTTTTAATGATTAAGGTCTGATATATTTCTTTAAATTGCACATAAATCATCATACATTTTCAAGCTGTCATTTTAAACTACCTCGATTAACCATTTGAAACGTGCTTAATTAATATAAAAATCCAAGTTGAGACAATAATGTGCCGCACTGAGCCGAGGCCATCATAATAAATCTATCCACTTTAAATTCAACACGGATCCTTCAAGTAGTGTTCTAACCAAGCAGTGTTCTTACCAAGCCTCGGTTATGGACTCTAAATTGGCTGAATATGCCACATGAAAAAGACAAGTAGCGGATCAAACTGAAGCTGGATACTAGGACACCCACAAAGAGATGCGCTGGTCGCTTGATTTGCATTGTCTTTGTATTCTGGCTTAGACTTTTGAAAGGCATAGATAAGCAACAACTTAATCATCGGAAAAATGTCTGTCCAGTCCCCTTGGATGCCATTATGTCCACGGCGCATCGTGTGGAGAGATAAATGGCTTTGTTTGTCATTTCATAAGTTCCAGAAGCCATTATCTATGATTTGTGTTGTAAAATGGACTGGCTAAATGGAACGCCGGCACTATATGTATCTGGCAGGACCACTGCAAAGTCACCAAGCGGGTGTCATTCCAAGTGTCCTATAATCATGTCTTTGTGCGCCCTGTTCTTCATCCCATACATCCCTCAGGTCTCTAATGGAAAAATGTTAGAGAGCCCACTCCATCCTTTCCCCACAGACGTCCTCAAGCCCCTTCTTGGTAAATGTGATACGCAGAGCACTGGGCCTGAGCCAGTCAAGAGCCTTGCTATTTGCTTGTTTTCTTGCTCCTCAAACTTTGCAAACAGTAGCAATGACACAGCGGAAATTGGCTAAAAAATGTAGACAGCTTGTAGGAATAACAAGGTAGCCCTAATGAGCTGGCCACTGGCAGAGACAGGCCATGTCTGAGTTCCACTGATGTCACTGACCTGTCAAGACTCGAGCACTTGGAACCACTGCCCATTTTGTCCATGAGCGTATGTTGTGCCCTCTTTTCGCTAGACTCTTGGCAGGAAGTTCGGTCACGCGATGTGCCAATTAGGGAACAGAGGTAAGAAAGAAGAAGTATTCGCAGCCAATCTCAGAGAGCCCTGCTTATGGCTGTGGGTCACTTGCCAATGTGTACAGTACGTATGTCTTCTATTCTGAATGTGGAGTGGAGAGTTTTTCACTAATGCACACTTACAGGCTACTGCAAGTCTGCGTCTAAAAAGGCAATAAATTATGAGATGGTTCTAAAAAACAGGATACCAGGCCTTAAATCGCTAACCTCAGCCAATTAATCTCTTTGAAAACACTTGAACAATGAAGTGTTAAAGGCAGCAGCTATCCGTTGATCATTCCTCACTTAACTACATCCACTCTCTTTCTGTAACACTTTGTAGCATAAATCACCTCTTACAGCAATATTATGTAGAGGGCCATTTTAATTTGCACTCTCCTGGAAAATCGCCCTGCTCTCCAACAAAACAGTATCACTCACAGGCTGACTGGAATATCAAACACGCACGTATACGGTTGCATCTTAACATTTGTACATCCGTCTCGGGATTTGAAATATCATGTTTTTGCAAAAACTGAAAAAAAGGAAGAGAAAATCCCACTGCTAATGTGCCGTGTTTAGTTAGGGAGTGTTTGTATTGTGTGGGTAGGACATTTCCATTGCATTTTCCACCAACATTGACTGGATTTCTAATTAATGTTTTTGTTAAAGAGATGTTTGACAGAGAAAATACCCCCAAACTGAATGTGAATAATTGTTTTCATCTTTTCGGTGGGTGAGTTAGCTTGCATAAAAAGAGTGTGTGCCCTTGCATGATTCATCAGTAAAGAAAGTAGCAGTGATTGTATGATATGTCTCCTGATTTTATATAATCCCCACTGAGCTGCAAATTACATTTACTAATGATATAATCCCATGATTTTACCGTGTAAGGCATTTTTTTTCCAATTCTGCTATAGCTATGAAGAAGAAATTCCACATTCACAATTTGGCAAAGACAAGAAAAAAACAAAAAGATTTGAACGAAAAACAACTTAAAATAGTTTTCCCGAGAGGTTCATATTTCAACAATCTGACAAAACACAGCCACACCAGCGACATCTGTCAGGAGCCATAATTGGGTTCATTAGACATCTCACCCGGACCTCAATAATTAATAGCACTTTGGAATTAGATATATTTTCTCATCAGTGTTTAATTAAATACGGCCCTTCTTCTTGATTGGAGCCCTGATCTGGCAGAGGGGTGGTCTCCAGCATGTTTGCTCCTGGTGCACTGGAACTGGAGTTTTACACTCAGATAATTGATGTGGTTGATGAAGAGCCATCAAACGGCTGGAGCTCAGTGAAGATTGACCTGGTCACAAAGTGGTTACTCAAAGGCCCCTGTAGAGTTCTCCATTTCGTCTTCAATCTAAAACATTTCTGGACCTGTAAATTCATTCATCAAAGTAGCCGATTGAATGATCAGAATTATACAATAAAGATTATTAAGGGCTATCTCCCACATCATTTTTTTAAGTAAAAACTGTAGAGGGACTCATAAATAATGTATTGCTGAATGTAAAATGTGTAACATGCATGGCAAGAAGCAGTTTTCACAACTCGACTGTGAAAACTCAACCTGGCAACCCTTTGCAATTGGTGAAAGTGACAAAAAAGTGTTATTTTCACTACAATGCTCTCCGGACAAAGGCTGGGAATCCCTGGGTCCTTCACAATACAATATGTGAATCATGGCACACGGCACATGATACTGATCATTTTCACAATATACTGGTGTCCCATCCACACTGCTTTGGAATCTAATGCAAATTCACTAGTTATCTGAAGCATCTTGATGGGAAAAGCTCATTTCAAACAGGGGAAAACATGGACACCGATATATTCAGTGTTTAGATTGTGGAAGGTTATAGATTGTCTTGTGCAGATGCATGTCTTGTGCATGTAGTTGTTTTTCTGTGTACACTTTTGGGTATTTTGATAATATTTCTGTTGTAAGTTATGTTCTGAATGATTGAATACAGTAAAGCTTGGATTGAAAAATAACTGGAGTAGGAGGATTTTTGTAGACTTATTTATGGGTTAATTGTTTTGACTATTTGCTAAGCATACAAAAAGGTACACCATGCCATGCTAGCACATATTGATTCAAGCCGCCATTGGGTATTGACTCCCATTGATTTAAATATGCTCCCACCTTCAGTCTGGTGGATAGATTAAAATATTGGTACGCCTAACAATGTGCTGTTGAACCTGTCTCTGCATCACTTTTGAGCCCAAATACAAAAATAAACAGATATATGAAAGTTGCAAACTTCTATGCAGAGAGATGAATACAAAAGACACTTAAACAAATTACCCAAGGTCCAAGTTTGTCCAAAGAGAAAGGAACTCTACATTTAACAAGTTCTTGCTCCTAAAACCTGTCTAAACCACAGACCGTATTTGCAGATTTCCCAGATAAACAAGATGCTGTATTATCAAATTTGAATATCGTCTCGAGGGAAATGACAGCAGTCAAAAAGACCAGGACTAATTTAATGGCTTGCAGTCCAGATATCACGGCCCATAATCGCTGGCCAGCTGGGACCAGGTAGGATGTGCTTGATGGAAATCTTCAATCAGGGGATAATATGAATATTCCGCATGTGGAGTCTCTCTCGTGCGATGGCTGATGCCTTTTTAATTCATTCCATATCTGACCTATTCACATGAGCAAGGAAGAGCCGTACCCATCTGCAGATTCAGTCAGCCCAATCTAAGAATGATAATGCTATTTCAGATGAGGTGTGTAGACGAGAAGTCAATTTATAAATCCCTACACAAGTCATGTACTTTCAAATGGTGCACGCTTAGGGCTGGTCTGGAATCATTTCTTTCTTTTTTAGTAAGTTTCTTTCTTAAGTAGTTTCTTTTTTAAGAAAATGCAGACACTGATGATGATGATGATGATGTTAAAGTAAGTTAAGTAATATTCTAATTTTATATGATATCCTCAGAAAACAAGTTGTGTGTACAAATCTTGTATAACCGTTTTTGGAACAAACAAAAAACGGTTTATTTTCAAGCAATTTATCCAATGAGAGAGCTGAGTGAGGATATCATTTGGGTTTTTAGGTGAAAATGCAGTTGGTCTTAGCCCTCTCTCTTTTTCAATATATATAACAAACTTCACAAACAAAACATAACTCCTCACTTTTACTCCTTCTTTACTTTTATTTTCTTGATTGAGATAGAAGACTGCAGCAGCAAAAAAACCATTGATGCCAAATTCTGTATCTGCTAAATCAGTATGTTCAAATCAGGGGCCAAGTCAGTATGCAAAATGTGTACAGTTTCTCTTGTTTACAGGATTAGTCCAAGTTTAGAGCTGGTGGTTTAGGCTTGATTTCCTTCTGATTTATGCCCAGTTGGAATAATAACATTCTGGGATAGTCATGAATTAAATAATTTTTGATTCCGGTTCAAACGTCCAATCCAGGCTCGGTGGTTTGGCTGAGCAGCTCTCTCTACAAAGCGTTTCACTAAAATATGCTGCATAAGATCATTATTAAAACGGATTAAGCGTTGTGTTTGAAGTTGCAGTGGACTTTTCCCTGCCCTGAGACCGATTCCTCTGAACAATCAGGCCCTGGAGAAAATGAAGTGGAGAATCCCTTAGCTAACCTCTCAGCAGAGCAATATAGATAAAACTTTGTTATTGCTTAGCCTCTTGTGTTACAATATGGGGATACCGGCAGCAGGTACACACAGAAAGAAATGTGTGTGTGTGTGTGTGTGTGTGTGTGTGTGGAGGCAAATGGGTGTCTACGATGATGTATGATGTATGTGTACGTATGTTTTTATTTTTTTCTCCTTTTTTCCCACCTATTTAGTTTATTATTAGTATTGTTATTATTATTATTAATATTTTTTGTAATTATCTTTTTTGTATGTAATCATTTCCTTTACATTATAATTGTTGCCTTGATTTGAATTATGACATTTTGACAAACTCTAAAGGCAAAGACTCAAAAAAAATATATATTATTAAAAAATGTCTTTAGTTTTGAGCGGACTCACCGATAAAATAAGCCAGCAGGAAGAGCAGAGTGACTGAGATGAGGATGGCACTGAGAGCGGCACATTTCCAGTTGCAGTGCTTGTAGGGCTTCTTCAGGCTGAAGGCAGGACGTGAGAAGGTGTTTCTAGGCAGGGGGCGAGGGGGAGGCGAGTACACGGTGTTGGAGGTCAGGGGGTATCCCGGTGAGGTTGTGCAATACATGGGTGATGTTCCACCTGGCTTGAACAGGAAGTGCCTACAAATAATAAGCAGCAGTTTGTTATTTTCACAAGTAATACTGAGGAAACACAAATATGCACCGGCAGTGAACGGTGAAGTCCCTTGCATTAGAATTTTGAAATTGAGTTTTTATTGTTTGATAGGAGCGATGTATTTTTATCAAACACACAGTCAATTGAATATATTAGTAAAAAACAAAAAAACATGTCTGCTTGTAGCATTGCGTTGCTCATTATGCATGCTTTCAATTCCCCATATGGTTCAGTATACTTGTAGCAACAATGTGAAAGTCATCTTGAATAGGATGACCATGAGGTATATCAATTGCATTATTTAACAGTGCAGTCTGTGGGCTTTCTGACGCCGTACAGCGATCAATATTAAATTTGTATTAGAAGAGCCGTGAGCCCAGATGACTCTTGTTTATGTATTCATGCCAGCGTGGTTAGCCGTGGTAACTATGTGTCAGCTCCAAGGCTGTCGCAGGAAGATATACAGGCTGCAGTGACGTGAAGCAGCTTTTTCGCCCTTGAAAACATGGCGTACTATCCCATAAAGTGTGTAGCACTGTAGAGCCATATGATCAGCTTGTTACGGCCACAGCAGCTGCACTGGCTTACAAGGGAACAGGGATATGAGGGAGGAGTTTTTTTACGGCTTTTGAAACAATATTGTTCAGTTTAAAGCCACCAAATAAGGGATTTTTCTCTTCTTTTTTTCAATGTGACCAAAACAATGCTTCAACTCCTTCAGAAAGATTACAGTAGGTGTAAAACAAAACAGAAATGGTTGTTTGATTATAATTATTAACAATTCCATGTAGTTTTGTAGTGATTACAGCTCTGTTGGAGTCATAAAAACTATTTTTTACATGTTTTGGTCCAAATATGGATTAAAAAAAAACTATTTGGAATTTATTTTTCTTTTTTTACAATTTCAATTATCAATATTATTGTTCAGTTTAAAAACTGAACAATCAAAAAAAGGAATTTTTATCAATGTGACCAAAACAAATCTTCAGCACCTTCAGATTACAGTAGATTGAGTATACATACTTCATGCAATTATCTAGTGATTATAGCTGTTAGAGTCATAAAACCTTTTCTCAGCATGTTTTGGTCCAGATATCGTTCAAAAATCAAATAGCGAATAACTTTTTTTTTTTACTATTTCAATAATCTCTTTACTTGTTATAGCCTCCATACTGTATTTCCCCTCAGTAACAGTAAGTACAATGGCTCCTAAAACAATACCATAATAGTGAAGTTAATAAAAGAAAAATCGAATAAGCAAAATCATTGTGTTAGTTGAATTAAAGGAACAGTAGATCGTACCACACAATGATTATTGAAAGGAGAATGAGAAAACTTTGAGCGTTGATGGATACACAGAAAGCGGGAGTCATTCATACGCCTCAAGGCCAAGCAGATTGTGATGAGATCAAGCCAGAGAGCAAACATGCAACATACCCATCGTTGTATGGAGCATCGTGGCGAGCCGATGCCAGAATGTCCATCTCAATCAGGTTGTCTTGCAAACTCTCTAGGAATGACTGCTTTGCTATGTTTCTACACATAAGATGGAGATGAAGTGTGAGAAGTGAGACGTGCGTGGGGGAGGAGAAGAATACAGATTACAGTTTGTGATCACAAAAGCAACATCGACAACAGGAGGTGACAAATGGAGTTTGAGAAGTGGAGCGTGCGACAAAGAAACCAAGGGCCTTATGGAACTACTGCTACTAAAGAACAGAGAACCACTAGGTCTGGTCTGTCTCTCCCCAGTGCAGCGCCGTACCTTGTGTTGTATGTGCCCTGCCCTTCTCTGCAACCGTCCTGCTCCTCTCTGATAAATATTAGAGTGTTCTGGCTCCTTAAGGATTGTGATCGAAAGAAAAAAAAGGTATCATTTACAGTAGAAACATCAAATGTATAATACGTGCTTTAGCTGTATCTCCGCTGGTCTATAACAAGTTTGGGAATGTTGTACTTTAGATGTACTGAATTTACAATTTAGTTTTAAACTTATTGAGTTAAACAACCTCAAAACCCATTTTCTATAAAAATTTCAAGGCCAGGGCACACGCCTCATTTCTCCTCTAATAGACCCCCAAGAGAGAGCTCTGTTCCATAAGGAAACACGGCAGCAATGTAATGGAGAAATGAACTGTCCACATGCAGCATGGGCAGCTGAACAGCAACAGTGGAACAAGAGAAAAGCCTGGTTTTGATCCTTGCTCCTTCGAGGCCAGACTCAAAGTCTGCTCATTCCCGAAAGCTTGTTTTGTGTGAAAGAATGCAACTTTTAATGAAGAGGGAGCTGCCTGGCAGACGTTCAGCAGAAGATGGCACGGCCAGTTTGAGCCAACCAACTTCTGGCATTTCTCCAGACATAAAAGTGAAAATATCTGAAAAACCACTGCAAAATGTATCTTGCCTTTTTCATTTCGCAGGAGTGATGAGCCCCTCTGCAACACTCTTAACTGAGTGAAAGTGACGTTTAATATTTTAGGCTCTGTCGGAATACTAATGCCTTCGTATTCATTACAGATTATCCAGAAGTCTGTGATTTTTGGAGGCCAGAGGTCGTCGGGACTACAAGTGTGGTTACTACTGCTCAAAGCCTGTTGCAGATTCATTCTCCTCACCATCTGTTTCTGTACCTCAGGGAATACCTGCGCCGGATTAATTTTGGAGCTTCATGACGCATAATCATTCATTATAGCACTAACTGTCCTTCTACCCACCACACTGGTGCTCATTTTCCTGTTGAGTGAACTGCTTCAAAAACATGAGGACTACAGTTCGCCATTCTGCGCCTGTTTAGCTTTGACAAAACTGCTCCAGCTATTGTCTAAACTTAAAGGAGACATTGTGCTTTTGCTTGATATATAATGATGCTAATGATAATCAAGACACCAGTGGAACAATTTAATCACAATCTAAAAGTATGTTCTAAAAGAAAGTTCATTTATGCATTTCAAGTATTGATTTGAATCTACCTCTTCATTCTGCCACCGTTTAAAATGTCACTGATCACGTTAACAAGCTGCTTTTGCATCACTGCTGATGCCGTGAGGTGCACAGGTGAAACTCAGTTAGAGGAAAATTAGAATATCGATCAAAATTCTGTTTACTTCTAATGTGAAGCAAATATATGACTCATTGCCTTTATTTGTCATACTGTTGATAATTTACTCACAGCTTGTAAAAACCTCAAACTTAAAACAATTACAATGTTTTGAAAATCTACTGTGAGCCGTGATCATCTCAGTTATAACAAACTCAAGCTTGGCATATGTCACTGTGCGTGCAATGAGTCTATATCATATTGGATTCACATAATAGAGAATAAATGAACTTTTGAAATAAAATATTGTAATTTTCCAAGTTCCACCTGTTTATATACATTTCTACATTATAATCAAAGTCCATGCACAGAGACAGCATGTAACACATTATATGCAAAAGTGGGGACAATCTGAGCAATGGAGTCGAACAAACAAATCTCTATAAAGGCGATATTGCATAATGCTTCACAAATACTACATAAAACAACCAGACACACACAAGTAAATGGCCAGAAGAATGAGGAACAGATAAGCAGCTTTAATTGTGTGATTAGAATTGTTCTCAGTACTTTTTTGGGATGTTATTTGAAGTTATTTGAGAAAGATCCAATAAGCAGCACTTTTCTCTTGTTTGCCAAAAGTCATGTTCATTACAAACAAAAGGCCTTTGCCCCGAGCTTTTCTTATTTTATTGCTTTGCCTCTTGCCAGCACAGTTTAAATGTAATATACTGTATCGTGGTACACAGAACAATAGACATTGGATGACGCTGGTTAATATCACATTACATAGACACATCGGTAAAGCCCGGTACCTTGTTTCCAGGGGGATGTTACTGTTGAGGAGCCAGTTGTCTTGTGCGTTGTCCTGCCCACCTCCGGGACCCTCAGGTGGGATGGAGCTGTCGGTGGGGGCTGGGCTAGGGTTGCTCCTGGGGGTATAGTTGCCCCTGTTTAAGGAGTTAATGGAAGGGGCATGGTGCTGGTGATTGGGTGAGTGGGAGTGGGACAGTGGCAAAGGAGGCGTCCGCAGCCGGGAGTGGTTTTGGAAGGCGCCGTCTGGGAGAAAAGAAGAGGAAAAAAGGAAACATGATTTGTCTTGTCAAGCTTTGGTTATTTGTTAGTTTGAGGGAAGAAAACATGAAAGAAACAAATTTAAGTTTCAGCCAAATTAATTAAGTTCTTACTAAAGCTAAAGTGTTTTCATTTGAAGATAGTATCAGATGAAGTTGTACCAGAAGCTCAGCAATTAGCCGTAACACAAAAGTATTAAACTAAGCTCAGTAAAGCACTGCGCACCGTTTTCATTCAGGAAAAAAAGGTATTATTTCTTTATTAGTGTCTTTTTGCCTTTCACTTCTTCCCACTGAGCATTTATTTACATTTACAAAGACCATGTTTAACCCAGATCATGACCAGTGCCAATGAGTAACCGATGGTAAAACTATAGTAAACTTATTTATGTGAGATACTCTGAAAAAAGACACAAACAATATTATAATGCATGCGTTTAAATGTGCGCATAACAACATAGCTTTTGGACAAAATCACCAAAACAACTACCAGAAAGTAACACACACACAGACACAGGCACAAACACTCTCTGACCCAACACATGTCCCCAGTACTCGCTCTCTGCTGAAGGCATCACTGTCTTTCACTTCTTCAGTCCTTCTCTTTTATACAGTTTTTTGTTTATGCCATTAGGTATGAACATAAAGACATTCAATAATCTGATAATCCGTAGAGCCACACGCTGATACACATTCATTTTAGTTCAATACATTCTCATACAACACTCATTTTTACACTTCTGTCTATGCCAAATGTGAAAAGTACATTTCTCTGCTGTGAGATGAATAAAGTGTATCTTATCTTTGTATCATTAGTAATATAATGATAATGATGACAGTTCATACTATTCCAATACAGGAGTGCTTTCAAGTGTGGCCTCACCAGCTGCTGATATTTTAAGATTTCTGTGGTCGTGGAACGTTTAGTGGTTTTAGTAGAACATTTCTCCATTGTGAGATCAATATAATTGTATAGTCTTTTCTTAGTTTTAGATATTGCACACGCTAACTCCCACCATTCTCATGCTTCAATCATTCTGTGCTTTCATTATTTCACACCATAAAATGCCAAAATTAAAATACATGTTTATAGTTCATGTCTGAAAAGATAATAATCATTTCAACATTGTGCTTAGATTATTTGAAAGCTAGAAGCACCGACAGCTCATTTGACCCGACTGCCTCACAAGAGTAACGGCCGGAGCCTTTAACAAACTTGTATCAATTTGGGTTCCACATGTGCAGAGCCATTCATCAATTAATAAACTTCTGGATTTGGGCTGAGTGAAGCCAAGGCAGCTCCGTACAGCAGTAAGCCTCCTTAATTTCACACATATCCACAAGGCTAAATTGCCAATTTACAGCCACAAGCGGCCGGGTAACGCAAACACATAGAAAGACTTTTTTTTATTTTTTATAATCAACTCCTTCATTACACCAATACCTACTCACACAAATCAGGCAGCTCCCGGCCATTCCAGAGTTTAAAATGTCCACAAGAGAAACATAAGGCAATCGCATTAGCTATACAGTGTTGCTTAGGTGCAAGGGCTGTTTAGTAGCGGCTTGAAATCTATTTAGGTGAATAATAGATTTGCTTAGTGGAATTATATGGGCTCAATTGCGTGCCAAGTGCTGACAAATGGCTCAGGGAAGACAAGACAACAGACATCAAGTGCAGAGCATCTAATCCTTAAACACCTGCTGAAGTCGCTGTCTTCTCAGGCGCCTAAATCTGTGCTCACACTCTCTTCACTATGCCGAGTCTCAGCTCATTAAAAAGACATCAAACGGTCACTAATTCCAACCATGACCTGGCACTACTCCTGCCTGTTCTGTTGCCAGTTGTGCACATTGCAAAGTTTATAGCTTTGGAGTAATTTTATACCCAGTTATTCCAGATATTGGGAAATCTATCATGGTGGCAGGAGTACAGACAGATGGCTCTGAACTCGGCATAGAGCTGGCTGGTATTTAGTGCAGACAATATGGGAGAGCTACAGTTCCAGGGAACAATAGACTGGCGGTAGAAAAAGCCACACAGCGCAGAAGATGACCTCCCTGCTGTTCAGTAATATACCTGATCCCCACGGTCATTAATGAGGTTATGCTAATGCGACGCAGCGACAACACATGCAGATTTATCACAGGACAACTGAGTCAAGGATATCATACAGTCATTTCACTTCCAGCCATTTTTCATTTACTTTAATTTGGAGGTAATTTGTGTAAGGTAATGCAATAAAACTGGGAGTACTTTACAAGGGTGGTTATAGGAAGTGCATGCGACACCACATCAGCCTAATATTGTTATACGCTATACTGTTAAATAAAAGATTGCCTTATCTCTATTGAGTATATAACAATATAATATTTGAGCTCCCTCTTCATTAAATATGTTTTGCAGAATGGTATGATTATTGGTTCCAAATCCACACACATCGTGCAATAAAATCTGTATTATATATCCTGAGACCTGGTGGAGTGTTTCCTAATAAAAATATTATTGCCTTACACTTTGTATTGAGTTTTACAGGGTTGATAAAGCTCCTCAAACTAGTGCATTGAAGACACTATTCATTCGTGACACACTCAGTGGTGACAGGAGCGAGGCCAGTCTGTGCCGTCGGCCCCTCCAACCTCCACCATCACTCAGTCTATTCATTTGGTGGACTCCAGATTCTTATTCAATTCTATTAAAAAGAGCTAAAAGAGCTGAAATAAACATATAGAACTTTTAATGCAGTAAGTCAGATCCAATAAGGACAACATTTCACATCCCTATGCTATCTACAAAGTGGTGAAGATCAATACAGTTTCAAGGACAATGTGCAGTTGCATTGAAAAGATGGCAGCACCATACTACATTCCACCTGTAGATTATGTGATAACAATAATCACGATTGTCTCTGTCAACACTTTAGGATATAATCAGATACTCATGATCAAAATGCACTACTCATTACTAAATGTTACACAATAACAAACTAATAGTAAATTACTCATTTGAACAAATGAAGAATGAATATCTAATTATTGTGACTCTTTCATTAGTGAATGTTAAATCTGTATTTGCCAACACTGAACTAAACATATATGTTATAGTACAAATCTGCAAAACATTAAACAAGACTAGGTTTCCTCCAGGTGCTTCGGTTCCCTTACCACTAGACACCCCTGAAAAAGAGATTCTGAAATCTCACAGGGACTTACCTAGTTAATTAAAGGTCAATACACATTTCAGTTCAGACAAGCAGCTAGTGAAGCCTCCACTAGAAAACTATGTAGTATCTTTCATGTACGAAATCCCTGCACAGTTTTTACCTTACTAATCTCCATAAAATACAGAGACATCCATCTATACTCTTTCTCACTATTTGCAAAGATTTAGTTTCAAAGTTTCCCATTGAGAGGGTATAGAGATTCATTCAATACTGCCCAAATGTAAGCCAAAACCCAACAAACCGAGAATGTCTTATAAAGTATGTGAGAGAAAGCACAGTGTGAGATGACCCCTGCAGATGCGGCAATTCAGCAGCGATCATTCTAACATCTAAAGGACAGAAAAAAATAAATGGTTCTCTATTGACCTGCTTTGCACAAGGAAAATTGGTAAGAAAGGGAGATTCATTTGTTATCACAGGGACAGAAGAGGGAGGTTGTAGTACAAAGGCAAACGCTCACAACAGAAGGCGAAAGATATCCATTAAAGTCTGGGAATGTGAGGTCTTCATTTTTCTTTCTAACAATTGCACTCATTGGTTAAGGCCTCCTGACGCTTTTCCAGAGAAGTAATTAAGGCAAATCCACTTCATTAGGTAGGACTTCAACCTCCGCCCTGACAGATACCGCAAATGTCTGTCTCACAGGACTTCTTCTAATTGCTTTGAGACAACAGCTCAACCTTTAAGGATATGGTACTACATACAGGTGAGAAATGTCCTATAATAGATTTCAAGACATTTGCTAGATTATTCAAATAATGTAGGGTGAATTACAAACAGACAGCTCGTGCATTTTCCAACATTACTTTTGCGAGATACCAAAAAAATTTAATTATGATTTTTGAAGCAGCACGGATATTTTTTTTTACAACATTTCATAGCCAAATAGTTATACTGGCATTGTGTATATGTTATGTTGTTGTTGATTGGTAGTCAATCTATAAAAGCACACACAACACTTTATTTAATACAATGTTATATATAATTACAAACAGCAGTCAATGTTTGCAGCCATAATTTAAAAAATCCTATTGATAAAACAGTTGGTGTCTAAATTACTGCTATATTTGGCCGCTGTGTTTACAAAGAGCACGGTGACTCAAATCCTGGGTTTTTGGTCAGTGTGAAAACCCCGACATACTCATTACATGCAAAACTACAACCCTTTGTTTGTTAGAATGTTTAATGATTATGGCTTTCAGTCTATTTTCAAAATAGAAAAAATAATGTAATTTTCTAAAAGATTTGACTGGGGTTTTTACAGGCTGTGAGCCGCTTATAAACATCAAAAACAAATGAAACTTGATATATTTAACTTTGTTTGTAATGACTTGAATTACAGAAGACGGTATTCTAATGTTCCATATCACCTGCACATATGATCTGATCATTTTGTGATGTTTTGACCAAATGCAGAATGTTGGTTTTGATGTTTTACTGCTAAACCCTGGAAATCTAGCTCATTTGCTGTTTTTTTTTTCTCTTCTGATCAGCTGCCAGAGCAGAGCCAAAGGAAAAGGTTTTTTTTTTCCCTCTGAACAAGGACAGAGACTAAAATAGGCCACATGGTCATACCTGATGAAATAAAGTGATATGACATGCCCTGGACACCGTGTGAGGCACTGAGGTGTGAGCCACTCGATACAGAATTAATCAAAAGCCATCCCGTGTCAAATAAATCATTAAATCTTGCTTACAGCTGCAACCCCTATGGCTAATCATGGGAACACAATTTCCACTTGAGCAGCGTTTGTCTATAAAAATACAAATAGAATTTGTCATGAAGGCAGTGGAGCTGCACCATCTCCCTGAAGGTGCTGTGTGCTGCTGCTGTTTCCTACACCATTAGAGCAGTCTGAAGGGAAGGACCAGGCGGGAATACAGCCTGTCTGTCCAGGACTTATTTGAGAGGTAACAGGTACGGCAAACAACACATGG
Organism: Knipowitschia caucasica; assembly: GCA_964034765.1. Classification (NCBI taxonomy): domain Eukaryota; kingdom Metazoa; phylum Chordata; class Actinopteri; order Gobiiformes; family Gobiidae; genus Knipowitschia; species Knipowitschia caucasica. The sequence continues at coordinate 18,637,161 of OZ035832.1, read as the reverse complement.
AGGCTCTAATGTGCGTCTCTCACTACGGCTCACGATGGGAATAAGGGATGTACACCTTCTGTGAATGTGAAGCCAAGATCCCCCTCATTATCAGGACTGCAAAACAGACACATACAAGTCCATAGTGAGACATCTTATGGTTAATCTTATTTCATAATTTTATTTACAGCTGAAAACAATTATTTTGAAAGATTGAATTCATATAAATAAGGACATTCACTATCATTATTTATGGTTGATGGGTATTACTCCAAATAGCACAGATTAAATCAGGGGAGATAACAATCGTATACTAATACTGGAGCTTACTGGGCGACACATACAACACAGTATAATTGTTTTTTGTCATTTGCACAATCAATCAAGGATGAAAGGATTATAACATATGGTTTAAACTCTACCAGAGATACGCCATGCTCAGGAGGTGTCCACACATTTGTCTCTTGGAAAACTAAAATTGATTTTCTGTCATTGTAGGAGTTGCTTAAGTAAGAATTAGAAAACTGCTTGTATATGTTCTTCTCTAGATGTCACTCTGCCGGAGATCCATCAAGAGAGTCGCAATTTAGTTAGAGGGCACAGATGGTCCACAATTATCATGGAATGAAAGTGATGCATCTCCATTTCTGTCAGTATAAAAAGAGTCATGTAGGTATGAAAAATGCATTATCTATGGTCTCTGTGAACTGGTGAACAGCACGGAGGATGGAACTGAACAAACTGACTGTTGGCTGCAGTTCACTGAAAATATCAACGGGGAGTACAGGCAGATTTATTTGATACGTCAACTCCAAAGGAAAGTCTCAAATGTTCCCAAAAACAGGGCCATGCCATGTGCCATGTGCTGCTCATTAAATTATGATCTTGCTGAGGACACTTTCATTTCTCATGGTGTATGTGGCTCAATTATTTTGTGTGGTGACCTCTTTTAACCACTTTTCCCACAGGGGGGAGGGTGCTCACCGAGTGATTAAGCAGTTCAAAATAAGACTGATTTGAATTCTCCAAACGCTGCGTCCCTGAGCTCCACCACAGCTCAGCATTCCTGCTTGGTCAGCTGTGAGCTGGTGCTGCTGTGTTGGCCCTTTCATAGCGGAGCCTGCAGCACTGAAAGCCAGCACTGGTCGGACCCCTGCTGCTTTGCATTAAGAGATGCTAATACTGGCCTGCCGCAGTGTCTTACATCTCTCAGCTCAGTGTGGCAGCAGGCTCCCACTAGCAGTCTCCCCAGGAAGAAGACCCTCAGAGAAAGCCCAGGGCCACAGAGAAACACATGCCATACAAAGGACTGCAGGCTTCAGTGCAGCTCCATCAGCCTCAAACAGACACAGCTTAAGCCCCCTTCTCCAGAGATAACTCACACCCACAATACAAACTAGCTCTGATCACATATAGGGATTGACCAATAATGTTTATTTTAGGCTTTTAAGGCAATGCTTTTGATCTGGATCAAGGGATAAGACTTGCAAATAGTGCAAACATTTTGAGGCTGAAAAATACATTGCCATTTCAATCAAATGCAATGACTGTTTGACTCAAAATATATGATATAAAACAATGTTTGTTTTATGCTTTCCACAGCCCTGTCTGAAATATTGACTTGTACAGGAGCAAATATGAATGTGCAAATTTCATCCCAAAATCGTGTGTTTTTAGTATCAATATCACTTTAATGACATTTTATCTACTTATTATCCTGCCAGATATATAATTTATATAGATAGAAATATATAGCTCTATTGATATTTACTCGCTGCTCTTATTAAGCATTTACAGTTAGCTACGAAGCATAGCGGCTACTTATACTGTATATGTTGTATGCTCCTAGTGCTCTTTTACTACCGTCCTGTGTGAGCTGCAACCAGTGGCGTTCCAAGGGTACCCCGGGGCCCCAGGCAACAGAGTCCTAGGGGACCCCGATATTGACCACATAACCAGATTTTGTAATCCTACAAAATCTAATCTTTCTTTTGGCCCTCAGTGTTTATATAGTCTACATAAACACCGAGGGCCAAATGAAAGATTAGGCTCTTAGCTTTAATCTGTTTTTACCTTTTACCGTTCTTGAGCAATCTGTCATAGAATATAAAATTATAGTTTAATCCAAAATTTCTATTTCATTCAGATTCAAACCTGAGTCATCATGGTACAAGCGCTGTAACCACTAGACCACTATGACACACTTCTATGTCTCCAGGCAGAGTTTTTAACTATTAATAAAGAATGTGGCAAGTTTTGCATCAGACCTAAAGTTTTTATTTGTGTCAAATCAGTCGGCCTTCGGGGGCCCCCTGCCGGTTTGGGGGCATCGATATTTTCCCACTGTGGCACAAATAAAGTTTCTCTTATCTGATATTTAGTTCAACACAACATATCCTGTATTCATGATTACATATGCTAAATTTGAAAACAATTGGCCTCCATAAATATCATTCAAAATATACTGTACATCTTCCCCCACATTCTTTCTGAACAACAGCAGCATTGCAAATAAACACAACTAAGTTAAATCAACGCAATGGAAAATACACGTCCTTGAAACAATCACAAACAGACTTAACTAAACAGGCTTTTGTGAATAGGGTCAATTGACTGCTCTACGTGAGAGGAAACTGTTTCTTTATGATTTCAATATGTAGCAGCATCACAGAAAAGGCCTATGGTGGGACTGCACAGGTGGAAATGATTATAACTGTATGTTACATATTCTACACACTATGATTTTTGCAATTACTTACAAAGATCTGTGTGATGCCTGAGGAAGATTGTAGAAGAATGGGTAACTTCCCCAACTATCCCCACTGACAGCCCTGGCCAAACCTGCCTGCTGTAACAATGCAAATGAGGTCATTGTTGCAGGATAATTCTGCCCGGGCAAAGGGCGCTCTCTCAGCCGGGGCCCCACACTACTGCCCTGTCACTGCGGGTGACCAGCGTGCTATTGCAGGGGAATTAAGGAGGAGGTTTTGCAGGAATTAATACATTATTCTGCTGTTTTTTTTTCAGGCAGCTGGGCAGTCGGAGTTTGATGTGATTCGACCCTTTGGGCAGTTCACTTGCAAGCCCTATCAATTATTTAGCACATTTATCTTTTGTTTTGTGTTCACTGTTCCCATGAGAAAGCAAGTAACAGTTGTAGCGGGAACATGTCCTTTTTCAAGATATCAAAACCACTATTCAGCATGGAAATGCATGACCTGCTGGAGATCAATGTGATATATGTGAAGGATACTTACATGTATGTATATGAATTCTAAATAAAATGTATTACTGGACCACAAGGGACATGTTGTAACCATGGCAATAAAGCTATTATCTTTGTTCCTCAAAGAAAGACATTAATGTTCTTCATAATATTACTTCCTATCCAGTGTCATAAGATGTTATAATGAAATAATGTATATAACATTTACACATGTTATTCTGTGTTAAGTAATTAGAACCTATAAAAGAGTCAAAGTAAACTCTATCATAGGTGGCGAAAGTGTTAAAACAGACCTAGTTACAACACATTCAGGGTGAACTTAGTGTCTTACATATAAAAGTATTGTGAAGTGTGAACTGTTTTTACTTCTGCAGCAACTTTCTTTAGCTCACCAGTCCATGTGTAATATGAAGCACATATTACTGCTAAAACCGCTCATTTCTACAGTGAGTCTCTGAACTTTGCAGACCATACTTCAGAGAGTTGTGTAGCTTCCCCTTAGGCCAACTATTGACTTTCTAAGTCTATCATGGTGTTTCAAAACAGATTTTCTTGCTCACAGCCATCTGCATGACCTACTACACATGTCCAGAAACAGGAAAGTTAACCTTCAGAAACCAATAGTAGAGTGTAAAGCAACTCACCATCAGCAGCTGCAGTGGCTGGAGCATACAAGGTTCCTGAGCCAGTTTTAACTAAGAATGAATTGGGGCCAAACTCATCCTCAGAGTCAGAGTCCTGGGCTGGTTGAGCCGCACTGTTACCTAGCAACCCTCCCTGGCTCTGATTGGCTGCAATGGAGGGGGGAGGGTATGGGAGGTGCTCAACAGGGGAGGAGGAGGCGGATGAACAATGCAGCGGAGGACCTGTGGACCACAAACAGACAACACATGGGGCAAATGAAACACACTCAACACAGAGATGTCCACACAAACAGTGACGCACACACAGGGTAACACAGACATACACACACACACCCACATACACGTGCACACACAGGCCCACACATGAACACAAACAAGCAAACACACACAAACGCACACACAAACACACGCAGGAACACACACACAGGCAAGGCTTAACAGTGACACTTCCAAAACAAACAGCCACACATCTGGCTTTGTCTGTGCCACCTCAGCCCAGCTGGGAAGAACAAAACAAACAAGTGAAATGACTTTGAGCGAGAACAGAGATGCAGAAAAGTCCTGTTGTTTTAAGCAAATAAAAAAACAACACTTTTTGGACGGCAAATGCAAAAAGGGAGAACCAATCTGCGATACAAATATGCTGCTACAACACAAGTGTGTTCACACAAGACTTTGTGAGAATGAAAGAATGATACCAATATCACTTAGGTTTCTTTCACTTTCTAGACATAAACATATACATAAGCACGGGCGGAGTCTTAGCTACACAACGTACATCCACACAAGAATATGAATAATATACTGCAGAGAGAGCAGGGTTGTATTACCCTTCCTTTGGATGCACATATAACCCCTGCCAGCCAAGAAATGAATCCAACCTGAACCAATCCTCCCATCTCATTCTGACGCTATATGTCCATGTTATAAAATACCACTGGGACTGGCCACTCACCAAACAGCTGCATACCAATCATTTACAGCTGTGGTCATTTAAATCCCTCTGTATTATACCAATTGCTTCCCTAATACTTTTGAATATGTACCCTTTCTCTTTTCAAGGCCTATTTTGCTGATGATTCCCATGCTGTCTGGGAATGTTGAATCTCCCCAGAGCTGCTATTAATGTGTGATTAACTTGTGATGTAGCTCAGTGAAATTGGAGTGCTTAAGTAACGTGACTGCAGCGAACAGAGGCTCCTTTCTACCAATACCTCTCCGTCTGAACTGCCGCCTTCCTGTTGGAAATCCTGCTGACTTGACTGTCATCCATCAGGAGAGATAAATTTCCGCTTGCTTTGTAATGATCCCTGAAGAGCATTAAAATACGACTCACTGACTCGCATCTAATTAGGAAACAATTAGCAATATTAACATATCAGCCCATGCCGTACACAGGGAGAAAACGCCCGTACCCCCCTCGAGTCACGGTGGGTGTTGTATATACTTCAGAGCACACACACACACACACACACACACACACACATTTTTCTCAAGCCTTTAACACTGCTGCAGTAATGGTTGCTCAGTCTCAGTGGCCACGCTGTGGGTTAATGACCAGTGCACTGTTGTTCCAGCGTTTGGTGTGTGTGTGTGTGTGTGTGTGTGTGTGTCCAGGAGACTAAGGGTGTGTGCTGTAAAGAGCATCATTATAGTCATCATGCAAAATGCTGCGGACACAGGAGACGAGCGAAGCAAAACAGCAGCAGTCTGTTGAGCCACAGCCAGTTGTCAAGCTCCGAAGAGATGGAGGGACTCGCGTTGTTCAATAAACGTTTGAAAGAAGCACTGTAGGGGATAAAGGCGGGGCACAGTAGGTGTCATAGGGCTGCATGGGGATGGCAAAATAACAAATTGCGATATTTCTGACCAGAATTTTGATTGCTTTGTGATTTCCGATTTCCTGTATGTTTAAAGGCTCATTTTGATCAGTGTAAAAATAGGAGATCATCTGGCCGTTTTGCAACTATGGAATGTTATACAGTCAGTTTTAGAAGGTTATGTTATTACGGAAGACAACCACAGCATTTATTTTACTCCAAACAATGAGTCCAAAACCAAATCCTTCTACTTACTTACTTACTTACTTAACCTTGAAAATGTTCCTCTTTGCTAACTAGTGCATTATTATTAGCTCCGATGTTACTGTGACGTACATAGCAAATAAATAAATAAAATAGTACAAACTTCAAGTAGAAAAAAAGATTCACTGTGAAAATATGAAATATAGATCCACTTGAATTTCATTGTCTTTATACTTTGTTGCATAATTCTTATAGTCAGATGAGCTCTGACAGTTTACATCTATTATGAAAGAGATGTTTCATATGAAATGAGAAAATAATGCCTCTTCCCGACAAGAAGAGTTTTGCTTATTCCATCGACAATTTAAAAAAATATATATTCAAATCAAGAAACAGTTAGTAAAAGTTCTGTCATTTTTCATATTTTTAGACCCTTTTTTGTTTGCAAAGATGGAAAATCTCTCTGGAATCTGCCTGTATTTAGTGATAATTAAATTGTGTGTCCTGAACAGTACAAGCATCAAAACAAGAGAGTCGTAATGTGTTGTTAATGTGTAAGTTAAGACAGATGTGAAAATATTTCATTTCATTTCATTTCATTTTTTATTTATTTCAATTGTTCTGAATATTCTTTCATTTTTACATATTTACATAAAATAATAATAGTAGTCAGACAATTGAAAAGGAGCACAAAGAAGACAAACTTATATTATGTGCCCCTTTCTCCAAAAAAAACAAACAACATTTTTCAAGATGGTCTGATGTAACAACACATCAGTCACAAAGAAATAACGAATACAAAACATGCCACAAGCAGGGTTTGCTCATCAAAACAAATAATCCTCTTTCATTTAATTTCCAGTTCATATGATTTAATTATTGTTTCCTTGAATATTTGTTTAAACTGAAAAATATTTGTGGAGTTTTTTAAAGTGTCTTTCATGGAGTTCCACAGCTTGACTCCAGCCACTGAGATAGCCATCCGCTTCTGGGTGGTACTGGCAAAAGGAAGAATAAAGTTAAGTTTGTGTCGGAGACGAGAGTCTGATTTAAACGAAAATAGTGTTTGTACAGTTTGATATATATATATCAAAACTATATATAATGCAATGTTTATCATGAAAACTAGCACAAAAGAAAAGAATGCAAGGTCCAAACACGCATTTGCAAAACCTTTCCCAACCAACACATTTCTAATAACACAATGGACTTATGGACAGTAAAATGCAGAAGGAGCTGTTTGAGAAAGACTTTACGGAGAAAGAAGGTCTGTAGAAAGCTTGAAAAACAACTAGGATGAAGAGACCATAATAAACAATGAGAAATTCTCCATCACAAAATCCCCTCCAGCTCGTGCCAATACTTTTTACTTTATGCAAAAGAGCAAAAAACAACAGATCACTGTAAGTGAAGAAAGCGGATGGGAGAACTCCAATTGTTTCCGTTTCAACTCAGTATCACAACATTTTTATGTGCTCGTGTTGCAGGTGTTAGAAGGTCCTGGGTTGGAATCCCGATTTGGAATAGGGCCTTTTCTGATATGAGTTTACGTTTCCCTCCAGGTGCTCCGGTTTCCCCTATCACTAAAAAGCAGCATGTAGGCAAAGCAAATATATATATTTCTATAGCATAATTCATAAACAAGGCAACTCAAAGTGCTGAACAAAACGAGATTACAGTAGAATAAAAAAAATATATAATATCTACCATTTAAACAGCACAGCACAGCTAAACAGAACTGTTTTTAACCTGGATTTTAACATTGTCAGAGAAGAGGCCGGTCTCACATTTTCAGGAACATTGCCTGAATCTGAAATGCAGCCTCCACATGTTTTGTTCTGACTCCGGGCACTAGCAGCAGCATGTACAGTACAATAGGTACATGCTGCTGCTAGTGCATGCATGCATCTTGCTGGTTCCAAGAGTCAGAACTAAGCAGGGGGAGGCAGCATTTCAGATTTATGCGGCGAAAATCTGGAACAATCTTCCTGAAAATGTGAGACTGGCATCTACTGGCAGTTTTAAAATATAGGTTAAAAATATTTCTGTTTAGCTGTGCAAATAACTGAAGGATTTGATCTCTACAACTGAAGGATTATATAGTTACTCTTTTTAATGCATTGTAGCTATTTATTATTGTAATCCCGTGTGTGATTTGAATGTTTTAAGTAAGTAGTAGTAGTAGTAAGTAGTAAGTAATCTTTATTTATATACCGCCTTTTCACTGCACATCGGAGTCTCAAAGCGGTTTACAATTGTTATTTTTGGGGTTGGGGGTGCCAGTACAGGAGGCACATGCCAGACCTATTGTACATATTTTTAGTGGTAGGGGAAACCGGAGCACCCGGAGGAAACCTACGCAGACACGGGGAGAACATGCAAACTCCACTCAGAAAGGCCCTGGTCCAACCGGGATTCGAACCCAGGACCTTCTTGCTGAGAGGCGAGAGTGCTATCCACTCAGCCACCGTGCCGCCCACGGTTTAAGGTTTTTAATTTCTTGCGATTTCACTCAGTTTTTAATATTTCTTGTGTTTCTTTATGTATTTGTCGATTTTAATGTTTATGATTTGCTTGATATGATGTGGGTTGTGAGGCGCTTTGTGTTGCCTTGTGTAGGAAAGGCGCTATACTGCCTGGCTAAGCCATGCATCAACAGTTGGAGGTGAGATGCAGGCGCTGTACCACGGCGACCACTGCTCCTGTACAGAGGTCCTATCGGTCAAATGCAAAAAAAATACAAATTTCCTTTTCCGCTTTTGCACCAGATAAAACTTTGTGGACTTGGATTTTATCTCTCTCTTTGGATTGTAGCGTTCTATCAACTCTTTCATTAAAATGTACAAATGCTGAAGTAAAACAAAGGCGGGAATGATTAAAGAGCTCTAAAATCGCTCAAAGTCAAAGTCTAAATGAGTTTGGTGAAGCCACGCTGAGCCGCCACTCGTGTCCCCACAAAACTTTAACTGTCTGGCTTTTTAATTAATGCTTATATTTATTTATTTTATTTTAGCTCCTATCCTATATATTGTTAAAGTAAGTATAGGTTGACCTTTGCAGATAAGACATATCCACATCGTTGCGTCTGTGGGTCTGACAGCTTGTGCTAGTTCCACATTATTGATGACAGCTATTTATCACATATTAATCATTTAATTGAAGCTCATTAGTGGCTTAATTACAAGAGGAGACAATTAAAAAAGATGCTAATGATCTGAAGAAGAAGCTACATGTAAATAATAGCAGTATCAACAAAAGCAGTCAGAACAAAGTGTATTACAACAGAATTCTTCTCCCATTTCCCCTCCACATAGAAACATTAGAAATTATACGTACTCATATATTTTTTGTATATGCTGCCTATCGCAATCTAAACAATATTTGAGTGTTCATGTTTATAATGTTTCACTTTTTATGTTAGGCTATTATTTAGTTTAGCCTCTTTTCTTTTTGTATTATTATTATTATTTATATATTGTGTTCTTAAGAGAAGAAAACAGTATATATGTATATCTTCTGCATCATGTGATGGATGTGCAAAGGTGTATTGTCTTGATATAATGTGCAATTGTATGTATATTGTATGACAGTTTGTTAAATAAAAAAATATATATAATATGAATGCATGTTATTCCTATACACAGATCGACATATTGCACACGCACTCAATTTTGTTCAACAGTTTTCTGGACTGAGGTTTTTAGACATGTAGCTTTAGCACAGGGGAATCCTGTACCTCCTCCCAGACTTCATCAGTTCGTACTGAGAGTGAAGCACATAAGTTGAGTCTCGAGTCTGTCTCACTGCTGACTGCACAAGCATCGTCCGTGGAGATTATATAACATGTATTAACAATTCTTCTCCCTGCCTCATTGGAAAAAAATTTGTGAAGTGAATGTTTTTTTTTTTTTTTTTTTCATCAGGGACTATGCACAAAAAAATAGTTAATAAATAGTAATAAAAAACACTAATATATTTCCCACTTCCCTTCAGGCAAAATTCAGAAGTCAGAATATACCGTACAATCACGTTTTAGCTCTATCCCTTTGGACTGTATTTGTCTTCCTCAGTGTTTTTCAACCAGTGTGCCGCGGTACATTAGTGTGCCTTGAGATGTTGTTTGGTGTGCCTTAGGAAATATTCCAACATCACATACTTTGTCAAAATAAAGTGAAAAGAAAATTATGTAAAAAGATGAGAAAGATTATTTGCGCTCGTTGCATTTTCCATTTGTATCTACTTTGGTTAGAACGACTTTGCTTACATACTAAACGATGCAAAGTTTCATGTTTCAGTATTATTTTCAGATGGTGGTGTGCCATGTGAGTGTCGTCAACCAAAAAGGTGTGCCACGGCTACAAAAAGGTTGGGAAACACTGGTCTACCTTGTACTTATCTGTACCATTGCAGATTAATGTAAAATTAATAAATAAATGAAATATAGTCTTGAATCTTTGAGTCTTTGAATGCGCTTGAAAACGGCTGCAAGTCCTAAGTAGCTTTGAAACAGTTGTTGTTTTGCGCTTTATAATTTTTATTTGTATAGCTTTTTTCTACCCGAGATGTTGCTGCAGTACAGTGTTCATGATTTTACACTGGTCCAGACCAGAGCAGAGAGCTAACTTTTTTGAAAAATGCTAATGAAGCATTTAGAATTTTACTTTGGACTAGAGCAGAGAAAATAGTCCAAACCAAGCGGCTACTCCACCTCTGCTGCTGTGACCAGTCCTGCTCCACCCATAGGCTACTCCATCTTTGCTGCTGTAACCTGAAGGCCTGTGGCTGTTAATACTATTATAAGCTTTTTAGAAGGATCAATTTTATTTTTGCAGCTACTGGACACCTGAATTTCTCCTGTCTATCTATCTATAAAGATAAAATGTCATGGGCCAAGTTAAATCAAGAAAGGTTGCATCCCTCCACAGTCCTTGATCAGGTTCATGAGATAATTACAGTAAGACAACTGAGTCCATATCCAATGTTCAATCTATGACACCCTCGGCACCTTATGACATAATTAAATCTCAAAAGTTGATCAGAAACGATGTAATAAAACAGGCCACACACTTTTGAATTCAATCTCGTCGTATCTCTCTGCCCTCTGCCTTTTTCGCGACACGTGGTCACACCAAGAGCCTGCTCGGATCACAGATTAAGCTAGCAATCAGCATTTCCTTTTTCCTTCAAGCAACAACTCCTGTGCTGCCGAAATCCTCGGCACTTCAAAGATTAAAAAATAATAAAATAAAAAATAAAGGTGGTGGTGGTGATGGTCAGAGGCACCAGGGGAGAGGACATGTGTAAAAAGACATGCATGAATCACATAATTTAATTGAACAAATTGTCAAAGAGCTAACGTGTTTTGTCATGTTTAATGATGACACCTTGTTGTCAAAGTCTTGGTTCAAAGGATAACATTTATTTACAAGGAATGGGGGGAAGAAAAGCATTAAAGTGTGTAGTGAGGCTTTGACGGACAGGCAAGAACAACCAAATGGGGGTGGACAGCTCCAGTTTATTTAACCATTCTGCAGCTGCTTCAAATAAATAAATAAATAAGCATCTAGCATTAGACCCCCCACACGCTTACTTATTCGACAGCTGCTAAAATAGGAAAAATAATTAAGTGGTTGTATTGAAAGAAATGCTATTTAGAATCTCTAGGAAGTTGAATAATACTTGCTCAATATGGCACTACTAAAACATTAGTCTGTTTATAAATAATTCAAATACATTATAAAATATCTTTTGTTAATTATTTGACTGTTTTCAAGTTAACCAAATCTGAATACCACTGAGATATCCAATCATTTCAGATCAGATCAGTATGCCTCTTTTAATTTCAGCCAGTTCTTGTTGTTTTGAGTAAACTGCAGATTTGTTTTAGTTAAAGAGACGACTTAGGTGTGAAATAGGTTTTAAAAGCTGTCAAAATCATTTGTTTGTATTGGCCGGTGTTCTGTCGAGTTGGTCTGCCCGTCGAGATGATCTCCCTCAGCTGTTAATGATGTAATGCAAACCTGCGCTTTGCGTCTCATGGCAGCCAAAGCAATCCAAGATGGCGGACATGTAGTCCGTGAATTGCTTTAAAAGTTAAAATACGAACGAAGTGAGACACAAATGTCACTTTTGATGTAATTTGAGGCGAGATGTTGATGGTTCCGTGTTGTGATATGTGTGTTTTAAGAGCAAGAGTTTTGTGTAAAGTTTGTTTTAAGCAGTCCACTGCTCTTGTGAAACTACACTGCAAGTGTAACCCAAATCTGATTTGCGCATGCGCAGAAACCCGACAGAATGGGGAAAAAACTCGATCTAATTAAATATTTTGTTTGAACACACTATTGTTAGTCATATTGTATACAGTATGATACATGCATTAAATTTAATTTATTATTTCCATTATCAACCCGACAGACCAGTCACAGGACGCGTCATCGGCCTACGTCAGTAAAATGACGTATGCAGCAGTCAACTCGGGGACTGCTATCATAACAGCAGCAGTGTGTTTTCACAGGAGCAGTGGACTGCTAAAAACAAACTTTACACGAAACTCTTACTCTTAAAACACACATATCACAACGCAGAACCGTCAACATCTCGCCTCAAATTGCATTAAAAGTGACATTCGTGTCTTAATTCGTTCGTATTTAACTTTTAAATACGAAATAAAAGACCAGGTTGGTGATGGCTGGAAGTGAATGAACTACAGTAGTTGCTGTAAATATGTGAATATGTGATTACTTTGTGTGTTTTTAACTTTTGTTTCATTATTCTTGGATCCTGTGCTTGCATGTGAGTCCTTAATAAAGTCTAAATAACACCAAATTGTCAAGTGTAGTGTATAACCCTGGTCCATGAAAGGTGCCATATAATTAGGTTCATAATTATACTAATATAATTGCTATTATACTATTATGATCGGAAATATGCTAACGATGTTTTTCCAGAATCAAACAGCTATCAATTGCGTAATCATATAATTTTGCAAAAGAGCATTTTTTTCTTATTTTCAATTCAAATGTTTAAAAACGTCTCCCTGCCAACAGTTCAATACTGTGACCCGGGCTTCAAAGACGTGCATGGCCCTGCATCTCAGGCCCAGCTGTAACACACAAATATGTGCAGTATTTAGAGATATGTCAAATGGTCCGGGGAGAAAACAACCCTATAGAACCACCGCCGTTTGGCAAACAGCAGAATAACAAACACCACAGCGACCTTGATATCCCACAGAATGTGTATTCACAGCAAAACACATCAAAACACATCTAAATTTAGAGCCACGCTTGATTTTCACAGATGGAAGACAACACACATTTTTTTTACTGCAGAGGACAAAACATGAGAACAATACGTATTTAAACGTTTTTCGTAATGCTTAGACAAATCAACTATAATTAAGGTATACAATAGATAAGAGGCGGAGGGAGAAAACATGGAACTTGTCACATATTTTCCATATATATAGTATAGCATATAGTTGTTATCCTTCTTATAGATATATTTAGACATGTTTGAGTTATTTACTGTATATCCCCCCCTAGAGATGCCGTTATCCATGTCCTGTCCTGTTTTAGTCCAAGTCAAGATCCACTTTTATTGCCAGGCCAAGTTTTAGTCTATTCATCATTCCAGACCAAATAGATAAAAAGGCATTTACAGTATGTATTTAATAACAAATCATGTCTCTGTTATGTGTAAAAGGGTAAACTCAGTGATATCAGTTCACTGTTACATCATTTTCACCCCAGTCTCCATTTTGTCGTCTTGTGTAGGTGGAGCGAGATTCACTCCAAAATGTGATGGCATATTTCGAACTGTTGCTATGAGCTCCTCTCACTGCAGTGAATGGCACCGCTGAAATCGGCCTGAAACAGTTTGAACACAGCGGCGGCGTTGACGGACAATATGGAGGTCGAAGGCACAAATACTGACTTCATGCGAGCACAATGCACACGGCCCTCATTCAGCCTTATTTAAACACTCTCAGCAAATACATTCATTTAAAGGAGAGAATGATTTAAAGGAATGTGCATGTGTGTGTGTGTACGTGTGTGTGTGTGTGTGTGTGTGTGTGTGCAGCATTTCAATATTCATTTATATTGTGAAGTTGGGACAGTTTGAATACACCATAGAATGATGGTATAGCATAAATAGTTGCGTGTTTTTCATCCAGCCTAACAAAAACAAAAGGCTGCTGAACAATTCCTCCTTTGTGATGTACAAATTTCCAGATAATTAGACAAATCAGACCAATTCAGGACAACAAAAGTTTTCTAGAATCTTTAGGGGCACATAGACAGAAGACAAGAGACTGCCCTGATAATAGATTTGGGTAAACTTTTGAATTCTTCTTCCCACAAGTTAAATACACAATTTACAATTACAATTGCATGCGGAGAAACAACTAGTGTTCTGTTTATATTGACATTTCCGACTAAAGCGGAAACTTTTGCATCAGAAAGGAAAAAGAAACGCAGCATCAGACTGTTTCCCCATTGAGAATGCCGATACCAGATAGGAATAACATCACTTGCTTTTGTCAATACAGCTATAATGCCATGTCAAATACAAATAATGGTCCATTAATTGGGCTATATTTGCCTACAAGGTAATTTGCTTGACAAGGTATCTTAATTGGATATTTAATAGCTTTTTAATTGCTTGGGTATCATGAATTCCCTTTTCCGCTTTCTAACGCGGCCCCCCTAATGATAAGCTTCAGTGGTCGTGTTTACAGTGCGCATCACTAATGTTACTGCAGATCACGTTGTCCCGTAGAGTCACTCACCCCATGAAAGTATTGGATCGCCTTTAGATTGTGTTTTCTTTCTGACTGTCTTGACTGTGGCATGACTGATCTTATGGGCCCCCTTTATCACCACTCTGGGTTTGAACTGAACTTCAAAGAGCGCGCAACAGTAACGTTCACTGGCCTTGTGCGCCTGTCAGAATCCTGCTTCTTGTGACAGGAGGAGTGGGAAGTTCTGTGCGAGTGTTGTTGCAATGTACCATGATGAAAGGAAGGGTCAATATTGACTAACACTACAGCCCGCTGCAGGGAGCTACTGTTATGAGTTATATATAGTGCATTAAATATTTGTCCTCTGTCTTCTCTCTTTTTGTACATTGGGTTCCTTCTTCACGTCACACAAATCTTTGCCCAATAACCATGTATCCCCAAGCAATAGCACAAGACCACATTTCTACATTTCAACATCACTTACTGAGTTATACTTTCACAGACAGGCTGCGGGTCTGCTCCAGTATTAAAGTAAAAAATCACTCTGATATGACCCTTTACTTTGGCTATATGGAATGTTCAAATGCATACAGTTATGATACTCAACATTTTCAGAGATGTCTGAGGTGAACAGCAAATAATATGAGAGATACGCACACATTGGAGCAAACTGGGAAGCACAAATTCAATTCAATTCTTTAGTAGAGAAAAAAAAAAAATCAGTCGCACAAGCAGAGGACTTTACACAAGGGAACCCAAATGAATCACTACACCCACGACATGTCCACTGAAAATGCTTTTATCTTCCGCGAGTTTGTACAGAAGCCAAATAGTGCTAGCTACTTAAGGAAGATTCAAGTTGGGTGTTACTTACAGAATAATGTTATCCATAGAAATTGTACGGCAGCTTTTTGTTTTGCCGGGTGTTAAGACACATTTAGACTGTAAATTGTAGGCCTATTCATTTTGGACTTGGAGGAATGAAATGTACTGTACATGTATAGTAAAAAAGGAGATGCAAATATGAAAATGTAGGGGTTTTAAGTGTGTAATAATTTGGAGATTAACAGTGTATGATTATCAGATAAATATATGAATTCGCTCAGATTTGATAAAATTTTCCTGAACCTACAGTATGTACATTATGTGGTTACAAAAACACTCAATGGCTTACATCCATCACATTTTCAAGTTTTGTTTTTTCACGTCACTTTGCATAATGACTGTGCTCCTACTGTATGTATCAGTCGCACAGACTTAAAATAAATAATAGTAAGTGCTCTCAGCTGGAAGAAGTGTGTGTGGATAGGGAAGTTTCTGCTTAGTTTTCCGCCCCTGCAACCTGCCAATGGATAAAACAGAAGAAAATGGATAGATGGAATGAGTAAGAATTAGCGATAAATAAAAAAAACAAAGTCAAAGATGCACATATTGTGTGAACAAAACTTCCCGTGGGTCAATGAGAATATTGAAAAAGTATAATAAGTTGTTAAAAGCTCTTTAAAAAGTAATTAGGATAGTACAATCTATTTGTTTAAATGATTTCCATTTAAATACAACATTAATGGTAGTTGTTCAAATAAAAAAGAAATGCCAAACACTAATGAAACATTTTAAAATCTAGCAAAAATGTATTGTGTTTTATGTTGTAGTTTCCTTTGGTGGTAATATCATTGAATCAAATCAATTCATTTGGCATGAGGCTAGTCAGCAACTCGGCACCGCAAACAATACCACTAAGAGAGGAAGTAGGAAATGAGCTTTTTACGAAGGCACATCGGAGAAAATCTCAGGCGCGGCGGTTACCTGCAAAGAATCAATATCATAATAAAGAAGAGTGAGCGTAATGTACGACCAGCTTGAAAACAAATTGTAAACTAATCGTAAATGTTTTATAGACGCCGGGCCATTATAGAGAAAATGGAAATTGTACTAGTGTGTGATAAAAAGAGAGTTCCATAGAAAGTACAGCTCCATTGAAGCAGCTCTACACCAACACCCATTACTGACAATTATGCAGACCCTGGGGGCCAAATTACAGATATGATTTGGATAATTATAAATAGCAACAGAAAAGAGTCATGAGTGTGATTTTAATTGCCAGAAAAATAGTAGTTTGCAAGTTCAACAAATTCAGAAAATGTATTTTAACCTGTTTAATCGGTTTTAAAAAACGATCGGCTCTAGGCCTGTAGATGACTTTAGACGCCTCTTCATCTGATTTAAATTCAACTCTGCCTTAAATTTCATATGGAAGTAACTCTTTTGGCATGACATTACTCAAATAGTTTGCAAACAAAGAGTTGAACCTAGACTCAATATTAAAATAAATGCCAAAATGTTCAAGTTTAAGTTATCCTCTATTGTCCCTGTAGGGAAATCTGTCTTCTGCATTTGCCCCATCCTTCTGTAGGTTTTTGTGAGGAGCAGCGGACTCTGTAGTACAGCACCCAGGGACTTATTATCAGATGTTGATGTTCGACTTGGTCAGGACTACTCTAGATTTAAGCATTGTACATGTTTTTTTAGTGGTAAGGGAAAACCAGAGCGCCCTATACGCATGTGTTCCAATGGCATGTAAGATTAAAATGAAATAAATAAACATAATGTAGTTAACTAGATACAGATTAAGATTTGTTTTATCGGCCAGTTGCAGTAAATCTACATTGGAATACGTTTGCAAAAGTCCCCAGTGTGCAGCAGACAAGTACATAAATAAAACAAGGTAAAAAGTACAGACATAAAACATTAAAAAAGTACAGGAACTGAATTGACACTGTGAAATCGATCCACTAAAATAGTTTCAATAGCGATTAATAACTAAGAAACTGACCAACAACTAAATCTGGCAGCCCTAGTCATTTCTCCCCTGCTTATTCCGCTGCTGGAGCCTTGTTCTGTCTGGACTTTGAGGCAAAGCGAAACATGGATGGAGACTATGGCCTGGGGAGGTCGGGATGTTCTGATCAGCGTGGTGGACGAGAGCGGGGCCAAGGCTTCACACGACATGTTCTTTTCATTGCAGTAATAGCCGCGCACTTCTATCGGGTCTACTGTACTCCTCCACGTGCCGGAGACAGAGAACCTGCAGCTGAAAGACGCCATCTGCTTGAGCTCGCTGTGACAAACACACACATGAGTCAGAAGTCCCATTCAGAGCTGGCAAACACGAGCAGGATTCTTTCTCTCGTGCAGGGGCTACACTGCGGAGAGCGGAAGGAGCTAGAAAGACTCAGTAATGACTTCATGATCTTTGTGTAAAAGCTGATGGCCTTAACTTTAGTTTGTTTTGTGTATTTCATTGCATACTGTAGATCAGTGTTCAACAATCTTTTTGAGCCGTGACACACCTTTCTCATTGAAAACAATCACATGGCACACCACCAGCTGACAGTGATACAAAAATGAAACACGGCAGCCTTCATGAGTAAATAACTAAGTAAGTAATCTTTATTTATATACAGACCAGAGTCACAAAGCGGTTTACAGTTGTTATTTTTTGGGCATTTGTCCTCTCACTCCACACAGAGATGGGAGCGGGGTCGCCGAACAGGAGGCGCATGCCAGACCTATAGTACATGTTTTTAGTGGTAGGGGAAACCGGAGTACCCAGAGGAAACCTACGCAGACATGGGGAGAACATGCAAACTCCACTCAGAAAGGCCCTGTTCCGACCGGGATTCGAACCCATTAACAATGCAAGTCATTATCATCAAAGTGTATAGTTAGAAAATCAAACAAGGGCCAAAAAAAGTCTCTCTAATCTTCTCTTTCTCGTTCTTTTCACCGAATTTTGAACAATTAGGTGATATTGTGTAATTTCCAAAGGTACACCAAACATCCTCTCTAGGCACACCAACGTACCATGGTACATTGGTTGAAAAACACTGCTGTAGATCATTTGACGTGGTCTCTACGTTAGCTACTCTACAGTTTTAATGCAAATGTTAAAAGTGTATAAGAAGATTTTCAAAAGATTTAGGAAAGAACCGCCCTCTCCACTTTTTGAACAAAACTTTCTGGTCTTATTTGACGAGTATGTATCACCATAATGATTGACAAATGGGGAGGACCAATATGTCTTAATGATCCACCCGGAAGTAGAAAATCCTCTGAGGTTTCCTACGGGTGCTACGGTTTCCCCTATCTCTAAAAACAGCGCTTTGTGACTCTGGTCTATGAAAGGTGCTATATAAATAAAGATTACCGTACTTACTATAACTTTAAGATTCATAGAGAGTGGGCAAAATGATTGTATAGTGACTCAACCCTGATGTAATTTTAGTCTGAGCTGTCATGGACCCATTGCAAGATACTTCAAAATTTGGCTTTGTAACAAGTTAAACTAAAGTCTAAACTTTGAGAAAAAACTCCATTCTAACCAGGGCTGGAGTTCCTCTTTTTTTGTTTTGTGTCTTGCTTGAACACAATCAGGACATAACATATTGTCGTTATCTTACATAGCTTACATTTTTTGATTTGAAAGTGAAATGAATTCAGGGAATGTTCTTTTTGTCATTGATCTCTTCATATTGTTAGTTAAAAAAAAAGGCTTTGAAATGCAGCAGAGCGAACATTTCTTGCATTCATTATCAAGACAAGATATAATTTTATAATATGTCTTCCTCCCAATATGCTTGTTGTCTGAGTCATGCTGAGCGTTCACAGTGGATATTACAGGATCTTAGCAGTGAGCGGTCAGTAGTCAGTCACTCTGTTCTCTTTGATATTTCACATCAGTTGTCAATAGTATTACAGCCAGAATAATAATAATAATAATAATAACACATCGGTTTTTTATAGCGCTTTTTTGGACACTCAAAGACGCTTCACATACATTACTCTTTCACTCCATACATGGTAGGCATAAACTAATATGGTATCCACAGTTGCCCTGGGGCACACTGAAAGAAGCGCGGTAACCAGTATGTGCCATCGGCCCCTCCCACTACCAACAACCATTCACACACACACACACACACCAGATTCATTAAAATAGAATAGTGAAGAAATCCCAATTCACACACACATTCAAACCACTGAAAAAAAATGTGTTGCCTGTGAAATAAAACAATATAATTAAGGTTGATGCAATTATCTCATTTAGAATACGTAATATAAGTTAATAGTATATTCTGAAAAGATCACTCCAGACATTGCAACATGGCTGATCGGGAAGAAGAAAAAAAAACTCTACTCTACAATACTTTTAATTGCTTAAAGTGGTTCTCACCCCCGCTCCTCGGAGCTTACGTTACTCACATTTCCTGTTCAAATCTTCCTCTAAATGGGCGTAGCCTGGAGGACTAAAGGGGGCGTGAACGAGACTGGGCCGTTTACATTGCTCTGGGCGGGGGGCTGCTGACGTCAGGTCCAACTTCTGTGCCAGTGTTGGCGCCAGATTCAAAATTCAAATGTAGTAATACAGGTCGCCAGCAGATGGCGCCTCACAGACGGTTTTAGGCAGAAAGTCTAACTTTCAACTAATTTGCACCAAAGTGACAAGATTATGACCAGGATATGTAGACAACACTATTGGACACTCATTTATACCGTTTATCAGCAAAAAAAAGTGGATTTGAGGGTGAGTTGTCCTTTAAGTTTACAAACAATAACACTATTTTTGTCCTGGGATTCTGACAAGTTGTGAAGATGCCAAATGCCTCCATCTACAGTGCACCCAAGGGTCCCCGGAGTGCTCTTTGTTCTGTGTGAATAGGAAACTTTTCAGCCTCTTCACCTTTTGCTCTAAACAACATCCAGCAAAGATGTAATGCCTGTTTTGTTTTTTTCGTGCAGATCTTTCGGTCAACATGAGCACACTCATATATTTTCTTGCCGCCCCAGAAAGTCCAGCAAATGCAAACCTTTTTTTCCAAATGAATCTACACAACTTCCCTCTGCCTTTTTTTTCTTTTCTCAGACAACCCATAACTTCACAGTCACGTTGTAAATCAGCCTTAAATGGGTGTGTACGGGTGTCTGCGCAGCTCGATCATCCAAACAGTTCAACTCTAACCACGTCTGAAAAATAATGCTAATAGTGGATAATTATCAGCTTTTACTATGTCTGTGCTGGCTGCTCCGTTCGTGCTCTCATCACACTCTGAGACTGGTGAATAAACACAATGGCATGAATTAATAATGAGCCCACAATCCTCTTAAGGTCCCTAGATAGTGAGGGAAAAGACAAAAGTTTACTTTGGGTGTTTGAAAGCAAGTGAAGCTTAAAATTGTAAGCGACTCATTAGGGCTACGTGTAGCAGTAGCCCAGGGCCCAGCTCGATAAAGACGGCACCAACACTGCTTGTCATTCTTTGGTGTGTTGTTGTGCATTTTTTAAGGGCAATAAAACTGAAGAATACCCATAAGAGAAAATACATTGGCATGAAATTGTTAGGAGCTTGACTCACATACAAACCAAAATGTGAGTGTGCACTTTTGAATATAGTTCTGAGTGACAGCAATCGAGGCAAACTTATTCCAAACGGAGGCTTGAACTGAAAAAGAAACCTGCATTTGCGAAGCCAGACATCCGCCTTTTTTTTTACCAATCCACGTCAATACTCCCTGATCACCGGCCTGCTTATGTTACAGTTTCTACAATTACTTCATCGAAACAGCTTAATGCATTCCCGCGTCTCATCGAGCTAAAATATAAATATACACTGAACATAACCAAACCAGAATCCTTTAACCCTAGCACCATTTGATACTTTCCCAACAGTGGCTCGTGGCTATATATGATCAATACTGTGCTGCGACCGTGCTATTGCTAAGGAAAACGCATATCTCTCGCGGCTGTATTTTTTGCGGATCTCACAGCGTGTCACAAAAATACCGAGAGAGGTTGCAGCTCCCGTAAATGGGTGTATTAGCGGTGCTTCGTAAGCTGAATGTCTGCTTACATGTGTACTGTACGGCGGGGGCACGGCCGCCGATGGAAAGCTTTGATGACAGAATGATTTAATCTCCGGTGCAGCGCGCAAAATGGCCTGCAATTCATACGGTTGGCGATAAGACTGGTGTTTTTTTTTCTCAGTGTGACAGAAATGCTTTAGGGAAAATGCTGCAGGCACCGGGGAACAGGGGCCCATAGATTATGTCCTCCATACTTGACATGCGCAGAGTCGGCTAATGTACATCTTTGCAAAATGAGGGATGAATAAGCAAGGCATAATAACGATGTTTAGCTAAAATGGTACCTTTGTAAGTGAGGACTATGAGAGGTGACCGCTAATGAGAGGAATCACAGCCAGGATGTTTAATTACTCTTATCTCCTGCCAGGGAAACAGCGTGTCAAGATCTCTGCACTCCGCCTTAAAAAAACAACTAATTAATTTCACTGGATGGGGTATGTTGCTCAAAGCATCATGTCACGGGTTTACTTTAAATAGTGTGAATTAAATGTTCTTATATTTCAGACAGGTACTGGTAAAAAAGTTGCATGAAAGAAAAAAAAAGTTGGTGTTTTTTTTTTTTTTTTTCTCAACCATGTTACAAGATTGTTTCCTGAGACCTCCTTTATAAAGTTTGCATACGTACAAAAATGTTTCATACACTTCAGGTTAATCCACTTTATTAACAAAGTAAGGGCTTTGTAAAAGGAAACTCCCAAGAAGCTTTGTCAGCCCCAAAACAGAACATGTCACTTTCCACGTCAAGTTTTGGATCTGTGAAAAGACAACTTGACTTTGACTTGAAAATTCATCATTTTGAGTATTGTAGCTTTCAGAAATGTGACAGATCATGATTCATGCGCAGAAAAAAATACAAATATAAAAAATGTATTCAGCATAAAATCAGGAACTTATAACGTTTGGACAGTGCCGTTTCAAACCATAACAAGTTTTATCTTTAAATTAGTGAATTTCTCTCTAGATTACAATCTTCACAACTGCACGATTTCAATTAGAATATATCATGTTAGATAAAATGTATAACCCACTGTTTTTATCCACTTCTATCTAAATGGAGGTGTTGCATGTTTATTAACCCATTATATGTGTTTAATTCACATGATAACACATTTAATGAGTAAAAAAAACCTTCAATCATAATCAAGTTTGATCCATACATATATAACAAGGACAAATACTGATTCAATGATATGTGGAAAAAAAATGCTAACGCTAGAAAACTACTTATTCTTACTAACCTTACAGTTGAAAGTTACCATTGCAATTTTTTAAACGCAAAATATCTTAAACATATTTTCTTGTGGGATCAACAAAGTCATTCTCAAATCACAATCACGTGTCACATAAAGGGGTCCAAAGATTTAGACCGAAGACAAAGGGCCCAGTTCAGATCCCCATGAATCCCCCACACAGCACTGCATCAATAAAGCAAATGTCTGGGAGTTTCTCGGCGTAAGCAAGTCTGCAGAAGTAGAATAAACAGAGCATTCTAATCGGCAGGAGGATTCTGCTAGAGAGAGGCAGGACTTGTGTGGCATGGGTGATCCTCAGCGGACCACAGCTCATCCCAGAGTGCAGTGGGGCCTCGAGTCCTGGAGCCGCAGTCCGATGCAGTCACTGGAAGGGAGCGAGTATGTGCTGGAGATAACAGGCTAAAACTGTCCACCAGGGCCTCTAAAACCCTACAAATTAGCCCGCAAATGAGCCAGAGAATATCTTGACTAATCCACGATCTGAGCCCACACTCTGCCAAAAAAGTCAACAAATAAACCAACTTCAGAAGAAAATGTGAGGGCGGAAATATCCACGGCTGAGCTGAGAAGCCACCAGTGACTGCTTTGAAGCATCTTTGGGTCTGATATTTTTGCTTCTACAATGTGAATGACGACTTCTGAACAAGTTTGTTTTTGTGTTTACGCTTATTGCACTAAAATTACTCTTCCAGATGCAAAGCTCGACTGTTATTGCAAAACAAGTGATCAGAGACACACATCAGTCACAACTGTTGACTATTGTGTCTCATAGTCCCTTTAGATTTCTCCATCTTAGCTGTGGGGCTCTTTCAAACGTCAAAGGACCTGCCATTTTGACTGGATTTTGTTGATATGTTGTTAAAATACGTATTAGGGCTCCAGAGCTTTTGGAAAAAAATATCTATTTGTGATGTTTCTGATTAAAAGATTTTAGATTTTTAGAATTTGAAATGCACAGTTCATAACATTAAAATCACACAAGGCACTAACATTATTGGGGGATTTTTTGTAATACGAATAATAATAGAGGAAAAGCTTGAACTAAACAGCGGTTGGTCTTAATTTGAGAATAGAATTGCATTGTTGTAAAGCAGCTGCCAACAGAAGTTAAAACAAGCAAAAGAAACAATTTCCCACTGACAAAAATGCAACTGCTTTAAGTACGGCTAAAGATTAGCAAATATTTAGTTTAGTTCCCTAATTTAAGTATTTTCTTTCCTTTGTATGGGTTGTTAGGGTTGTTTTTTTTTTTTTTTTTTCAAGGGACTTAAGTAATTGCAGTATTTTTGCTGATTGTGGTCACATAATCTTTCAGACCTAATACTTATGAACAATATTCTATCACTGACAAATCGTAACAAAAACAAAACATTTTCAATTGACTTGGTAATAGAAATGTCATCTTTTCCCCAGATGTGCAGACGTACAGTTTATTTTCCCTTCAGTGAAAGTGAGTGGATCTGACCACA
Organism: Knipowitschia caucasica; assembly: GCA_964034765.1. Taxonomy (NCBI): domain Eukaryota; kingdom Metazoa; phylum Chordata; class Actinopteri; order Gobiiformes; family Gobiidae; genus Knipowitschia; species Knipowitschia caucasica. Next base: position 18,612,902 of record OZ035832.1, on the reverse strand, counting down.
GCCCCTGAAGGTCACGGTGGGAAACCCCATCTCCCTGGTGCCACCGCAGATCTGTAAAACATGCCCTAATGAAGCAAACGTGTCCCCTAATTGGACACTGTTATTGACTTTGACTCACGGTCCTCTGGTGTGGCTGACGTCCGACAGCTCCAAACCCACAGCAGTTTACATGTGGTCCAGCTCTAACAATGACTTTTTCTGTTTATGCAAATTTACCATTAATTAAACATTTAATGACAAAGCTTCCGTCAACTCAGTTTGGACGTGGCGCTGGGTAAGAATAGGTTTTGTTTTGCACTGACAAGGTTTCCGATCAGTCTTATTGCTAACATGCGCTTACTATTGCATTCAAGATAAGATAATATAAAGTTTATTGATCTCACAATGGAGAAATTTACTTGAACGCAATTCACTCATGCTTTTTTCTTTCGACTTGCACATTTGCACTTTTTACTGAACTGTATTTTAATATGTATGATGGAAACTTACGATTTTTATAGAACTGTATTTATGTTGGCAACTTCCACTTTTTACTGAACTGTATTTTATTATGTACAGTATGTTGAATGATTGTATTGTCAATGACTACAGACAGAAAAGTAGCATGGTGCTAAATCTGGTGCAGCCATCTTTGTGATGTACTGTAGCTGCACATTATCCTTAATAAATTAAACTCTAAACTCTAAACTACTGCTTATATACAGAAAATAATCACATTTTGTTAAGACAATCTTGATTAAATCCCAGCTAAAAATGAATGTTACTGGTAAATGTAAATAACACATATCATACATATAAGAAAGAAACCATATATCGTAAAATCAGTCGATAATGGAAAAGCCAACATACATATTTTTGTCCACGTCAGTAGTATCATCTGTAGCTAAAAACTGGATTACTGCCCTGGACTTTGAGCAGAAAACATTAGCGCTTCAAAATTCCCAAAAAGCACCATCATTTATTTGTTTGTTCTTGCTTCAAATCCTCATCTGACAACAAAATTACATGTTTGTTTTTGTGGTGGTGGAACGGGATAATAGCATGTGCAGCACATTATTAACCGCTCTCTCTGCTGCCGGCCCAGCACAGGACTTTACTAATTAGCCCAAAAATTCTTGACTCAGTATTTTGTGTTTGTGTGTGTATAATTGATTATTCGCGCAGAATGCCAGAATGCTTCAACACGACGGACAAGCCCTGCTCCACTGCTGATCTGTCATTGTTGCAAATTCAGACTTTAGTGCATAAAACTGAACTGAGTCATCCACATTAGCTCACGAGAGAGGCATCGGGAACAAGACGCAAGCCACTGCTAAAGTCAGGGCCTGAGGCGGATGTTTGAAAGCTCATAGGAAATATTATTATGATTTCGCTTTGTTATGTAGAGTTAGACCTGTCACCATAATTATTATATCAATTTACAAGTCAATATCTGCAAAAAAAATTATCAAATATGAGATAATGATTGCTTGAATTGTTTTTTAATCTTAATTTGAGTACATTTCAACTGTCTTAAAACACGATTTGCCAAGGGGACAAAGCCATTTAGTCTGTGTTGCTGTATGTTTTCATTCCAAGAGAGACATTTCTTGTATCTTTTTGATAATTTTGCTTGTCCCCTTGGCAACACTTGTTTTAAGGCAGTCAAAAGGTGTTCAAATTAACATATATTTTGCCAAATTCGAGACATTTTGGACATATTTTTTACCACTTGTAACTGTAATGGCTGTGCAGATCTACATGTATCATCTATGCATTTTTTTTTCATTAATGGAAATATATTTGCTAATTTATGTGTAACATGATTTGAGCCGAACAGTGATGTTGATGGTTAGTTATTGTTTCATTGTTCAGTTTGTTTCAAGCATGGTAAATACTATATGTGTGTAGCACAGTTCAAACACAAGGCTACTTCATAAAACAATAAAGGAAATGTTAAGGCCTTTAATGTTAAAGACATATAAATTGGGCAGAGCATGGTGGTTCAGACGATTCATCAGTCTACAGACATTTCAGTAGTCAACAAATGAATTGGGAGGATTTTGATGGGAAAACTGTGAAATTTAGAAAGTATGTAGCAAACCAGAATATTTGTTTTTTGCTTGAATAAAAAACGATATTTGGATTTTTCTTTATCCAACTCTTGGTTAAAGGGATTGTTTTGTTTGCTTTATGAAATTCTCAAGTTTGATCACCTGTGAGCTCTTTACAAAAACAGACAAACAATCCAATATTTCAGTGATTGTACAGTATACAAAAAATTATCCTTCCATAAAATGTAACATTTAGTTCAGATAATTATCTTAGGGCTTTGGCCACTTAAGATGACTAATAGGTCAGTAAAGAATGTCTTTATTTTACAAATTAAAATTGGTGTACTTGGATTCTCTTGCTTTTTGTAATCGCACCAGTGTGTTATCGTAACTGACATAATGTAGAGTCCCTCATGATAAAGGGTCAAGCGAGTATATTCTTATAGCACATTACGAGTTTGTTTCTTCGCCGAAAAAGTACATAATGGCTGGTATAACAGTATTTTGCATAAAACAAAACAATATAGTGATAAGCCCAGAGCAAGATAAACATCTTTTGTATTATGTGTATATCTGTGTGTCGTAATAATAATGCATGCAGGGTAAAATGCGGCTGAGTCCAAGAAAGGTTTCCTATAAAACAAAGATGAAAAACTGAAAACCAGCCGTAGCGAAGCAAAAGACAATAAAACAATGCAGCAGTTTTGTTTTTTTTTCTTCACATGACGGGACAGATTAAATTAGTTTAATTCAAAGTGTAGAAATTAGATATGCTATGTATTGTATCTCATTAATCAATAAGACCTCTCCCATAGGAATTGAGTAAGCAAAAACCTAATGACTGCACAGAGAACCGCCCACTGGAACTAATTACATTTTGTTTGTAGAAAAATAGCTCCGTCAGTCACTGGGGTAATTCTCCAACTATACGGGAAGTGTGAGGCCAGACCCTTAGCCACATTATTTTCCTCCACAGGTTATGGGCCCCATGAATAATAACAGTCCCTCAGCAGGCGTGGTGCTATCTCCAAGCCAGTTCTCATGGTTACTGCAACATATAACTCTGGCTTTTGCCGCAGGAGTGAGCCGGGATTAAGGCACACATCTGGATAAGCAGTAATAAGGTAACACCCAGAAGTGATGGTGCCCTCCCAAACACAGCGGCGGGGGTCGGGTCGGTATCGTCGGGATGTTTAGCCCCTGAAACATGAGGAATGACTCAGCAGCTGTCCGCACTGGAAATGTCCTGAAGAGGATTCAGAAAGACCGGGCAGAAATGCAGAAACGGGAAGTAAAATCAAGTCCCGTCTACATGCAAAGAGTGGATGTGCTGTGTTGAGATATGTCTTCAAATAATGTTCACGACCGCACACGCTGCATCTGGAATTAGTGCTCGAGCTACGGACTGATACAGGGACATGTGGATTTGTCGCCCAAAAATTCAATGTTTCTGCAGTATTACTAATAAGGAGTTTTAGTTTATTCTATTTAGGTTTGAGTTTGAGTTTATTTTATTTCATTCAAACTCAAACTAATAAGGCAGATGTTCTGTTGTCTTGATAGCAAAATTACAAACTCATTTCCAATACAAAAAAATTGACTTTAAATTTTAAAACCCCTATGATAATCTAAGAATATACAGTATATATGTTTGTTTTTTTTTTACAATGAGCTGCAAATGTTAACATAAATAACTACTACTAGGGCTGCAACGAATGATTATTTTGTAAACTTTTGATCGCTTAATAGTTCAGAATAGTTCAAAATAAAAGATATTTATCTTTGTGTATGTTTATTTCTCTGAGTCATAAACTCACATCTCACTATACTAACATTTCTTACATGTTACATAAATAAAGAATAAAAAAAATTTAGTGCTGTCCAAAATATTGCGTTATTAACGCGTTAACGCAAATCAATATTAACGGCGTCATTTTTTTTATTGTGCGATTAATTATTTTTTTATTTTTTTTACTTTTTATTGCAGACAAACACATATACAGAAAAAAAAATAGAAACAAAGAAAAGGACTAGTTCAGATACATTGTAGACAGAGATTACAAACAATATGTAGTTGGAGATACAGGGGGCCAAAGAAGAAACCCAGAAGGGCACATAGGGGGGGGGGGGGGGGGGGGGGGCATGCATGAAGTGGGAGATGGGGGGGAGGGGTTAATAAAAAAGGCAATACAAGCAAACAGTATACAGTCATAGATATACCGAAAGTAAACAGAGAAACAGCATAGAGTATTTACATGAACAAATTTACAAAATATTTACAGATTGTTTATCATCATCATAATGACACCATGATGTTTCTATACAGTCTATGGTCTAAACCCACACATACACACACACACCCACACAAATGTGTGACTAATTTGCGATTAATCGCGAGTTAACTATGAAATTCATGCGATTAATCGCGATTAAATATTTTAATCGTTGGACAGCACTAAAAAAATTACATAAATAGAAAAAAGTTCTAAAAATTGCGATTCAATTACAATTACAGCTCTTAACAATACTGCTTTTCAGTATGTTTATGGTTTAACACTAGCTCTGAGATCAAAATCATTCAAAAACTACTCAGATAATGTAATGTTTTTATTTTCTGAATTGAGCTTTTACTTTTAATGCATGGTTTTATATCAATTAATATCAAATTAATATCCAATTTCCGATACTTTTGACAACCCTACCTATAATAGCGGACATAAAACAATGCTGGGAAAGTGTGCCTTAAAAAGTGTCATTGCGTCCCATTAATTTCAAGGACACTTTTTGTTAAACATAGACTTTCCTCCTGGTCATAACTTACCTACAAAATATATTTAGTATTTTCTGAGGGGATAATCTTTCGTGATTTATGAATTTGTTCTCCCAGTACGACCCGTGAGCAATATCCTCCACATCAACAAGTAAACACAATATCTGGAGGTCGTTTTAACTGTCAGACACTAATTAGCTTCATAAGTTATAGACTAAGAACTAATTGTTTCACATTTTGTTTGATGAGTGAAGCTATAAATTAGACTATTTACCTGTCTTTATCCACCGTGATATAAATGTCTGGGTGAACAAATTAATATTAGGGCATTTTTTTTTACAGTATTTCTCCAAGGTAGGTCGTTGTTTATAAATGTGCATGTTTTTTTAAAGAATTTAATTGTCATGAGGTACGACCCCTAATGATGAAATAACATTACCACATAGAATGATTTTCAACTCAATGCATCTCAAAAGGCAGGGGCAAAGCTATACAGAGGGCAGACTAGGAAAGCAAGTAGGGAAATTGTTTCTGAAAATCACTTTTGCCTATTTGCATGCATTAAAACAAGGGTCAAGTAAGTCATATGTGAAGAGGGGGAGCAGTGCCCGCGGCTTGAATACATTAAAGTGCAGTAAATGGTTTGTTGATTTAGAAAGATTAAAGCACACACAAGCAGCCCTGCACCAAGGACTTTAATTAAGTTGCCATATATAAACTGTATGTTATCAGACATTACTAAATTAAATGCTGGATGCAAGTGTACTTTCTGCTTGGGTGAATATAATAAAAAAGCTGCTTAGAATATTGATCGGGCCCTCACAGATGTTGAACAATGCCGCTGCAGCTCACCGTACGTTTGAGCAAACAGCAACAACTATTCAAGGAGATTCTCTTCAATTACGTACAATACAGTCAAATGTAAGTCTCCTGGCAGCTCCAGTGATCAAGCAGAGGGATGCCACGTTCCTGCCTGAGTCATTCGGGCAAATGGAATCCACTTCCAAGAGTCATTTCTGTCAGTTATAATAAGAAGCTAATACATAATGAGGCACGCTCTGAAATGCAAAACTATTCAAAAGGTTCTCTCCAAAGCTGTGCAGGGGCAATTAGGATCTTGCCGCAAGGCCCTTGATGAGTTCCTCTATCTCTGAAGTCTCCCGGGAAAAGTATCATAAATCTCAAAGTTAATATGCATGATTTAGGTTTGGGGTAACTTTGTTCAAAATGAAAGACAACTATATAACAACTGGAGTATGTGCAAGGCAAAAATTACTTTTTCAGAAAAACTAAGGCAGCTTTCAAAGAGACTTTGAAATGAGACGCAAAGCTACTCTTCTTCTGGTAAAACGTAATCAAGCAACAATAGGAAAACAACTTCCTCGAGAACGAACTAGCATTGGATGGAAACTACACATCCATTCAAGAATAGAGTTGTTGCATTTAACATTTAGTCTCGTCAGGACTAAAGCAGGAATGAACCAGGCCTAAAGCAGGTCTAAAAAGCAGTACTGAGACAGGACCGAGTCAGGACTGAAGCAGGACTGAAACATGAGACAGGACTGAACCAGGACTTTAAAGCAGGTCTAAAGCAGGTCCAAAGCAACACTGAGACTGGACTGAAACAAATCAAAATTAGAACTGAAAGACTGAAGGAGGGCCAGAGGCTTTAAACATGCCTGGAATTAGTCTCCTGTAGAAAAAGCGAACAAACTGATTCAGCCAAATAGAGATAAACATCCCCATTTTAATATTAGACTTAATCTGCATCATATACTGGACTGAGTGGAGAGCACTCTCGCCTCTCAGCAAGAAGGTCCTGGGTTCGAATCCCGGTCGGAAAAGGGCCTTTCTGAGTGGAGTTTGCATGTTCTCCCTGTGTCTGCTCCGGTCTCCTCCGGGTGCTCCGGTTTCCCCTACCACTAAAAATATGCTCACTAGGTTAAATCCTCCATACTATGTACTATGGCGACCACTGCTCCTGACATAAGCCTTAGTGGCATCAGGATGGGTCAAATGCAGAGGACAAATTTCCCTATAGGGACAATAAAGTGCACATTTACATACTGTGGTTATGCCTAAATTACTTTAACTTCAGACAGCTAAAGACATCAGACATCCTCTTCAGAAAATGTAAAGCCTAGATGATTTAACAATGGTGGGTATAACCAATATACAACAGACATTACACCAGTTTAACACAACAAGAAAATGCTGTATTCTCTTCTCAAAGCCATAAATGAGCACAAACTGAAGTTTTAACACCAAGAGAATGAGCATTATGAGACTGCTCCAACGGCGTTTGCACTTCCAGGACGAGTTCACTAATATCATGACATTCTCATCGAGAATCTAAAAATGAGGATCTTCTGCAGGAGCGCTATTATCTTCTGACATTTCACAACACTTGACATGGCTCATATTTACACTTCCCCAGAGCCACAGCGACCTTCTGCACACACACACACGCGCACACACTGATACACATACACGCACACGTACACAGGTTCCTCAGGCCCACGGGACTAAATTAGAAATACAAAGCCACAGAAAGAGAAATCCAATAGGTACTGTAAGTATTCCCACATCTGCAACTGCCGTCACCAACAAGCTAAAGTGCAAGAACATTTCCTGTCAGGGTTCAAACACACTCAATATGGTCATAAACACACTCTGTATTCAATGAACAAACAAAACAAATGAGCTACATCTTTGCTCAGCTAACACTTTATTTGTGCTTATGCAATAAAATAATATATGTCAAATCTAAATGCGGCCGTACATAACAGGGACATGAATGAAATGGAATGAAATGTTATGTAAATAATCATTCCACGGTGACCCACTATTGGGATTATCTCTCTAAGTCTTCTCTATAAAGTTTCCCTTTTTGGATTTGGAAACTGTAAAACCTTTTGTCACGTGGTAAAATGAAATGAGCCCAAAACCCACGACTGCAAAAATAAGTGATTCACTAAAAGCAAATACAAAATCCACTCCAGAATAGTAATATGAAGAAGAGTAACCAGAGGGGACGAAGACCATTAGCTAAGCAAGACGTTGAAATGGCAATGACGGAACAGGGAGTCAAGGATGGTTTAAATACACAAGACTAACAGGACATGTGTGATGATCCAAATAATGGAAGTAAATCTGTAAAAGAGACAGGGGTCAACAATTTCAATAATAAAACACGGGAAAAAAACGAAACCATAACACCTTTCCATGAATCCATTCTTTGGAGCCTCATATATAGGACAAAAAAAGCTATATAATTTTTTCATGTTCATCCCCTCTTCATCTTTCATTTTCAACCCCTTTATTAGTCAATTTCTGGGTCGGGGGTATGCTCAATAATGCTTTAAAATTTCTGAGTTATAATAATCATGCATTGGTTTTATTTAGCACAGGGGGATATACTAGTACTGTAGCCACACCTGCCTTGGGGCACGCTGACAGAAGCGAGGCAACCAGTATTTCCCTCCATCCACCACCAGCCATTCATGCACACACCAGATTCATACAAAGCACAACACAACAACAGTTTGCAATTACAGCCGCACTTGTTGTGCTAGTGTCTTCAATACAATTCAGATGAATGGAATCCCATATTCAAAAGTGTGGCAGTGATGTGTGACCGTTCCTTTGGGTATATCAACATAACTATCATTACAACAAAGTGCCAACACAGCAGCAGGTCAGGGTAACAAGCAGAATATGTGTTTCATTTGTGCCAAATCATAATGGTAAAGTTTACACTGAGACAAATAAAGGTTGTACTAGCTTTTCTGAATCACAGATGTAAATAAAGAAGATTGTCCTTGATTTGGTGGCCGTGAACTCAGGGGACTGACAAAAGGAGAGTGGGATTCAGAAGAATCAAGTCTAAATTGAGAATAAAGATGCAACTAAATGCAACGGTAAACACATTACAAACTGTAAATGTTTACTTTTGAATGCGCTGGGAAACAGCTGCAAGTCCTATAAGTCCTGAATTTCTCCTACGGGGTTCAATAAAATATCTATCTATCTATCTAAAAAGGAAATGCAGCAAGTAGCGCAGGACAAACTCACGCAAAGCCACTCAAAACATTATATTTTTGGATACAAAATAATTCTATTGAGTTTTTGCATAATGTGCTAGTTAAGATCATGAAACGCAATACATAACATGTTTCTGTATTGTATATTTTTATATAGCTGGGCCAGGACCTTGGAAACGAGATCTTTGAATCTCAATGGGATTTTCCTTGCTGAAAAAAGGTTAGGTTTGCCACTCAATTTTTCAGATAATATTGGTATTGGTTTTACTTTGGCTGGACACACATGTTGTGTGTTGTCTGTATATATATAACAAAATGGGGCAATATTAAACATACAATTTGCTCAATATGTCCCCTTTAAATCATTTCCTCTCTAACAAACCAACCCTCTGGACATGCATAGCCGCATATTTGTCTCTTACCGTTCTCCGTGTTCTCGTGCTCAGTGTCGGTCAGCGTCAGGTTGGAGTTGGCCCGGCTCGACAAGCAGGAGCTGCGGCCTGACTTGGTGTTGGAGCGGCCCCACATCCTGACAGCGTGCTCCGGGGACATGATGCCGTCTGTCTCGGTGTCGGCGTCGGAACCCACACTGACGGAGTAATCTCGATGTGTCAACCCCAGCTCTGGTCTGTACGCCGCTACGTGTGACGGAAGAGCTTCTCCGAATCCAAGGTCTCGCAGGGAGAACTCTGCCCCTGGAACCAGCCCAGATAATGATGAGTACAGACGTGGAGCTGGGAGACTTCAACTATTCCACTGTGTGTGCTTCAGAAAGGGGGGACAGCAGCTTTTGTAGAACTAAAGTCATATTCAAATGTATTCAAACACAAAGTGCTATTGCCATATGTTTGTAATACCGGTGATTTCAGATAATGATTCATTCAAAACTGACAAGTCTGAGGGTAAAGGTGTATGTAAAGGTGCACTTTATTAATCCCCGTAGGGCAATTCATCATCTGCATTTGACCCATCCTGATGCCACCAAGGCTTACGTCAGGAGCAGTGGTCGCCGTAGTACAGTGCCTGGGAACCCATCTCCTGGTGTTGATGCTCAGCTTGGTCAGGACTACCGGAGCTGGAGGATTAAACCTAGTGTGCATCTTTTTAGTGGTAGGGGAAACCGGAGTACCCGGAGGAAACCTACAAACATGTGAAAGCTCTGCGGGTCCAGGACAAGCCCCGGCGATACAAGATGGCGCCCTATTCAAATGAATGGTTGTGCTCAGTGGCGCTTTGTGACGGCATGGGGACTGAAAGATTAGCGGAAGTCGCCTGGAACTCGCAAAGATCTATGGGAAACTCGCAAAGATCTATGGGAAACTCGCCTGTATTTGGGCATCGTCTGGTCCTCCCGGTTCTGCGCAGTGGATGATCTCCCATAATGCGTTGCGCCAAACACGCGTGTGTGGGTCTCACACCAGGTCTCACGCACGTGCACAGAGGGGCTCGGCTGCAGAGCGGGAGTTAGAGCGAGATCCAGACGAGCAGAGTTTGTGGCACTAAAGTGTGGATTTAAACAAAACTGAAGGATTTAAGAAGAAAAAAAGTTCAGGATGACAAGGGACACTAAAATCCCCACAAAATCTGACCTTTATGAAAGCTGTAGGTTCTCTGTCAGCTGAGGTCGAGCTGTTTTAATTTACATTGAGTCCTAAGGGGAAAATTTCTGGGTAGCCCACGTGAATTTAGTCTGGTCTAGTCTGCAGTACCGCGAGAATCCCCCGAGCACATGAGTTCTTCAGCTCCAAGCTAGTAATACCCTATCCAGTTATTATGATAGATCCATGGCCAAGGACCAGGACACTTAAAATTCAACCACATACATGGACATTTATCAAGACTTATGGACATTGGTCAACTCGACCCTATGGATGCCAACATGTTCTCTACTCTTGTTGATTCTCTGGTCTGTGTTGTCAAACTCAAAGTCCTCTGAGATAAGGACTGTTGTGATTTAGGGCTATACAAAAATACATTGAAATCAATTGAATTTAGCTATTCTTTGTTTTTTATATATTTGTGTCACAGCTTAACTATAAAGCAACTAGTGTAATAAAATGATATACTATATACTGACAAGTCAAAATGTAAAATACATTACAACCTCAAACCCATGACCGCACAGAGTTACGCTTGTTGAACCTGCAGGAGCTTTCTCAGCAGAGCAATCACTTCTGGTTTGAGCTGTGATGATCAATAATGTATTTGACTGAGCAGGTGAAGACATGCATGTTGCCCATGCAGCTTTAAATACAAGCTTAACATAAACGACCTCTGCACAGATGAAACATCAAGAGACGACTCATTAAAACAGCTGTCGTCTTTGCAGGGCTCGCGGGGCTCATATAAATTGTATCATTTATTTCATTCATTCATTCGTTCATTGTAATAGAAAATGAACCCAGTCAACTTTCATTCTATTCTATACTTTATATCATACAAAAACAATCAACAATAGCTATGTTGAATATTTGATATTATGTGTAAATATTTTACAGTTCCCATAGGATGTCTATCTTTCTAAGTGCAGGACTATTACACAGTTTTTGTTTTTTTTGTTTTTCTCTTGTTTTTTTTTTCAGTAGGCCTGACTGGATGACTATTTTCAAGTCACAATTTATTTCAAGTTAAATGTGTAGTAGACGGACATTATTTTAGGTTATTTTCATTCTAATGTAATGAAACTCTTATATTGAGTATACATTTTCATCAACATTGATGTGCAAGAAATTACCACAGAGCAAAAAATGAGTAAACTGCATTTATGTACAATAAATACATTTGGCTCTAACAAAAACAGACCAACATCTAATAATTATAATTGGCTCCAAAAGCTAAACAATAGCACCAACAAAATGCAGGTCCAACAGCTAAAATTGGCTCTTTGTGGAGGAATAAATAGGTACTTACAATTTCCAAGACAAAAGGCAACAACCGCTCCTCGTATTAAATAAAAGCAGCCTGCAACTGCGCCGGACTGAATCCATGAATAACCTGCTCTCAGGCTTTAAGATCAGGATTACTGAGACACACTCCGAAAACACTGCAGTAATCTTACACTTCACTATAGTTAGTTACTATATAAGATCCAACTGTAAACTATACCGTCAAAACTTCTGTGTTGTTATAAAGTGCCACAATCCTCACATTGAAATGAGATGGAGAGTGGAGATTTCTTGTGTATTTCCTGTGTTCATGATTTCAACTTATTTTTCTTTGCATTTCATGACTTACACGAGTTTGTAATGAATATGTTTGTTTTTATTGCGTTTCCTGTGTTTGAATCAACAACTTTGTGAAGTCCTCGGAGACAACTGTTCTTCTGACATTGAATTGAATTGTCTTGTTTATTTAAGTAAATACTTTAAGTTCCGATTCTTGCTCAAATTAGTATCAAGTTTCAATTCTATCAATAGGGCTCAATACTTTTCAATACTTTTTTACACATTTCTACCATAACAAGGCACAAAGTAAAGTGGACGGGAGCTCACCTGGCCGCCCAAACTCGTCCACTTCATGGTGCACCACGTCCTTGACCCGCGTCCCGTAGGCCATGCGGGAGTCGTGGTCGAAGGCCTTGAGGGTCTCGCTGGAGCTGTAGGACTTAGCGTTGGGCTTGCCGTCCTCGCTGTCGGCGGAGGAGCTGGTATAACGGCGCTCGTTGTCGTGCCGCGCCGTCAGCGAGCGGTAAGGGCGGCGTTCCTTCACTTCCATGGCTGCCTCCGGTCTCAATCAGCATCAACTGTAGCTTTGAACAGCCTCCTCAATTTGCTGGACTCTGGAAGGAAAAAAAAAACACACATTAGACTCGGACTGCACTTAGACAAAATATTCTTTATTCCCCTGAACGTAAGATTCAAGCAGGATTCAGTTTCGGGTTTTTTTTTTTTTTTTTGTAAGATTAACATTTTGGGAACAAATTAGACCACTACAAGCTTTCGTTATGCTATTTTTAAAACATTGTTCCTTTTTGTAAGAGTCAGAGCCATGTGCGTCACTATTTGACACTTTAGGAAGAGAGATGATAGACATCTTTTTAACTTTTCTATCCGTAAAAAGCGTTCAAGATATGACAGAGATAAATATAAATATAGTACACAGGAAAATACATGTGAAAACGAATAATTGATAATAATGATAATAATGTTTTTCGTTCGATGGTTGGTAAAAAGTTTGAATTATTGTATGGCTCAACAATTTTGACAAACATAGATTTTGCAATTAAATTTAGATTCTCTTCAGGTGACACTTTCAGACATGTTTTATTGGGTTTTATTTCTCAACAAAGTTATGAAGATTTTTTTTTTTTCAGGTGACACATTTAAACACATTCAAAAGCATAAACATGTGTCAAAACAGAGAGATTCACAGCTAAAATATTCTCAAAATTACAATCCATTTCAACATCTAAACAACAGGCTTAGACATTTTAATTATAACATGCATAACAGCACTTTCAATAAAATAAATACAGTCTTTGTGATTTCCTAAACCATTCAATTTGTGACTTATCCTTCCTCTATTATCTTATTCCTCTTCTTCAACCCAAGAACTCTCTCAACAGTGTATGTTATATTTCAGTAATTACCTCAAACATTAAATATTCCTTGTTCCATCCGTTTAATTCACTTTCTCATAATGTGCCTATAATGAACTACAGCATATGTTACTTCTTGACATCACAACTGTATCCAAGAGAAAATCTTGTTGAGCAAACTCTGGGGTAAAGTCAATCCACTTCTGCAGCGGCTGCACAGGTTGGACCAAAAATGGATCGGTTTACTTGCATCTGTTAAATTCATGAAGAGAAATATGGATCTTGTTAACTACTTCTTAAAGGCTATTACACTGAAAAATGTAAAATCCAAGTAAGGTTTCTTCACTAAAAATTACATAAATGATTTTGTTATTTTATTTTTATTGAATGTAGTTTGTCATGTGAGAATATTTTACTAGTTTATATTAATAATACTTCATAATCTTCATAAAGAAAAAAGTCTGAGCAGTGAGTTTTTAATGTTTTTAAAAAGGGACTCAAAACCCATCTTTTTACTAAAGCGTACTGCTAATTTTTTTATAGTCTTTTATCTGATTTTATGTGTTTGCTTTTATTTATGCTGCTGTTTGTAGCACTTTGAGATTTGATGTCAAATATAAAGTGCATTATAAATAAAATGGATTATTATTATTATTATTATTAATGGTTTTTTAAAGTATTTTTTTTTTTATTTCCAGACAATTTTTCTTCTTGTTTAGATAAAATAAGTTGATAATAAAAATACGTTATGAAATATTTTAAAACAATTCTCCAAAATGTTTAAGAAATAAGTAAAGAACACTTTAAATGTTTTTGTTTTTTTATATATATGCTTTATTGCGTCTTTGCACACATCTCAGCATGATCTAAGCAAAATTCCTAACACCATATTAGACATATATTAGTACAATTTTTGTGTTCTATTGGCAGATTATTTTCTATTTTTCAGCAGTATTTCACTTATTTTCATATATTTTTGTTCTATCTTTTTTCAAGCGATTTTTCAGTGTGGTAACTGAACGCAGTATCTGTAAGTCCATGCAATATTAAAGTCAACTATTTTTACGGCACAAAAACACTCAAGATAAAAACAAAAATAAGATCAGGCTAAAAGTTAACCAAGCAACGATAGATAAATGAAATGCAAATGTGAGCTCCCATGGCGCAGCGTATGGCTCAGAACACATCAGAAACACTAATAGAACACCAAGATTGGGTTTTAAGAAATATGTTACCCTGCCACAAGAAATCCTGCATCTATAAAAGTTTACAGTGCCACAAATATTGCTTTTTATGTGTTGTGCGTGTTGCGGAGCCTCTATGCAGCGCCCAAGCGATGACTGTTCTTTCATGAAATATGTTGTTTATAGCTTACAAATCTCCAGCCTTTGAACATTGAAGAGCATGGAAAATCTAGGGCCACACTTAAGCGGCAGAGATGATTAAAGTTGGAATCGTGAAACCAACCAGCGTCTAGTAGAGCAGGAGAATTAGATCGAAGACAGAATGAGTTTTGTGGTTTTATAGTGGATTATATTTTCTCTTGCCAGTCCGTAGCAAATGATAGGCGCTCATTGGCATCCTCCCCACGACAAAGCTGGAACCAAATTGGCCGACGAAATAAATTATTGGTCAATGATAAGTCGGGTATAAATATCACCACGAATGAAATGAACTGAAGATGACACGAGTAGATTCCAAAGATAAAACTTAAGATCAATAACTGTTTTTAAGTTTACAAGTCTAGCCACACAGCCAAACTAGCTACTTCGTGTCCAAGGCGTTTGGTTCTAGGTTGAATAAACAAAAAAACTAATAAAATAAATTATTTAAATTGACTGAAATTGTCTGAACTCTTGCTTTTTCATTAAATTGCAGGTGTGGTATATGCTCTACAGGTGAAAATCTGAAAACTAGAATGTCATTCAAAAGTAATTATGTTTTGTCGACTTACAATTTGAAGCTAATTACAGACTCTACACGCAAAATGAGAAATTTCAAGCCTTTATTTGTTGTAATGTTAACAATTGGCTCACAGCTTGTAAATATCCCAAATATAAAATTTCAGAGAATTAGACTATTTTGAAAATGGACTGTGTGCCATAATCATCGCAATTATAACAAACAAAAGCTTTGCATGTGTTATTTTGCATGTAATGAGTTTATATATCATAGTATTGCATGAAAAAAATAGACTAATACAAAATTGTGTTAACTAAGGAATCATCGGCCGATTAAAGGAGAGAGCTAAGACCAAACCAGAGACAATGCTTGGACACGATCCAGTACGAAATCGAGAATGTTTTGTAACTTAAATCTTAAAATGGATGGAAAAACACCTCAAAGGAGCAATATGTTAAAATCTGACCAAAAGCTGTGCTGCAACCAGATTCAGATTCAGATTCAGTTTATTTGCCATTTGCAGTAAAAAAACCACGTTGGAATACATTAGCAAAAGTCTCCACATATGCAGACGAATCCGGCTGGGGCCATAATATCTGAATAGACAAGAGTTTTGTCAACAACAAATCTAAAACCAACACCTTTTTCACAAAGGCCCCGAAAGAAATCCTGGTTTTATTTCCTTGTTTTGTTATTAATGATTTGAGAATCCTGTGGCCATGTTATCAGTGAGATTAGCTAGTTCTGGCAACACGGATCACAGACTTTCTGATTGTAAAACGGTGGAGGGCGGGACATTGAAATGAAAACAATAACAAGATGTAGGGGCTGTAAGACTAATTTTGAAATTCAAATATCTCTGAACTAATGTTATGAGTTAAAGAAGTATTTGAAAAGAACATGATTTATTAAGGCTTTTTGACAGATTAGGGCCATTTAATGATGACTTGACATGGAAATCTTACATATTCCTACTTTAACAGATACACCTTGCTATTGCATCAGGACGGTTGGCGAGAGGTTTACGCATAGGACAAAAGCAGATAGAAGTACTTTTAGCAAATCTCTTCTATAAACAGTATGCTATGACATCAAGGCACGGATTTTTTCTTTTCTTTTTTTTCCAAGTTAAGCTCTTTATGAATACTGTAGGAGATTGGTGGTGGACAGAGTAAACAATAATCTCCAGTGAACTATATTTGCCCCTGCCATGAGGAAAAGAATAACTATTGAAGACACCATAGTAGGCTTTGGAAGTTCTTTTTTGTGTATTGACAGCTGAAAAGATCCCAGTGATTAATGACTTGGGCCTCAATTGTAGGACCTCTGCCACTTGTGGGGGAGAAACTGCCACAGCAAGGGCCCTTCAGCTGCTGCCCACGTTTCACATGCAGTCTGTCGGGCAGCCCAAAACCTTCTACTTTCTGCACAAGATCGTTGATAATATGCAAATGAATGAGAACGGGGAAACGAGGAGCTTTGTGAGCTTCAAGACGTTCTTATGAGGTGTATTGTTTTCTAATTTCAAAGAACCAGGCTCACAACATCAACCATCTTTCTATTTTTGCAACTGCATCGTACTCATTAAAGGAGCTATACCTTTGGGGCCATGGGAAAACTTTCTTTTTGTTTTTTCTTAGCACTGGCAGAACAAAAAGAAGATTCAGATCAGATTAATTTATTTCCTATTTGCCGTAAAAAAACACCTTGGAATACATATGCAAAAGTCCCCAGTGTCCGCAAGACAAGTACATAAATAAAACAAGGTTAAAAGTACAGAATAAAAATAAACAAAACAGTAAACAATTGACACTGTGAATTCAATTGACTAAAACAGTTGCAATACAAGTGCGAGATAATTAAAGCTCCTCTGTTTAAACTAATAACAGCTTGTGGAAAGAAGCTGTTAGCATATCGAGATGTCCTGCATTGTTACAAAATGCAAAGTCCCTTCTATATCCCTCATTTATGTCCTGAAGAAACACAACATTATTGGGAGATTTCCAGCTCTAATGGAAGGTGGAGAGGAGAAAAATGAAAAAACCAAGGCGAGTATTAAACGGCTGGAGCTGCTCAATCCAGATTACGATCAGTCTATTTCAAACAACTGTGAACTGAAACTGTAGTCTGAGCAACGGCAAGAAGAAGCTAACGGCATATCTATGTAATGATCCAAAATCAATTGTTGTCTCTCTGGTCGGACAAAAGAATGATGGATGGTCTGTATTCCTCTTTAAAACAATTGCAGACTCCACATTTTTCGAATGCATTGTCCACAAGCTTTGAGAGAGTTTGTCTGTGGGTGTTTAGCACATGCACTGGGGCTTTGTCTTTCTTAGTTCTATACAGCTCTCGTGGTGATAAAAGTTGGCAGAAAGCAATAAATAATAATTATCAATTGAAGGCATCAAATGTGGTGATGCAGCAGCTCTGAGCATGATAAAAGTGTAGACAGAAGAAAACCGTGGGAGCTCTGCCTGGATAAAGCCCTTGGCAAAGCTCAGTGTTGGCAACGCACCAAATGACTTACAGTAGTTTTGAATAAAAGCATGTAATTCACTAAGGCCAATCTTAGTTGAAAGACACTTAAAAACATATTTACAGCAATCTATTTTGTTTATTGATGGCTCTCACTCAACCTTGGCACATCGTTAGAAGGCCTACTCACATCCATTTTGGAGCATATGGACTGCGAAATGGAATCCAACAGTTTTAAGATAATAACACTTCATAATCATATTAGAGAAAAAAAGAGTCTGAGCAGTGAGTTTTGAATGATTGTTTTCATCTTTCTTTCTTTTTTTTTTTACTTATTTTTAACAATAAGTACTTTACTAAAACAACTTTACTTGTTGTTTTGATAAAATAAGTTTAATGTTAAATGTATCAAAAAAAGTTTAATAATTAAGTAAATAATATTTAAATGTATGTTTTATTCTGGAATCTAGTAATTTGGGGCTATTATTTTCTTATTTTCAGAAATCTTGTCAAGTCATATTTTCTTGATCTTTTGGCAGATATTTTTTCCTATTAAAAGGGTTAGGGTTAGTATTTTACTTACAGTATTTTCATTCATTTTTGTCCAGTGTACCTCCTGCTTCCGGGTTTGTGATAATAAATAAAAAAATAACATCATCAGACATCACACGACAAATGCTATTGTCACAAAGTTCCTTTGCAATAAACCTAATGTCAGAAAAGACATAAAACATAATTCACTGGGAGATATGCCAATAACAATAGTTGTGGAAAGAGAAAATGGCCGGATATTGACAGAGATTGATTCATTCCAAAACCTCTGATGTTAAAGGTGATGAGGCATATCCGATCAACCAGTTTTAACACTATCATTTGTTCTTTGCAGGTTATTAATTCTGACCTGTCATGCCCACTGGCCCCGGTAATGTAGAAACCTCACCTTTCACGTCCAATGTAATAAACCATTGTAACACACACTAACTAGCACTAAAACTAGCAGCTAAGCACGTTTCAACTGTTGGCTTGGGTTTAATATCAGCACAAATGTCATGGGATGGTTAAATATGGGATCTAAATAGGTGGGAGGTGTATTTTGCAACAATATAAATGTAAATGCTCTGTACTATTCATCAAACAATTAGTGGACTGCTGAGAATGGCTGAGAATGGCTACTCATGGCGCTGAATATAAATCTTGTCCTC
Organism: Knipowitschia caucasica; assembly: GCA_964034765.1. NCBI lineage: Eukaryota > Metazoa > Chordata > Actinopteri > Gobiiformes > Gobiidae > Knipowitschia > Knipowitschia caucasica. The sequence goes on along the minus strand of OZ035832.1, from coordinate 18,593,937 downwards.
ACTGCGCACACAGACATGTTTTTTCCATAATAATTAACAACTCAATTGGTTTTAACATAATTTCTGCACAAAGCCACAGTCTAAAAGCTAACCAACATTATTTGTTCTCCATCAAATCTCCGAGGTGATTACAAATGGCTTACGGCTACTGATCACTGATGATTGAAACACAACATTTCAATGATTGGTGATGACATTTTAACAAATGACAAGTCAACTTAATGAGCGTTTTGGTTTAGCTTTAAAGCAGCATTTTTTTAGCAGAAGATATTGTCACGCATTAAAACTTTGCACCTCCATTTTTCTCAAAGTATTGAACATAAATAATTAGTACAAACATGACAAGGATTGCAGTTAAGGATTGTTTTTCGTAACAGACTTATTCCCAAAAAATGAATGTCGTTAATCCAAATCTTGATGTTCCACACCAGCAAAAAATAAGTGCTCTCGGAAACATATTTAGGCGTATTTGTGAACCATTCTGATATAGTTAGGACCAAGCGTATGATGCAATCCTAACAAGTTCCTCACTCTCTATCAGTTTCATACTATCACTAGTTTTCACATACAGTACATGGATTGGTTCTTGGACGTCTATTTCGGATGCCCAAGAAACCCTCTCCCTGAGGTGCTCCCACAAGAGGAGACCCCGTGGAAGACCCAAGATACTTTGAAGGGACTCTGTGTCTAAGCTGGTCTGGGAACGCCTCAGGATTCCCCCGGATGAGATGGAGGAAGTATGTGGATAGGGAAGTCTGGGCATCTCTTCTTAGACTGCTGCCCCCGTCACCCGGCAATGAATAAAGCAGAAAAAATGGATGGCTGGATGGATTAACTTCTTCAGATAGAAAAGTGCATAAGAGATAAAAAACTACCCTCGCTCAGCCCGTGATCTCTCAGCCCAAAGCATCATACTGACTTCAAGGGCTCTTACAATCTGGTCTGATTAGTTTACAGAATGTTGCTTCACAGGGTTCTTACAATAAGGACAAACACAATGTATCATGAACGGGGCCCCCAGCTTTAAGAGCGGTTATCGAAAAGAGTTTTAGATATACCACAGACACACATTGACTCCCTTTGTGTTGTGTGAAGAGGAAATTGATCAGTAACATTGTCTATATGGACGACTGCAGACTCAAAAAGCACGGTATCTGCACCAATTGCTTCGAATTTGAAAATCTCCCCATGCCTCACTCTATAGAAAAGGGCCGAACAACAGAAAGGTGTGCTTTCAAAAGACAGGGAAAAAACTTGGGGGGCTGAATAGCTTGCCAAACAGCTCTTGAATTGAAGTCGGTACTAAGGGGAGGAGGCCTAGCGTTGGTGGGGGGCATCACTGCTATCGGCTCCTTGCAGCATAAAAAATGAGCCTTGCTGGAGCTTGAAACAGAATGTGCAAAAACCAAGGCATAAACATTGGTAGCTGGGTACGATTTTCAGCAGCTCACTCTCCCAGACTAATCACACACAGTCACTCAGGGTTTGTAGCCGACAGACGGAGCAGACGGTGGCGTAATGCTTTTAAACCAAAACGATACATAACAAAGCCGAGGACTTCCTTTTATTCATTTCTGGAGCTGATGTACCGAACCTTGCACTAATTATTGCAAAATGTTAATGCCTTTACTGTATGTCATAGCGAAATGTCACATCCTCTTGTCGTATCTGTTATCAATAATGGGAGAAAACATGCAATACATCAATTAAATCCTTCAGCTTAACTTGCTCCTAAGTCATCAGCTGAACTTGCAATTGACAAAAAAAGCAGCGATATGTATTAAATATGTATTAAAAAGGATAGCTTAGGATAGTTTTTATCAGGTTGTTACTGCAGGGGAGAGCTAGGGTCACTCCAGGGTTTGACCTGTCCCTCATTAGTCCACCATTAACTCTCATTATCCGTCAAAGGCTGGAGCGTTTGATTTATGAGTTGCCCGCGGTGAAACTAGTCGAAATGCTGACTATGCAATAATCAACTTCATGTAAACTTGATGGTGTTCAACTTAATGCTATGAAAAGCTATTGCATGAAAAATACTGTGATGCTCTCAAGATAAAAGCCTCTCTTTCTTTGTTTCTCTGAAAAACATCACATTTCACAAGTTGCTTTGTTCTTTAAAAGTATGAACTCTGCTGCGAACCAAAGATCTCTTGACTAAATGAACAAATACCAAAGAGAGCATTCAATAGGCACTCCCTAAACCATCATTGGCATCTCGTGGTCACTATACCACCTACTATACCTGTCACTATGACACACATGTGCCTGAGTCATAGGCCATATTTTCAGAGTGGACTATGCTGATGTAACCCATGTTTTCCGAAAGCAGGAGAGGCCAATTTGCACATAGTTGAAGCCAAATTCCATACATGAAAAAATTTTCCGACGTTACCTTTATTTTATTTATTTTTATTTAACCTTTATTTAACCAGGAAAATACCCATTGAGATCGAGATCTCTTTTTCAAGGGAGTCCTGGCCAAGAGGTCTGTAGCACACGTCAAGGGCACTTTACAGAACAACAATAAAACAATACAATAATACAACAAAATACAGTGAAATTACAAAACATTTACATCATCCAAAAAAAAAACTAAAGGCAACAATAAGATAAGTTAACGTTTAAAAGCATGAGCACTTGGCAATGGTTGAGAGTTGTTTTTTAAATACAAGTGAACGAAATGCGTTTAGCAAGAACAATTTGGACCACTTCAGTTCTGACTGCAGACTGTTCCATGCAGCGGGAGCAGAATAACTAAATGCCTGCTTTCCCAGCTCCGTCCGGACACGTGGAACATTCAGGAGGTAAAAATCATTGGAACGTAAACTGTACAGGCTCCTGGTTCTCTGAAGGAGGGACCACAGATAGACAGAAACCAACCCAAGAAGAGCTTTGTACACCAACAGCATCCAGTGTGTGTACCTCCTCACTGCCAGTGAAGGCCACTGGGCACCTTTGTGCCGTAATAGGGGGACATGAAAACTAATGTGTTGCTAACATGGTTGCTAAGGCAAGCAGAAGTTTCACCAACATCAATCCTTATGGCTCATATTTATATATATTAAAAGACTGTATCAAGATCATAGAGAGGGCAAAACCACCTTTTTTAAAACCCATAATGATGAGTGTGACATAAACGGTTACTGAGGTAGGAGTTCACTTATCATATAAGTTTGAGCAAATTTGTCCATGAGCCCTGCCCTTATGACATTCATTGAGCTAGAGGGTTTGCTGTGTCCATCTACATACTACATACATCATGCAAGAGCAATAAATATAATGTCATATTTCTGCCGCAAATGTGTGAGTGTAATCTTTTGTTTTTCCAGTGTAGCAGGGCAAATAATGGCAGGGAAAAAATATCAGCCATCAGTAGATACCTCAAAGATATATCTCATAATATAGCATGCTAGTTTAACCATTTGCAAAGAATCATCTGCCATGGACATTGATGTGGCATGAAGCTTTTTAACCCACATTATGGGTTAACCTCAGCTCTGGGAACAGCTGAATAAAGTCTCAAAGTGGCTTGGCCTCACTCCTAATGAAAATATATCCAACACATTTCAGGTGTCGCTGTGAGCACTCTGGCAGCTTCTTAGCAGGTCCATGGCTATGTGGCAACACTGCAACGGAATCTTTGATTACAATACAAGACTTGCCACCTGTTAAGAAATCCAATCAACAAATGAAACAGATTAAATGAATATTGCATAGTCTGTACATGGTGTTAGTAAAGGTAAAACATAAAATCTGGTTTTCCGCAGCAGGTACTTGTACCTGAATATGATACAAATAAGCCAGAGAAAGAACACTTACATACATTAGACCGTTATCATACTGTCCACAATGGCTTTAGTACTGAATTTAAAACACATTTGTCCTTTTTTCTTAATCTTCAAACCATTCAGTACATTCAGTACTACCCCTTTGTTATGCATTTATTAGTAGATTTGTGTAATTATTATTTATAGACTACACTTGATACTATGATTTCCAGCTGACAATTGACAAACAACTCTGATAACGCTATAAAGCGCCCATCTGTCTCCTGGTGGTGGAAAAGTACTCAATTTTGGTAGTAAAGATTTATTTTTTCATGTACAATCACCATGAAAAACAGGCCTTCAGTCCCATTTCCAAGTAGAAAAACTCCCTCACAGAGTCTGATACAGACTGAGTACTGCAGGATACCAATTACTGCTTCCTCACCATGGAGGTCCACAGACTTCCATGTGATGAAGCTGTACCAAAGGCCAATAGTAAGGGAGTGCATCACCAAGATCACAGCTCTGGCCTTTTCAATGAAAGATCATAACTTTCATTAGCATTCCCTTCTGACAAATAGTCAGTCTCCAACTACTGGGTGGAAACATGCAGAAAATGGACAAATAAACAAAATCATACATGTTTTTACACCAGCTGGGCTTAAAACTGGTTCAATTGGGTTTAGTGACAACTAAAATAGCATGTTGATTCAGTGGAACATGCATTTGTTCATGATGGGAAAAGGCCAGTTGCTGTAGGCAGAACAACAGTTTCATATCAACAGGAAAGAAACAACCGAAGCAGCAGAAGGTTTGTATGGTAATGGTAAATGGCTATAATAGAACAAATGCCTGACTGAGTCATCTTCCCGGCCATGCTGATAAACACTCACCTCTGGTATCTGGGCCTCAGCAGCCTCTGGGTGGGGCAAATCACTGTGAAGCTTCATCACTGACTTGACGACAGCTCAGTGTTAGAAAGGTTCTGTTTGGAAGCAGTGGCTGCTGCTGTTTGTTTCCTTTTCAAAAATCTAAAAATAGCAGCATGTTTAAATATAGCTTCAGTATAAGCCATAACTTGTATTTGCTATCTTCTTCACCAGGACACTATGCAGACAGGAAACCTCAAAGGGTTTTCCTTGGGCACTGAGTATGATGATTTGCCTTGAACTGATTAAAACATGACATGGCTTGTGGCAGCACTTGACAGTGCAGCCTTGACCTGCAGAATTATTTTCCTCTGCCTTTAAGGCACAAAAGGTCTGTAGGGTCTGATCCCAGTGGCTGAACATTAGACAATACTGAGGCTTGTAAAAAATGCTGGCTGAAAATTAAGTTTTTTCTTTATTGGTTCTCAATGTAGCTTTCAATATATGATGAAAAACGTAACTACAATCCATCACATACTGTTCCATGTCATTTTGATTGTGGATGCATGCAGGGGAAATGCCCTTTCATCTGTCTAGGCATGGGCACTGCTTACCTCTATATCTAAATTTAATTCAGCAAGAAAATTAGGATTGATCACAGGCGCTCAAGGCCACAATCAGCATCCATGATCTAATCATAACCTGACTCTAGACAGAAAAAGATTCTTCCATAAATAAAAACCATATGTGAGGCAGCAAGTGCCCATAACACTGAGGGGAATGTGATTACCTTCTCCCCTGCTCCACAGGTGTGCTTTTAGCCCACTGCCTTCAAAGGCTGCCAGTCTGAATGCCACTGTGAGCACCCGTACTGTTGTTTTTCTGCACCCAAGTCTTTTTCATCATCCTTGCATCAGAGCGAGTGATGCAGGAGTCTCTTTCTCCAGGCCCGTAGAAGCCAGGCGGAGGACCGGCCCTCGGAGACAGACTCTGTCAGGAGCAGCGTGCTTAGGGACAGCAGTGTAATGAATTACCTAGAATTAACACGTCATCCTGCACTTCACTCAACAGTCGCACTGTGTTCATGCCACAGCCTAATGGGTGTATTAAACAAATGAGCACCGAGCTAAACTGCTTATTAGATTACACACTTGTCTTGCACCATCCAACAATTAAAAATATAGCCTTCTTGTACATTAAAAAACAATGAGTAAAAATAAATAATTGAATAAACCAGAGTCCACAGATTTGGTTTACGTCCCAGACGAGAGCTGCGATCTCAACTTTACTCAAACTACACGACTATGTCATGTGCATGAGATCCGAGAAGCAGCAATAATGAGGCTTAACAGCATACGTTTAGCCTCTCCTCATTAGTTTTTTGTAATGTTTGGTTCAAATATGCATGACTGAATTTAATATGCACACGTACTTCATTTAAAAACAATTCCTTTTTTTACAGCAGACCCCCCCGCCCTATCCCAGACCCTCTCCGTGAGCTGAGGAGTGGGGAGTGAACTGCTGCCTCTTCTGACAGTATATCTGGAGGAGCCACACCACTCTTCTACAGTAGCTCAGAGAAAGCATTTGTGACGTGCTTCAGACAAGAAGCCTATGCAAACAGGGCTGTGTGAAGTGACGGTGCTCAGAAGCCACCTGCAGTGCTGCCAGTGTCACTCGTGTGGGAAATCCTCTGAGATGTTTCTGTGCAGCCATTAAAGCTCGCCTTCCTGTTGATGCCTGTCATTGATAGCAGGAGATATTTAGCGGAGGACTCCAAATGCCAGTTGTGCCGCCTGTATCTTTGTAACACTGTGTCAGGAGTGGCACGGCAACAGACAATTTCCCCCATACCTGATGGCACGGGTCCAGCATTTTGACATGTATCTATCTGGCTAAAGATACAACTAAATTGTTGACTCACTTTAAAGGTGCATTTCATCCACGTTTATGGTGGTGTCTGTTACCTGCCTGTTGCCATGGCAATGTAATTTTTTGCTGTTAATGTAACTTTAATGTAACATGTAGAGGATTTACATATATTATTACAAAACTATTATTACATAGGGTTGGTTTGTCTCTCAGCAGATATGACCGGTAACTTAGCCCAGTGAAGTCACTCTCTTGTATCTACATGTATATTGGAGTCCATATATATTATTCAAATATAAATAAAGATTTTTATACTTAATAGCTCACGTGGAACATTCCAGGTGAAACAACAACAATACAGCAGCTTATCATGTACAGTTTTTTATATCCCATACCATATCAGTATCAATACTGGCTGTCCATACTGTATATCAATCGATAACAGTTGATAACAATAAAGGGACAGAACATAGCTCCGCCCCTCAAATTACAAAATTGCATGCATGTTTTAACTGTGTATTGTATTCTGCAATTAGCTACAAAACAATGTTGTACAATAGAGTACAAGTAAACAAAATATCAGCCAGTTTTCGGAAAGGCAACATCAGGATATCGGTTTAACTGATATCAAAGAACTGCGTTACCCAATCCAATAAAAACATCTAATATCTGCCATGATAGCTGCATTGTCAAAACAGCCAAACACTTCAACACAAAATGTTTGGGTTCGTTATTGAAAAAGTTGATAAATATACACCTCTTCATGAACAGGGATACACAGCTCCTGTTGTGGAAAACAGTATTCCTAATGATATGACGTTATGTTATGTTATATAGAGGGGGCAGGTTTACATCAGTGCTCAGTGGCACGGCACATGCATGTTAAATATATTCATTTCAAAACAAATCATATCATGTTGATGGCTGCTACAGACCCACATACTGAGAAACAAGACCCTCCAGAGGATCCTGATTATGTTTTGTGTTCTCTTGTTCAAGAGAGGTCAGAAAGGACCACATAAAGTCATGAGCATGAAGCCTCACCAAAAACTCTCTTAACCGACATTCCAGACAGCACAAAGAGAAGCTTTATCCCCTGCACTTAAGGTGCTCTCCTCGGAAACCTCTCATGAGCAGGACTCGCCTCAACTTAATGTGAGGCTTATAAGAGCAGAGGCCCCCGCTGGAAAGCCTTCACTGTGGATCTGCCCATGCATGAAGTTGTGCTACCCTGGCTGCACAGATCTGCAAGCCTTAGAAATAAAAATACTGAACAAATAACGCTTAATTGAGGTCAGTGTGATTGAACGCTGTGAGATGGCGTTAGCATAGGTTCCAGATGGCAGGTTGTTATTTCACTGTGCCCCGCTAATACTGCAGGATTCAATGCTTGTAACCTGAGCGTCCCCTGGGTCCCGCGCCTCCACTGAAGTGAAATCAGGGCCAGGATGAGCCCGACTCAGGAGGGGTCTGTGTGGAGGGCGGGGGCCAACACACTACACAGGAACAAAGCATGTTAACACCACTACGATGTTAAGCAAGAGGGGGCTTCCTTCAAATCCTCACTGGCTGTTTAACACAACTCTGAATCCTGGAGTCTCACCATGCCAGCACCTATAGCTGCTCTGATGCATGTCACTGAAACCTTATTCACTGTGTCAGGAAAATATACTGCTATCATGTAGATGAGACAGTTTTCATCCATCAGTGTCAAGTTTCAGAAAGGAGCACAAGACGAGAATAAAAAAACTGTGAATCTTAAGGTCTGTTTTGTTTTATCATACATTCAGTTTATGCCAAATGTGACAGTGAATGGAAATTTCTCCTTTGTTTGTGATATCAATAAAGTCAATCTAACCTTATTTACCCAAATTCTAAAATATTTATTTCTGCATTTATTTTGGCAGTGCAAAGTTGTCCACCAGAATTTCATGGAGAGCTATTTTAAAAGTGTTTTGTTTACTTTTAATATCAACATATTTGGACAGCATTTAGACCATTTTTGGTTATTGAAATAGACACTATACCTATTTGTACCCAAATACTATACTATTTCATTTTTGTTATTTAGGAGATCCATTTAACATGCCACAGGAAGTACATGAAACACCGACAGAATAGATACCTATGTGATATGGACAGACCTTGGCGTGACATTACCAATAAAAAATAAATCACTAAAAGCAGAGTTATGGGCCCTCCGGCTGACAGCGATAAATAATCCGTGCTATGGGTCAAGCTGCATGTTACAGCCAGCACTTTTTCTCCCTGTGATATTCTTCTCACTCAGCACAACAGTCGCCCCCATTGTCATGATAGCAATCGCATAAGCTCCTTCAGTTGTCTGCGGCCATTCACTTGTAAACAAAAAAAAAAAACGTCTCAGGCCAATAGGGAGCTATACTTACAGCGGAGATATAAATATAAATCATGGAATAAAATAATGAATATGAATATAATATTCATGAAGGGCGACAGTAGCTCAGTTGGTAGAGCATTGGCCTTAAGCCCAGAAGGTCGTGGGTTCAATTCCCACCTCTGCACCTTCTCCACCGACTCCCACTGATGACTGCTGTCGTTGTGTCCTTGGGCAAGACACTTAACCCCACTTTGCCCAAAACCCCCACTGAAAGATCAAGGCTATGCTCACATTCAGAGAGCAGCCGTCCTCCTGTGGACTCACCACCTGCAGAGGGTCAGTGAGGGGCTGGTGCTATGAGACTTGGGTGGCATCTCTGACTGCCACCCCCCTGACCCAGAAATGGATTAAAGGGTAGAAAATGGATGGATGGATGGATAAAATAATGAAAATACTATCCCATTTGCAGAGCCTTACCACCTTGTGTTCAGAGAAGCTATCTTGGTCACTTTTTCAATTTTCACATTTGATTATGACAGTCCTGTGTGTGTACATCACAGCGAACATGGTACATCACAGCGAACATGGTTCCATCGCGGATGCACATGTCTAAGCAGCGTATGGTCTTATTGTTTCTGACAGCCCATGTCCTATTTGTCAGCTGGAATACACTGACCCTGGGTTGCTGCATTAGAGAGGCACAGGCGCACACAGGCTCCCGCCGATGATGTAATCGATTCAGCGTGAAATTAAACATCACAATACATATGTGCGACTGTCTCCATTCATAATGCAGCAGGGGATATTTAAAGGTGCCAAAATGAAGCCACACATTTGAATAACATGATACACTGACAGCTCACTGCCACCAAATTATAACGTGGTGGTGTCTGTTTTACATTTAAAGTGGAAAATCTCGAAGCTGGCAGGTGCTGAAATTGATATCAGAGTATTCATTATATCGATATGATATCACCAGAAAATGACAAAATGACTGGCACTCTTTAACTTCGAACTGATACAGACACAAAAGGGCCATAGCTGCTGATCTGCCCTCCCAGTTAGGGGTGGGAACCTAAGGGTACCTCATGATACAATACGATACACGATACAAAGCTCACGATAACGATAATATCACGATAACAATATCACGATAACAATATCACGATAACGATTTTATCACGATATGACGATTACTGATATATACGATTACAGAAATATACAATATGCCAATTTATGGCATAAATAAAAGAAAAAATACACTTTATTTCATGATAAATGGAATGGAGATGCGTAATGTAGCCATATATTCACTATTGATACCAATTCAAACAAAATCTATACTTTTTTTTTTTTTTTTAAATCGATATTGATACTTGGCAAATGCATATCGATAATCGAATCGCGGGAGAAAGTATCCCATACTCCCAGTGGTTTAAAGCCTAAACAAATGCAACAGACATTCACACAGTACAAAATCTTTCAAAGATTTGAGGTTAAAATTATTAATAAATCAATTCGAATTTTAAGAAAAAGACCAGAAGACATTTTAAGCAAATGTCTTCTGGTCTCTTTCTTAAAATTCTCAATGCAAATTTGTGAATGGCTTATACAGACAGTGGACGTGGACACAAGGAGAGGTGAACATGAATCCAAACCTCACACTACATATTAATGGGTTAACATTATTCTAATTTATTCCAACTCCAATTTGTTTGACTTCTTCCCACTCCATTTCGGGCTTCGACATGAAGGAATCTCTAAAATGTACGGATGTGTGTATGTTCTTTTAATAAATATATTATAAACAATGACGGGCTGGTGCTCTGTGTACTGGGTGCAGCTCTGACTGCCACCCCCCCGACCCAGAAATGGATTAAGGGGAAGAAAATGGATGGATGGATAAACAATGACATTTAAACTGAATTTAACAGCTTCTTTCCTTCTTTCTTTCCTTTCTGCTGCTGTCAGACTGTACAACAAACATTGAGGACTAACAAACACCTGACCTCACATGTCATGCATCTGTGCAATAACACTAATGTCAGAATGTGTAATCATGAAACCATGTACTGTATATAGGGGGATTTTCTCAAATTTGGGGAAAGAAACGCTCTATCCACTTTTGGAACAAAACTCTCTGGTCTTGTTTGACAAGCACGTATCACCAGAATGATTGATAATTGGGAGGACCAATAGTCTTGATGATCCACTCGGAAGTAGCTTTAAAGTATGTATATACACTGCTTTCTATATGTTTTAAACTATTTCAAACTCTTATATTTACTGTACTTCCTTATTATGCCAAAGTCAGAGATGTATTACTTATGCTTACTTTTTATGCTAAAGCTAGAGATTTTATACTTGCTTCTTTTTTATGCTAAAGTAAGAGATTTTATTTTATTTTTATTTAGAATAGAGTTATTGTTAATCTATATCGTGCTGTGAGCTCCTTATTCCTACTGTTCTGAAACCAGTGATGTAACACTGAAATTTCCCCAGTGTTGGACGAATAAATGTTCTCTTAATTTTAATCTTTAATCCTTTTCACGAGATTATACGGTTTATTGCAAAATAATTAGGGGATAGTATGAATATAAGAAAGACATACATACTGGCTTTAGTACCTGGCCTTTAGTAGCAAAACAACAAATGAAACTTGGACTGAATCTGAAGCTTGAGTTAGAAAAACAAGGCTTGTTTTGAATGCAACAATCATTTTGGTCACTGTGGCATTTCTACTTGACTTGTGCTGTGTGGGGAACTCACTAATGGCCAGTTATCTGTCCGCTCCCATTCGGCCTCAGTCCTTCGTGACTCGGACTCAACGGTCGAATGTATTTACATAAAAAACATTGTGGCGCTTTAAAGCCGATGCTGCGAAGTGGAAAAGGCTATAAGGGCACTTGGGACGGTCCGTGGGTTTGAAGTGCACTGAGCATCGCTGATGAAGTACAGTTAATGCATGCATGCTGTGGCAGTCCCATTACTTATTCAACACAGCACATGTACTACATATCAAGCAGCAGCCAAAAACCTCAAGCGACAGGAGGATATCCGTGAAATGTAGGCTGGATTAGAAAATTACATATATGCTCCTTGATCCGAGAATATTGCATTATTGTGTAAAAGGTCACACGGTATATGCACAAAGCGATCCAAACGGTTTCTATCCTCAATAACTTTCTCTGCCAGCTCTACGTAGCTTTTTCATGTCTTATACCAAAAGGTTATTTCATTTGTCAAGCATTCAAAATACTGTTTATAATACCTGCCCAAAAATGCTTTTCAAAAACATTTGAAAGTAGAATTAGAACAAATTTATATCTAAGTCTTAGTTTCACACCAGCATCTACATAACGGCACAAAATACAGAGGAAAAAATATTATTTACAAAGAAAACAGTTATTGAAATGAGTTTAAAAATGTATTAGCACAATATTACATTGTTTAGCAAAAGATAATGCATGTTATAGTTGAGGTGGGTGGTAATTTAACACTGAGGTGAATTCAATAAAGAAAACCAATGCAATATATTTTTGAAGAATGACACAAAGAAGCCCTAGGCCTAATCACTAGCTTGACAGTGTTAACGGTGGCGCGCAGCTGTAGCTCACCGAAGTGTGATGGCTTTAAATAAGCGAAGGACAGAAATATGACATGTTGCTTGGAAACAACATGAAGGATGATGAGAGCCACACCTCGGCTGCAAAATAATTCAGCAGGGCAATGACTACAATTCCAGAGTTTTAAACCACGTTCTCGAACTAAAGTAAAAATTCAGACTGCTGTCACTAGCCCACCAGCCATACGCCATAACTTGAATCCTCCCACTACTACATACCTGCAACTGAGCTCATCAGCATCATCTTCACCGGCTGCATATAAACAGTGTTTCAAACTCTTAAGATGCTGTTTGTGCAGCAACCCGCCTCCTCCCCATTACCACCGTATCAGTTGTCTAGACCCCAAGGGGATAGCACTCTCATAATCTACATTCATTTCACTACATACATCAAGCAACATTTATGCGGGGGTTTACTTACTACTTTTATGTACTTACATGCTACACCAAACTATAGTACATTCATACAAAAATAAACAATGAATCATTCTAATCACTTTCTGCAAATGTAACTTAATAAACATCATTCTTTGTATCAGTCTTTCCAGATTGAAATATCACTGTTCTCTCATAAAATACCATCACATAATTGTTTTTTAGTTCTTCTAATATGAGAAACCTCTGCCACAAACAATACAAAAACGTGCCTCTTTCCCTTCTGCCTGGCTTTTACGTATTGATTCCAGCACAATCAGATACAAAGAGCAACTGATTCAAAATTCTTATTCTGTGATGAGTTTCATCTATGCATTCTCAAGATCCTTTTTAGGACAAATATCTGCACAAATAATTCAGGATTACAATTGTATTGTTTTGTAAAGTATTGGGAAATCGAAGCATTGGAGCACGAGTGCAAAGCTCTCTGGATCCTAGATCTAATCTATCACTAGTGTTTGTTTTTGAACACTGCACGGACAACTATACTGGAAAGCTTCTGGAGTTCAAGGCCAAATGACAAAAATGCACTGAACAATTTCATACAATCCTGAGAACTCGCTCAACTCAGAGAGAGAGAAAAACATCGGCATGTAAGCAGAAAATAAAATCAAAGAATGGAATGAAAATAAAATGAGGGCTTTGTAAAATAGTTTTAACTGAGAAACTTCAAATCAAATGCTGAAATCCAGATTGTGTTTAATATTACAGTTTGCAAAAGCACAGGGGACAGAGGAATTTATCTAAAAGCAGAAGAGATCGATACAGCCGTTTGTGATACAGGCAAGGCTTATCTGGGATCAAATGAAAAAAATAACAGAAATAACATCTTATTGTTGAAATCTTAGGGGTTTAAACGATCAAAGAAATTCTTCATCGACAAAAGTTGATCCAATGGGTGGCTAAAAACCCATTGCGGTGGAAAAGATCTTAAAAATGTATCATGTAACTGACAAAAACTGGTTTCATGATTTCACTGCCAAGCTAAAAGGTATCAATAAAGCCATAAAAGTATTTGCAAAAAGATATTGATTAATTCAAAGGTTAATATTACATGTGTGAATTACGAGTTTTATCTGGCTAAAACCAAAAGTAATAAAACATCTTCCAGTTATTATCTCATATTTTCCATTGTCCCATAGACATACGTCAAACTTAAGTAAGACAATAGTCAAAAATTACTTATTATTGTATCATAATTAAAAGATGATAGCAAATATTTTCTGACTATTGCATAGAAAGAGTACAGACAATGAATATTGAGCTCCAACAAATATTGTTACATTCATTATGTACTGAAATATATAGTAATTATTGTGACACCCACAAATATGTTTTTTTGTTTGACATCGTTGATCGATTAATTGACTAATTGAATCTGCCCTGATTGTGAGTTTCCGTTCCGTGTGGTAAAGCTGGAGTACCTACATCATGTTTGCACCAACAGAAAGACAGTCTTGTTTAGGTAACATTTTGTGAGAAATTCAGACCACAACATGAGCTCTTCATTTCTCACTGAAAAATCTGTAGATATGACATGAGCCAAAAATACATGATTGTGATAATTAGTGAGAGCAAAGCACTACAGGAAATGTATTATATAGCTGTTGTTGTTGTTGTTTGTGGTAACAAAGTTAGGAACTCCAGCTTTAAAGCCTAGCGTACATCGGACTGGCAACTGATTATATCCGTCGCATATGAGTTGCTGCCCCGCACACATCGACAATCTGACGAAAACGGGCAACTCCCAGTAGCAGACCAGTCTCGGGAAAAACAGCGCGTACATCGACAGCAACTGGCCTCAACTACAGTGTGTTTTCTGACATAAACTGTTGCGGGCTCGCAATACACGCAATACACACACGTTGTCGGAGCGGCGCATGGAGCGCGCACATCGGTCATATCTCTGAAACTCAGGACAACTAGTTGCCGAAAAGTAGAACACGGGCAACTGACTGAAACTGGAGACCAACTGTTCATCTCCAGTTGTAAAGCCTAGCGTACATCGACAGAGAAACTGGGGACAACTAGTTGCAAGGCGGCTTTTGGCAACTGAGAGGAGATGGTGGGAGATGATCAGTTGCCGAAATCGGTCGATGTGCGCGCTCTTACAACTGGAGATGATCAGTCGGTCTCCAGTTTCAGTCAGTTGCCCGTGTTCTACTTTTCGGCAACTAGTTGTCCTCAGTTGCCCCGATGTGCGCGCTCCATGCGCCGCTCCAACAACGTGTGTGTATTGCGTGTATTGCGAGCCCGCAACAGTTTGTTGTCAGAAAACACACTGTAGTTGAGGCCAGTTGCTGTCGATGTACGCGCTGTTATTCAAGAGACTGGCCTGCGACTCAGAGTTGCCCGTTTTCGCCAGATTGTCGATGTGTGCGGGGCAGCAACTCAGAGGCGACGGATATAATCAGTTGCCAGTCCGATGTACGCTAGGCTTAAGAGCGCGCACATCGACCGATTTCGGCAACTGATCATCTCCCACCATCTCCTCTCAGTTGCCAAAAGCTGCCTTGCAACTAGTTGTCTCCAGTTTCTCTGTCGATGTACGCTAGGCTTAACTCAACTTATCCTAAGTACCACCTAATTCTAGCTACAGTACATGATGGCTGCTTTTTGGCTGCCACACAGTTCCTTTGAAAAAACCCATTGACGGCATAATGTTTTCCATTGATGTGACCTTTCTGTCTTCTATGTGCTCTATATTTTCACGGCAGGGGTCCAGCACACAGACGCACCAGCCGCCTGAGTCCATTGACCTGGGGCCCGGATGGTCCCGCCAGCCCGAGTCTGTCAACACCATAGGGATCTGATGGCCCTTTGTTAGTGTATGGCAGCGTGTAACTCCCTTTTGAATTCAAACTACAAGATGTTTGTCCAACAATACGCCTTTAAAATGACTTGCATAGCTAACAACTTATTGTACTAAATTGTAATGTAGTCTTTCTTTGTGGCAAGTATATGTACAATCCAAGAAATCAGACTTTAACTAATAAACAAGCAGAACAAAATGAAGACAGGAGAAAGTGTAGACCAGACATGTCAAAGTCAGATCTGGAGCACGGATTTGGCAAATGAGACCCTTTTTAGTGGCCCAAGAAATGTTGTTCAATTATTATTAATACCTTGCAGCATTTAAACTTAAATTTTAATAGCCACATCAAATCAGTAACATCAGCAGCTTTTTACCATCTAAAAAACATTGCCAGGATCAAAAACATAGTGTCTAAAGCAGACCTGGAGATTCTTATCCATGCATTTGTCTCCAGTAGGTTAGACTACTGCAATGGCCTGCTCACAGGTCTGTCCAAACAGGCTGTAAAACAGCTGCAGTACATTCAAAATGCAGCTGCTCAAGTCCTGACTAGAACCAGGAAGTACGACCACATTAGTCCAGTCCTCAGGTCTCTGCACTGGCTTCCTGTGGCTCAGAGAATAGACTTTAAAACAGCTCTGCTTGTGTACAAGTCTCTCCATAGCCTCGCACCAAAATATATTAGTGACATGTTAGTACCATATGAACCAGCCCGGACTCTGAGGAGCACAGGGACTGGACTCCTGTTAGTGCCCAGAGTCAGAACTAAACATGGGGAGGCTGCTTTTCAGATTCATGCAGCTAAAATCTGGAACAGTCTTCCTGAAGATGTGAGACAGGCCTCCTCTCTGACAATGTTTAAAACCAGGTTAAAGACAGTTCTGTTTAACTGTGCATACAACTGAGGGATTTTATATTTTTATCTTGTGATAATTTATGATTTTAATGCTTTCTTGTTTTGTTCAGCACTTTGAATTGCCTTGTGTATGAATTGTGCTATATAAATAAACTTGCCATGCCTTTATGCTAAACGTTACTATGTTAACTTTCTTTTTAAAGCTAATTGAACCAAACACGTAATTAGAAGTTAACAATTAAAATAAGAAATCATTGGCTCATCATTCTTCAATTACATCTCTTATATACATATATATTTGGTCCATTTTTGGTTGAATTCAAACAATTTTTTAAAAAAAGATAATATCCAAGCTCATGTCAAATAAACGTAATTTGTCAAAAAATCCTCTCATACTAGAAAACAAAATGAGGCTCAATGAAGGTTTAAGGAACTCTGATTAAGATCACTTCATGGATCTTTTATAACACTTTTTGTGCCTGTTTTGGGTATATAAAATGAAACAAGATGCGGACTGGTCTGGGATCATGTCGCAGACGGAAGACATGTTTTATTATCGGTGGTAAAGACGAGACACAACAGAGTTTTACAGCTTGCGTGTTATTTTAAAGCATGGAGAAATCCTAGACGCTCCAATCCGCAGCTGCCACGGTGCCAGTAGCTTCAGCCTTCAGATCACCAAAATATTGAGGTGGAAAATCACCAAGTTTTATTAAACAAACTTAGGTTTAACCAAAAATGCTGTTTTAAAATATCCCTAATCTGAATGTCAAAGCTATATGAGGCGATGTGGCAGATGCTTATGGGAGCTTCCTAGGTACAAAACCATGTGAACGCAATGAGATCTCTGGTCTTGTCGCTTGTAATGTGTACCAACAATAAAAGATATGTTCTGCTGAGACACAATCCCAGACTCCCTCAGACTTTTATCATTTCCTTCGGTTCTGTATTTCTATTTTAGCGGGACGCCCCAGCATAACAAGCCTAACGAGATGTTTGTTGTTTTGAAAAAGAGAAAACTGGTAAATGGTGGTTTGCACTGGACATCTGTAGCAGCGGTAGCAGGTCAAAGCATTCACATGGTAAAAAGGTGTTGTTTGGGGAAATGGCTGCTGTTTGTGCGGCTGTGGTCTCCTACTCTAGCAGAGTGATAAAAGCAGCAAGTATGAACAACAGCAGACTTTACAAACAAACAAAACTTTTAAGTATCAACCAAACCAAGAGAAAGTTTTGTTGACCACAGAATACACTTTCAACTAATTCAGCTAATACAAAGTAATTTAAAGGTGAAATCCACCTGCTGGGGTTTAGCTAGAAATTATACAAACTCTGTGTATTGTGTATAAGATGTTTTTTTTGTACTTGGTTTAATTTAAATATATATATTGTAGTGCGTTTGTGAATTTTGCAAACAAAACAAAAAAAACAACAACAAGGAGAACGGCAGTTAAATTTCACCAAACAAACTGGGAAAAGAAAATCAAGAGCCACAATCTACTCTCTGATTGGATAATCTGCTTGAACTTTGTAAAAATAAATATTGTGGACATCATAACTATTCAAGAATAACTGACCTATTATCTGGTAACACATATCAAATCTAAATGTTACATACCGTCCCTTTAAGTAGCAAATACCAAGTGTAGAAGTGTAAAATTCAACAGTTTTAAATGTCATTTACTGATGATTCATCCCTGAATTTGCATATTGTGTAAATTAAAGCCCCAAATTTCAGATGTTTTTAACACATTGAACAGCGCAGGTATGTTGAGTGACATTTTATACGTCTGATCATTTCCTTTTAAATCAAGAGACGACAACGGATCCTAGGCGAGTGGGATTTAAAGATACAAAACCCGCAAGCGAAAAGATTTTTGTCAACTAATTAACGTCTTCATCTTGAATCCTAAATGCACCGCTTAACATCAAAGGTGCACAATTTTACACCTAGCCTCACAAAAATTATCTCCTCCGTGGTGAGATGCTGCAGACAGGAAAATGAGGAGAATGAGTCCAGAACAAAACTGATCTTTGGCCTCAAAATACCACAGAAAATGTGCCAAGAAATAGTTTAACTCAGAAAACAATGCTTTCTTTATGA
The DNA here is from genome assembly GCA_964034765.1 of Knipowitschia caucasica. Lineage (NCBI taxonomy): Eukaryota > Metazoa > Chordata > Actinopteri > Gobiiformes > Gobiidae > Knipowitschia > Knipowitschia caucasica. Next base: position 18,575,235 of record OZ035832.1, on the reverse strand, counting down.
CAGGAAAATTGCCACGTTATATTCTTAAACAGCCGTCAAATGTGCTCCGATACTGAAGACGCACTTATTTCGACTTTATTTTCTTTGGTTCTTTCAAAATGTCTGTATTTGTAACATGTTGTGATGGATGTTGTCGCACTCAGAAGTGTACTGACTTGTATCAAATATAAAAGTGTGTCTTTACTTTCTTTACTATGCATCAATTAACCTTGTCTACCAGAAAAGTGCTTAAAATTAAATATAAAATAAAAACTGTTGGAAGAAATGAAAAAGGAACACACAATACTGTATACATCACACTCAACAGTCATCAACAGTTGTGTAAAAATCCTAGCTTTGTGGGGCACCCTACTTCAAGTGGATGTCGAGACATGTTATGCAAGCACCAGTTAGACCCGCCTCCACAGCTTCCTGATTGGACCCAAACCCTTAATAGACAACTGTGGCCCCTCTGCATTGGTCACTCTCCTGCACTGAATATTACTGGTGGTGGTTATGCCAAGGGGAGGGATGGCTGTAATGTAAATAATACTACAGCTTCATATCGTCAAACATGTAAAAATAAAATACAATTGAAGAAGCAGATATCACCTTTAAGCAAACTCTGAGATGAAGAAAGATGAGAGCTAAGATGGTGTGTTTTTACATAGTGTCTGTTACTCATGCAAGTCGAAAGAAAACGGTTCGGACTTCCCTCTCCCCAGACAATCTCCTCTGATGCTTGCACACACCCGAGTGTCAGGTCGGGGGCTGGGACTTTCCCGCAGAGAAGCCCTCTGTTGAGGCGTCACTGGGGTCATCCCAAACACCTCTATCTCCAATCTTATCTTTAAAGGTGTCAGTTTGTAAGGTCACAGCGTGGTGAAGTATTTGGCACCCACTGCTGTTACCATGACTGCAACATTCCCACAGGACAAAATTAATGTATCTTTAACACAATTAACACTGTGTTGAAAGCAGAACCGTGTCAAAATTCTCAGTCCATTAATACGTCCATTAATCTGTATCAGAATGTGGTTAAATTAGGGCTGCAGCCTCATCGCAATCGAAACAAAATCATATTTTAGTGGTCACAATGAGTTCGCAAAGACGGCAATTATTGAAGTTCTTTGAAGATTGGTCAATGGAGCAAGCATCTTTCATCTTGTTGTCAGTAAAAGCATTATCTTCTCATCTTTAAATTATTTATATCAACCAAAACTGACAAAATATGTAGTACAACTCAGGTCTGACAATATAAATTATGTGAGAAAAGATACAAATAACTTTTTTTCCTGAAGATGTTATTCATATTTGTATGTATTACTTTTACATTGATTTCCTTTAAAATCTCACAGGCAAAGTTGAGAATAAATATTGCAATTTGATATTTTTCCAGAATCGTGGAGCCCAAGTTCAAATCCAATGTTATGTGAATCTATTGTTTGCTGTACACGAGCGCAGCCTACTTTTATTATGAACATTATCAGTAAAAGTCAACCCAATGTCATATAGGTACAATGATAATGATGTTTCCTCATTATCATTCAAACCCAATAATGACAGTGATTTATTCTAACTCCACTTCAGAGTGCTGTAGAGATATTTAATGTTTATTTATACATGGATCAAAGGTATTGTTCACTGGAGTGGCTGCTGAATGGGAGAGGTCAGCCCTCAGCTTCCTCTCGCCGTGATGACATTCATATTTGAAGAATGAGGCCTGTCACTAAATGTCACCGTGAAGCCTCTTTGTCGTCTCATCACTCTATTCACGGCTTGTCACGCTGATGCCCAGTTTGTGACAAGACAAAACTGTTAGCTTCCTTCCAGGCAGGCTACTGGGTTGTATTAATATTTATAGGAATAAAGTCTTAAGGCCAGACCCCCGGAGACCTATCATTCGGCTTTGCTGCCTAACACTCGCAAATATATTGACAGCCTTCTTTGAGCCCGCCTCTGCTCCAGGAGCCTCCATGTGCAGGTGTGCGCTGAGAAGGCTTTCAGAAATATGCCACTTTTTTACTGGCCTGAAAAAGGAGGGGAAAAAGGTCTTTTGATTCGATTGCTTCCTTGGCTATGGAGGAGCTGCGTTGCTTTTCTAAAGACATGAAAGTCAGTTTAATATATGAGTGAGATGAGAAAGAATTGGAAAAATAGGATCATCTGATGTCTTGGATGCATCTAAAAATTATGTGTTTGGGCGATACTTTGAAATTGTATTGTACTTTGGATGTATTGGCATTTTCCATTTGGTCCCCATTGCATTGAATGAACTTGAATTGAATGTAAATACACACTGGCAGTAGTTTTTAATGGTATTATAATCTTACTACAATCATACTATTTAATCCAGAGTCCTTGAGCACAAATGCTGATCTGCTCAATAATTAAATTACACAGCCTCGTAGATCCAAAACATGATTTAGTATTTCAGAGATCTTCAATAAATTCCACATTCCACACATATATTCATTCCTTTTTTTAAATAATACCATTTAAACTGGGTGAGAAACCTTCCTTTGATTTAAACTGAATGTTTGCACCAAGCCCTGAAATTGGCACGCGTTTGCAGAGTGAAAAAAACTTCAAAAAAATCTAAATAAACGGTTTATGAGTTGAATGCAACATGTGTAAGCGTCTTAGCCTTTTGCACCTTAGCCCTACTTTGTATTCTTAAAAGATAACAACAGCACAAAACACTCACGAATACAATTTAAAGCTAGATCTGAGGGGAATTTAGCGCACAAGTCAAGCGCTTACAAGTTAGACCCTACAAATGGCTTGCTTTAAAACAATTCCAAAGTCATTCCTGAAGAAAAAGAAAGTCCTATAAGCAGTCTTCTTATATTCATGATCACATTGATTATTACTCATTATGTTTATCCATCCATTAAATCGCATAAGGCAGCTTTTAAATCTATTTCACAGTTCAGACACTATCAGGTAATCCAATAATTAGTATGGCATGTGGCAGGGCCTTTAGAATGTTCATTGGAATTCCGCTGTTACACTAAAGGTTTTACATCATTATATCATCCCCAAAAAACAGACCCACAATAATACTAGATACATCCTTCCCGGGTTGAATTATTCATTTTATGCTATACAAAAACTAAGATGCGTCAACTATGATTTGGCATTGAACGTCTACTCTTGTGCATTCTCAAGATATGCGTCAGTTTTTTCCTCGCTGAAGGAGGAGGGTCGAAGGACAGGCCGCGCTTCGGGACATGTATCCATTTTCATAATTCTACTGAACATTACTTCGTTCAACCAATGACTGTTTTAAATGTTTTAAATCTGTTATTGGAAAAAAAAACAAATTGTGTTCAAGATGAATATATTTGCTTTGTTTTTTTCACAGATATAGGGAGTGAAAAAAAGTCATTTGAGATTCGGGTTGATACCTGTTGTTTCAGTCCTTACAAATATAAGTTTATGTCATGAGTCTGCGTTTCAGGGGATACCAAACTTTTTTCAAAATGTCAAAATAAAAAAATGTGTATTAACAGAAAGATTATTGTAACGATAAATCAAAATTGTGAATAAATCAGAACACAACACGCTGTCTTTATTACATAACTTGCGTTATTGTAAGAAAGACAGGATTATATGAGATTTGAATAACATCAGATTTGTGACGTCTCATAATTTTGTGCTCTAAAATAATTATGCTGGCCTTGTCTTTAAAGTATCCGATTTAAGTGGTTACATGCAAGCTCAACCACAGTAAAAACCTCAAACCTTCATATCCAGTTTTCACTAGTGCTTTGTAAACATGCCTTTTGACTGAGTGAGTGCAGTCCTCTTTTCCCTTATCGGGCTAAAAAAAGGCTGATCTGACAGATGTCAAAAATACATGCTCGTGAAAACTAGTAATAGAACCAAACTGTTTTGAGAGCGAGGAACTAGTCAGATGGATTTTTATTGCCTTCAGTTGAAACCTGGCTGCAGCCCTCACAGTTAATATTGCACTTTCCGAACGGTAAATCACAAGGGTTTAATTACCTGCAAATTAGCTGTCGTTTTTCCACCTTGCATAAGATTGTCCTGTTCATGATGAAATGTCACCGGGGATATTATTCTGATGGGATAAGTCAGACAATGCAGGAAATACACTGTAAGAAGCCACTTAGTCTGATCGCTGGAAGGCATGTGATATGTGTCAGCCAGTGGCCCTCCTTATGTGAACTAAAGGCGCTGTAGGAGGAGGCATCTTCCACATCTTCACTTTCAGCAAGAGCTACAATTGAGTCATCAAATTACATGCTGTTTCTTTCCAGGTTGTGTGTTCAGACCATAGTTTGCGGCATGCACAACAACAGCAGCAGCAGCAGTAGTGGCAATTTGCAACAGTTTCTATCAGTGGTCTAAAATGTGATGGGCTGACGGAGGAGCGAAGGAAAGGTCTTTTCTACATGATGCTGTTTTCAATGTGCACAAGGCTCTGGGTAACATGTTCCTCCCCAGCGCTGTCAGACTGTACAATAAGTCACTTTAAGTCACTAATGCACTAGGACTACAAAACCTGCACTACTATTGCCACTGTTTGTTTAATTGATTGACTGCGGAACCTTCCGCAGTCAACCATTGGTTTTGTATTTCTTTATTCCGTCATTTTTTTTGACACGTTTCACAGCTTTCACATTTTCAACAATTTCCACAAGTTATACATCAAAACGTTCCACATGTTTGGGAGATTATTGCTATTACTTTTGGGACTTCAGCGATTTCCGGTTTTTCCGCAATCGGACAAAAATCTGCATTGAGAATTCTGCAATGCATTTTAATAGGCCCATGCATTTTAATAGGACTTCAGCTCTTTCAGACATTTCTACAGTTTCAATGATTCAACAGTTTCAAGGATTCAACAGTTTCAAGGATTTCAGCAGTTTCAAGATTTCAAGAGTTTCAAGGACTTCAACAGTTTCAAGGACTTCAGCAGTTTCAAGGACTTCAGCAGTTTCAAGGACTTCAGCAGTTTCAAGGACTTCAGTGTAATCATGCAACCTAATAGGGATTTTTCCATGTAAACCAGTATAATGCAACTTAATAGGGATTTTTCCATGTAAACCAGTATAATGCAACTTAATAGGGTTTTTTCATGTAAACCAGTATAATGCAACTTAATAGGGGTTTTTTCCATGTAAACCAGTATAATGCAACTTAATAGGGGTTTTTACATGTAAACCAGTATAATGCAACTTAATAGGGTTTTTTCCATGTAAACCAGTATAATGCAACTTAATAGGGTTTTTTTCCATGTAAACCAGTACAATGCAACTTAATAGGGATTTTTTCCATGTAAACCAGTATAATGCAACTTAATGGGGATTTTTCCATGTAAACCAGTATAATGCAACTTAATGGGGATTTTTCCATGTAAACCAGTATTATGCAACTTAATAGGGATTTTTCCATGTAAACCAGTATAATGCAACTTAATAGGGATTTTTCCATGTAAACCAGTATAATGCAACTTAATGGGGATTTTTCCATGTAAACCAGTATTATGCAACTTAATAGGGGTTTTTACATGTAAACCAGTATAATGGAACTTAATAGGGGTTTTTACATGTAAACCAGTATAATGCAACTTAATAGGGATTTTTACATGTAAACCAGTATAATGCAACTTAATAGGGATTTTTCCATGTAAACCAGTATAATGCAACTTAATAGGGTTTTTTACATGTAAACCAGTATAATGCAACTTAATAGGGATTTTTCCATGTAAACCAGTATAATGCAACTTAATAGGGTTTTTTACATGTAAACCAGTATAATGCAACTTAATAGGGGTTTTTACATGTAAACCAGTATAATGGAACTTAATAGGGGTTTTTACATGAAAACCAGTATAAAGGATAACAGTTTAAAGGATATCAGGAGCTTCAAATACTTCAGGAGTTTCAAAGATGTTTAAAGTATTTTAACAGTTTCAAGGATTTCAAGGATTTTTCAGCTAAATTCCACATTAGATCTGTTCCGCAGTCAATCGCAATGGCTTCAGCCATTGCAACGGTTTCTAGTTGTACATAATATATCCTGAACAGACTATATGTTTTGCCTTTAACATGTTTGCACACTTCTGTCTTCGCATAATCTGAGTGTTTCCATCTATGCCAAATGTGACATGTAAATTTATCCAGTATGAGATCAATTATTTTATCTTATCTTATCCTAAATAGCAACAATTATGAATAGGGTAGAAAGAAAAATTGCAATCTAACCCTTACCCTAACTTTTGTTTTAATTAAGGGCACATTCACAATACAAATCATATCAAACTGAGGCATATTGGGTACCTTGAGTTGCTATCAAAGACTGTATATAGATAGACAAAGCTAACCCGCTACCTCAATGTAGCGCCGTCGGGAAATGCTAATGGAAGATCACAAAGTTTTGCACCAAATATCCCATGGTATAGCACTTTCCGTGATCATGGAATTTACAGTATGTATCAATATGGTCTTTGAAAATCTAAATAATGACCCCTAACAACTGTCTATTCTAGCTAGTGAGTAGCGTGAGCAAAGACAGACTGGCGCTGCTCCTGATTGGCACTTGCTAACCCGGCCCTTGCACATACATTTGCCAAAGCATTCTCGCTCAAATCACCCGTTGGAGTTAGCTCTAATCAGCTTCTTCCATAAAAGGACAAAAAAACACAATGGGTGACGTCAGCACTCGCTCGTTCCACTCCTTCTACGGTCTACGGTTGCAAAATTGTATCATTCTCTGAGCTGGAGTGGTTCAGTTCATAATACATGTTTGTAAATCGAATCAGGGCGAGATGTATGCCTGTGCACCGTAATGACAAGAGGCCAGAGGAAGCCAGACACGACTCTTGGGGAGTTTTAACCTATCGGCTAAATGGAGTCATGCAGCGGGACTAGAGTGATGTTTGGAATTTCTCTGCAGCTTTATGGATGTAAAGCACAGCGATCACAACCGGGACCGGAGGAGCCACAGCCGAGGCGTTGGAGCTTGGACATGTGTTTTCAGTACGATAGGAGCCGGAGGGAGCTGCCCAAAAAGGACTATGTGGAAAACAATTATAAAAATGGCCTTTGTTTGTGGTCTACAGCTCGGAAAGGTTAAAGGTGAACACATATAACACACTAGCCGCTCTTACTGTTCAATTATTGGCCAATGTTTTCACAGTAAAGTAAACAGAGGGTATATTTTTGTTGTTTTTTTCCAATGTGGCTTCTTCAGTTTAATCATTTTATTAGTTTTTCTTCTTTCTACACATACAGATTTTGAGGACAGTAAATAAAGTAAAGTCAGTATGTTGTATGTACAGTAGCATTGGTCTCCTAGATACTGACCTCTAATTCATTTTCTAAACCCAATATTTCTAAAGAAGAAGAAAAAAATGTGGCAGTGTGGCTTCTTAAAACATATTTTCACAGCAGAGTAGGTGTAAACACTGAATTATTATTGTGTGGTTATAATTAATCATAGTTAAAGCTGCACTAACTGACTTTGGGATTTTGAAGCCGCAGACCCGTTGGCCTCGCTCTTTCTGCTCCCCTCCCCGCACCCACGAAGCTATCGCCCCCACACACACCCACTGTTGGGACGGAGCTAGCCTCTCCCAATATGGATAAATACATGGACATGGATTTGCACGTGGATGGCGTGACCATAGAACGATAGAACCGGGAAGCGCGGAGGAACGAGACTTTCTTTTGGATGGCTGTCTCGCTGTGTAAGCAGTAACCGGTGACGAAGACGAGAAAGTTTCAGGTTAGCTCCGCCACTTGTTGTGCTAACTCAGCCGTCTGTGCTAACGGACCTGCAGATTTCTCACGAAAGTGGGGGCTAGTGGTGCGCTGTGATTGGTCACAATCTGCGACCCGAAACACATTCTCTTCCTTGTTTCATCAAAACTCGATCGAAAATATAATGTCAGGCCAGCACAAATCTGCGCTACTTTTTCTTCAAAAGGACGTATATCCCAATGCACTACATGGACATGGATAGCATTTTCGTAATTAATACGAAAATAAAGTCAGTTAGTGCAGCTTTAAATCAGTTGTTATCTGCTGCTGTGTCTGTTTCTCCTACAGAAGTGTGTGTTGGTTCTGTTCTCACTTACATGTACGTGTGCTGCAGGTGACATTTTCTGGTTTTGATTCATGTACTTATTTGTTGATGAAATCACGCTGTAACACGGTTGAATGGGGGCGAGACCCTCCACTCCAGCCGGACCTGAGAGGCAAATCCTAGTGCGGTTCGAGATTCCATCGCCCGTTCATAATTACACAAACCAAGCAAACATGTTCAAATTAGTGTATTGTGTATGCTCCATACATTTTTTTTATGTTGATAACTTTAATTAATTTCCTCTGAGAGCTACAACCTGGTTATCAGAAAAACCTGATAACCTCATGGTCGTTCAGTTAGATGAATGTATATAATTAGAGCAAATATGTGCATGTTTTGCATATGGGCTCATAATCTTTAACAATATTTTGTTCAGGCCAACCATCTACCGATAAACATGTATATTTGATTTCTTTAAATCCAACTTGTTATAGTACAATATTGTAGTATGCATCCAGTTGGAGAAAAAATAGGAAAATCATACAAATCGGCCATCGCCAGAGCGTTTTTTCTTATCTTCTGTCAACATTGTTTAACCTTTGGAATGAATTTATATTAGTCTGAAGTAAATGAAAAGTATGATTATTTGTTTTGAATTTTATGGATGAAAATAGTGATTTTGTTGAAAGTACTTTGACATCCTAATGACCCAGGATGTGCTTAGCTGGTCGTCTCATCATTGAAAAGGATATGGGATACAGAGTTTGCACCACTAAGTGCACCTGGTTCTGTAAAATGGCCTCATATTATTTGGCTGTTAACAACCGGGCAAGGCAACCATCAGATCTAATGACCCTCTGGAGATGGCTTTAGATCCCATTACTGAGCCGAATCATGTTTAAAAGTGGCCAGGCTCGAGCCCTCCACTCACACACAACCAGTCCTAAAACACCATCAGTCTGGATAATGTACTGTGCAATATTCTATGAGCAAATATAACTGTGGAATATCTGCCAATCTGTCTTCACACGACTGAAGTGTCCTGAAAGGAACTGTACACAAATTGTGATGTCTGTAAATCATCCAAATCAAATCTCAATACTGCTTCTAGTTCAATAAAATATAGAATATGAGATGAGTACAAGACTTTGTTATTCCTATCAAAAATAGCTACAAAAATGAAAAGTGCCTTATAGATAAAGGTTGATTGCTATTGATTTTTGCTTTTGGTTTTGGTCCTGAAATATGATTTTTAAGTAAATATATGGAGAAATATGTCTAAAGGAATTGGAATAAATTAAACAATATCTTAGAATGTAATTCCCCACTTCTACCACCAGGGAGGTGTTAAATTAAGTAAATTATTTTTCAACATTTAACATGACATGCAGTAAATACAGGCAACCAGTTTCATGGGGAAATTAGACAACACTTTTGTTTTAAAAGAAGGAAAACTGTTAAAAATAGTGTAAGGATTGAGACCGGAACATAATTTGTGAAAGAGGCCAGAAGTTCCAGAAGCATGGATCGGTAATGTATGCTCAAAATAGATTTGCAAATAATTGTACATTTTTTATACAAGTACATTTCAATGGCTTGTTGTGCTGTTTTATAGCATCACAAATTACATTTATAGAATGTGCACACACTTCTGTACGTTAATTTATTGCTCATGTGGATGCAATATTAGTATATATATATATAATTATTATATAGTATAATTTCCTAGATACATTGCCACAACTAAACATAACAACCTACAAAGCCAGCCTGAACATTTGAGCTTGCACAAACAACTGCCATGATTCTAATGCAGCGAGACAGTTCCATAGCTGGTCTGATTGCCAATACCTGTACTCTCTAAGGAGACTGCAGTGCATGCATGTAGGTAAATTCACAAATAATATCGAATACCAAAAAAACGTCTAATCCATTTCGGCTTTTGTCCAGCAGTGACCCAGTTTGTAAGAAAAAAAGTTGACCCAAATAGTGCCATAAATCATTTGCCATTACATTTGAATAACAAAATGGATGGAAAACATGTTGCCACGGCATAGTGCAGAAATCATATATCAAAGTGAAGTATGCGGGGATAATGAGGCCCACACCTGCAGCTTGTCGTTAGCCTCTGCAGCATTAGGAGTCATCTTTGATATTGCTACGTGCAGCGGACTCAGAGACGTGGGACAAAGGCCACTCTGTCTGCAGGAGAAACATTAGCCATGTCCAACACTCAAGTGCACACCGCTAACCAGAATCTCACTACGCTGCTTAGGCTGGGACATTAAGACGCTCAGTTCCCCAAATCGGTGTATAATTTCAGATTCTTTGGCAAATTAAATATAACTGCTTTAGTGAAAATGATTGAGATGGCTTAAATTGGTAGATTACATTACCACATATTTCTTGCTCTACGCTATTTCAACATTTTTAGTCTTTTTTAGATATTTTTAGACATTTTTATAATAGGCTCGAGAGATTATTTGAACATTCAATTAGCCGTTTGATTTTATGAAGAATTATATGAATTTCTCTTACTCAAATGAGAGTGTAACCTTTTTTCCACACAGTATTTTTTTTCTGCGTTCTGTGCCAACACTGCTCTAAAGGCAAAAATTGGAATTAACAATTTTTTAAGTTTATATGTAAAACATTACTAATGATAAGATTTATTGATGCAGATAACTATACAGTAATTAATGAATAAAAATACTCAAAGTATTACTTGATTAATAGAAGGTAACTAATCATTGTTAGCTGTAACCCAGAACCAATACAAAAGAAAGACCCACAATGCACCTATAAAAGTAAGGGCTGGACAATATAGGAAAAGGAGGAAATTACTTTTTTAACCCTCATGTTAATCCATTTTTGACATTTTGCCAATTTCAAATGCAATAGATTTTCTTATTTACCTATCATTACAATGTTCAAAGTTAAAAACCGGATCAGCTCACAGCACATATCACAGCGTTTACCTTTGCTCTAAATATTTAATAATAGCATCACAGAACTCATGAAACACAAGCATCGTCAGGGCCTTAGTTGTGCCGACATCACAGCTCCCGCTTGTGTAGATTCAGCACAAATTCCAAAGTGTTCTATCAACATCTATGAACGTATGTAGATATTTAGGTATGTAAGTATTAGTATTAGTATTAGTATTTAGGTATGTCATATGTAAGTATTACTATAGTCATATGTAGGTATTACAACAGTGAATAGCACTTCTGTAGTTGTGCAATAATCAAAATATAATCTTTCTTATCAAGGATTTGCTTAATAGAGATTACAGTCAATCCTCTGTTAGCAAAGAAGTATGATTTGGAACAGAGTTTGAAGTGGAAAATTCTATATCTTGTATCAGTTTGTATCTACAAAAAACGTACATTAAGATATGACCTATCGTTCAATACAAACGGGTGCCTTTTGTAACATTATAATACAAAACATTATAATACAAAACATTACATAACGGCACATGTATTCGTCAGCATCATTCAAGTTGAATAATATTGTATAACTGCGGTATGCTGGGACATAACTGAGGCATGCTTCTTCTCAGTCATTCATAATGCAGAAGTCAGAATGCTTATTTTTCTACTACTGCTCCATGATGCCGGCACAATCTTCACTTGAAATCACACATCCTGGTTGTCTTGGGGGAGCGTATTCTTTTGATTGTTTGCCACCGCACACCCCCGTACTCCTGCATTAGTTCAAACGCAACTAAAACAAGGTCCACTATCTGCTACTTTCATGTGTTGCTCTCTCTCCACACTGTCAGATCAGCGTGCGATGAAGCTACAACAAAGACATAAATAAGACGGACAGATTCTTCATGTGTGACCACAAAGGGCGAGCTCTTCTCATGCGTTGGACTAGTGCTGAGGCGGCTTCTCTGGGCTCCTCATCAAGACCAAGACAACAGACAACTGAGAATGCAGCCTGGCTCAACAAAGGTTAACCTCCAAGGAACCTAACAAGTCCAGACGACTCATTTGATGCCTTCCCCAAACCCAGGCTGTGTAGGCTGGAGGGGCCCTGGATTCTCGGGATTTAACCCCTAATAAAAGAGGTCACCTCCCCACTATAGACAATAGTGCCACTTGTGGCTCTGATCCATGCACAAAAAGGTAAATTGGTTTACTCTCTGTCTCTCGGACAACTACACTCCTCGCCTGAATCACAAGATTGTTTCAGTTTCTTCTTTTGCTTAAATTAAAACAAAGCTATGATAATGAAGCTTTGACCAACTCGAGTTACTGCTGATTTCTGGTCTTATAAAAATTGCATATAAAATAGATTTTAAACACATTAATAATAATACATTCTGAGCAAGCAGTAATATGCAAATACTACAATCTTAGTGCCGGTTTCAGATACTTGTGGTCTTTGATTTCCAAATATCTTGTCACAAATAGCCCAAATCTAATACCCTGCCAAAAATAGTCCTCAACTGACTAGTCATTTGCTTTAGCACATTATGCTGGGCTTCAGATCACCAATCAGAGGACAGAAGCAGAATAAGCTGTGTGTTGGGGCCCCAACAATGACTCCCAGGGGTCCCACTCATGATCCTCGGGTCCTAACCGCTTTTTTATACTGCAGCAAATTCAAATGAGTTTTTTTTCCTCCTTTCAAAGAGCTTCATTCGACAGGTGTGATCTGTCCCCATTCACAGAAGGGTATTCAAATGTGACATAGTTTCCTTTCCATATTTCCATATGTTTAACTCGTTATGACATATAATATAATAATATAATATAATAATTCTATATATGGCTACAATAAATCTACTTTTCAAATCTGTGTTGGGCCTACATGTAGAAAATATGATGTCATCTGTAGCACACATGAAGCATGTTCCAAAACTTCTGGAAGTCCTCTTTACACCGGTCCATCTTTCCAATCCTCATCAAATACAGTCTTAAACTACACAACTAACTTCTGGTTCTTAAAGCAGCCCAGATTCTTTGCCCACCCCGTCTTCACCAGGTCCACAGGCTCCTTCTGCAAAGCACTTTAACCTACCTACAAATTCAGCGTCGTGCGTGTGCGTTATTTATGAGCCTTGATACTAGGACGCGTTGCAGCCCTTCCCATGTCTCATCCAGTCACTCCAGGCGGCTATTGGACATATGTTATAAGCCTTAATAGAAATCGAATGCACCAAAGCCGCCGATAAGAGCTTTACGCTGTTAATAGCTATAGCTGAGATGAGTATGTTATGTGGGGTTGGCTTCCGCGGTCCACGATTCTGCAAAGCGCCCTTAATCTCTCCACCTAGGTGACAATAATGCACTGGGAGTATAGGACAGAGTCGGTGAAGACATCACAAACAAGCGTCGCTAATGTGAAAATCCCCAATACTCTGGAGCTGGTACTGCGCTTGCTTTACCCGCTGCATCACGCATTTGTTTATCTGCAACCCGGGAAAAAAAGAAAATCACTTAAATTAACCTTACCATGCTGGAGATACCACCAATGTTGCAGGCCTGTCCCGTTGACAATTCATCAATATTACAGTATATGGGGTGGTCCTTTAGGAAAAGCCCCTCTCTCCCAAGTCTTTCGCTCTTTTTTAGCAGGTTTGGTAGTAGTAGGAGCGTATTTCCAGGGTGCACGACGCGATTTGGCAAAAAAGAATCCTCCTCCTCCTACTCTTGCTCCTAGGTGCTGCCTCGATCTCTATGGCACACGCGTTGGGATCAGGAGGCGCAGGTCCAAGATCCCCATTCACGCTCACGCACCTAGATTGGACGTCGCTAGAACGATCCGTCGGGAGTAATGTGTGAAATAGTCCCCGGACAGAGCGATAGTGGGAGACAGATATACGGTGACGCGTCCCAGCCTCCGTATCTACTGCTGCTGTTGCTGTTGCTGTTGGGGAATGACAAGCGAAGCTGCGGACTCCCTCACCGCGCTCACTGTTACGCGCGCGTTCGTGGTCGCCCCCTTTGGTTTAGACACGGCTCATAATGGCCCTGGGCTTGTAAAAAATAAAAATAAAAAAATAAAAAAGTAGGGTTTTACGTGTAGAGCTGTGGATGTGCGTTTGGCTCGGTGAAATCGATCAGTGATAAACAATAGTTGTAGCAATGGTATAATGTACATAGATCGCATAGATTTACATAAGACATAGCAACCAGTCAAGTATGTTTTAAGTTTTAAAAATACAAGGGGTTTTAGGAAAAAATTAATCAACTAAAAGCATAAATAATATCATTTGACCATGTTTTAAATTAAACAATTATTTTTTGAGAGTGTAGCGTACCAAACGGGAGAGGGATCAGAGACACAGAAAGAGGCAAATTGCAGTCGGAGATTCCCAAAAAGTGAGGTCCCCATTTATTTATAGAGAACCAAAACCATGACCAAAACCCGCGAAACATAGGTCACAAGGTAACACACATGCGCACTAGTATAATACTAAAAAGTCGTTTACAAGAGTTTTAAGATCACTGCAATGCCCCTGGCTCGCTGGACTCAGTCACTGCCATGGTGTTTCAATACAAAACGATACAAAACAATTAACAAACTTAACAAATCTATTGAAATCACCAACACACATCAGAGAATCAACAGTTAAGACACAAAAAATAGTTTTAACAGTGTTGGGACAATACTTGCACTTAGGCCTACAGAATACTGAATACTTGTTGTAACATGAATTGTGTAAAATATGTTGTTACTTGATCCAATCAGAGGGCTGAAAGAATATTAATATAATAATATATATAAAACCTAACTGTTCTGAATATTGGTAAATATTCAAAATAGTTGTATTATTATAAATGTGTCCAGCCGGTATTAATTCTATCACACCACAAAACATGCTTGGCATCCTTCCTATGTAGTACACACATGTGCTTGTATAGTGTGTTGTGATAATTGAACGACACAACAATAAAAATGTTGAGGACACGTGAGTGATCTATACCACATGTATTTTTACCTATCTTCTACCACTTATATTTCATGTTTCTCTGCCGGTGCAAATATAGACAAGCCATAAATCCAACTGTAACATAATGTAACATGTCACCATGGCAGCAGTATGTGCCATACAACAAAGACTGTCAATACTATAATACAGCACATTGGCACTCAATTGAATAATTCAGATCCTATTTTCTGGTAACATTGAGTGCAACCTTTGCCAAACCTCTGACACCAAAGTTGAATAGGTTAGCAATAAATCGCCATCTGCCTTGTTCAATGTGAGGGACCTTTGTCTAGCCAGGGTTTGATCCAGAGTCTATTGCCATATACACTTATCTCAGAGACCTAGCTCCTCCTTTGGGGCTAAAAGCCTGGTCAAGAGTTCCTGGCCCTGGAAGTGTGTTTGGTCACCAGAAGAACAACAGAGGGGCCATGTGTGGCCTTTAATTCACACCATTGTCTGCCAAAAGCTAATCTTGGCCGGGCTCAGCGTCTTACCGCTCGCAGGCAGTGAATGGATGAGTGAAAAGTTAAATATGCTTTCAAATGTAAAACCAAAGTCTGGCCTGGTATTGTGAGGTTGTCATTGTGGGAATGTGACCAGGGCAACAGGAGGAGAGGGGCCAGTCCGAGTTTAAGGTGCATTCAGGCTTATGTTTGCAGGTGGTGGTCTGTGATTCACTGGTTATGCACTGATTTCCATGTGGCCCCATGTGTGAAAATAAATTACGGCAAGTTGCATCTCATCGCTCACAGAAAAAGGGGAGAGAAAAAAAAGTAAACAAGGCGCTTAGGTTATCATATTATAACCTGAACCTGGTAAAGCACTGGTGGAAAGTCATGAAGTATAAGTGGTTTCTATAAGCAGTACAACAAACACAAATTACTTTAGTTTAGAAGACGTCCTGTACATGTTATTAGAACATGAGAGAGATGGCTCCTTTACTCTGGAAATTTGGTAGGAATACCGAACTATGAATTATGTTCTAACAATACAAACCACAAAAAGGGGGGGGGGGGGTCTAGAGCTTAGTATAAAAGATTCAATGTAAACATATAGCAGATGTTCTTGTGAAAACTCCAGATGGAGATTCACATTCTGCATCGACTCCTACAATGAGGCTCGTCATAGAATGTATATGTTGGAAGAATATGTCTCAAATGCATTTATGTCAAAGTTTCATAATGTATTTGTGTGCAGTGTTGACCTAGCCTGGTCCTATCTCAACATGGTACACATTTCATTTCGTACTAAGGTCTGGATTTGTTCCATTGAGCTCTGTTGACAGGTGGGAGGGATTAACTCCTTTTGCAGATTGAAACGATTGGATCTGAGAGTTTACAGTGACGTGTGTAATGTGTCCCTGAGTGAGTCGCTAGTATTTAGCCTAGCTTTAGCCATCTCCTTTGCCACAAACGGAGCCCGTGGGGAGTAGAGCCACAACATCTTTGCCAGCAATGAAATCTGATAAACATTTCTCTTGCTCCGGCTACAATTTCTTGATATTTGGAGCCAAACCATAACGGAATACTTTACTGCCATTGAGAAAACTACAATCAGCAAATTTGGAGCAAACTCTTGACGTCACCGACACCTACCTACAATACCCGCAATTCCCCGCTCGCTGATTGGTTGGATGGGATACAATCAGTGGGGGCGGATACCAGCTCCAAAAGGTTCATGAGCACTTGCGCTGATATGTTTGTAATACTCCGGGCCGGTTTGGGGTGGACCCGGAGTAGGAATTAACCAATGCTATTGTATGAAGTCTTCTTTCCTCTCGAAAACCTCTTTACAGGATGGTCCAAAAGTCGGCTCTTGGCTCAACGCTACGTTCCAGATGTGTGTCAATGCTGAGGGGAGTATATGTTTAGTTTGTACCAGTCTAGTTTAGCCTCTGTGGACTTCAAAAGGTACTCATCAAATCAAATGAATTGGGCTAGTTACAGCTTACGCATGCGCAAATGCATTTTTCCACATTTTCCTGCCCCACGGCCATTTTGAAAAAGCCCATAGAAGCCAAAAGTGGTGGCACATTAGTTTGAACGGCGAAGATAGATGTGACTACGTCCATTAATATTTACAGTCTATGGATACAACCAAGGAAACTGCAAACACTGCGATCAGACCCAGACGTATAAAGGGAAATCATAATTGACCAGAGTCTATGGAAAGCTAAGGCCAGGCTAGACTTGACCAGTTACTTTTGTAATGTTTTACAGCTGTATACAGTATTTCTATTTGAAGTAGTCTAACTCATTACAAAAGTAAAAATTGATCCTATAGTTTTAGTTACAATTAAGTAACTCGAGATACATGCATACATTAGGTAAGTGCAAATTTGTTTTGTCTTTTCAATATTTGCAGTTATTTGAGTTGTCAAAGATGATTGTAGTTAGTGTACCTTGTTGGAACAAAAACAAAGAGTCCTCTGCACCTCAAACAGCAGAAATGTTCAAAATAAAACTTAAATTATTGTAATATGAACATGTTCTTTGTGATATCTAAAATAACAATATTGTAACACAAATATAATACAATTACCCAGCATTGTTTAGACGTGCATATATTTGATTAAACAGAAAATAAAGCATCAGAGAATCATATATACAGTATAGTGACTTTCTCTGTTGCTATAAACTTGCCCTTACTGTCTGTACTGAGCTCCGCGTTCTTGTGCTATTAAAAGAAAAAAACTTGGTGGCTGTGACTCAAATGATATGGTCCATAAAATTCCTAATTGCCCAATGCAGTGAAGAAAATGTAATATTTGTTCGTAAGCAACTTAGAGATTAAATTAAGGTGAAATGATTATGTATACAGTTATGCTTTTTTATTGGGTAGAAATTCATGAAAATGCAATTATTGGATAAAGCAGCAACAAGTTTTTATAGCCACACATTTTATTTTAATGTTTTTCCCGAGAAACTTGGAAATACTGTAGCTTAATTCTGCCAGGTCTATAATGATCGTTTTGAATGATTTTTCCCTCCAGCTGAATCCACCATTTGTTGCAATTCATCCTGTTGCCTCTAGGGAGAGAGTCAGTTTCCGCAGATGCTCAAAAGACAGTTAATAAAAAAGTGGACGTTTCTTTTGGGGGAAATGGAAAAGGTTTGTACAAATTGTGTTGATATAAAATATTTTCCTACTGACATATTACCTGGACCGCAGCAGCAAAATGCACATTCTCAAACACTTCGGATGGGAATATTATAGTATACTAAGACTAAAATATTAATCAGTCTCAGGAACTAGTAGTACTGTTTCCAAAACCATTGAAACTGGTGCTGATTGAATTTCTGTTCCAAATCTAAGTCCAAGAATAGCAAGAATAAAGTCACATTACACATACAGTACATAGCTAAATGGAAGCAATTTTAGATACAGTATTTCACCCCGTAAAGACTCAAGACCAAGAATGCATTGGCATGTTTATTGTCAAGATTGCATGAATAGACAATTAAACCCAGCAGATACATTGATTGGGTACCTATACATTTGAACATATATGTTCATTGACTTTGGCGTTTAGACCCCGGCAGGAATACTGCATGACGTATGCAGTGGAATTTATGCTTAAGCTTCATATGAAAAAAATAAGTTCATAGAAGTAATAATACAGTCCCACAGCATGGAGGCTGAGTGGATAGCACTCTCGCTTTTCGGCCTTTCTGAGTGGAGCTTGCATGTTCTGTGTAGGTTGCAGGCTACATTGATAGTAACAAAAAGTTAAAATATTATCAATAAACAACTTTCCTGGCCATTGCCGATCATAGCTGTTCCATTTATACCTCGCACGTCAATCCCATCTCCTTTTAAACTTTGATATTTTTGTTTAACTTAACAAGAGAATCCTGCATTTGTTTGTTTCCCTAAACTTTGAACATTTCTTTTTCCATTAAATTGCCAGAACCGCATAAACTTTCAACTCTTCCTCTCCAAACTTCAGCGCACATCTCACGCTTGTCAATTCAAAGCTATTCCCCTCAAACTGTAATAGGATCGGGACTCGGAGCTGCTTCTGTGTGATTGATGAGAGATTAAAAGGATTGTTGAGATTGAAGGCACATTTAACTCCCCGCTGAGGTCCAATTTCTTGTGCTCATGTTGGCAGTAGATCCTCTCCCATGCAGATGAGGAGATCACTGCGGTAAAAGATGGGACACGGTCGGGAGAGCATTGAGAAAACGAGGTTACAGACACATGCACAAAGTCATTTTTATTGAGACTATTCTTTACAGTTATTGACGGTAATAATCAGGGAGTGGGGGAAAAGAATGTAATGGCAAGGCAAGAGGACAATGAATCTTTGGTTCCAGCTGCGGTTGCCATAGTACATCATCTGACTGACTCCCAGTGTGCAGTGATTTTTGTATTGATTGGTTGTGCTGTTGCCTTTTGCACATACCCTTAGACAACCCTTTTCCATTTTCTGAGTTTCAAACTGACCAAAACAAAAGCACTGTAAGACACGACAAATGATCAATTGATCAATTATTAGTGATTGGTGCATAGTTGAGTTTCTTGGATGCAAAATATGATATTAGAGATCATCTATACAAATGTGTGAAAAATATATCGGGGAAATTACAAAAGAATATGGTGACTTTTTGTGGCCGAGGCTTATCTGGGGACAGATAAGACATACAGACATACAGTTGTGATTTTGACTACTACTGTAGCCACACATGCCCTCAGGCACTCTGAAAGAAGCAAGGCAACCAGTATGTGCCATCTGCCCCTCTGACCACCACCAAGCATTCACGTACACACCCGACTCATTCTAGGATATGGGGGTGAAGAGTTTTGCCTAACGACACAACGTCAGTTTGACACTTTACAGCTGCACCACTGTAGCACCTGGTGTTCCCAAAGGTCTCCCATCACAGTACTAACCAGGTCCTGCCCTGCTTAGATTCAGAGGTCTGACAGGATCTGGCACATGTGGGTATGGCCACAATGATAAAGATTAAAGCACTCTGGTAAATCCAATCTTTTTGGACGATGACATTCCTACTAAAACTGAAAATTAAAACTTAAATGAGTGCAAAAATAAAAAGTCCTCTGATAATACAATAATCCCCAAAACACAGCTATAAATCCAGTTTGAATAGTTGCATTAGTTGAGGGAATAAGTGAGAAAATATAGATCCTGTAGCTAAAAAATCAAATTCACATTTTAACCAAAAAAACAGCTTAACAGGAAAAACAGCTGGAAAGTAATAAAATGCTAGTTTTGAGGCACACATTGATTTCCTCCATCCATCCATTTTCTACCCTTTAATCCATTTCTGGGTCAGGGGGGTGGCAGTCAGAGATGCCACCCAAGTCTCATAGCACCAGCCCCTCACTGACCCTCTGCAGGTGGTGAGTCCACAGGAGGACGGCTGCTCTCTGAGTGTGAGCATAGCCTTGATCTTTCAGTGGGGGCTTTGGGCAAAGTGGGGTTAAGTGTCTTGCCCAAGGACACAAAGACAGCAGTCATCAGTGGGAGTCGGTGGAGAAGGTGCAGAGGTGGGAATTGAACCCACAACCTTCTGGCCTTAAGGCCAATGCTCTACCAACTGAGCTACTGTCGCCCCTTGATTTCCTCCTGTTCCGACAAATTGAAAGTATTTCAGCTTTCAAAAAACATAAGTCCTTCATATGTTCTGCCTTCAGTGAAGCCTCGCCCTAATACTGTATATGAAATGGCTACAAAACAGTCTATATCAACAACATGCTTGCATTAATGCCATGTTCAACAAAAACAACCACAAAACAACAAAAATCCAAACAACTCCATTTTACAGAATCCAAAGAGCCAGACTCGTCAGACTTGGGTTTTTTTTTTAAACAATATATTGTCCAACATTTGCTATCATGACAGTCATATGTTTCCATTTTCAATACAGGATTTTGTAAATATTAAAAATCATTCAGTGACTTAAACTGAATACAAGAGGGAAACCAAAGCACCAGTAGAGGAGGCAGGAACATAATTTGGCATTCAGATAGAGGTTGGGATTTGTGACTGAAACATTTCCCTCACTTCTCTCCCTTCAGCATCAAATCACAATTCAAAGGTAATGGATTTCTGGCAATTTGCTACAAATTTCTATGATTTTCTACAATTTCTGGTGGATTTTCTGAGTCTTCTCATTTTACTAATCCAGCCATGTGTGGTGCATATTAAACAGGTGATAAAATGGTAAAAAGCTTTCATGGAAGTGGGCTGGAATGAACAGACTCCAGGTGTTGGGGCACAAGACAAAATAGTGGTGTGTGATAGGAACAAGCATAAACCATGGATCTTTGTACAAGAATAGAGACCACCGAGAATCCTGAAAAGTTAGCAATCCTGGAAAAGCTTAGCAATTGCATCCCCAGCCAGACGAGACATTGCCTAATTTAGCATAAATGTCCATATTATTTTGAACTTCTCACATGATTCGCTGTGGATTCCTACACGGCAAAGGAACTAGACGTCAGAGCAAGTATTCAAACTTGTTTCTGAAGAATACACTATTTCCTATTTAGAAAGAATGTACCAGGTTTGCTTGGCTATGTGAGTTTTTAAGTCATGAAAGGCATTGTGGTTAACCAAGTGAGGTTAACATCATTAAAAATGAAATGGAGAAACTATATATAAATACAAGGAGCACAGAGAAGAGCTGGACAAAGCCTGATGGTTGAAGGCATCAGTGTTATCAGCAATAATCAGGTCTCCAGGCTTTGAATCTTGGAACAACATTGAACGTGGAACGCTTTCACTTATATAAAGGGTAGGTCTGGCCCTCAGTGTTTGAATAAATAAATTAGGATAAATTAATAAATGCACTTTATTATTAAATTTGTCCTCTGCTTTTGACCCATCCTGCAAATGCCACTCAGGCCTCTGTCAGGAGCAGTGGTTGCCTCAGTGCAGCGCTCGGGGAGAATAGTTTGAGGAAATAGAATATTTGAGGTTAAATAAGGAGGCTGCTAACATGACTTTATAGACCCAACAAGTACCTTATTGGTGCGACAATCCAGTTTTTGCTCTACTCAGTGAAGCATCGACTTTATTATTGGTTTTACGGACTTGATAAAGCCTCCTCATATTACCGTCTGCCAATGTCCCCACACTGTGCTCTGTGTGAATTCACTGACTCTCCAATTCATCTGAAACTATAAAGACAGTTTTGCCCTTGAAAATATGTCATTCCTGTGACCCAAGCCATTACTCCTGGCAAGTACATGATTAGTAGTGACCAACGGAGATAACGACCGCATGCCCATCAAAATCTAGTCATGGCTACAGAGTCTGGAGCTTGTTGTCTTAATACAAGCTGAAAGGCTGTGTCAGGGTCCAGGGGTCAAGTCACCATTTCAGCAGTGCATTAAGTCAGCACCTCGGCTAGTTCACCGCTTTGACATTTAATAGTAAGTGAGCTGAAGAGAAGGGTCTCGGCCTACCAAATCCAGCACAGAAAACTCAAAGCCTAGTTTCAACTGGGACCTTAGAAAGAATGGTATGACATTTTTTTCTATTAAGCCATGTATTCATATAACTACATTTTAATCTGCAATCGGTTGGCCTGAAGAACGAGAGTCAGATGATAGTTAAATTGGAATCTAAAATCTAGATTAACAAAAATAGTTATGGCCCTTTTGAAAATGCTACAGCTCAAACTACTTTCAGGAATAAGTAAGATGCACTCTCTGGACTATAGTGCAATTGTTCTCAAAATACAGCACACAAAACAAGACACACGACTAATTTTCAAGTCATTGTGAAGTGTGAGCTAAAGAGACCTTTTTTCTCTTAATTCTAACAGATCGTGACAGTTCAAATGGACCATCAAATAAAGTGGGTCCTCACTCGGCTGGAGAGTAAAAGTCCAGTTCATGGTCAGAATTTGAATGTAATCAGGATTTTCTGCTTGTATCGCTCTCGAAGGACCACTCAAAGCCATCAGCCATTATCAGGCGTGTAGCAGCGCCTGTGGTCCATGTGACCCCAGCTGTATGCCGCTGTCCCTCTAAAAATGGCAGAGTTATGACGGGCAGAAAAAGGGGGAGAGAGAGTGGAGAGCGAAGGCCATGCTTTTAAAATGAGTTTGGTGCATAACAGACTCCTCATGCGTGTCACGAACCAACCATCATTACTTTTAAAGGGGTCGATTTGAGTCACGGCCTAACATATGGGTCTGCAAGCCTCTGACTGGGGATTATGTGTATATTTGTATAAGCACCAGGACTCCTGACAATACAGCTGTTTTTCTCTATTCAAGGTTATAAAATGATGATGGTACAGAAAATGAGACCTAATTGGATAATTCTAAGATAATTGGGAACATTATTTTCAGTTCAGCATGCATGTAATGATGACAACGTCGACTTACTACAAACACAAAACAAACTAAATTCATAGCCTTATTCACAGCAAAAAATGATAATGAGGTAATAATTGCTTGAATCGAGTGATTTTTAACTTAGTACACTTAAGTACATTCCGAGTGTCTTAAAACAAGATTTGCCAATGGAACAAGCCATTTAGTCTTATTTCAAGAACTATTGCTTTAATTTCTCATTCCAAGGGAGACATATCTTGTCCATCCATCCATCCATTTTCTTCCGCTTAATCTATTTCACCTTGGAGAGACCCAATGAGGAAAATGCCGTTAGACTTATTAGATTCAAGCATGTTTATTGATTGAGCATGTTTGGCGCCCTAGGCCCGGGAGGGATGCTGTTGAGCACGGCGCTTGCTCGCGTGCATAATCCCCAAAAAGCGGGCCTGCGATTGGGATAGCAGGACGCACTGCACGGGCCTGAGAGCATGAGTGAGAGGCTTCTCGCACGGTCGCTCAGCCAGGCTGCGTCCGCTGGTTTGTTTAGGCAGAGCGAGCTTACTTGCTTTGCAGGGAGCTTACACGGAAGCCAGTTGACGTTGTGCTGCCAGGATAGCGCATCTGGCCTGATGTAGGCGGAGAAAGCCGAAGAGGACCAGCGCCCCAGCTGTTGCAGAGAAGAGTGGGGGAGCCCCAGCGAGGCCGCGCGCGTTGCAGCGCCTATCCTGAATGAGTGGGCTGTATAGAGCTGGAGCGTGCTCACATTCAGCCAGACGCTGAAGCAGGGGAATCTTTGAGCGAGCTGAGAACATGCGCGCACGCGCATGTTCAGCCAGACGCTGCAGCAGGGGAATCTTTGAGCGAGCTGAGAATATGAGATGCATGCTCATATTCGCCAGACGCTGAGCAGGGTAATTTTTTAGCAAGCTGAGAACATGCGCGCGCGCGCATGTTCAGCCAGACGTTGCAGCAGGGGAATCTTTGAGCGTTAGAGGAAAGTGCGTGCCGCCACCAGAATCTTATTGCTTACTTGCTTTGCAGGGAGCTTACACGGAAGCCAGTTGACGTTGTGCTGCCAGGATAGCGGTCGCATCTGGCCTGATGTAGGCGGAGAAAGCCGAAGAGGACCAGCGCCCCAGCTGTTGCAGAGAAGAGTGGGGGAGCCCCAGCGAGGCCGCGCGCGTTGCAGCGCCTATCCTGAATGAGTGGGCTGTATAGAGCTGGGGAGACAAATTACAGAGGAGCAGTAGGGATCTCAGCTGAGCTCTGAACCAGGTTGCTGTCATGGGAAGGTTGTCTGGAGTGAGAAATAGAGGTCCGTTAGAATCTCCTTTTTTGCAGCGGAGGCGAGTGTAACGCATCATGGACTTGTGGGGGCAGAGAGATGTGTTGGAGCGAGCTATTATTATGTTGCAGGCACCTTTGATTTTTGAATGTTTGAGATGAAGGTTGAAGTGGTCAGGGTAGTAGGACAGATCGGAAAAAGCAATGTCTAGGGCCGCATTAAAAGTCGAGTGAGTAGTGGTGAACTCGCTTATGCGGAGAAAGCCATAGAAGGCGAGCAGGAACGCGCTGCGAAGGAGGGCAGACGTGTACTCGGAAAGAGAGCCAGAGTTCAGTGTGGCGCAGAGCTGTTCCAGGATGGGCAGCGTGATGGGGAGCCTGTGATCAGAAGAGTGGGGAGTACATTTGTGAATGCCTTTGATGAGGAGTTTGATGGAGGGTTCGGAGAATAGAGAGGAGAAGGCGGGGTTATGACAGCGGGCCTGAAACTGAATGCCAGAGAGCAGCGTACGGATGTAAGTTACTTTGTAATGGAGATTGTCCGAGCAGTGCACTATAAAAGCCATGACAGTAGATACAGATGGAGGTAGCGAAGAAATGTTGTGAGCGTGGCAGAAGAGGGAATAGGCTCTCCAAGCGGAGCTGTATGTAGACAGAGTAGCGGGGGAGAGGCCCTTTTTCATGTAGGATGAAGCAGAGGAGAGGAGGTGAGAGAGGGAAGGTGAAATTAATCCAGGGTTAGTTGATCCATGGTCGGGATTGCGCGTGGCTTCGTGCAGGCTGAGGGGCAGAGGCGCCGGAACTCCTGAAATTTGAAACGGGAAAGACAATCAGCGATTTGATTAAGGTGACCGGGAACGTGGCGTGCAGTGATTATGAAATTGTTTAAAACGGAGAGTGATGCGTCTGAGAAATGACATTATGTTGGGTGACGAAGAGCGACCTTTATTCAGTGCTTCCACTACATCGAGATTATCACACATGACAGAGATCCTCTTCTCTGCCACGTGTGACTCCAGAGTGCGCAGGCCACGACCACTGGGAATATTTCGTGTAGGGCCGAGGAGATGCTCCGGGGAAAAGTAGCGGGCCACGGCCCGGCGAACCACTGGTCCTGGAAGAACCCCCCAAAACCCACGGAAGGGGCAGCGTCCGTGTAGAAGCGGAGATCGTCGGAGGACCGGATGATATTGTCGTAAAAGAACGAAACGCCGTTCCAGCGGTCCAGCAGGCGCGACCAGAAGTCCAGATCGGAGCGGCACCCGTCGTCTAGGGTGACCGTGTCGTGCAGGGAGGGGACCGAACCTGCGAGGGTGAGAAGACGCGAAATGAAAGAGCGGCCTTGGGGAACGAAGCGGATGGCATAATTGAGGTGCCCGAGCAGGGAGAGCAGCTCGCGCTTCGTGATGAAGGGAGAGGACAGGGCAGACTGCGACACGGCGCGCACGCGCTGGAGCTTTTCCAGCGGGAGGGAGGCCTCCATGGCGCGCGTGTCGAGGCGGATACCGAGAAACTCCAGGGCGGTGGCAGGGCCCACAGTCTTCTCCTCGGACAGGGGGACCCCGAAGGCCGAGAAGGCCGATTTCAGCCTGCGGAGCGAGTCCCCGGAGCCGTCCGCGGGGGGATCGACGAGGAGAAAGTCATCTAGGAGATGGAGGACAGAGGGGAGCCGGACATTGTTTAACAAAATCCAGCACAAGGCCTCAGAAAGATTATTAAATAAGGAAGGACTGCTGCTGCAGCCAAACGTGAGGCGCGCAGCAAAATAAAAACTGGAGCGCCACTTTACCCCAAACAGGTGCCAGTGATCGGGGTGAATGGGCAGCAGCTTGAAAGCGTCCGTGATGTCCGCCTTTGACAGCCAGGACCCGGGGCCGAAGGCCTTCACCAGCCGGATTGCGTGATCCACGGTGGCGTACTGCAGGGAGAAAGACTCAAGAGGGATGAGACTGTTAATACTCGGGACGGGCCCGGAGCGGGGGTGGGACAAGTCAAAAATAAGGCGCTTCTTCCCGGAATATTTACGCGTGGCAACCCCCAGCGGGCTGGAGCGAAACGGGGAAAAGGTAGGCTTGGAAAAGGGGCCGATGATGTAGCCCTTGGACACCTCCCGCGCGATGAGCCGCGTGACAACGAGGGGCTCGCGGAGAGCGGATTGCAGGTTGCGGGACACGTAGGACGCCGAGGGGAAAGCCGTCACGCCAACATGGAAGCCCCGGGCCAGGCCCGTCAGCAGGAATTCAACGAAGGCCCAATCAGGATGGAGCGTGAGCGCGTGGGCCAGCGCGGGCACGGAGACGGGGGTTCAGAGGTGGGTGGTGATCAAGGCCTGGACGAAGGCCCCCCGGAACGGCGGTCCTGCCGGGGGCGACGCGGGCATACGGAACGTGGATGGGCCTCCCTGCACAGACTACAAATATGGAGGTAAGCGCACGATGGAAAACTACACACGCTGGCGTTGAAAGAGCGGCACACGGGGTTCTGATGATGTACCTCTTCTTTGGGGAACGAAGGCGCGCAGGGCCTAGGAGCCTGACTAGCGGCGGTGTCGAACGGAACAGAGGGGCAGAGGGGAGAGCTGTGCCCGGCAGCGCCGCACCGGGAGCAGGAGACCACGGGGGCACCGCCAACAGACAGCAGCAAAACCTCGGTGTCCATGACCGCCCAGTCCACCCTGACATTCGCCTGGGAGACGAGGGCCGCGGCCTTGGCGGCGAAGGCCCGATGGTAGCGGTAGAAAACACTACCGCCGTAGCGGAGGGCCAGGTCCCCCATCAGGCCCAGATAGGCGTCCAGCTCGGGCTTGCGCTCGGGGTATACGGGCGGAATCCACTGACAGCTGCTCCACGAGGCGCTGGAGCTGCAGCGGGGTTGCACCCGGACCTGGCACGACGCCGCGGGCCGCGAGGAAGGTGCGGACGGACCCAGCATCCTGGGACGCCAGGCGCGCGCTCTTCCGGTTGGGCACAGGCGAGGGGGGAATGAACAAATCGTTCAGAGAGCCAGGCGTCGAGCCCGAAACAGACGGGGACGTACGAGCACGGGGCGAAGATTGCATGGTGGACAATTGCATTACGCTGACATACACTTGCAGACTTCAGAAGGCCGGGAAGTGGGCGTCTCCGGCTTTTAACTTGCTGTCCTGGTGGTTATTGGTTGACTGGATGTGGGCGTGGCTTTGATGAGTCGAGGAAGAGCAGCCTGTGGCCTGGGCAGCAGCAGCCGGGTCTACCACCGTGAACTTTCGCGAAAGCTCCATTTCTGGGTTGGGGGGGTAACAGTCAGAGATGCACCCAGTTCACAGAGCACCAGCCCCTCACTGATCCTCGTGCAGGTGGTGAGTCCACAGGAGCCTTGATCTTCCAGCGGGGGCTTTGGGCAAAGTGGGGTTAAGTGTCTTTGCCCAAGGACACAACGACAGCAGTCATTGACATATCTTGTATCTTTTGAAAACAAAATAATTTGCTTGTCCCATCGGCAAATCTTGTTTTAAGCCAGAAAATATGTGCTCATATTAAGATACATTTTGCCAAATTGAGAAATGTTTGACTTATTTTTCATAAAGGCTGAAAACAACATTTGTACTAAAGGGGTTTAGGTGAAATAGTTTCATTTTTCATCAATATGCCACAAGACAGCGTGCTATTCTATGAGAGTAACATTGAACGGGGGATTCCATTATTCAATCTATCATTAATCCTGGAATAAAGGATGGCTTAATCATGATTTTGCCCAAATCTCTTAAGTAATTAGTTTGTGGCTGGCCTGTGTTTTAACATCAATATTGATAAGGTGTCAGGCGGCCTTTGTTTGGCTTGAGTCATTGCTTTGGGTGAAGCCACAGATTTACAATAGGCTGTATAGCAGCAGGCTCTAACTGAATTTGGACTTGCCCTCTCTGGTCCCTGCAGCAGTCGCATGTGAGTGATTACTCTGTTTTATAAACGGTCTGGCCAGGAGACTCCGCTACACTCAGGCAGTTAGATAGAGTGCTCGCTAAAGCGGGGTGATGTCTCTCATAAATGTAAATGTGATTAAATGAAATGTGGAAGTAATTTTTCAAATAAATTACTATTTTAAGATAAGATAGTGGAATTGAGCATGGCTAGATTATAGTAATGTCTATGAACTTTCACAAACCAGTGAGTGGATATTTCAGAAACTGAAAGTTAGGAAAGGAAAGCTATGTTTATGCCTTTAAACAACAGTAATTGAAATGTTAATATATAGCACATTCCACAGACAAAGTTCACACAAAGCGATCTAAAAGTTCGGATTCTCTCCAATCACACAGAAGCGAGATGCCGAACACCTGGCATCCGACCATCACCATCCATTCATTTATCACAATCATAACTATTGTGTTACATGTTTTTTAGTGTAAGGGGAAATCGGAGCACCTCGAAAAAACCTATATAGACACAAGGTGAACATGCAAACTTCTCACAGAAAGGCCCCGTCTGGAGGTGAATTCGAACCCAGCATCTGATTGCTTTGACCGCAGTGTTGTCCAAAAGTATCACTGTGCAAAAACATGATGTTACTAAAAATAATTACCCTGATTTTTAAACGGTTTAAAACAGTCATGAAGTATGTTTCTGTCTAATCTAATTGCCAACATTAGAACAAACACACATTTTATAATCATTTCAACCTCATTTAACAACAAACTATATACTGTATATATCAGCTATAAGTTTAAGTACACATTTTAATCCGAACTTGCTTGACATTCTCATCACTAACACAGTAATTGAAACATCGGTGATGCAGAAGCACGACGAGCGCTGTCTTTGGTTGTATTGACTGTGGCTCATATTCAGTTCACGCCCACTTGCTTATTGCCTGCAGCCCCAGATCGGGTGAGATGACCCGTGCTGCTTCGTGACCCCATCCAGACCAGCACCTGTGAGCTTCCTCCGAGAGTCGTGTTGCTGATAAATGAGCCCACGGTGATGAGCAACTGATGGAGTGGCTGGCAAAGGTCAGGATGCTAGGGGAAGCTTCATTCTGCTCACTCATTTCAGTCTGAACCAGCAGCCGTTCTCTTGCAAATGCTTGATAACCCCGGCCAAAGGGCATCCGGGTAGAACCGAAATCCATCACCAGGTTCAAGGCGTAACATTTCTATTAGTGAAGTTTGGCCAGGTCCGACTCGTAGGTAGCAGCATTGTGAGCTTTATAAACGAAAACTGTTCTACATATGCCAAATGAAAGTGCTCACGGGGGTGTTAAGGCGTAACAAGACCCAGAGGGGGGTGGGTGTCAATAGATGGTAGAAGCGTGCAGAGCAATTGTTTAGTGCTGTTTCTTATGTATATTACGCTCCTGCTTTATGCTCCCAGGCTCGCATCAAATTTTATAGCCACTTCACAAACAGGTGTTCCAAAGACATGCTTTTACTAAGACAAAACATCACGTGTAATAGGAAGGCACTTTAAAGGACTTAGCACATGATTTGGTTTCTTTCAAGCAGTCTATACAAATATAGGATAGGTTATATGTGAAAACAAAAAGATTAAGATGATAAAAGCCTTTCTTTGTCTCACAGTGGGGGACTTTCACTGTTCAATCAATCAATCTATTTTATCCATAGAGCCCTTTACAACAATCAAGGCAACCAAAGTGCTCTACAATCTTCCTGAAAATGTGAGACAGGCCTCCTCTCTGACAACAGGTCTGTTTAGCTGTGCATACAACTGAGGGATATATCTTGATCTTTCTTTTTAATGTACTGTGATTATTTATGATTTTGATTCTAATCTTGTTTTGCTTAATACTTTTGTTTAGTTTAACACTTTGAGTTGGCTTGTGTATGAATTGTGCTACACAAATAAACTTGCCTTGCCTTAGAATAGAATCACATAAAATCCATTGAAACATTCCTACAATCCAGTTAAAAGCGTTTTGAAAAGTGCCACCGCGCTAATGAGTGTTAAAAGTGTAGCATCATAAGTTACAAAACAGAAGAAATGGAGAACACAACTTGAGATGGAGTGAATATTATGAATAGAACAACTCTATGTCATGGTGTGGACTTTTTAACCATTTTGACCTGGTTTTATTTGGCTATATATTTGTTCTCTTGTAGTTTGCGTTTGCTTCCTGTCTGTCCTGTTGATTGTTTGCCCCACCTGTGTGTATTTACACTATTTTCAGTCCTTCATTCATATCACCCCAAGTGACAACTCTGTACTTTAAAAGAATAAATAAGTAAAATTGCTTTTGTTATGTAGAATCTGCTCTGCAAATTTTCAACTTTGGACCTCTGTTATAAATCTTTATTACTGCTAATATTATTATCTCAAGAACTGAACTCATTTGTTTTGGCCCACATTGCTAGCTACTATCTATACCTTAAGCCTGCATCGTTAATATAAGTGATGACGTCTCTGTTCTGATGCACATTGATACACATCATATAAAAAAGATTTGTCTTCTTTTGTTCGATCTGGAAGAACTAAAAAATAAACCGTTGTCCTTTCTCAACAGTTAGTACAAACAGTGCAAAGTATAGAATGTCCTTAAAGGAGCTAAACCCGTTTCTGCAAGGTTTGAATGTTTAGCCCCGCCCCTCAACTCGCTCAGAGGCTTCTCTTTTCCCCCACGCTCTCATCCCACGGAGCCATCTAGTTTTATTTGCGATCTATATGCAAACATTAGCATGAGCGCAACTTAAGCTGTAACAACAATCACTGATGAAATGGTACAAAAGCAACGCACTGCTAACAAACTATATAACTGAAAGATTACCTCTAGTTCCGCGTCCGAATGTAGTCCGAGCATAGATAGTCCGAGGCGGTCCCGGTCCCACAGGTCTCTCCCATAGAGTCTCTCCAGAGGATACGATGTAAGCTAGCTATGTTCATCCGGGCTTGATTTCTTCTTTGATCAGTTTCTCGCTTTAGTTCCCTCTTCTCTTCCTCACTGTTGTGTCGTTTGAGCTGTTTTGCTGTGTATGCAGTTACACCAAGAGGAGTTATAGCTAATTCTGGCAACATGCTACTGTGTTTAGCAGTGCTATAGACGCTAGAGGATGTAGCCTCGTTCTGTGATTGGAGGAGAAAGTCTCTACTCAGCACTTTTTACGGCCTGAATTCATACACAAGCTGAATCAATGAGCTCAAGTTTTCAATGAAAATACGGATAATAATACAACTTGGATGTAGTAATACGCTTTTTTATGAACTCATAAAAACAAAAACATTTGGGTATAGCATCTTTAATGCAGTGGGTTATATCAGTTATCTTTGCAGTTCAATGTTTGCAAAATACATACATTTGAAATCATACAATTTTGAGTAGGACTATTGTTTGAGTATAGGGCCCTGTCCACACGAAATCAAGCTCAGGCCTAAACGCAAAAATACTTTATCAATCCAGTGTATCGTCCATACGAGGCCGGCGTTTTGGGGGGGTGTAAACGAACATTTTTGAAAGTAGGTCCCAGAGTGGAAAGATTTCAAAACTCCGTATATGCCGCTCCGTGGTTACTGCCTCTCCGCAATGTATCTGAGACGCTTGCGTCATCGCCCCGCCTCTTGTTAAAGCACGCATGCGCCGCACTCAGAAAATAATGACAACAACAATGGCTTGTTGGTTTTGTAATCCAGTGCGACCCGAAGCAACAGTTCAACCTCATCGTCCGTCCATACTAATGTAGTACCAGCTCGCCCACTCGCCATGTTGTCTGTTTACAAAATTCTGCGCATGCCTAGTTCCCGTCACAGAAGTTTGGGCTTGATCCCGTCATTGCGTCACAGCGCCACCAACAGGTCTGGCATAGTTTCACAGTGTTTTCAGGCGTATTGACTACATTCATATGGACGCACACATTTACTGAGCTAACTCCGTGTTTACAGAAAAAGTTTCTGAAATTATAAGCGTTTTGTCTTCGTGTGGATATAGTCTAGGACTTAGAGGATACAAGATAAGAGCAGTGAGGCATATTTCCAAGGCTGAACATTGCCGACACTGTAAAAATCGCCCTGAACACTGTCCGCATTCACCCATACTCACATCTGAAGA
The DNA here is from genome assembly GCA_964034765.1 of Knipowitschia caucasica. Classification (NCBI taxonomy): domain Eukaryota; kingdom Metazoa; phylum Chordata; class Actinopteri; order Gobiiformes; family Gobiidae; genus Knipowitschia; species Knipowitschia caucasica. The sequence goes on along the minus strand of OZ035832.1, from coordinate 18,542,622 downwards.
TTGTCCTGATAAAATGTCATCTTTCAAACAGTATTGTGGTGAGCTATAGCCCCATAGCAGCCTGTGTCCCAGAACGGAAGGAGTCAGGTGCGAGCACTTTGAAAATAATGCCCTTTACCAGCTCCTGCCGTTCAAATTTGCATCACAGAGAACAAGTGCTAAATGTCAGTGGTCAATCAATTCTAAGTAATCTAGTCTACAGAATATAAAGCACAGCATATCCGCAGTGTGGATGGAGAATATAATGAAATGTTCACTTGGCCTATAGAGGAGGAGGCTACATTAATTGCTTCACTGAGTTAGTTTAGTGATAGAAAATGTGAAAAACAAGTCATCCATGGAGCTATATACAGTATATCCCTTGGGTAAAATATGCACAGATTGTGTTTTATTTATTTATTTGTCATTGTTTTCAAAATATTGCACGTGGAACAAGTGGAAAATGATGTGAGGGTACCCGATCTGTTTCAGTTGTGTGCATTTAAAAATAAAATCCGACTTGGGGCATCTGAACATTATTCACTGGATTTACAAAAGCACCATAAGCTTTCCAAAATAACAGCACAGAGCTGTTGAACAAAGGCGTTTGACAACGGCTTATTGAATTCTGCCCAAGTTCAGATCCACAGGTCAATAGGGAGCCCTGTGTGTGGCTGGCCATGCATTCCAAAGCTTTGGAATAGGATTGTTTGGCTCAGTCCTTTACTTCATTAATGCACATGAACTGCTCCCAGCCACCCTTGTCAATGCTAATGAGCATATTAGTTTGCCCCGGCAGCCGCCACTGTCTTTTGATCAAGTTAATATTGGTCGAAGATGCAGGAAATCCAACATCGAAAGGACACAGAGGAGAGAAGATGGGGCATCTGTGGCTGTTTGGAGTCAAGGGTTAGATTCCTCCCTGCTCCATTTTCAGTTCCTTCTTAACTGGAACAGGTGATTAAAATCAGACCTCCTGTGTGTTTTTGCTCTCTGCCTTGATTTTGAGTAATTCCTTCCCCTAGTTTTGGAGACATTCCTTTTTCTATATGCCCTTTGGTAAAAAAGAGTAGTTTCCGCACGTTGCCTAATGCCTCTCTTCATCAGCAACACACGCCGTCTATTGTCATGTGCTGCTGATATATGTGAATGTGTGAACATCACTGTTAATGCTGCTCTTACTGTAGAACCCATTTATTGGGGTTGCATCGTATTTATTTTAATATTTAATTTGTATAGGGTGCTTTTTAAAAATGATTCTTGTCAGTTCTAAGCATCAGATAAGATTAGAGTTCTTCTAGAAATGTCTAATGACATTTGTGTTTATTTATTCTCTGTCCTGTAATGAGCACTGTAACACTTTAAATGTCCCTATGGTGGGAATAAGATGATCCTATCTTTGGTTTAAGTTTAATTTATTAAGGACAATGTGCAGTTGCATAAAAAATACGGTTGCTCCAGATTTAGCACCATACTACTTTCCATCTGTAGTCCTTGACTATACAATCAAATAACTTGCATATTAATATACACTTCATGTTATTTAAAGTAAAAACATTGTGGAAATATATAAAAAATAAAAAAAATAAAAATATAAAGTGAATGTAGTAGTGACTAAAGCAAAAGATCATTATTTTCTCATCTTTTGGCTTATACTGTATCTGTGCTAGTGTGTTGAAAATAGAAAAGGTAAAATTAAAACATGTCAATAACTCATTAACCTGCATAAGGAAAATGTGTTATGCATTTAATAAAAATCTGAAAAACTACAGAGAGTAATAGATTCATACCATGGGCTTTACAGCCTGGAGCTTGTGGCAAGGCATCCCACATTACAGCCAGGACCAGAAGGACCAAAGGCCCCAGTTCAATTACCTATTTGTACACAGCCTATTATATCATCTTTTGTGAACAGCAATGCATCCTCGTCTTGAAAGTCTGCAGTGGGTTGTCGATTACCAATAACATTAATGAATAATCTCAGGTCATGCAGAGATGAGATGAGATGAGATGCAAGTGGATATCACAGACACAATGTACATAAGTGTAGTGACAAAATATAGTTTAGATTATGTATAAACTACTAAAGGCATCACATTTAATACAACTGTTTGTAAGAGCTTTATTCATATTTTAAACATTGTGATCTCATTAATTATCATTGGTCCAAAAAAACAACAACTCTGCATTTAATATATCATTGACTATATATAATATATATATATAATACAACTTTTGACTCAATTATTATACTACAATGGATTGCTTTACTACAAACACGGTAAAATCTTCCAATCTGCGCTCCCTTGGACCCTCCGATCAGTGACCACGATCGTTCAAACTCACTATGAGGGTGAGGTGCCTTTCCTAAGGACACAGCACTAATGCGCTCCAACCATTCCACTGTGCTGCCAGTGCACCAGTCCATCCTGCCATCCAGTCCACTCCTCAGCCCCCAACACCATCTTTAACAAACAGCATATGACCAGAATATGCCACAGAAACTAAAAGCTCAAAGTAATGGGTTAAAAAAGGCACAGATACTGCAGAGTGATGTGCTTTCGACACCTGCATCAAGCGTCAACAATTTCCAGCTAAATGTAGCCCTAATGTGTGGATACTTAAACACCTCCAAACTAAAGCAAATGCTCTGCAAGCTTTTAGTGAAGACCACAAAGTGAGAAAACATTGAACATTATATATATACATCAAAACAACACAGCATACATGACAGGAGACAGCTCTGAGAAAATGTCTCTCCCACTCACTATTCGAAAGCACTATGTGTGAAATGTGGAGCAATTACGATGCGTTCTGAGAAATAGCTGTAATGGCCACTTTTTCTTTCTTTTAAAAATTGATAAAAAGGTCATTGAGGGTATATTAGATGTAACATGAAGGTGTATGATTGTAAGTACAGTATGACTACAAAAATAAAATGGTGGCAATGGCATTAGGAACACAAGAAAAACAAACCTGAGATTCAGAAGCAGAGAAAGCCCTCCATGTGAGGTATATATTTAAGTGTATGTTCAAATATATTAGGCCTTTTGGGTTGCACAGTATCGGGAAAACAAATATGTGTAAAATGAACAACCAGACTCTCGTTCATGTTGATTCTTCAGGCAACCTTTACAGAGTTACAATCTCTGCATAATCACATGGATACCCAACAATGTTACCGTCAATGGTTGTCTTAAAAGCGTCTTATTACGACATTATATGAATAGATAAATGTATTTAAATAATGTAAATAAAAAGATGCAGCCAAACAATTAAATAGCTTTTTGTTGATGTAAATACAATATGATGATTTTATGAATATAATAATAATGCATTGGTTTTATATAGCGCTTTTTTGGACACTCAAAGACACTTTACATTGTCATTATTCTTTCACTCTATACACAGTGGTAAACTACTACTGTAGAAGCGAGGCAACCAGTATGTGCCGTCGGCCCCTCCGACCACCACCAACCATTCACACACACACCAGACTCATTCTAGGCAATGTGGGTGAAGTGTCTTGCCTAAGGACACAACGACAGTTTGGCACTTTACAGCCGCAGCCGCCCCACTGTGGCTGGTGTTCCCAGAGGTTAAGTGTCTTGCCAAGGACACAACGACAGCAGACAGTGGGAGTCGATGGTGAAGGTTGGGCTCGAAACCCACAACCCTCTGGCTCAAAGGCCAATGCTCTACCAACTGAGCTACTGTCGCCTAATATGTCTCTGTAAATATCCTACACAATAATGATTATAACATTTCCAGTGTGCTACATATGCACGCAGTCCTCTTGTTCATCTGAATGGGAAATCACATTGCTTGAACAACCACTTGCTTTTACTAAGGTGCGAGTGATATGGCTACGATCAAACAGAGTAAAATTAGCAATATTTATTAGGGCTATTGAACATATCTATTTCAACTATCTGAGGAAACAGAGCACAATGTTAGAGCTGGTAAGAAAGCAGAGATAAACGGAAACAGCAAAGGTGAAGTCACAATTGTCGCAGCTCATCCCTAAGCTCCGCCTCCTGAGCTCCCCCTCCCCTCCTGTGTCCCCCCTTCCCACCTGTGTTCCCCCTCCCCTCCTGAGCTCCCCCTCCCCTCCTGTGTCCCCCCTTCCCACCTGTGTTCCCCCTCCCCTCCTGAGCTCCCCCTCCCCTCCTGTGTCCCCCCTTCCCACCTGTGTTCCCCCTCCCCTCCTGAGCTCCCCCTCCCCTCCCTGTTTCCTGAGAGGCACATCGTTACCTGCACCTGTGGAGCTGCAGACCTGTGCCAATCAACAACAATTCCACTCCATTCAAAAACACCTTCAAGACCTGTTTCCCAGAGCCTGATCGCCGTCTCGTCTCATCTGGTGGTGCTTATGCTCAGCTTTACTTTTCTTTTGCAACATTTTTTTTCTCACTTATCAGTTCGTAGTTGCCAGTGCCATGTTTTTTGGGCTCGTGTGTTGGGGCGGCAGTCTGACCTAAAGAGATGGTAACGGGCTCGACAGGCTGATTAGGAAATGTGTTCCTTTGATGGAGAGAAGTGTGGACTGAGGGACCTGTGCTGGAGAGAAGGATGAGGGCTCTCATGCAGGGCATCCTGAGTAACTCCAGACACCCTCTGCATGACTCTATGGCCACTCAGAGGAGTAACCATAGCAACAAGTTTCTGTCACTGATCTGACAGATCTCTTGAGTTAAACATGCACTTTGTTGTTATAGTTTGACTTTTAGAATTATGTGTTTGTATGGATGTACTTTTGCTGCAGGACACTTTTATCCTTTTGGATCAATAAAAGTATGTATATATCTAACTACTTAGCTGATCTTAAAACATCAGAGTTACATAATCAGTTTTTCTTCATACTGCGCAGTTTCCTCAATGTGTCAAGCTCCTTTTACATCTGCCTCCCAGGAACCACTCCACCTTCTATTTTTTTTATTAGAACTTACAGTGTTGGGTCTGCCAGTCTGTTACTCATAATATGTTCATTCAACCAGAAGTGAAAAAAGCTGAATTTATGTAGCTACTCCTAAACCTGGAGTACTTCACTTTTCTTTTCAATGGATACTGATGTCAAAAAATGATTTGACTGACGTGTTCAGAATTTGATACAGAAATAAGGCCAAGAATGCAGGAGTTAAAAATAGAACATTTAATTCTCTTTACAATTAAATATTGATACAAAAACTCTCGGAGCCCTAAATTCTCTAAAACTAACCCTATGCTGAGCCATTCTAACTGTCCCTCCAGGCCTGAAAAATGTGCAGGGGACATCCAGGCGCTCTGCGATGTTCCCTGTCTAACTATCCCTGCTCAGACTGCCTGAAAATCTCCTCCGAGCAGTTTCTATCAGAAAGTCTGATGACGTCACAGGTCCCAGACTGGTCCAGTCTGATCCAGCTTTTTCTGGTTTTGGGAGGCGCGTACTCCAGCTAGCCCATTGGACTCCGGACTCTGTCTGGTCTGGTCTTGGTCTGGTCTGACATCAATCTCCTTCTCCAAACAACTCTTATCTGGCTGGGGGAGCTCTGCATTCCTCACATGGTCTGGCTGACTCGACTAGACCCCACTTAATATGAAATCACTGAAAATATAAACAACGTGTGCAGCATTTCTTGAGATGATGCATTATTCCCTCTTTTGACCTATATTAAACCAATTTAGGTCACAATCTTTCAATATCCCTTCTGGGTGACGGGACTGGGGAACTCTTCCATCATCGCCTTGGTTCTGGCTCGTTATCTGTGAAGAGTTAATACAGAGAAGACAAACAACACACAACAAACCACATTCGAAACATTCCTTCACTAAACTCTTTGATGACTACTGCTATGTCCTTCTGAGTCTTTCTTCAACCTCGTCTGTAATGTATGCACTGAATCTATTCACTATAGTTTAAACTATTCTAATCTATTTACAAATATGTTTGCATATTTTGCTTTTATTGAGCCCTATTCTTAAACATATGTTTTTATCTAATAAATCTGTCTATACTGTGGTTTGCTGTCATTATCAGTGGCTTTGTGCCATTTTGTGGGGCTTTGCTCATTTTTCCAAACACATTTTGTTGAACCAGGAAGTGCTGTCACTTCCTCCTCTCAAGACAGTTTGGGATAAATGTACATCGTTAATCAAATTGGTATTATCCGTACAGGAGCTAATCTATTTTAGCAGGTTTCTCTGGGGTCAGTCCCTATACAACGGTATTTGATTCTCTAATCTGTTGCTGACAAATCAACAGTTTTTTTAAATTCTCAAAAATACCTAAATATCTACTTTTGTGCTTTACCCAAATACATTAAAATGCTTTCAAATGTTTTTGAATCTGTGTTGGTTCTAATCGATCTCATTAATCTATCTCATTAGCTTTTTGCATTGTCAACATTCACCCATGTTTGAAACAAGTGAATTTGACAGTATCTAATAAAACTGTGCATAAACTGTAATGAACTTTATCTACCTTTGAAGTAAATACTTTTAGACATAATATGAAGGAAATGGTCCTTTTACCGTTTGATATTAGCCTTGGCTAAAAATAATCTCTATTTTTGAAAGCATCTATGGTTGATGCATTTATCTATTCCTATTTTTACTCTATTGTGACTCTAAAGCTCGGTTGCAGCTTGAGCAAAGGCATATTCCCAATTTTTGAGTTCTGATTGTAACAATTGCATTGGCAATAGACGATTTTTTATTGGCCGGTTCTTGTTCTGCAAATCATTATTCTATGTATTGTATTTCAGACAATTCCAAAAACAACACAGTCGTTCTCCAATATTAAAGACATACATCTAAATCAAGTTGCCTGAAAGGGATTTTAACTATTTTAAAACGTTCTCTACGATTATAAGGCTATGAAATTAATTATTTAATAAACAAAAGCACATTCATGGCTTCTGTCCACTGCTTATAACTGTTTAAAGAGTTGTCCCAAACTTAATGTGTGTAAATACATCAGCTGTTTGTAATAAACAATAACATTTAACCTGTTCTCCAATGGAGCAGCTCAGAGGCTGCGTCAAGAGCAATGTTATATTTGAGCTATTTTTAGATTTAAAATTGTGTTAAAGCCTGTCGTTCTATGTCTGCATTTTAATACTACTCTCTATAAACACATCTGCACTAGATCCTACAGATGTGGAAAACAGAAGCATCTAAAATCTGACTCCATTTGATTCCTTTTTACTTTAGTTATTAGAACAATTTGACCTTATTGATACTTATTTCCACAATAGAACTATTTTGATTATTCACTAGTCTAACTATTATTACTATTGTTTATTCTGACACTTCAACCTATAGCTCCTCGAATCCAATGACATTATAGCTCCAGACTATTTCATTCTATTCTATTATTATCTTATTATTATATGATCTATTATCTTAAAGAGTAGATCTGTTTGATGTTATAAGCGCTATTATTTCTCCTTTTGAATTTGCACAACACTAAATTTAGAATGACCCCCTATACTCCGAAAATTACTTAATAATTTTCCCATTTTGCTTTTTTAGGCTGCCCTTTCTATTATTTATTTGTTCTTGTAAATATATGTTTTACACTTCTTTCTAATGATTTAGAAGGTTAAGGACCATGACCACCTATGACAATACAATACTCCCCTCTTTTGGTCGTGGTCCAAAGTATAAAACATGCATCTGTATGTGTGTGTAGATTACTGTTCCAATCCTGTTGCTCCTCCCGGATCGTCCTCAATTCATATTGTGGGCTTTGGTGCCAAAGTAGAGGCTCATTTCCTTAATTCATACTACTGTCATCCCTGAAGCAGGTGCAGTTTATCTTTCATCTGAAAAACAAACATTAGAACACAAGAAACACCCACTTTCCTCTCTTCGCATGGTGCGGCCTGTCAATCAATCCAATTGGGCAAAACATAACTGCATTGACAGACGGTGTGTGGCATCAGGGCAGAGGCTGTAGCCAAATACAGACTTAACAATATGTATGTTTCTAATTTTATACTCCCCTAAATGTGAGTTACAAACCAAAGTTGTCCTCCGCCCAATGACCGCTCACTGCGGTTGGACCGGATCACTGTCAGGACAAACAGCAGAGGGGGGGACTCCCAATACCTTCAGCAAGGTATTCATCTCAGAGTACTTTCCGCAGAGTACTTTTCTCAGAGTACTCATCCCAGAGTACTCTCACTTTTACACCTGTTCAATAAAGCTTGTCATCTTTGAATCTCTAGTACTTACACCGTATGCTGTTGACAAAAAATAATTATTCCATGATCACATTAAAACATTACAGAAAACTTTTGTTATTCCATGATTCCGTTCAGCACTCCTCGTTCACTCCCCAACACACTCACAACACACTCACAACACCCCACGTTAGTATTGGTCCAGAGTTTGTTAAGGTCAACGTAGTGTACTTGACATGACGCACAAACATATAACATACACAAACATATAACATACACAAACATATAACATACACAAACATATAGACAACACAAGAGGCCTGTAATTTTAACTTTGTTATATTTTTCCATGTCCAATTACAATTGTCTCATGAGCTATTTTATTGTTGCAACTTTCAGAGCCTGCAGAACATGCAAAGCTTTGAGAGATTTTTCCTAAAAGGATCCATTTCAAACTTTAGTGTTTAAACCACGTGGTCTTTACTCGGGCTTGTCACAAACTGTGTCCCCTATATTTTTAATGAGCTCTTGTTACTAAAAAAAAAACTCATGCACGTGCAATAAATGTTTTTCCCTTTTTTTTTTTTTAAAGCCAGTTCGGATTCCTTAAAAATGTAAATTAGTTTCAAACTTTAATACTTCACCTTTGTTTCACGTTCATGTGGAGAAAAGACCATTGTTTTATGTGTGTGTACTTGCGCCAATCATGTCTCAGATAAACTGCCAACAGTTATATCAAAGACATAATTGTCCTAATTGTTTCTAATTTAGCTATTTGGAAGAGAAACATGTCATAAAAGATTTCAAAAAATGTCCCTACATCTTTGTTTTCAACCAATGAACAGTGTTGCGTCTATGTGTTATCAGAAATGATCCAATATCACCTTTAGCCAAAATTCAGAAATGCTTTAAATCATTTTTCAAACTTTAATTGTCTGAACAAACCATTTTGTACTAAATGCAGCGTCCATTAAAAGCTGCAGTTCTCTTTCTAGCACCAGTTTCATCTGTGCATGTGATTGTTCTTAAATGAGAAACGAGCCACGGTTCAGAGGTTGAAAACACTGCTTTAAATATCCGTATTACCAAGATCATGCAGTCAAAATCAATAATTCTAAACTTCTCCGCGTCTATAACTTTAAATAATACTAGTTTCAATAATAGAGCTCCTCTACTTTAAATATACTGCTGTTCTAATCTCCTTGTGTCTCATGCTAAAGCAAGAGTCTAATTAATTTTAACGATTGTCCTGTATTCTTTCATGCAGCTAAATGTGGTGTTATGAACGAATGACCTAAATGTGTAAATATGACTTAATATGTCTCTGTGCTTTTGTTGTCTGTATATATTTACCTTCTGTCTGTCTCATTTGCCCGGCCACGTCCTCCTCAAATGTCTGTTAATGTCTCTTTATTTTACTCATGGCGTCTTTCAATGTCTTTTGTCTCAAAGTGTCCAATGCCTTTGCCTCAATGCCTTTTTTCTTCCTCTTCAAACAATCACTTTTCTTTCTTCTTCTTCTTTTCAATCAATCTTTCTTTTTCCTTCCGATAACTTTTTCTCATAATGTCTTTTCCTTTTCAATCACTTTCTTCTTCTTTCGACAACTTTTCTCATGTCTTTCTTCTTCTTTCAATCTGACACACCCAAATGTGTCGTGTCCTTCTGCTCGGCTCACACACCGTTCCTCTTCCTGCACATAACTTCACCCAGTTTGTGCAAAAGTCTGTGGCCTGTACTTTGCTGCAGATGATGATGATGATGCTGCTGCTGTTGCTGCAGCCGATACTGCTGCGGATGATGATGATGCTGCTGCTGTTGCTGCAGCCGATACTGCTGGAGATGATGATGATGATGATGCTCGGTTGTGGTTTGTGGCAGGGACGATTTTGGCGATCGGCCAATGAAACAGACAGAAGTTTTCTCAGAAAAAACAGACAAACAAGAAACACAAACAAGTGTGTTAATACAATACAAAACCAATGATTAATTACGAATCTAAATAAACCTATGAAATAATTACTATTAACATTTTAAACATTAAATTCTGAAAACCAAATCTGTATTCAACTGCTATCCTAAGCTCTATTTTTCCAAAAGTATACTGTTCTTTAAGATCAGTTTAAATTTTATATCACCAAAACGTTGGGAAACATGTTTAATAACTTGTCTAGACGTTTGGAGATGGTCAAAAGAATAACACAATGCCTCTTTATAATCTAACTCAAAGTTCTGTGATCATATGACTCCATGACAGTAACATTATCGTGTGTAATAAATGTAATTTTCTACAAAAAATATTTGGTATGCCTCTTTCTTAACTGGAGAGAGGGAGAGAGAGAGAGAGCAGACAGAAAGAGGGAGGGGGGGGGCTGAGTGGCCTGTATGCAAGCATTTTTCAGAGAGGGAGCCAGGAGGCAGAAGGAGGGAGAAGGAGGGGCTTTGTGGCTTCTCAAACAGAGGAGTACATGTACGACTGAAATACACAAAATTCATGAACAAATAAAAAAAAAAAAAAAAAAGACCTGCGGTGCAAAATATACTTTATAATGGGGGAGAAAAAATTCTTGCTTCATGCTCCACTTCAAAACAATTGATCCCCATCTTGGGGCTCATCTCTTGTTTTTTTCCTCACAAATTCATACAATTGCAACTGGGTAAATACTCACTTCTTGTAGAAACTAAGACACCAAACCCAGTTACAAACCTCTCCCATGTTTTTACTTCCCTTTAAAACTTGGGAGGAAGTTGACCTGAGCGCCAAGTGAAGTTGACCAGATCCTGACACAGAAATGGAGTAACTCGTCTCCTGAAGGGTATTTAGCCTCAGACACAGAATAGGCACATTTTGAGGCGAGGTTTATTAGCTGTCTGTGTCGTGTGGATCCTGGGGGTTGTTAAGGTGGAGGGCTAGTCTGACACATGGGCTGGCTCCTGATTCTCTCCTCCTCTGCCTCGGAGTTACAGACGCAGCAGCTGAGGAAAACAGTTTATCCTCTGACTGCTGGCCCAATCAAAGCAGCTGGAATAATAAGGCTCTGATTTAAGGTGGTTTAACTCTAAAGTTCTGAAGAAGACAAATTTCACAGGCTGCGGGGAACGCCGCACCGAGGCGTGACCTAAGATTCAGATATTTTATTCACGCTGGGTTACTGGGGCTCTGCAAAGTCAAATAGCACTTGGAGTCCACCAGAAACATGGCGGAGAGAGACTTGCGTGGAGTTTCCCTGGTGAAAATTGATATTCTAGCACAAAAACTGCACACAGAAACGAGAACTGCCTTTTGATTCTTTACCCAAACAAAATGTATTTATCACTTTCTTTCATTTAATGCTTGAACATACAGGTGAAAGTAGTTAACCGTGAAAATTGTTCAAAAGTTTTATTTTTCTAGTAAATAAACATAAAAAAAGTACAGTAAATAAACATCATTTTTAAACCGCCTTTCACAGACCAGGAGTCTACAAAGCGGGTTTCAATTGTTATTTTTTGGGCATTTGGCCATAACTCCCACACAGAGATGGGAGCGGGGTCGCCAGTACAGGAGGCGCATGTCCGACCTATTGTACTTGTTTTTGTGGTAGGGGAAAACCGGAGTATCCGGAGGAGGGAAAACCTTACGCAGGACACGGGGTAGAACCATGCAACACTTAACTCAGAAAGGCTCTGTCCTTAAAAATATAAAACCAATATGACTATAGACTCAATTTAAAGTGGCATACTTTATTTGTTATTTTATACATTTTGATGATTCAATCAATCAATCAATCAAATTTTATTTATAAGCTGCTTTTTCATACATAAGATTGCAACACAAAGTGCTTTACAGTTTGGTTAAAAACAATCCCGCCGACCAAGACCCCTCCCCCAGCCCACCCAACAAGACCCCACCCCAAACCACAGCAAACACACACACAAGCGCCTCATATGACACTCATACACACACACACACACACACACACACACACACACACACACACACACCAACACACTCACACACAACACACACACACACACCACACACACGCCATCACACACCAGTAAAACAATAAAAACATGATGAGAGACTTGGCAGGGTTCAGATGCAACCAGCTGAAAAAAGCGTCATCCAAGGAGCCGTCTGCACCAGGAGCAGAGAGCCGCCCGTAGCCACAGGGGACGACACAGGACCCAGAGGAGACATGAAACCGAGGGCCCCAGGCCCCCACCAGGCCCAAGAGTCCGACCCCCGCATGCCACACCCGACCACTGCTCCCGGTGCAGTGGGCTCCTCCGAGGAAACACTGGGTACACTAAAAACAATACAATAAAGTAAAACACTAAATGTGAGACTAAAAGGAACACACAATACAAGAATAAATAGCAATAGCAATATAATAAATAATAAATAATAAAAGATAATAGAATGGAATAATAAAAACTAATCAAAAAGCTACTCTAAAAAGGTGCGTCTTGAGCCTACTTTTAAAAATATGAACGTTCTCTGCGGCCCTGAGCTCCTCGGCAGACTGTTCCAGGAGAGTGGGGCCGTAGTTTTGGTATAGTGCTGGAAAGTTGCCTCGCCGTGAGTGTGTGTCCTGACTTTGGGGATGGTTAGGAGTCTGCTGCCGGAGGAGCGCAGGGGCCGGAAGGTTCATAGGATAAAAGCAAAATCTGAAAGATAAGAAGGCCCAAGGACCATTAAGACATTTAAAAACCATTAAAAGAATACCTTAAAAAATTGATTCTGAAACACACGGGGAGCCAATGCAGCGATTTAAAACGGTGTTAATGTGGTCCCCGCCCCCTGGTCTTAGTCAGGACACGTGCGGCCGAGTTTGGGAGTAATTGAAGACTTGCAATGTTCTTTTTGGGAAGACCAGAGAGCAGGGCATTTACAATAGTCAATGCGACTGGTGAAAAAGCATGGCATCAGCGTCTCCGTGTTGCCCCGAGAGAGAATGGGGCGGACTCTGGCGATGTCTTTAAATGATAAAAACCTATTTTTGTGATACTCTTGATGTGAGGAATAAAAGTCAGCTCAGAGTCAAGATTACGCCCAGATTTTTCACTTGTGTGATGGATTAAAAGAGTGTGATTGGAGTTTTGATAAAAGTTTCTCTCTCTGGGCCTCAGGACCGATGACTAAAACTCAGTTTTGTCCTGGTTAAGCTGGAGAAAGTTTTCTGCCATCCAGGATTTCAGGTCTAAATGCAGTTAAAGAAGAGCATCCATTGGCCTGGTGTCATCAGGAGACATGGAGATGTACAGCTGAGTATTCATCTGCATAACTGTGGAAGTTAATCCATGTCTCCTTGATGACTCCGCCAAGAGGGAGCATGTACTGGACCTAAATGGAACCCTGGGGCACACCACATCTGTTAAATAAGAAGTGAACCATTTGTGGACAGCACCAGAGAGGCCGAGGTGTTGTAGGCGTGATAAAAGAATTGTGTGGTCTACTGTATCAAAGGCAGCGCTAAGATCCAGTAGAACCAACACAGTCACCTTTTTGAAATCATAACTTAGTCTAAAATCGTTTAAAATCTTTAAAAGAGCAGCCTCTGTGCTGTGGTTCACCCTAAAACCTGATTGAAATTTCTCTAAAATTTGCTGCTGATCTAAAAAGGCATTGAGCTGGGTAAAAACAAGTTTTTCTAAAATTTTGCTTAAAAAAATGGTAAGTTGGATACCGGTCTGTAGTTGTTAAAATCATTAAAATCCAAATTGCTCTTCTTCAGAAGGGGTCTCACCACAGCCGCTTTGAAGGCTGCAGGAAAGACCCCAGTCTGAAGAGAGCAATTCATCAGGTTTAAAAGCTCCTCTCTAAAAGATTCATAAAATGACTTAAAAAATGGAGTGGGGACTGGATCTAAAAGACATGTGGTGGGCCTCACTGAGGAGAAAACTTTATCAAGCATCTCAGCATCAACCAGGACAAAACTGTCCAGTGTTTCCTCTGGTGAAGACAAACAATCAGATGTGTTAAAAACAGTAGTGCGGTTGGATAAAATATTACATCTGATTGTATTTATCTTCCCCGTGAAGTGGACTGCAAAATCCTCACAAAGGGAGTCTGTGGGGGTTAAAAGAGACATGCTAAAATCAGGGTTTAAAATGGTGTCGATGGTTGAAAAAAGGATTTTTGGATTATTTTTGTTCTGGCTGATTAGATTTGCAAAGTATTTGTTCTTATGATTTCTAATTGTGTAATTGTATGCTTTTTGATTGTTTTTATATATTTCGTAGTTGATTGTTGTTTTATTTTTCCTCCATCTTCGTTCTGCCACCCTGCACTCTTGTTTCATTTTGCGTACTTCTTCATTTCTCCATGGGGGTGCAGATTTTGTTTTTATGATTTTTGTTTTTAAAGGAGCCACCTGATCCAACGCAGAACTAAGTCTACTGTTAAAATCATTTGCTATAAAATCACAGGGGGCAGGTAAAACCAAGTGGGGAGTGTTGTTTAGGATGTCGATAAAATTTGCAGCCACTTCAGGGGTTAGATCAATCAATCAAAGTTTATTTGTAGAGCGCCTTTCATGCACAGGGCAACACAAAGCGCTTCACAGTCCACATCACAAATCATCACATAAAAACAAACACCAGAATCACAATTAAAACATTAAAATCACACAAAAGATTAAAACACAATTAAAACATTAAAATCACACAAAAGAATAAAACCATTAAAACTTTCAAAATTACACAAGAAATTTAAAAAAATAAATAAATGACAGCAGTGCATTAGAAATTGAGATAAAATCCTTCAGTTGTATGCACAGGCAAACAGAACAGTCTTTGACCTGGATTTGAACATTGACAGAGTAGACGCCTCCCTCACATTTTCAGGGAGATTGTTCCAGATCTTAGCTGCATGGATCTGAAACGCAGCCTCCCCATGTTTGGTTCTCACTCTGGGCACCAGCAGGAGGCCAGTCCCTGTGCTCCTCAGAGTCCGGGCCGGTTCATATGACACCAACATGTCACTGGTGCAAGGCCATGGAGAGACTTGTACACAAGCAGAGCTGTTTTAAAATCTATTCTTTGAGCCACAGGAAGCCAGTGCAGAGACCTGAGGACCGGACTAATATGGTCATACTTCCTGGTTCCTGTCAGGACTCTAGCTGCTGCATTTTGGATGTACTGCAGCTGCTTACAGGTCTGTTTGGACAGACCTGTAAGCAGGCCATTGCAGTAGTCTAGCCTGCTGGAGACAAATGCATGGACAAGAATCTCCAAGTCTGCCCTGGACACTATATTTCTAACTTTGGCAATGTTCTTCAGATGGTAAAAAGCTGTTGATGTTATTGATTTTATGTGGCTATTGAAATTTAGGTCTGAGTCCAGTATTACCCCCAAATTTCTGACCTTGTCTGAAGGAAGTAGGGAGAGAGACTGAAGTTGACAAATGACGCCCTCTCTTTGTTTCTGGGGACCAAAGACAATGATTTCGGTTTTGTCTGCATTTAGCTGGAGGAAATTATTTTGCATCCAGTCACTGATCTGTTGGATACAGTGAAGGAGCAAATCCAGTGGTCCATGTTCTCCTGCAGTCAGTGAGACATAGATCTGAGTGTCGTCGGCGTAATTGTGGTAGGACACTTTGTTTCTTTGTATTAACTGACCTAACGGCAGCATGTAGAGATTAAATAGGAGAGGTCCCAGGATCGACCCCTGTGGTACTCCACAGGTCAGGGCCACATGATCTGAGACGCAGTCTCCAATCTCCACAAAGTACTTCCTATCCTCCAGGTAAGACCTAAACCAGTCTAGGGCTGTGCCAGTGACACCAACCCAGTCCTCCAGTCTCTGCATGAGGATCTCATGGTCGACAGTGTCAAACGCGGCACTAAGATCTAACATGACCAAAACTGTGACTTTACCTGCATCAGTGTGAAGTCGAATGAAGAATAGATGTCGCTTCCTCACGGTTCTCACAGAGGTCTCACGCTGTATAAAACCAGTGATGTTAAAAAACACACAGTAGTGGTCCGAGACAGCCAAGTCGACAACACATCCGCAGTCAGGCCATAGGTAATGACCAGGTCGAGGGTGCGTCCCCTGTTGTGTGTTGGCTGTCTGACGTGTTGGGTAAAATCCATGTAATTAAGAACATCTAAGAAATCTAGGGTAAAATTGTCAGAGGGATTGTCAATGTGTATGTTAAAATCACCGGTTAAAATTATCATATTGTAAGAATTGTGTAACTGTGATAAAAACGCTGAGAATTCAATAATAAAAAGGCTGCACTTTTTAGGTGGCCTATAAATAATTACTGTTAAAATTTTGGGGTTGCTAAAAACAAGAGAGTGATACTCAAAACTTGAGTATTGGTTAAAAACAATAGGTTTGGTGGCCAGGGTGTTACTGCATATTGAGGCTGTGCCGCCACCTCTCTTTCCTTCTCTTGTTTTAAAAGCAAAGTTAAAATTGGGGGGGGAGGCCTCTGTAAGAACAGCCGGAGCATCCGGACCCAGCCAGGTCTCAGTTAAAAACATACCATCCAGCTCGTGTTCTAAAATCAAATCATTAACAGTAAAAGTCTTATTTAAAAGGGAGCGTACATTTAAAAGGGCAAACCTGATGGTAGATGGGTTGTTATTGTTGATGGGGAGTCCATAGTTCGAAGTGGGGGGAGCAGAGGATGAGAGAGGGCAGGGGGAAACAGTGATGAGGTTGGTGAAGGACGGTTTCCTGGGTATGGACGGTCTGTAGGGGCGGGGTCTGGACAAAACTGTAATTTTGTGCTGGGGAAGAGAGCAGGGGTTGATGCTGGGGCACAGACGGGCAGGAGGGATGTGGGATGTGGGGGTGGGTTGTCAGAGGTATGTAGGATGGGATTGGACTGCGTGGGTGATGTTGGAGATCAGGTACCGGTTGCCAAGTGGGTTGATGTGAAGTCCGTCGGGTGTGAAGAAGGGGTAGCGGTTCCAGAACAGATTAAAATTGTCTATAAAACCAAAGTTGTGATGGAGTGATGTTTGATTGAGCCAGGTGTTGAGTGATAAAATCCTGCTAAAACGCTCCCTGCCGCGGTTCATAGTGGGCAGAGGACCAGAGATAAAAACAGTTTTCCCTGAGTTTGATAAAAGGTTAAAAAGATCCTTAAAATGGCGTTTTGTGGTCTCGGATTGGCGGAGTGAAGCGTCATTTGTGCCGACATGAATTATGATCCGGGTTATTGTGGAGGGTGCTGTCTGAATAAGTGCGGGTAGTTTAATGAGGATGGTGGGGACTGTGGCTCCAGAAAAACAGTGTGTGATGGCATTAAAAAACTTGCAGTGTCTGATAATAGAATCCCCCACCAGGAGCGTGGTTGGTGCAAACAGAGGCCGCGGAGGGGAGGGTGTGACTGGGGTGGGACCTGGTGGAGAGCAGGGGACAGGAGAGCCTTGGGGGGTGCCCGGAGCGGAGCCGCCACGAGCGGCTGTGGAGCAGGGTGGAGGATCCGGAGACCGAACTGACTCCACTGTGGCCGGGTTGGTGGTGGTGGTAGTGTGGGCGAATGTGGGAGGGCCGCGTACCGGGCGGGGGGATCCACCAGGAGGCGAGGTGGCATCTGCGGGGGAACTCCTCGCCGTGCAACAGCGCAGAGACCCCCCCGCGAGTGAGGCAGCGTCCACGGGAAGAGTCCGCGCCGTAATGGAGCGCAGACACCCCCCCGCGGGCGAGGCAGCGTCCACGGGAGGACTCTGCGCCGTGATGTAGCGCAGAGACCTCCCCGCGGCCACCTCAGCATAGGACCTGCTCTGTGCAGCGCCTCTGGGGATTCCCTCCGCGTCAGAGCACACGGACCCTCCCACAGCAGGGACAGCGCTCCCGGAGGTATCCTGCGCCACGTTAGGGCACAGAGATCCCCCCGGGGCTTCCCGCAGTTGGTCCTGCGTGACACCCGGGG
This sequence comes from Knipowitschia caucasica, assembly GCA_964034765.1. NCBI lineage: Eukaryota > Metazoa > Chordata > Actinopteri > Gobiiformes > Gobiidae > Knipowitschia > Knipowitschia caucasica. The sequence continues at coordinate 18,524,598 of OZ035832.1, read as the reverse complement.
AGCCCCGCGCTGTTTTAGAGCGTGGGAAGCTCCCCGAGCGTCTGCGCACAGCCTCTTCCACCAACCTGCGACGTGAGGACACTGTGGACGTTCTGTGGTCTCCAGCCTTCTGCTCCGCGCCGCTCTGGGTATGGGCAGCAGGCTCCGGGACCGTAGAGGAGGGAAGAGCACCGGGAGGGACAGGAGGAACAGCCGCAACCGGGGAACGTGAGGTCAGGACCGGGGTAGAGCATGATGAGGGGTGAGGACAGGTGATGGGATCCCAAAGAGCAGTGTCGTGGAGTGTGGTAGCGAGCTGTGAGTGTCTAAGTATGGAGAGGGATATTTGCTGTGACTGCTTGAATGAGATGTCCATGAAATGTTCCAGAAGTTTCTCTTTATGTATGATTTCTGTGGATAGTTGTGTAACACTGCGTTGAAGTTCCTCGGGGGTCATTGCGTTTACTGGTTTGGATGGAAGAATTGAAGCAAGTTGTGATTTGTAGATTTGTCTGTATGAGTTCTCGGGGGGAGCAGCGGTGTCCATGGTGGCGTATGTGGGCAGGCTGGTTCTACGTCATGGTGCTACGTCCCTTAGGACTTCGCTAGTGGGATATCACTCGTGACCCCCAGGTCACGCGCCAGAGAGATCAAAATAATTTGCTCCAATCACCAGCCACCTTCCTCTATAAATGCCCCTGCACAAGGCCGTACCCCCTCTTTCACTCTGGCGCCGATTGAGATCTACATTTCAATTTACCTGAGGAAAGATGTCTTCTGATGCTCGTCCGAGTTCCCCTTCGCCATCCGGCGTCGGACGTTGTCGTTGCTCGACTTGTCGGGTCAAGCTCCAGCGCAAGGACCAGCACTCCAGCTGCTTCGTGTGCCTGGGTTCGGGCCATGCGGCGTTGAGCGCCACCTGCGCCTCGTGTCTCGCTCTCCCCAGGGAGGAGAGTGAACGCAGGCGCGCGTTCTTCGCCGCTTCAGCGCCCCGTCCGGACTCCTCTCAGGACAAGGAGTCTGTGACTGACTGGGCCCCCCTCGACCTCCCACCCGTGCCCGCGGAGTGGGGTGACTGCGAGGACGGAGAGGTGTCGGAGGTCGGCTCTCTCCTCACGCTGGACGAGGTGGTGTCCAACCCGGAGCCGGACCGCTTCCCGCTGGACCACATGCCTGGGCTCTACTCCACGGCGGCGGCCATCATGGATGCCCCCCTGCCACCGCAACCGAACCAGAGGGTGGAGGACTTCACCTCTGGTTACGCCACCACTCGAGGGAGGAGGAGAGCGCAGCCCACGTTGTGCCCGCGTATGGACCCGATCGTCCATTACGCGACACGTGAGTGGCCAAAGCCCCTAGCGGCCAAGAGGCCCGCTTTGGGGTACGGCATGTATTGTAACGTGCAGGACTGGTCCTGGACCGGCGGGGTCCCGGACATCGAGGACTCGGTTCGAGCGGCCCTGCACCCCTCCGCATCCGTGTGGCCCGGCACTAGACCTCTCCTTCCCTCCGAGCGGGATAGGATGTCTTTGGCGATGCACGATAGATGTTACGCCAATGCGGCTCAGGTCGTCGCGGTGGCTAACAACATGGCCTTCATCACCGGGGCCCTGGATAGGTCTCTCTCTTCTGGCCAGGCGCTCAGTGGAGACACCTTATCCCAGGCGAGGACCACTTCAGCAGCGATCTTGCGCATGTGCCAGGCGCTAGCTGTCGATGGCGGCCGCACGATGGCAGCAGCACAAGTGGGGGCCAGACACCTCTGGCTGGGGCCGGTGAACCTCAGAGAGGCGGAGAAGAGGCAGCTGCTGGACCTGCCCATCTCCCAAACGTCACTCTTCGGTCCGGAGATGCAGACGCTGATAACTAGGCTGGACACCGCAGCTAAGGACTCTGCTAGCCTAGCCCAGCATCTAGCTGCGAGACGCGAGGCCCGCCCACCAGCGCGGAGCCGAGACAGAGGCAGGGAGCGCTCGCCCGGCAGGCGCCCCGGACCATATCCACGCTCCGTGGTTCATCGTTCCCCAGCGACGAGGCCCCCGGGCCCAGACAGGCACACGGGAGGCTCGCGGGACCAACGCACCCACCGACGACCTCCCTATGGCAGAGGAGGTCGGGGTGGGAAGAATTCTTTCAATAAAAGCCGTGCGGCATTTCATCAGTACTCGCTGTCTGAGTCTCATTTGGGGGTATGTAACATGTCAAATGATTTGAATTCTGATTGTGTTACTTCTCGAGCATATAACGTGGCTCCGCTAGGCCTGCAGCCCCCAGAGAAGGGCGTGCAGCGTGCTATGCGGGCCACGGGCTCCGATTCACGGGTTCGTGTTTTGCCCTCCCGGAGAGAGGGCAGGCGGAGGGATCTGGTAAGTGATAATGTGTGTGCTCCAGCCGAACGCGTGTTAGCATCTCTGAGCTACAAGGCTAACACGGGGTTTCCCACTCCAGGGGCTCGTCCCCCCCTCCATGAGGCAAGAGCCAAGGGGGGGCACAGCAGCCGTGTCACGTGTGGTGAGCAGAGCTACAAGGCTAACACGGGGTTTCCCACTCCAGGGGCTCGCCCCCCCCTCCATGAGGCAAGAGCCAGGGGGGGGCACAGCAGCCGGGTCACGTGTGGTGAGCAGTCCCGTACTTATGACGTCGGGCCTGCAGAACACGTGACCGCCCTCGGCGCTCACGGTGTGACGCAGGGGCCCCCCCGGCCCTTTCAGCCACCCCCCCTCCCTGCTAGGAACACCAGGAGAGGGCGGGGCCGTGACGTCTCGTGTTCCAACTCCCGTTCCGCCCCTCACAGATTTCTACAGCATCTGGAGAGAGCAGGGCCTACTGACAGATATTTGGCTGGAGAAAACTCTGCGCAGAGGTTACGCGCTGCAATTTTTCCGAAAGCCACCACCATTCCGAGGCGTACGGGTAGTACGCTCTCAGGTACGGGGATCGACAGAGGCACTACCACCCGTCCCGGGGGTCCGGAACGTGGGAGCCGACAGGATGTCCAGGGGGGGCCCACTCCAGGACGAGTGGGGCCTGGCCCCACGGGTAGCTGCGGAGATCTGGCGGAGGTTCGGCCGTCCAGTGGTCGACCTTTTCGCCAGTGCAGAGAACGCACAGTGCCCGTCCTGGTTCGCCTTAAGGGCCGCGGACGAGCCGCCTTTAGGCGTGGACGCTCTGGCTCATTACCCATGGCCAGGCGGCCTGTTGTACGCTTTTCCACCGGTGCGTCTCCTGCCGGTCCTGCTGCGGAGGATCGAACAGGAGAGGAGATCGGTGATCCTGGTGGCTCCGGACAGTCCGCATGCCCGGTGGTTCCCCTTCCTGAGGGGCATGGCGGTGATGGAGCCCTGGGCCCTCCCGGACGAGCCGGGGGCTCTAGTCCAGGGGGCAGGAGCCCTGTTTTCACGTCCGATAATCGGCCGCAGGCTCTGGGGTTGGAGGTTGAGAGGCGGAGCCTCGTAGATCTGGGTCTTCCCCCTGCGGTGGTGGAGACCATTCAGGGAGCGAGGGCGCCGTCCACCGTGAGGGCCTACGCCACGAGGTGGAGGCTATTCAGTGTCTGGTGCGATTCCCGTTCCTGGGATCCCAGGTGTTGCCCGCTGGAGGGGGTCCTGGGATTCCTACAGGAGCTCTTCGACAAGGGGAGGGCTGTCGCTACCTTGGCGGTGTTCGCGGCAGCCATTACTTCGGGTCACGACGGATTCGGGGGATTCACAGCCCGTTCTCACCCGTTGGTTAAACGTTTTCTGCGGGGGGCGCGCAGGAGGAGGCCCCCGCTCCAGAGAACGCCTCCGGTTTGGGACCTCAGGGTGGTCCTTAGGGGGCTGTCGGGTCCGCCTTTTGAACCGGCGGCGGAGGCTAGTCCCGAGTGTATCGCCTTTAAGACGGCCCTCTTACTGGCGTTGGCGTCTGCGAAGAGGGCGGGCGATTTGTGTGCGCTCTCCGTCCATGCGTCGTGCCTGTCCTTTGGAGAGGACGACGGCATGGTGGAATTGTGGCCCAATCCGGCTTTTCTCCCCAAGGTCATCATGTCGGCCTTTAGGTCGAGGGTCATCAGGATTAGGGCTTTCCACCCGCCGCCGCATGCCTCCCCCGAGGAGGAGCGGCAGCACCTTCTGTGTCCTATCAGAATGCTGAGGCATTACCTGGCCATGACGTCGTCATTCAGGTCGGGTGATCAGCTGTTTGTGTGTCTGGGCCCCAAGAACAGGGGTGCCCCGCTGTCGGCTCAGCGGCTGGCGCATTGGGTCGCCACGGCGGTGCGGCGGGCGTATCAGACGCAGGGTCTGGCCCCCCCGGTGGGTTTCAGGTCGCATTCCACGCGTGGGATGGCGGCCTCTACGGCCCTTCTCAGGGGGGCGTCGGTCGAGGACGTTTGCCGTGCGGCTTCTTGGGCGTCGTCCTCCTCTTTCGTCCGGTCTTATCTTTCGGATGTGTCGGACCGGTCGGTGGCCCGTTCCGTGCTGAGTGCAGCGGACTGAGTTAGACCGTTGGGTCCCTCCCCTGAGGGGGGCCTTCGGTCTATTTTCCGCCCTGGTGCAGGAGCTCTTGGGAGAGGCATCCTACAGGTGCGGTACATTTTGTGTGTGTGGTCGGTCTGGTAGTCCACGTCAGGAGCTCTTGGGAGAGGCGTCCTGTGACTACGGATGACCGACGGCTTGTGTTACGTGGGGGTATCCTTGGTAGGAGTGGCCCCGTAACACGCTTGTTTCTTCTGCCCTGAGTCCTCTCACGTTGTGAGGGTCTTGCTCGGGCGGAGCTCCAATCACCTTCGCTGGCCTGCTGGGAGTACATTTTCCTACGGCCTCCGCGTTGTGTCCCACTAGCGAAGTCCTAAGGGACGTAGCACCATGACGTAGAATTAATAGTTACTTAATGTAACTTAAGTTCTACGAATAGGTGCATAGTCCCTTAGCTACGAGCCCATCAGTCCAGCCCGGCTTGGCAGAGTTCAAGAGGGGGTACGGCCTTGTGCAGGGGCATTTATAGAGGAAGGTGGCTGGTGATTGGAGCAAATTATTTTGATCTCTCTGGCGCGTGACCTGGGGGTCACGAGTGATATCCCACTAGCGAAGTCCTAAGGGACTACGCACCTATTCGTAGAACTTAAGTTACATTAAGTAACTATTAATTACCGCGGTAACTGTTAAAAGGCTGATATACAGTCCAGTTAAAAGTGACAGTAATCCTGTTGTGGCACAACCTGTTAAAATCCGCTTAATCCATCAGTTGTTACGAATTATGGCTCACAGTCTACTCTCAAAATGTTGTAGTTTTCCTAGTAGATGTAGCTCTTAGCCCTTTATCAACATAATAACAATTAAAGGTTTGGTATATTTCACGATGCATGTAATGTTATTCACAATGGCATTCTAGTTATTTAATTCTAATAATCTAATGAATTAGAATACCATGATTTCCAATAATATTCTAATTTCCAGAGTTTCGCTTTTTATAACCAAAGGCGTTCAAAGTGATTAGGTAATAGCCATAGCTTTGTCATAACAGCAGAACGAGTGGTACAATAACGGTACAACATTGAGTCAGTACATTTCTTTGGACACAATACACATTTTAGCAATGCAAGGCAAGGCAAGTTTATTTATATAGCACAATTCATACACAAGGCAATTCAAAGTGCTGAACAAAATAAGAAAGTATTAAAATCATAAATAATCACAACATTAAAGAGAAAGATAAAAATATAATGCAACAATTGACTCGTTGAATGATGTGATTGATGGCTGGAAAACAGTTAGCGGGTGATTCTCACGAAATCCAGATTTAAAACAATTCCAACTTCAAAATTTTCAAAAGGCATTTGAAGACAAATTTTCTTTTAAGCACTTTAGATGAATGTCTGAACTTACTAAACACATTATTTTTCAACATTGTTTTTGATTTTTTTAGTTGAATTACAGGTATTTTAGATATTGAGTGCCAAAAAAATCTCATTACCGCAACATGAAATCACATCAGATTTATTGTTAAAATAAAAAAAATTGGGAAATTTTAAAAGTAGCTAATTAACACTTATGCCAAGAGGAATGTATCAGTCAAGAAAGATTACTTCGTTATATTTATAAATTTGAAAATATTTATAATTTGTCTCATTACCGCAACACACTTAATGATTTACATCTAGTTTTTTTAGGATATTCCTTTGAAAACTGACATAAATATATATTTTTTGTGATTGGGATATAAAAAGTAGTACTACAAATTGTGTCAACACAATTGCTAAAAAACAAAAAACAAAATAATTATTAAATCATTTGCAAATGAACACGTTACGGTAATGAGAATGGTGTTTCGGAAATGAAATTCAATGTTTCGGAAATGAGATTTAGTGCAACATAGGTTAGAAATGATTCACATTTAACACCCAATGATATTTTAATGGTCAAAAGCATTTCATTTCATCATAGTAGTAGTAACAAAATAATTCATTTATAACAAATAACAGTATTCATTTATTACATAGTAAGGTGGATGACAAATATAGCCTGACTCTCGCCAGACCCATGTAGTTCGCTTCACTTCACACATGAGTCTGGTACTGAGCCATAGTGGTTGGATTTCAGAAGGCAGGGCCTTGTAAAAAAATCCTTGTATGTGATTGGATAGACCACTTGTCCGTTATCTTGAATAAAGTCTGCTTTCAACCACTCACATCGAAGCACACGGCTCCCATAGGTTGCCAAATCCCAGCAAGATTTTCCAACCCAAAATCCGCGAGAATACCCACAAAAAAAAACACTCAGAATGATTTTTTGGCTAAAAACTTAATGTAATCAACTTGGACTATCATGATTCTGTTTATTGTCTTTCTGTTTATTTAATACCTACAAGTCTCTTGGAAAAAAATATGCGGGAACCACCGAACCTGGCAACCCTGCTGCGTAGGGTGTAAACAGGAACACTGAACCAGTGCTTCAACCAAACTTTACAGGAACATTTCACTCTGACTCTCTGACACACATATATCAACATAGAACCATCAACATCTCGCCTCTAATTGCATTAAAAGTGACATCCGTGTCTTAATTCGATCGTATTTAATCTTTTAAAAAGATTTGCGGACTTTACGTCCGCCATCTTGGATTCCTCTCGCTGCTGCATGAGAGAAGCTTGAGAAGGCAGTGCAAACCCCACGTAACACCGGCCATCCTGATTGGTCGATTAAAAAATAATCTGGGGAATGCGTTTGCTATGGCGTCGATACCAGACCCATGTGGTTCAGCCAAACGCCTCTGGTGGAGCATGGCGGAACTACAAGGGTCTGGCATAGCCAGGCTATGACAAATAAGCCCTGAAAACACCTTTTTTTTAAATTCTAAACTGCATTAAGGAAATTTAGCAGAAATTAATATTAGTGTAAGAGGTACACATAAGTATCATTTATGGATGGCCCTCAGCAGAGGACCCTGTACTCCCGGAGAATCCCCCAAAGGACACCCCGGGGAACACGGTCGAACACCTTCTCCAAGTCCACAAAGCACATGTGGACAGGTTGGGGCGAACTCCCATAAACTCTCGAGTATCCGATTGAGAGTATAGAGCTGGTCCAGTGTTCCACGGCTGGGACAAAACCACACTGCTCCTCCTGAATCCGAGATTCGACCATCGGCCGTAGCCTCCTCTCCAGTACCTTGGAGTAGACCTTACCAGGGAGGCTGAGGAGTGTGATCCCACGATAATTGGAACACACCCTCCGGTCCCCCTTCTTGTAGAGAGGGACCACCACCCCGGTCTGCCACCCCGATTGCCTTGCGATATTGCAGAGACGTGTCAGCCAAGACACTCCTACAACATCCAGAGACTTTAGATTGTCAGGACGGATCTCATCCACTCCCGGAGCCTTGCCACTAAGGAGGCTGCCAACCACCTTGGTGACCTCAGCCAGGGAGATGGAAGAATCCGCCCCGACATCCTCAGCCTCTGCCCCCAATTCAATACAATTTATTCTTGTATAGCCCTAAATCACAACAGAAGTAATCTCAGAGGACTTAATAAAAATAGAACACATGTTGAAAAATGTCCATACTTGTTCTAGAATGTTAAAGTCGTCACGTCCTGGATCATCACCACAGTCCTTCTAGTTGGACACTAACTACCCAACAGACCCTCCTGCATTGGCAAGGAAAAACTCATAAGAAAACCCCCCTCCGGTTCAGAGGACGTGACGAGGCACCTCTTTACTTTCCGAACTCCTCCCAGTCCTGGGTTTTTGCCTCTGCAACAGCCCGGGCCGCAGCACACATGGCCAGCCGGTACTGGACAGCTGCCTCAGGAGTCCCACGCACCATCATGGCTTGATAGGACTCCTTCTTCATCCTGACGCATCCCTTACTGCCGGTGTCCACCACCGGGTTCGGGGTCTGCTGCCGGGACCAGCACCAGAGACCTTGAGAACACAGCTGCGAGCTGCAGCTTCGGTGATAGATGCGGAGAACATAGTCCACTCAGACTCAATGTCCCCCTCTTCCGCCGGGACCTGGGAGAAGCTCTCCCAGTGAGTTGTGTGAGTTAAAAGTCCGTCTGACAGGGGGCTCAGCGAGATGTTCCCAGCAGACCCTCACTACACGCTTGGGTCTGCCAGGTCTGACCGGCTTCCTCCTCTGCCAGCGGATCCAACTCACGACTAGGTGGTGATCGGTTGACAGCTCCGCCCCTCTCTTCACCAGAGTGTCCGAAACACGCGGCCGAAGGTCAGAGGATACGAAAACAAAGTCGACCATCGACCTCCGGCCTAGGGTGTCCTGGTGCCACATGCACTGGTGGACACCCTTGTGCTGGAACATGGTGTTTGTGATGGACAAACTGTAACTAGCACAGAAGTCCAACAACTGAACACCGCTCGGGTTCAGATCAGGGGGGCCGTTCTTCCCAAGTGTCACTGGCATTTCCCACATGGGCGTTGAAGTCCCCCAGGAGAATAACGGAGTCCCCGGGCGGTACACCGTCCAGTACACCTCCCAAGGACTCCAAGAAGGGCGGGTACTCTGCACTGCTGTTGGCCCGTAGGCCGTCACAACAGTGAGAGACTTGTCCCCCACCCGGAGGCGGAGGGACGCGACCCTCTCATTAACCGGGGAGAACTCCAACACGTGGCGGCTGAGATGGGGGGCAATGAGAATAGCCACCCCCGCTCGCCGCCTCTCCCTGCGAGAAACACCAGAAAAGTGGAGCGTCCAACCCCTCTCGAGGATTTGGATTGCGGTGCCCGAGCTGTGTGTCACCCCCAGTGAGGTGACGTTCCACGTCCCAAGAGCCATATGCTGTGTGCGTGGACTGGGTCGTTGAGGTCACCGCCTTCGACTGCTGCCCAGTCCTCTCAGCACCTCTCCACCACGGATCCCTCTGTGGGTGGTGGGTCCAAAGGAGGGCCTGCCCATATCATCCCTTTGGGCTGAGCCCGGCCGGGCCCCGTGGGCTAAGGCCCACCAGACTCTCGCATACAAGCCCCAAACCCAGGCCTGGCTCCAGGGTGGGGCCCCGGCTGCGCCATGCCGGGCGACGTCACGGTTCTCAATAACATGCTATACATGGTGGGTTTTGGACTCATCAGCTGAGACCTGTTTGCCATGGGAGACCCTACCATGAAGCCCCAGACAACATAGCTCCCAGGATCATCAGAGTACTCAAACTCCCTTACCACGTTAAGGTGGTAGTCCAGGGGAGCATAATATTCTGTAAAATAATCCATCCATTTTCTTCCCCTTAATCTATTCCTGGGTTGGAAGGTGGCCAGAGATGCCACTCATTACACAGAGCACAGCTCTATGGCATAGCCTTAGTCTTTCAGAGGGGCCTTCAGGCAAAGTGGGATAAAGTGTCTTGCCCAAGGATACAACAACAGCAGACATCAGTGGGAGTTGGTGGAGTAGGTCTTGTGGTGGGCTTGAACCCATGACCTCTAGCCTTAAAGGCTAATAATGCTCTACCAACTGAGCCAACTGAAACTAATGACTTCTGCTGGAAGGTTTACAGGTATACTTTATAATTAAAAGCTATATTATTTTGTTATTTAAGTGTTTTTCATAAATGTGTTAAAAATATCTGTGTTAATTCCTGGTATAACATATCAATTTCTCATTACCGAAACAGTGAATCTCTCTACCGCAACATGCCTTTAACTGTTGCGGTGTATGATAATGCTGTTGCGGAGTATGAGTGACCTTGAAATTTTCCGCTGTCTGCGAAGGCACCACAAGGCTTAGCTAAACTTTAGCTAGCTGTTTATTTTTGGACCATAATGAAGTATATAATAAACAAGAATTTTTAAATAAATAAAAAATATCAATGTTAAAAACGTTGCGTATCGGTAATGAGAAATGAAAAGTCGTGTAGCTGCTGTAATGAACAAACTTTTAACTTTTATCTGGAGAGAAATAAAATTAGGTGCTTATCTGGTAGCTATTTTGAGTGTCACTGGAAATGATGTTCCTCCCTTCAGAATTCTTTGATTTTGTAAGTTCCTTGTGGACTTAAACAATTATTGAAAATTGTTGCGGAGGATGAGAAAAATGGTTGTGGACAAAGTTATTTTCCTTAAAACTTTAACTTATTTTATACAAGAATACCCAATATCACATGTTTATTTATTGTAACTGTTTATAGTATAACATGCACTGATAATTTATACATTTCATTTTTTTTTTTTTTTAAAAGTTGTATTTCAAAATTCTCAAATTCAGTAATGGACGCGTTGCGGTAATGAGAAATTTACTATTAAATATGGAAAAAACAATAAAAATATTTTTATAATGTTCACTTTAAATCATGTGCAACATAGCCTGTGATGACATGTTTATAAATGTATCATTATAATTTCCATTGCATTTACTTTGTTCATCTTATTCTTCATGCCACCTTGTAAGTCTGATTTCGCGAGAATCACCCTATCGCTTTATTCATATAAAATCATGAATGTTGACTTCAATTTGGAAAATGTCAAAAGATTTACATCTGTTTCTTTCCAGTGTGCAGGCCTAAAAGTTAGGACAACAAAACCAACACTGTGCACATGGAGTGGGAGTCTGTGTTATATTGTGAATAAACTTGTATATACATTGATATTGTATTGGATGGGAGAAACTGTTGAATAATGCTTGTAAGTATGTACAGTATATGTGCAGTATATGTATGTATCTGTATCTTTGTATGTAGATATATATACTGTATGTGCAATGGGCTAGAAAAAACATAAATGTAATGAGATCTCCATAAACAAAGACATACATATTGTAAAGTACATACTTACGAATCTAACAATTTCTACTCAAACAAATTCTGAATGAATACATTTTAATGAAGAAATCACAGAAGCAGAATAGTTAAGCCTGGGATCCGTGTTTTGAATACTGGAGTACATAAATCACTCACAAATCATGAAAAGAAACGAGAAGGGGAAAAACAATTATATCAAACAGTAAGAAGTAGAATCTTCAAGTCAATGATTTTGCATGTGTCCTATTTTAAGGGTACTGTTGTCCAATGAAAGGATTATTTTATGCAGTACATTTAAGCTCCAGAAAACATTAGACGGCAAAAAACAGTCGGCAAAAACTATCTGAGCTTTTAATTAATTTTTCGGCAAACTTCATCTGTGGGATTATTCTCAAAGCCCTTGTGCTTGTAGGTCACAGAAAGTCCATGCTTAATTAAAGTGACCAAACAGAGATCCACATAGCAAAGATGGAGATAGGAACAGAGCCCAGAAGTAATTAAAAGGTCTGGAAATTGATTTTTAAAGGGGTCTTGGTAAATAACTGCACACATTTAAGGAAATTAAACATTTACTATATATATAGTCTCCATCGGGAATTAATGTTAAAATTATTACAAAGACTTTAACAGATTAGTAAAAGGAACAATAGACTGTAGACTATTAATATCAAAAAATATCTCCAGACGTGACAAAGCACTAGATTGAGGAAAAACTATTCAGAATAAATAAGAATATGTTTGTATTTGGACTGAGATAAAACAGTTTTGTTAAATAATTATGAGATTATTAGTATCGTATACCCTTGTGACTGAATGAATTAACTTGCATGGCTAACCACAATTAATTATCTTAGAAGCTTGGCTAACCAAATGAATTAATTAATCTTTAAGCATGGCTAGCAGCAATTATTTTATTAACTTAGAAGCATGGCTGACCTAACCACAATGAATTGAAGGTTTGCTAACCATAATCAATGAATGAAATTAGAAGCATGGCTAACCACAATCAAGAAATGAACTTAGAAGCATGGATAACCACTATTAGTTTAATAATTTAAAAGCATGGCTAATCACAATCAAAGAATGAACTTAGAAGCATGGCTAAGCACAAGCAATGATAGTAAGTAATCTTGATTCATTTTTTGGCAATTGTCTCTCACTCCACACAGAGATGGGAGCGGGGTCACCATGAACTTAGAAGCATGGCTAACCACAATCAATGAATGAACTTTGAAACATGCCTAACCACAATTTATAGGCGGGGCTAACATCCATCCATCCATTTTCTACCCTTTAATCCATTTCTGGGTCAGGGGGGTGACAGTCAGAGATGCCACCCAAGTCTCATAGCACCAGCCCCTCACTGACCCTCTGCAGGTGGTGAGTCCACAGGAGGACGGCTGCTCTGAGTGTGAGCATAGCCTTGATCTTTCAGTGGGGGCTTTGGGCAAAGTGGGGTTAAGTGTCTTGCCCAAGGACACAACGACAGCAGTCATCAGTGGGAGTCGATGGAGAAGGTGCAGAGGTGGGAATTGAACCCACAACCTTCTGGCCTGAAGGCCAATGCTCTACCAACTGAGCTACGGCGGGGCTAACAACATTGTATTAATTAGAAGCATGGCTATTGGCTAATTGGCAAAATAATCTGTTTAGTCACAAACCATTTTTGATATTTAAGGTTTAGAAAGACAGTACAGATTTTTGGGTTTCAAAGTAATATCAAGTATACGACTACTACTACTAAAAGTTGCTGCTGCTACTGCTGCTAATTCCAGCTTAATGAAAATCAATTGTTAACCTTCTTTTGGTCAGTACATGTAAGATCATAGATGTCTACCATGTCTACAATAAAACCTTTTGTAAAGTTTTCTCTTGGTGATGTTGAGATTAAAAGCACCACCAGCAGCAGCCGTTTGTTGTAAACACATTAACGACTTCCATTTCCTAATTAGATGAGATAGCGAGCTGGTCGAGTGCATCTACAGGAGGCTAATCCACAGAAATAGAGCGAGCTGGCAGACAGGAAAGGCGACTGTGGCGATATTGACAGGGTAAAGCATGGCAGGTAAAGAAACTGCAGCTTCCAGTGCCGGCGCAGATGTTGAGTGGGGAAATTGCTGGAGAAAAGTTGGTGACAGACTCGGCTAACAACAGAACCACTTCGCCTCATGAGTTTGCGGTTCAATCTTGATAACGTCATTGTGTGAGCGCAGAGCGTATAGAGCCAGGGAGAAAGTGACAGCACCAGTAAGCAAGTCATTTCTCAAAACTTGAGTAAGAGAAAAAAAAAAATGAAAAAAGTAGCTTGGTAAATAAGCTTCACGCACATATCCACAGTGATGCGTCCCAATTACGTGCAAATACACAGACTGGTAAATCTCTCAGTGTCAACATTTGAGTGAGGAGCCGGGTTGCTTTTCCATTACGCACCATAATAGAATAGTCTCAGCTGTTGTGTGTTTTTTTTTGTGTTGAAATTCCGATAGTGAAGTCTTACGCATATCTTGTTTTGCATGAATAGTCAACGTTATTTAGTCTGCGGCTTGTAGACTATTTTTGAATCCATAACCGAGTGCATTGTATTGAAGGAAACCATAAAACGCACCATTCTTTCCGCCACTCCCACAAGATTCATTTGCAAGTAATTGGATATTTAAAATGTATGCACACACCTTCTGTTCGCTAGAGCTGGCCGTCTATCAAATGAAAAAGCAGCTTTCTCCTGAAGCAGAAGGTTAAAACCTGTCGCGGATTCTGCCAAGCCAACTGTCTCCCTTCTGTAGTGGTCTGGCAATGATCCGCCCTTGTTTGTCCTTTTTAACTTTTAAGGGAATGTTTAGCTTAATCTACGGGATAAGCTTTAGCAAATAGAAAAAACCCTCTCCAAAAAATACTATCAGTTAGAAAAACGTTAGTCAAAATATTTGTTTGTGCGTAATCAAGACAGAAGGCTATACATCTGGGTATACTAACTGTGTGATAATAAAAAGGTGCAAAGTTAGTGTACTTAAAGCTGGGGTACCTAACTTCTTTTGTAAATTATACATGACATTATACAAAATATTGTGAACGTAGGATCATGCTGGCTTTATCTCATTAGATTGTGTGTATGTATATCTATAAGAAAGAACCATGGAGGTGAATTATCATTTTTGGGTGGCTGAGTGGAGTTTGCATGTTCTCCCCGTGTGTGCATAGGTTTTCCTCCGCGCAGTGTGACTCTGTGGGTCTCTGAAAGGTGCTAATAAAGATTACTTACTTGATGGTTTGGGCTGAGATTATTTTCTGCCTGAAAAAGCGAATCTAAGGATGCGACAGGGCAGAAACACATACATGCGAAAACTAGTAATAGAACCAACTGTTGACAGCAATTAATCATTATTTGTTTGGTTGTGGTCTGAAGTCGGATAAGTTAGTCCAGTTCTCAGGTCTCTGCACTTCCTGTGGCTCAGAGAAAAGACTATAAAGCCGCTCTGCTTGTTACAAGTCTCTCCATGGCCTCGCACCAGAGCACATCTGTGACATGTTAGTGCCATATGAACCAACTCGGACTCTGAGGAGCACAGGGACTGGCCTCCTGCTGGTGCCTGTAGTCAGAACGAAACACGGGGAGGCAGCATTTCAGATTTGTGCATCTAAAATCTGGAAATGTCTTCCTGATAATGACAGGCTTCCTCGCTGACAATGTTTATGTCCAGGGATTTTATCTTTACTCTGCACTGTTATTACATGCCTTGATTGTTTTTTTCAGCATTTTGAGTTTCCCTGTGTATGAATTGTGCTATATACAAATAAACTTGTAATGCCTACAGTAATTTAATTTCATTTAAGATTTGCTATCTCAATTTGGTGCAACCTGTAAAGAGACATTCTCAACATTCTGCTGGGAGCATCATTCACAACAGTCTCAATAATTCCATCCCATAATAAGCTCAATATACAACAAAAACAAAAATGAATAGACATGTTAATTAGTTTTCATTTCCAGCTGAACAAATTCAAATATAGATACGGCACTGACAGTCGCAGCCTGGAGCTCTTGAGCGGTTCAAGCCGGTGTGGCGCTGGTTTGGTGCAAGTGTGAATGACAGATTGGTGTAGTGGTATTAATGGAGCCCCACAGTGCTGACCTTGGTCTTATCTCAGCGACCTCATGCATGATTGATAAATAAAAATGAAACTCAAGATGTCTTCCAAAGCTGGGCTATCTGATCTCATTATGAGTTAGTTCCTTAGCGAGGGAAAAGGGTAATTGAGCTGGATGGTTAAATGAGTGTTTGATTTTGCAGCTGTTTGCCTATAATAGAGAAAAAACTTTAAAATATCAATGTTTTGTTTTGCTCTGTGATAGAATGAACAATATCAACGTTTTCTTTTGCTCTGTGATAGAATGAAAAAAAATCAATGTTTTGTTTTGCTCTGTGATAGAATGGCCTAAAGATGCATTCCCTTTGAGAAATCTGTTTATCGTTTATTATGTGAATATTACGATTATAAATGCATGCGATATAAACCATAAAAGGCCATGAGGTATAGCTTTTGCTGCGCACTTATCTGAAAATGTAATGTTATTTTTGTTCTCTCGCCGCTTTGTTGTCTAAACTCCATGTAATGTGACTCTTAAATCTCGCTAGAACATGCTGCATTCCACTGTTCAATTTAGAGAGAGGCTATTCCTTTGAAAGCTTCATCAATAACGCTCACATCCAATGAGTCTGTCTGGAAATGTTTATTCATATAGACGCATATTCATTTCAAAGCTAACTGGTAGTGCTGATAACTTCTGGATGAATTACCGTGGATGGTGGCGTGCGGCGGCTGAGAGCGGCGCGTTCGGATGACCTCGCGGAGCCTTGCAGCGGGCAGAGTGTAACGTGAAACCGGAGGAATTGTTTTCATGTCCTGCCCCTGCTCTGCCTGTGAGTGATGATTACCCATGTAATTACTGCTATGAACATCAAGCCATGAACACAAAACCATGTGTTCCATATCAATTCGCAAAAAACATACACTTTCCAGTTGCAGCCTAAGGAATGCTCAAAGTGACAATATGTTGACCCCAAAATATTTGCATTGCACACTTTGGATGTTAAGCAGAGATAGGGTCTAGTTAGGATGGGAGACTTGGAAACATAGCAAACCGCTGGGTTGGTAGGTACTTTTTAAATTGTGAAAGAGTGATTTTTTATTTTTTTTTGGGACTGGTTAGACCCGCCTATGCCCAACCTTGCAGCCTTCTAATTGGTCAAAATGAATTCAACTCCTTGAGACCTCTTGTCATTGGTTTATCTTGCTGACAAGGTATACTTACTTTGTGACTTATAATGCACTTTTACATCACCTTTAAGAACCTCTTCTCAACAAAGCATACAATATACATGTTTTTACTATCAGTGCATGTCTACATATCTATTTATCTTAGTTACTTTCACAAAGTTTAAGAGCCGCATATATTTGAGCCACACGGTATGACAAGAATAGTGTTACAAACATGAAATTGTATTGCATTTGTTAGATTTAAAACTGTCAACAAGTTTGAATAGCTTTTCAAATTGTGTGACCCTATAGGTTATAAGTTATAATATGGAATTAAACACAGCGTTATGACCACAGAGACTCAAGTTGAAATTGAGGCTATACAAATATAAATAATAACAAAGAGAGAGAATTCAAAAACAGATATGAACGCTGAAGGGATGATCTGATGACATGGACAAAGTTGAGCAGGTGATGGGGAGGAGGAGGTTTACTGCTCGAGCTGAAGCTGACTGAATGGCATTGGAGGCGTTCACACTGAGCATAAAGCTGAGTTGATTTTGTGCAGTGCGTAGTGGGGAAGGGCTGGAGTGTAGGCGGGTGAGATAGTGTCTGCAGGGGAACGGAGGACAGCGGTCTCCTCCAGTCTGAACTTCTGCTTTAGCTGCATGTTTGTGGGAGTGGGGTAATGGTGTAGACTGTAAAAGTTCCAGTAGACCGGTGCTTTGATGGATGACAACACTGTTCTTTTCTATTATAGCAGGGATGACCTTGCTGCTGCTAACGTTACAGGCGACACTTTTTCCCAGTCTGTCATACAAAGGAGCCTTGACATACTCATCTGTGTGAAAACAATATTTATTTTGTACTGGAATTGTATTTGTATTTTATTGTACTGGTAATTGTTTTTATTTGAATAATCTTCTTAATTCATTTTTTGAATTGTTTTTCATTTTACTTTAATTGTTTTAATTTAATGTAAAAATGTAAAAAAAAAAATTCCTGTATGTAAACATTTTTTATTTTAATTTAATTGTTTTTTATATTATTATAATTGTTTTTATTTTATTTTAAATTGTCTCGATTTAATTTAATTTTAATTGTTTTTTATAACTGGCAGACTTACTTTATATTCTATTGTGTTATATTTTAATGTGTTACTCACTTACTCTTTGCAGCACTTTGGAAATGTGTTTTATAAAATGTATAAAGTGGATTGGATCAAACCATAAATCCCCCATGTCAAATACAGTATACTATCATCATTATTATAGTTTTGTCATATCATCTACTGTAACTAAACATGTAGAGAGATCTTTTTCATTCTTAGATACACAATATAAAAAACACGTTTTCGAGAATACAAGAACACGCTTGTAGTGTTGTATAAGTCCCATTATAGGACAGGCTTGTTGAAAGAAAAAAAATAGATGTGTGGGAGGAATGGAGTCCTGCGGGGGCTGCAGATGATGTAGTGACAGATAGAACATTTCATTAGCAACATGTTGAATCCACTGTAAATTGCTGTTTCCTTTCTTGTAGATATCATCACAAATACATACACATTTCACAGAGACCATAGAAGCGTCATAGACATAGACATACATAGAGCATTACTTAAAGCTTAAAAATAAAACACCAATTACGTTCTGATTGTTTCATTGTTCGTCTCTGTAAATCATCTGAAGACATTTGTAGTGACTTGTACGTACACGTGCTATAACCTTTATCAGTAATCACTTCTCAGACAGTTGCGTTTTTTGGTAACACTATAATTATTTGACTGGACCAAAGCTCATGTGATGAAGTGTGCTGCTCAGACTGCGCAGAGCATGTAGGTGCAACCTCAGGGTCAGTGAACACTCTGCAGGTCTCAGTCTGCAATAACCTGTAATCACACAGACTGACTTCAGCAACAGCCCTCCTGACATCTCAATCTTTTCCTCCATCAACTGAGATCCAGAGCTCATCCTTTAGCTGTCTTCTTTACTCTGCTATCTGTATACACACAATTATAAGAAACTGTATTTATTTGCTTTTCAACATCAACACATTAGGATAGGAAGATTCTTCTTTGATATATCCATGGGTTTGTTTTTTCTTTTTTTTCTTTTCTTTTGCACAATCTTGAGTGATTTTATCCATGCCAGATGTGACATGTAAATTTCTCCTGTGTGAGATCAATAAAGTCTATCTTATCTTATCTTTTTTCTCTGATAATTCTCTTGCATAATTTCTAAGTGCAGGTCTATTGTGAATGCATGTTAAAGAACACACCAAACAGAAGCTGATCCGGCATATTGCCTGAGGCCAAGTTCCACCATCCTGTCCAATTGCCCTCACAAACAGATGCACACGCCAGCAAGCAAAGACACTTCAGGCTAAATGGGTGAGGTCTCCCCCCAAGGACAACAGAACTGCCAACCGTTGGCAGTGTTGCCATGCAAATGCTCTAGCTCCTGAGCCTCCGTTGCCTTGGATGTCAGAATGAAGACAAAAAAAACAGGTCAATAAAAGCTGCATGGCAGGTCAGGGTGGTTAAGATTCACACTGCCTTTGCCCTTTGTTGCCATTTGTCTGAATATTGATCTTTTGTTTTCAACGACAACCAGAACCGGCTGAAATTGATTTGAATCAATCAGAGCCTAAAGTTTTGAGACAGCCACCATGAAAGTCCTCAGTGAAAGCCTGCAGTGTGTAAGAATGCACTCCTCTGGCACGTGTCATGAGGCTGTACAGACAGAATATCGAGTGTGGAATCAGCACTGGGCAGCAAACTGCATGAGTAAATGGAGAAAGGCATGTTGGATACATGTGATTTTCTGAAATAAAGAAGTAGCTATCAACAAGATTAACCAATAGTGAAATAATCTTCCATCTGACAATAGAGCAAAAGAATATGTCATATCAACTTTCTAAAGCAACAAAGAACGAACTAAGCTTACAGAAAGTAAAATGTAAATTTAAAAAAACCCAAAAAAAACAGAAACCGCCTCATCATTGCTATTTCTTTCCACCCACACCAGATCGTTTCCTCACATCACTCAATCAATCACATTTTATTTATAAAGCGCTTTTCATACAAAAGATGCAACACAAAGTGCTTTACAGTTTGGTTAAAACAATCCCGCCGGGCCAAGACCCCTCCTCCCGACAGACCCACCCCAAACCACAGACAAACACACACACGCTCACATGAACACTCATACACACACACACACACGCACCAGTAAAACAATAAAACCATGATGAGAGACTTGGCAGGGTTCAGATGCAACCAGCTGAAAAAGCGTCATCCAAGGAGCCGTCTGCACCAGGAGCTGAGAGCCGCCCGTAGCCACAGGGGACGACACAGGATCTAGAGGAGACCCGAAACCGAGGCCCCAGGCCCCCACCAGGTCCAAGAGTCCGACCCCCGCAGCCACACCGACCACTGCTCCCAGTGCAGAGGGCTCCTCCAGAGGAAACACTGGGTACACTAAAAACAACACAATAACAATACAATAAGTAAAACACTAATATGTGAGACTAAAAGGAACTATCACACAATACATGAATAAAAGCAATAGCAATATAATAAATAATAGAAGATGAATAGAATATATAAAATGAAATAGTAAATACTAATCAAAAGCTAATCTAAAAAGGTGCGTCTTGAGCCTGCTTTTAAAAATATGAATGTTCTCTGCGGCCTATGCTCTACAGGTCTTCTAAATGTTCCCATATGTTGCTTTACAACTCAAAACATAGACAAGGAAATGCATTACTCAATCGTTTTCATATATTTATATTTTAGGGATAAACAACTTGTTGGAGAGACACTTCATTATTTTTCCCTTGTTTCACACATCTTCAGGCGGAAAATATGTTTACAGGGTCAATCACCTGCCACCTACTCAAACTGAGTAATTGGAAATGACATCTGCTACATATTGCATTTCCAGCAGAGACAAAATTTATTTAGTGTGCTTCACTGAATATGTATTGGATCAGCAGGGTTCTGTGCTTTACATAAACAGGAAACTCATGACCCTACAATCCAGATGCCATCATTTTATACATAAACACATTTGCATTGAAGGGGTACATTCAGGGCGTTATATTCTGGATTTACATCCTAATATGTAAATTATAAATAAATACAAATACACACAGATAAAAATATGTTCAAATAAAAATATGTTCAAATAAAAATATGTTCAAATAAAAATATCTTTTTATTTGTACTCAAATAAAAATTTATTTTAGCCATAAGTTGTTTAATTTACATTCATTAATAATGGCCTAACGACTCTGGGCCTATTGTATTATTGTGCTTCTGCAAAAGCTACAATAATTACAAGAGTGTGGTATCCGTGTATACATAGACAAAGTAAGCAAGAAGGTCTGAATAGACTGTTGGAGTTTTTTCAGTCACAATATAGCCTTTCACAGCTCTCTGCCTTTGAGCCAGAGTCCCCTCAGCGACTGGCATATATTTTGTAGCAGCATCCCAGTGTGCAGCCTATAAACACAAAACAGTGGTATGCTCGCTGCTGTTGAGATGCAACGTTCACATCTTTCCTCCGGGTTAGTCATCCACCTGCGGCTTACAGCTGGAAGAGCAGGTCATCTTCTAAAGGTATTTGGAAATATAGAAAAATAAATTGGACTATTTATACAGAGCACAAACTAAATGTAAACAGCCAGCATGTAAAGTGCTTTAACTTTTCTTTGTGTAACACATTCACAACTAACTTTCTTAAGTGAAGTTGGAAAAAACGCTTTTTGGCTTTTCCCCTATGGGGGATAAAAGCTTGTGCCTTCCTCGTTTGTTTCCAGTTAGGTTTGCATCCCACATATTGTTCTCAGCCGTTTTGGAAACGTTCTATAGTTCTAAATATTTGTGCTAATTTGTTCCTGTTCGTTTGACATAGATGTCACTGGCTCTAGAGAAGTAATGGGTGATCTTTTGTACATGTTTACAGTGGTAGAGGAAACCGGAGCTACCAGAGGGAACCTACGCAGACACAGGGAGAACATGTAAACACACAGAAAGGTCTGGAGGTGGAATCAAACCCAGAACCTTACTCCTGTGAAGCACAAGATCTAACCACTGCACCACCATGGTGCCCGACGTGTACACACACACGCACATGCATGCCAACATGCACACACACCCACACCCACGCACACATGTGAATCCAGGAGCCATCTGCACCACGAAGAGAGCCGCCCACTGGAGACACCACAGGAGACGCCTGAGGAGCCACAGGAGAGATGAAGCTGAGCCAGAGCCCAAAGCCCCCGATCACTGCTCCCAGTGCAGAGGGCTCCTCCAAGAACACTGACACTAAAAAACAATAAGACAGGAAGAACAGAACACACAAATGCAGAACTGTGAATAACAAATTATATAATAAGATAAGGTAATTCTTAAAATACTGTGAAGAGACATTTGAGCTAAAAAGGTATGTCTTGAACCTCATGTTCTTCAGAACATAAACGTTCTCTGCCCCTGAGCTCCAGCAGGTTTTGGAGCATGCTTCAGATTTGACCAGGAAGGAAGAGATCAGTCTGAATAACATTTATTTCTCGTTACAATTAAATACTAACACAAAACTCTTGAGCTCCCCTTTCCCTTCTATCTCATGAGCTGAGCCAATAACTTTCACTCCAGACCTCTCTCTGTCCCTGCTCATTCTAAAGAACAGATTCTATTACTCAATTATATCAAATGTGCAAAGGAGGAGGTGTCAGCATCGTTGGTCCTGTTTTTTGGGGGGGAACTGGGTTGATATTTAACCTAACACAGACTGCACCACAGACTGGAGCTATAGTTCTGGAAAGACACTGGCCATGAGTTGCGTGTTTGGGAATGCCTGCAGACAGGCTTATTATTACATTGTTGTGTTATGGCAACACTTGTTCAGCTAATGTCTGTCTGTAACCTTTACTGCACCTTGGGGATGAGTAGATGTAACAATATTTCTTAGATATCTGAATAAATCCTCAAATATGTAGTATTTTTAGTTGGTGTAATATTAAGATATTTAAAAATGCAGGATGCACAATTGATGTTCCTTTTGACCACATTTGCAAGATGACTTTGAAAGTCAACAAGGCTTGTGTGGTAGAGCTCTTAGAATAATGAATACTAATCACACAGATTGTGTGTGTCCTTCACTTTATGTGCCCTGAAATAACATTACCATCCACCACCAAAGAAAACAACAATACAACTTATTCTAATTACTGCTGCCTTGTCATTAACACAAGAAATAGAAAGCACTCTCTTCAATTGAGATCCATATTGTGTGGGTACTGCCAGCCACAGTGACTTTATTAATGACATTTAATTTGATGTTTAAATTATCTGTGGAAACTGCCACATAAAACACAGACAAACACGTTCATGCTCATTGTAAACAGAAAATGTCTGGGTTAAACTCCTCATTGCATATGCATTTTTATTACTTAAAGGCATGTCGTGCGTTACTTAGAAGCTCTTGCCAACAGCAGTGGGCGGGTTCGGTATCCAGCATGGATTATAAGTGTCAATCATATGATGCACTTTCTGTAAGCAACAGCATGCAAAAACACACGGTGAAAAAAGTGGGGTCAATGTGAGCGCTTCAACCTTCATGATCAAATGTAAATGCATAATTAATCATTTCTAAAAGGCAATGCTCAGCTGCTCTAGGGTTATTTGAATGGACAGGTCTACAGCAGATATTCTGTAAATCCGATTTAGAGAAATTATTAAATATGAGACGTTTATAACAAAAAGTCCATCTGAATAGACATGTTGTTCAATTGTGTATTTCCCTATAATTAATGTGTCTTTATAACCCTAACAGAGATGGTGCAATAATACAGTATATAAGAAAGCTACATGGCCACGAATGTAAAGTGATTGAAGTTTGGAAAAATATATGTTTTTAAATATATTTTTTCAGCGTATAATGAGCTATATAATCTCATCATTGTGCTGCAAAAAGCCTGGATAGAGCTCTTTATGGTACACTATAATTATCTTATTCTAATGCAGACGATTTCTGAATCACAATAAAGAACTCAATCAGATTATATACTTCTCCCCTGAGCATATGAACATACAAACAATGAATGATTCTCTTCACAAAAGGGCTGATTATACACATTTTAATTAAGACGTTTAATTTGTTCATATTTGTTTAAGCCACTAGAGAAGTGAAATCAGATTTTGTTTACCAAGCGGGGTCCAAAGCATGAAAAGATTGGAGTTTGTGTTTATAAAGCTGTAGAGCAGTGGTCCAGAATATTTAATGTAAATAAAGCTCCCAACCACTTAATCCCAAAGGAAAATGAAGAGTGACTTTGCCGCTGTGGGGGAGGGAGAGCATTGCCGCAAGTTGTGACTATGCATGATTATCAAGCACTGAAATGATGATGTGGAGATAGCAGATCGCAGATGCCCATTGTGTGTGAATTACAGCTAGGTTTCTTAAGTTAACAGTGACCAGATCATTTGTGCCATTGTATAAATCAGGGGTGTTCAGACTTATTCGTAAAGAGGGCCACTTTAGTCCACCAGACTTGTCCAGGGGCCGACAACCCGGATTTAAAAATCTACATTTACAATGGGGTATAGTATCTGCATATTGTACATTTCCTTTTGGTCACAGTTAGGGTTGCCAACTTGAGAACAAAAATAGAAGGGATACCATTTGGGTGGATTGGGTTGAGCACTTTTAGTAATGATTTCAATCTACACAGGAATCATGGAATTTCATAATCACAGTTTTTAGAATGTAGTTAATTGACTACATATAAAAAAACAAATCATGAATCAAAAATTAGATTTAATAAATAAGTGGAACTCTGTTTGGCTGTTTAAGGACTTAATGCATGCTTATTAGTCATGAATGTGATCAGGCCTACGCCCCTTTGACACTGATTGGCCGAAAGTTAGACGCTTAATCTGGAATTACTGTGTATGTGTGTGTGTGTGTGTGCGTGCGTGTGAGTGATGCATTTAAGGCGACTCTGAAAATACGGGACAAAAGCTGTCCCGTATCGATTCAATACTGGACGCACATAGTTTTTCTAAAATACGGGACAATTCCGTATTTTTAAGGGACGGTTGGCAGCCCTAGTCACAGTCTTTTGGTTCCGAACCGAATTTCTCCTTTGTGTTCTGTGAAGTAAAACGTTAGGTATAGACGTTAGAAATCTTGCTTTTGTAACTGCATGCGTGTGTCCGTCTACGAGGAATAAAATACCTATATTAGTAGTGCTGAAGTTGGCTGGATGACACTATGAACTTGTGTTTATGATCTCAAAGACTACTTTCAATTAGCAAGGCAGAGGGCCACATACATTGACACAGAGGACCGCATTTGGCCCACGGGCCTAAGTTTGGACATGCCTGGTATAAATTGACAACTTAGTGCCTGACTTTTAAGGAGAAGGTATGTTTTGACAGTATTCTAATAAGTTTTGGTTTCCAGTTTCTTTGGGGAAATCAGTAAGTGTTTGAAATTACTACTTACTGCCTTTGCAGATATTTGGTGAATTTTAGTACTAGCAATATATAAAGAAGTTCTGAACATTCTGTGTCTATCCAGTGACAATGTGGGAAGAAATTGTACCATATACTATCGTTATTGCAAATTGTAGTTAAATGATATGAAAAAATAAATAAAAAATGGAACGTCTTGTGACCTTCAATCCATTTTTTGTGAGCTCCAATGGTAAATGAAGTCCAACACACATAAGCAGCAGAGAATTGCGTGAGATTTGCATAACAAGTTCAATGTTTATCTGATTGGTCTGACTGTTTTACATAATGCATCAGGAACATCACAGATTCTGTTCTTGGATTTTGATGCTGGGATCGATGTGATGATGATTGAAATAGTCCATCAGTAAAGGTTAAAACAGCAATGCACCATCATTCTGCTCCGATAAAATAAACAGCATACATTTGAGGAAAAGTGCATTTTTCAGATTTTGTTTCTTTTTTTCCGTCTCAGGAAGGAAATTCAGGTTTTGTTAAGACGAAAGATGACCTTTTGTGGTATGCAAAACTATTCATCTGAAGGACATTCTGACACAGCAGAAGAATAACATCATCATTGAACGCTGTCAAGCAGAACTCCTTCATTTGAAATATTTATGATGAAATAACAGAAAGAGTCTATGAAATGTTGGTGGTTATTCACGACTCAATCGCCACTCAATCCTAGCAACCAACAGCAGCATTATAAATATGTAGATTTATATAGAAAGAATCATTTCAAACAGACAAAATGCTCTGGCAAAAACTTGATAAAGTGTTGTTCACAAAGTCACAGTTAGTGCCTTATGAAAACTGTCCCTAATAAGGACACAGAAGGTGCCATTATAGCTCAGGCTGATGGATGAGATGTTGGCGGGACTGGCCCTGCCTCCGCTCTGGTTCAAGAAAGTGCTATTCCTCCAGGGCTGACGTGGTGTGATTGAAGTATTTACGACAAGGCAGAAATGTGATGGCACTGAGAATGTGGATGACAGTGACGCATGACTGAACAGATTACTGTGTACAGACTGTGGAGTAGCCCTTTGACTTCATTGTGTTCAGGTTAAGAAGCCGCCTCGGAGGGACACAGAGCCCACCTCCGGCTCCTCCTCCTCTGTGGAGGTGCACAGGACAAAGACTGTGGCACCAGAGTCACTCACGCCCGGAAGGTTGGTATAGAGATCCTGCACAACTGTACTAAGAGTAGGCTAATGAAATATGACAATCTGAAAACATCTGTTATTTGTAGACGTGTCATGGTTTAGGTTTATCTCCTGTTTTGTTTGTTTACCAAACTGAGTGATTTTTTTCAGTGTAATGCACTGTGGCTATTAATGTTTTATGGATTTTAATTACTTGTGTGATTTTATTTGTTTTGTTTTTAGTATTTCTTGTGGGATTTTATTTATGATTTTAATAGGGTTGGGACTCGATTAAAAAAATTAATCTAATTAATTAGAGACTTTGTGATTTTTGCATTTTAATTGCATATAAATATTTAACCTGAGAACAGTGAGAAGTAATTTTTTTTCACATGGACTTTTTGTTTACTATTGAATAATGACTGAATACATAAACTTAAGCAACACATGTTCATTGTGGATGATAAGGGGATCAGACGGACTCCTTTCCATCGAATAACGTTTCTGTCATCGCCTCCACATTCTCTGTCAACAACATACGCTTTTTAAGCCCAAAATCCACTGCACTAGCAGTGAGCGCTAGAGCTTATAATACGTTTTTGATGTGTGCATTTGAACTAAATCATCAGCCATAGCAGCTCACACACCTGTGTCGCTCCCTCCTCTTCCGCCTCCTCCTCCTCCGCTCACACAGGAGTCGCTTGCTGCTCCTCCTCTCACGAGTCCATAGCTCCATATTGACCCCTTGCATGTGACGTCCCGGCCACGCCCACTCTCCATGACAGACGGCAGAAGTCTAACTGCGAGCCTACGGACACCTGACCAAAACAGCCTTTTCAGCGCATTACAGCCAAAACTGTGACATTTTGCAGTGCGGTTGATTATACCAACAGGCACGGACATAAGCTTATTTATCTGATACCTGCTCGTCATGAAGACAGAAGACGACGATGGCCAGCGGCAATCAACCAAAAGGACTGGGACCCATCCAAGTACTCCCTAATATGCAGTGAACACTTTTTACAAGATAAAGCAATCACAAGTTTGTATTTATTTTATTTCCATTAATTTGGAGGACAATGACACACGTCAAACGTGTCTCTTACTACTGTCCTGTATGTGCGCTACAACATTGACATTTTTATCTTTTATGTCAATTGCGTGTTTCACTATTTTCCTCTCCGTCAGTACGTATCATGTTTGGCTGTAGACAGAAAAGCCACAGAAAAGTGGACTATTGATGTTACTACCAGCAAAATGTACATATAAATCTGCTCCAGTGTAAGGGGATGCATCGTTAACGACATAATGATAAAAATCATGTAGGGTGAATTTGGGCAAAAATAGACATTTTATTTAATCGATAAAATTGACTGGGGGGAGAAGGTACGGTCAACATCCAGTTAGGCAATACTTAACTTCTCCAAATACCACTCTTTGTGAGCCCTGACCTGATGTCCTACTTCCACCTATAACGTAATCGAACATTGCTTGAAGCAGCCACTTCTCGATTTAGGTGAGGAAGCTCCGTTTTTAAGAGTTGTAGTCAGTTTTGCTCTCGCAGCAATGCTAGTTTCCAATACTTCCGCCGTAAGCTCATTCACAATCACGTGACTGGATGACGTTGATGCATCTGGTCAATACACAGCGCTTTCCTGTCTCTAACTCACTCAGATTTAGACAATGGCTAAAGTTGGTCTATGCTTGTTATAATGTACTTTGGAACAAGAAAAGTCACGGAGCTCGAGTTGGTGCGCCAGTACAATCCGGTCCGTCTGAACCTCATCTAGTAAGGAATGTTCCGCGATGCAAAAAAACACATGCGGTAAAATGCGTAAATTTTTTAAACGCGCTAATTTTTGTGGCGTTAATTAATCTTAATTAACGCATAGATTTTAATATTTCTTGTGATCATATTTTGTGTTTTTAATAACCTGTAGGATTTTAATTGTATTTTTAATGTGTATCTAGATTTTAATGTTAGTATTTATGCTTGATGTGATATGGGTTTATAGGCGCTTTGTGTTGCCTTGTGCAGGAAAGGCGCTTTACAAATGAAAGTTGTAGAGCGTGGCCTCCTCGCTTCTCAGCAAGGAGGTCTTGGGTTCAAATCCCGGTCGGAATAGAACGTTTGTGAGTGGAGTTTGCATGTTCTCCCCGTGTCCGCGCAGGTCTCCTCCAGGTGCTTCCGTTTCCACTACCACTAAAAACATGCACAATAGGTATGAATGTAATGAGTGAGTGAATGGATGATGTTGATTGGCGCCTCGTGTGGAGAGACTGAAAAATATCTGGACTCTGAACATTGTAGAGTGCTTTGGGTGACCTTGTTCTGTAAAATTGCGCTATACTGTATATAAATAAAGATTACTTACTACTTACTTCTGTAGTTTATACTTGAAGAGTTCAATTGCAAAAACAGATACAGTATCTCCATTTTGAGAATTTGTTTGAAAAAAAATGTCCATGTAGTTAGAATCTGTATCCTGTTTTGTTATTGGAATAATGTTTGAAAGGATTTGTTCAAGAAGAGGTGAAACTATATATGTATGTATGGCACCAAAATAGATCAGGCTCTTGAAAAAACTACTTGGTAAAAGAATACACTGTAAGTCCCTATTTGGTTACTTTCTGCGTTTAATCTGGATTTTGTATTTGCTTTTATTAAATCTAGTATATTTGCAGTTCTGTGTTTTTGGGCTAATTTTATCTTACCCCCATGACAAGATGTCTGCAAATTTAATAAATACAAAACAGGAAAGACTTTTTTTTCTACAAGAACATATAAAATCGTGAAAAAACTGAAAAGTGGGGCGTGCTATATTATTCGGCCCCCTTGCGCTAATACTTTGTAGCACCACCTTTTGCTGCAATTACAGCTGCAAGTCGCTTGGGGTATGTCTCTATCAGTTTTGCACATCGAGAGACTGGAAATCTTGCCCATTCTTCCTTGCAAAACAGCTCGAGCTCAGTGAGGTTGGATGGAGAGCGTTTGTGAACAGCAGTCTTCAGCTCTTTCCACAGATTCTCGATTGGATTCAGGTCTAGACTTTGACTTGGCCATTCTAACACCTGGATACGTCTATTTGTGAACCATTCCATTGTAGATTTGGCTTTATGTTTTGGATCATTGTCCTGTTGGAAGATAAATCTCCGTCCCAGTCTCAGGTCTTTTGCAGACTCTAACAGGTTTTCTTCCAGAATGGTCCAGTATTTGGCTCCATCCATCTTCCCATCAATTTTAGCCATCTTCCCTGTCCCTGCTGAAGAAAAGAAGGCCCAAACCATGATGCTGCCACCACCATGTTTGACAGTGGGGATGGTGTGTTCAGGGTGATGAGCTGTGTTGCTTTTACGCCAAACATATCGTTTTGCATTGTGGCCAAAAAGTTCGATTTTGGTTTCATCTGACCAGAGCACCTTCTTCCACATGTTTGGTGTGTCTCCCAGGTGGCTTGTGGCAAACTTTAAACCAGACTTTTTATGGATATCTTTGAGAAATGGCTTTCTTCTTGCCACTCTTCCATAAAGGCCAGATTTGTGCAGTGCACGACTGATTGTTGTCCTATGGACAGACTCTCCCACCTCAGCTGTAGTTATCTGCAGTTCCTCCAGAGTGATCATGGGCCTCTTGGCTGCATCTTTGATCAGTCTTCTCCTTGTTTGAGATGAAAGTTTGGAGGGACGGCCGGGTCTTGGTAGATTTGCAGTGGTCTGATACTCCTTCCATTTCAATATAATTGCTTGCACAGTGCTCCTTGAGATGTTTAAAGCTTGGGAAATCTTTTTGTATCCAAATCCGGCTTTAAACTTCTCCACAACAGTATCTCTGACCTGCCTGGTGTGTTCCTTTGTCTTCATGGTTCTCTCTGCGCTTTAAACAGAACCCTGAGACTATCAAAGAGCAGGTGCATTTATACGGAGACTTGATCACACACAGGTGCATTCTATTTATCATCATCAGTCATTTAGGACAACATTGGATCATTCAAAGATCCTCACTGAACTTCTGGACTGAGTTTGCTGCACTGAAAGTAAAGGGGCCAAATAATATTGCACGCCCCACTTTTCAGTTTTTTATTTGTTAAAAAAGTTTAAATGATCCAATAAATTTCGTTCCACTTCACAATTGTGTCCCACTTGTTGTCAATTCATGACAAAAAATTTAAATTTTATATCTTTATGTTTGAAGCCTGAAATGTGGCGAAATGTTGAAAGGTTCAAGGGGGCCGAATACTTTCGCAAGGCACTGTATACAATTCGACAAAGAGTAAAGCAAAGTGGAAATTCTGCAAAACACACAAAAAAATTTTTTTCTGATGTTTACAAAGGAAAGCAATGAAGGTTAAAAAATAATCTGTGTCCATGAGAATGTTATTACAGACATAATCACCTGAATCGGGACAAATCAGGAGGGGGGGTGTATCTGTATTTGGCCTTGGGGCCCTGGACCACATTTTACCATTTTACAAACAGCCTTTTTTCCTCCTTTCATAGATCAGTTCTTAGTCGACAAGAAAGAGAGGCCCGACAGTACACTACACTTCTTTCCAGACCATAAGCGATATTATTTTGGTGTCAATTACAACGATAAACATTGCCTTCCGAGTCCTCCTATGCACAGCTGCCACGGCGTTCATTGTTTTTGCCGGTATCATTTGAAGGGTGTCCGCATGCAGAGTGATGTACGTATCAATGTCGGGCTATAAATCGCGCTGTCAGTTCCAGCTGCTGCCATCGCGTTCCATGAAAATGAAATGGTTACCTGAGCAGATCATCTCCGTACGACGGTTGTGCAGAGTGTGTGGCAGCAGCTGTGGTTCTATCTCTGTTTCTTGTACTCGGGGGCGACCGCTTATGAGCACATCATGGGGAACAAAAGTACGCCTGTGGGAATAGAAAAGCATCCTTGGTATTTAACAACCTCACTGAAGTCACAAATGTCTTACAACTTGCTTTGCACCTGTTACTGACGTTGCTCGGCTTATGTTGGTCATAAAACGCAGAATATTCCTCCCCATTAAAGAATTTCGTTTGGAAAAAATATATGTATTGATATTTATGATTTATGGTGCATTCTAGAGGCGCATTCACACTTTTGATCTGGTTCAATGGGGAATAGAATAGTAGTGTGTATAGTTCATCAGTCGATCGGTCTTTAGTTTTATTTATTGTTTAACTATTTAATAAATGTACAAATCATTTAACAAGAAAACAGTGCAATAAATTAATAGACACAGTGATATTTCCACACTCACGTTTTGACTGATGGATGGATGGACAAACAATTTAATTTGAATTTGGCAAGGCAAGGATTGTTGATCTATAAAGCACAATTCATACAGGCAACTCAAAGTGATTTAAAAAAAATAAGAAGTCAAGCAATCCTACAGGTATTTTTTTTTAGTTCACAGCTACAAGCAAAAATGAGATATGGGGGAAAAAAATGACTGATTTGTATATGTATCTTCAAATCAATATTTGTTTAGAAAAATATGTTCTTTAATATATTGCAGTGATTTTAAGTAAGTAATTAATCTTTATTTATATAGCGCCCTTCACAAACCAGAGTCACAAAGCGCTTTACAATTGTGGGCATTTGTCTCTCACTCCATGGGAGAAAGGTTGCCTAACAGGAGGTGCATGCCAGACCTATTGTACATGTTTTTAGTGGTATGGTAAACCGGCGCATCCGGAGGAAACCTACACAGACACGGGGAGAACATGCAAGCTCCACTCAAAAAGGCCCTGTTCCGATCAGGACCTTCTTGCTGAGAAGCAAGAGTGCTGTCCACTCAGCCACAGTGCCGTCCATTTTTTGGATAGATAGTTGTTTTACAGTTTATTTATATTGTTACGGCCCACGGCCCGTAATTCCCTTTTTTGGGGATCACTTAGTTTCTCCCGTGGTGTCTCTGTGTGTTTGTGTTTTCCTGGGCTCCAATTGGCTAGTCGTTCCCCACCTGGAGCTGATTGACCTCTACGCCTGGGTGCTGATTGGGCAGCAGCTGAGGCAGTCCTCCAATCAGCACGCGCTCACCTGGAGGACCCGCCCTGATAAACTGCCATTAGTTTTGTCTGTGTTCTGTCACTTGTGCCCGTACTTTAGTTCAGTGACTTGTGTAGTTTATGTTGAGACACTTTAGTTTAGATTACACTTTTGGTTTTGTCAATTGCTCACCGTTTAATAGGTTATTTATTTACTTTGTGTGTTATGTAGATATTTAATCCTATTTTGTTTGACCTATTTTGTCATTGTAATAAATTATGATTTTAGTTACCATTTAATATCCTGGTTATTTTGTTACTTTCCTTCACCTAAGCTGAGCCGGGTCGTAAAATGTATCATTACTTACTACACTGCTTTTTATGGAGGAGTGGAACAGATTTACCAAAAGTGCTCGTCATTCTTAAGGGTAGTCGTTGAGAACTGAGTCATTTGATTGACAGAGTGCGGGGTGTTGTTGACGGGGGCCCCTTCATATTTAATGGAAGAAAAAACACTGAGTTGCAATCTCTGCTGACTTACTTGATATGACAGATGCTAACAACGGTTGTTACACCTATGTAGCCGTAAATCACGTTGACCTAAAAACTTGCCGACATTTTTGCTTCAAATTTCAGGGCATTTTGTTCACCTGACACATGGCACCTCACCTTAATGTGCGAGCAAGCAGTGGCAGAACACCTCACACCTTCCACTATGACAGAGGTGAGGAACCAATTACCTGGAGATATGTCTTGGGGCCAAAAATGTCATTGTCAGCTTGTCACAATACCAAAAATGTGTAAAGAAAATATATTTAACAAATAAAATTACATCTGACATATATGCAGTAGCGTTTCAATAACTCTGGATGAGAAAACATATTTTTAAAACTTAAGTTGATTTCAGCTTAAGCTTAGCTTAGAGGCAAAAGATTATATTTTTTTCCAAATATCCGGCTGTCAACATGTTATAGCTAACTTCATTGCAAAACAATTCAATGGGGCTGAGATGTGATTAACTTGGGAAGAGAAAATACGGGATGTAACCTGCAAAAGCAACAAAACCACAATGAATATATTTTGTTATATAGATATAATGAGTGATAGATTATTATTTCCATACTATCTTTCTATTTTGAGTCTCATTTTTCTTCATTATGAGACCCATGAATAGACAAATCCTGAATTACCTAATGTATAAGTTTAAAACGCATACATTAGCACTATCATACCTACAATCATTTAAAGTACAGAAAACATAGGGCAAAAGCAAAATAGAAATTACTTTTTTTATTGTTGCTAGGGTGAAACTATCACGAGGCAAAAAAATCCATAGCCGAGGACGCAGTGATACCAATTTCTTTGCTGACAGTGGCTTTAGGAGACCTTACAGCTATATACAGGCGGGAGACGTGATGTACTTTGAGTCAGGGATATGACTCTCGTGCTCCTGCACAAAAAAATGTTGATCTCTCACTGTTGCAACTTCTTTCACCGACACACACAGTCCACTGGGAGCAACAAGTTCAGAGCAGGTCGTCAGTAGTCTGCGAAATGTACAGAGTCTCAGTAAAGTTGATTAACCTGTGGGAATAGAACTGGGTCGAGAAAACCAAAAAAGTGCGTTAGCTTAAAAATGCATTGAGTAATATGGTTTTGCATCAGCAGACAGTCAGGTCTAACGTGTGCCCTCTGAAGCATCCAATACATTCATATATTATTATATTTGAGAAAAATAATGTGCAAAAGCTAAAGACCCAGATGTCTAGAGTAGATTATTTACTATGTCCCAACCTTCTGTTAAATGAATAAATATGTTCTCTATAATGCAACTCTCTGCTGATTCATTTTTCTCTCTCATTGGACATAAATACATTGGGCTGAGACGTGGATTTTTTGTGTCGATGAAACCCTGAAATGTAACTGCATTCTTTGTGCGTTGGAATTATGTGAACACTTTTTAAGCACTGAATTGAGTATGACATTTTAATTCACGGTATAATACACAGCAGTAATATTTGGTTATAGTGTCGTGTGTATACAACTGAATACATTTTGAATGGACAAATAATGTACAGTAGATAAAGATTGATGCCTTTGCCATTTCAAAATGGGTCCAAAATGTGACCTGCAAAAAGTAAAAATATGGTAAAATTTGGCTAAATGAGCACATTTTGACTGCCTTAAAACAAGGTATGCCAATGGGACAAGCATAATCTTGTTTTTAAAAGATACAAGAAATGTCTCCTATGGAATGAGAAAATAAAGCAACAGTTCTTAAAAGAAGACTAAACGGCTTGTTCCACTGGCAAATCTAGTTTTAAAAGAGAATGTACTCAAAGTAAAACCACTTGATTCAAGCCATTTTTACCTCATCCATCCAACCATTTTCTTCCCCTTAATCCATTTCTGGGTCGGGGGGGTGGCAGTCAGAGCTGCTCCCAGTATACAGAGCACCAGCCCCTCACTGATCCTCCTGCAGGAGGTGAGTCCACAGGAGCTGAGATCTTTCAGTGGGGGCTTCAGGCAAAGTGGAGTTAAGTGTCTTACCCAAGGACACAACGACAGCAGTCATCAGTGGGAGTTGTAGGTCTTACGGTGGGCTCGAACCCACGACCTTCAGGCCAAAAGGCCAATGCTCTACCAACTGAGCCACTGTCGCCCCCATTTTTACCTCATATTTTATCATTTTTTGCAGCCAGTGTAGTGATCCCCGTCCACATGCATGTCTGAACAATAATGAACTCTGCCATCTGAGTCACACGGGAACATTGTTTGAACCTGTAAGGATAGAACCTTCAACAACTTAGCTGCTCTCAAGGTTATTTTATCTCATCTAAACCTGTTGTACAGATATAGAAATGAATTGATTGATGTACAGTATGTGGAGCTCCAAAGTATATTCCCTGAAGCACCTCTGAGCATGCCTCAGTTCAGTTTTTGTTTATTTTGAAACATGTGTGCATACCCTATATATAAATCATAAAAACAAAACCTATTTTCTATTCAATTAACTTGTTCAAAAGGGCAAAAGCTTCCCTTGAATCCATTAAATTATCTGTATTAACAGAACAACACTTTAATATCTCCCGAGTTTCGTAAGTGCTTTGTGAAAGAGAACAACCAGGAAGCTTCAAGTGAGGGTCCCAAAACCAGTCCGCCCCTTTTACATTTGCATGTTCCGATGCAGAAGGATCTGTCGGGAGAAACCATTTGAAAGGACAAACTCGTCATCACCTCTTGGGAATGCCCACACCCTGAGACAATAGGTACCCACAGAGTTTATGTGGTATAGTACAATTCAGTTTTACATTTCATATTTGTGAGGAGTCATTAATGTAACCTGACTCTCGCCAGATCCTTGCAGTTCCGCAATGCTCCACCAGAGGTGTTTCACTGAGCTCCAAACAAGGATCTGGGATCAAGGCAATGCAAACTCCTTCAAGATAGCAAAAAAAATGAACCAATCAGGATCGCCGGGCGGCATTTCATAGATGTGACTTATCGCTGAAGCGACTGTTTGATTCAAACACCAATGGCGGCACGCAGCGAGGAGTGGTGTGCTTGTGAGCGATTGAAGCGATTGAGTGAGCGATTGAAGCATGTAATTCAAGATAACGGACAAGTGGTTTATCCAATCACATATAATGATTTTTTTACCCCCTTCTGAAATACATCTTCTATAGAGAAATCCCAGATCCTTGTGTGAAGGATCTGACGAGAGTCATGTATGCCAGTTATAATCCAGAGGTAAATTATATATATTCATCCTCCATTTCAGACCAGTGCATTGGCACAGAATGGAATTTTAAAGAATGCATTTGATTTTAATAATGCATTGGTTTTATATAGTGCTTATTTGGACACTCAAAGACGCTTCACATGTCTCACCTGTCATTATTCATTCACTCCAAACATGGTGGTGATAAACTACTACTACTGTAGCCGTGGCTGCCCTGGGGCACACTGACAGATGTTAATACATTAAGTGTAATGTGTTAAGTGTATTTAAAAATAGCCAGTTCAAATAGGCCTGATCTAAAGGCAAATGGTGCACATTTACTAACATTCCCAAGGCAATACAGTAACAAATACTGTGAATGTTTGGCCTGGAGTGTCTGTGCTAATAATAGAGATCTTCTGCCTACGAGCTCACTTGTTATTTGGTATGATGTCAAGGTTTGTGCTCAAAGCTAAAATAATACTATGTGTAAAAGAATATCAGAGAATAAAATAAAAACATAAAAATCAGGATTTTTGACTAACCGTTGTCTAGCTGTGATAACAGATAAACAAAAACTCTGGCTGAAGGCATTTTGTCTTTCCAGAATCCTGCCAGTTTTGTTCCACTGCCCATTTGTCAACAGTGATGTCCAATCGCTCAGTTCCAGGCAGGCAAATCAGCACCTTGTCACTTGTGAAATGACAATTTCAGTCTCAGTCAAGTCTGCAACCAGCTTTTGCCTCGCAGCCGCTCATAGCCCCGAAACAAGTGCTAAAAATAATACTCCCCCAATCTCCAAACGACGGTCTGCTGGCAATCCAGCTCTATATATTACAACTTAGGGGTGACTTTTAGATTTCTCATTTGCTAAAGAGAGTAACGCAAACATGAGGAATGAAAACCAAGTGGTTGCTTATTGGACTTAGAGACACAATGTCAGCCTTGCTTTAAACCAAAATAATGTCAAAATCAGAGGATCAGTCATGGTCAATCAGCCGTGCAATAAAAGCAATCTAAGATGAATGCAACGCTTCAGTCGTGTTAAAGCTCAAATTAAAGATATACATTATGTCTTATTTGATGCGCCTGCAGTTACACGGCTGATCTGATTGTAGCAATTAAGGACAAAGCTCTCCTCTGATTATGATGTCTGTTATTCCCGAAAACTCATTACGCTTCCTTGAGCTCACTACTATTATCTCCATGAACTGTATTCAAGTATGGTCAGTGAAGTCCAGGGGAGAACAGAAGGCTTGTTGTTGGTTTGTGGACAGCTTGCCATTCCCCCGTTGTTGATTATCTGACAGGGAGCTCATTAAAAACATCTGGATGAGTGGTGCCTTCCACACAGGCCTTCCATCTATCTGCTTTATTGTTTCATCACTATTTATTAGGCACACCCAACTTAATTTTTTTTTTAATATATAGTAAGATTTCAGTATTTCTACACTGGGCTTCCATCTGTCCTTTTATTTATGTATTACAAACAATGTATTAAGCTTTTAACCACAATAATGTAACTGTTTCATTTAGTTTGAATCATATTTGTATTTTTTTCAACCAATCACCACCATAAGGAGAAACTCAAGGCCAGATATAATTGCTATTTAATGTCACTATAGTCACAATTAAATGTATATATTGTTCTATGTTACTTATTCTTGACGTAAAATCTGTAATTGTGCTTTTTGCGATGTTGAAGTACACATATTGTACAAAGAGTAGTATTTTTGCCTGTAATAGTCCTTGTTCAGTGGCAGTACTCCCAATAAAATCACATTACCTCCCATTATGAGCATGTCTTCTCTTGCATGAGTCCAATCATGAATGGCTCCTGAAGCGCAGACTCTTGACCAGTTTCCATTGTAAGGTTTGTACTTGCAGAAGAAAAATGTAATATCAGTGAAAGCCCCAATACGTTTATCATGTTGTGGGAGACATGGAAGATATTTTACAAATTTGTATGCTCAAATCAAGAAAAAAAAGATGTATAATTAAAATAAGTTTAGTTCATGAGAGTTTTATGCTTTTGCTTATGTTGTCTTCATTTTGTCTTATTGCTTTGGTGTAAAATGGCACCGCCTGCATGTTAAAGCCAGATCCTGTCAGACATCTGAAGCTTAGCAGGGCAGGGCCTGGTTAGTACTGTGATGGGAGACCTCTGGGAACACCAGGTGCCACAGTGGGGTGACTGCGGTTATAAAGTGCTAAACTGTTGCTGTGTCCTTAGGCAAGACTCTTCACCCACATTGCCTAGAATGAGTTGAGTGTGCATGAATGGTAGGTGGTGGTCGGAGGGGCCAATGGCACATACTGGTTGCCTCTCTTCTGTCAATCTGCCCCAGGGCAACAGTGTGTCTACAGCAGTAGTTTATCAGTGAATGAATAACGACATGGGAAGCATCTTTGAGTGTCAAAAAAAGCGGAAAACGGATTATTTATTATCATTATATACGGTTATTTTTATTTTATAAAACAACAACTGAACTACAAATATGGCTGCACTGTTTAGTCACATTTACCTCAGATTGGTTCCACACACGAACTTGCAGCAACTATAAACGCAAAAATAGGAAAAGCACAGCTGGTTGGGAGAGAGCCTCCACTATCTCACCTGAAATTAGATTTATGAAAATGGAAAGTGTCTCTGCGAACCCTCCGCACGACTGTTTGTTTATCAGCAGCAAATGAACGATGGCTCATGTAAAATGATTGATATCCTCAGTGGCATTTTATCGATTCATTTCAAGGTTGAGAGAGAGACATGTGCCATGATACATCTTCTTTCATTTAAGGAATATTAATGATTTTTCAAATGGATAAACTATAAACATAGAACCAATATTGCGTGCCAGTTGGAAGTGCTATTTTTGCTAAAGCAGTGATGCTGCGTCATTGCCTCAAGGCTGTACATCAATAACTCCAACCAACAACAACTCCAAACACAACAGCAACAAAGACAACAAAGCAAGGACTGTGTGGTTGATAGTTTCCAAAATGTAGCATATTTTTGCCTATTGGGGGCCCGCTAGCTAGATCAGTGACTTCAAAGGGTTTAAGCAATGGACATGACGGCCATATTATTTTCATTAACATTTTACGGAGACATGGGGATAACATGCAAACTTCACACAGAAAGGCCTTGTCTCGAGGTGGAATTGAACCCAAGACTTTCTTGCTGTGGAGCTCAAATACTCGCCACTCTGCCACGTGTCGCCATGTGGTTTGGCGAGGGAATGGCTAAAAGCTTCCATAACTATCCGCATACATGTGACAAATGTAGATTCAGCAGAAAAAAATACTACATTCACAAAGGTTCAAATTTTAATTGCAATGACTGATCCTAATAAACCACAGTTAAGGATAATTTAATAATGTCTTATCTTTACAAATACAGGTTAGAACACATAGGTTTGGCCTTATTTGTGTGGACCAGGGGTCTCCAACCTTTTTCACCCAGAGAGCTACTTTCCCGGGACAATGAAGGCAGCTAGCTACTCCTTTAAGCGGCCCTGGAGAAAATGTGGTGATATAATTTGTGATATTGGGTACAGTCATTATTCATCATTGCATATTTGTTATTAGTGCACAAAGTAAGTGGATTTACAACAATAAAATATAATAATTAATTATTATAATTATTAATATTGTAAATATTGAGTACATTAGTTGATTTGTTTATTTCTACATCCTTTGGTGAGCTACCTGGAAGGGGGTGGCGAGCTACTGGTGGCTCCCGAGCTACTGGTTGGAGACCCCTGGCTTAGACCGGTTGTTTACCTTAAGATGAGGTGCATAGTTTTCTCTCCTTCTCACTTTCATTATGTTCATGCCAGCTGGAATTTAGTCTGGCACAGAGAGGGAAAGAGGAGAACAAAGGTGTGTTTTGTACCTCTGTTCTGAGCCCATAGGAAGCACTTGTGGAGGAAATTAAAAGACTTGACCCAGTCCCTGATGTTAGGAGTTAGTACTGGACCTCAAGATTCAAGAATGTATTTACCATTTGATGTAAAACCACATTGGAAAAACTGTGCAAGACAATGTACTATGCACCAGGACAGCACACACCAGAGCTCTTTCCAGGATCATGGTCTTGGTATGATGTCTACAAAAGCATTCATATTTTTGTTAGAAATATTTTTGTTAGATAATTAGCAAAAACTAAATCTAATCTACTCTTTCATGGCATTGTTATTATATATAAGGAGATGATAAATGGTGAAGTATACATTCCAAAGAGCCTATGGTTTAAAATTGTAGTGGAGGGCAGTAGAAAATTGTTCCCAGGTAACTATGGTAACAGTCAAACATGAATAATGTCAATGATTGCTCATTTCTTTCACATTGCCTTTGTCAGTACATGTCAACATCTGGTCTAATCTTTTTCTCATAAAAGGTGTCTAGAAGTGTTGATGATATTCATAAAAACAAAATATGAAGGATGTTGGCTGTAAAAAAGTCAATAATAATATGGCAGGTTTGTGAAACTAATCACTAAAAATTCAAATCTGGGTATATTGGATGTTTAATTGTTCAACCTTTTTGATCTCCTTTCCAATATAATTGTATTTGCTCGCACTTTCTCACTGAAATTTAAGTCTGAACCCAACCTATGCAAAGGTAAAAATAACTGGTAGTGTTTTTTTGGTGTGAAAGAAGACTGCATCAACTGTAAGGCAAAGTACTGAAGCCAGAGGGAGGAATGCCTTCATCAGAGACCCTCCTCCCTCTGTAACCTTGATGTTTACTGTCTCTCTCTGAGCCTCAGCTAAAGTGATCCCCAGCATGATTCACAGACTTTTTGTGGCACAGATGAAGTCTTTAAACTTAAAGTTTCTGGTCTAATGAGGCCAGTCTCATAAGCGCTCACTATGGGCATCCTTGATCTCTGGGCACATGACTCTTCAGAGAGGAGGAAGCGACAGAAGCCTGCTCGTGGGCTTGTTGTAGAGAAGTGGCAAGATAATGCTCAAGAGTAAAAAAGAAATGAGGAAAGGAATAAATGTTGGAATAAACAAAGAAGGTTGCATCTTGGTTTTTCACGGTTATGATCAGCTCCATAGGCCATTGACATTAAAAGGACATGTACAGTACGGAAATTAAAATTGATGGGCATTGGTGATCTGCCCCTTTTGGACCAATGTGTTTTTTATTGTTGCCTTTCCTGTGTTTGAACAGTTGGATTCTCTGATCTGTGTTGGTGAATCCACATTCATGTAGTCCTCAGAGATTATATAGTGTTGCAATTTAGGGCTATACAAAAATAAATTGAATTGAATTGAACTGAACTCCTTGTCAATTCAGTGAGTCTGATAACCAAAGCGATGGCTATAGTGAAGGCTTTAACAGTCCAGTGAGGCTGACATTTCTTGCTTAAAGTTTCCTTTCTGCTGCACAGAGACTGGACATAGAGCACATTCACCTGAAGGATTTTTACCAAGGTCTAGTTGCTCCCATAAAGTTAATCCATCACTTTTGTTACTAACTTACAGTATATTTTGTACAATCCCTGCATCTTTGAAAACAGCAGATCTATCAGTTTGAATGGGGCTGTCTATTTGAAGGACATTACTCTCACATTACAAGCACCTGGTACTCATCAAACAAAGATACTTTGCCACGGGACATCATATACAATGATCGCTCTTGAACGTTGTTAAACGATGAGGCACATAGTCTGACTGGTGTAATTAGTACATCATCTCATAACGTTGCATTGTATTTTGACAGGTGAATATTCCATTCTAATTGACTTGCTCTGAGTAATGGAGAGTGGATCCCTGTCTGCTGTCAGTCAGATGGACAGCGCAACACTGCCATCTGTGGTGATGGACAAATGGCTGCTCAACCATGACTCAGTGCAGCGTGATTGGACACTTCCCTAATCGTGACTTTGTGTGTGAAGAATGGTTTGTTCATATTAGTAAAATGTGTGCTTCTATGCTTGACAAAACCTAATGAGAGAGGTATCTGTAATGTGCTGGAACTTCATAATGTCTTGGCAACACATCTTAATAAGGATTGGGCATTGCCCCTTTCTTCAAAGCAAGGACGTTCACCCTCAGCAGCCTTCATAAAGACGGCTATTAACCCCGAGATTACAGTGGTCATGACTTCTCTTTACGTCTAGTATAAGGGAAATGAATACTGGGAAAGAAGCTTCTACAAGTTGTAATGAAGCGTACAGTTTAGCCATTTGCCGGTTGTGTTAGGTACAGAGACGTTTTCAAGGTCACAGCGTCCCAAAGAGGGCCATTTGTGGATGTCTGAATAGTAAAGCTCATGTGGCATATACTGCTTGAGCTCTTGTGCGAGTTATTCAAACTGTGGTCCCAGGGGAGAGGATGTTTTAATTAAAACAAAGTTACACAGTTATGCAATTAAAACCATAATCATAAAACATTCTTTAATTATGAAGTTCACTCACTGAGGTCTCACTGATTAGATGCCCAAATAAGGCTGAGATTAACTAGATGTGACATTGGGAAATTCGGCAGAGAGGTGCGGGGCTTGATCAGGAAATATTCCTTCTATGCTTTACAGGCTTACAAGGATTTGTGGGTGATTAGTCAATCAATTACAGAGGAGCATGAAATCGCTTTTCATGTAAATCCTTTAAAAAGGCAAGGTCTTAAGTTTATTTCTAAAATTTAAAGAAATGAACAAATGGTAAAATCCATATGAATTCATTGCCTTAAATCTGCTGTTAAAGTTTTAAAATCCAATTGAATGTTTAATCAGAAATTGCTAAGCTTCCGTAACTCTGTATTCATCGAGAACAAAAGGCAATTATCAACCTTTCAAATGCTTAATTTGACATGGATTGCTGAAGAAAATGTTTGTGGCAACAGTTTTGTTTCAATTTCAATTCAATTAAATTATATTCTTCTAAAGCCCTAAATCACAACACTAGTTATCTCGGAGGACTTTACAAAACCGTTGAATTCACCAACACAGATCAGAGAATCAAACAGCTCAAACACAAGAAATGCAAGATAAAAACACATAGAGCCATATGGTCCATAAAGAGCAGACCAAAAAGTGATGATAAATGTCCATAAAAGTTTGTCCAGTGTCTTGGATCATCACCACTGTCCTTTCACCCTCCTGCATTGGCAAGGAAAACTCTAATAAAAAAAACAGTGGAAAAAAGTGAGGTCCACATTGAGAGAGGGATCCGCTCTCACAGACGGACAAGCTATCGATCCAGGACTACAGAACGAGGGCCGAAGCCACGCGGTGACTGTGGCTGTTTCGTTACTTACTGTGGAAAACGTCCACTAAGCAGCAATAGCTTTCTTTTTACTGTGAACATTTTGCAGAGCATGCTTTCTGCTAAATGATCAAACTCTTCTACTGTCATATTCATGAGGGTGGATTTATTGGACTCACAAGGCCACCTTCATCCAGGAGCCTAATATGTTTGTGTGAGGGGTATAAAGCACATAATGTGTAATAAAATATGTCCTTTAATGCACTTCAGTGAGAAATCGAAGTGTCCAGTGTCTGAGTACAACACTCATAAAAACGCCTAATGACAACTTCATGCACAGCTATTAGTCAAAGTGATTCTTGTGGTTTTTTCCCACTATTCTAGTCCCTCTAAGAATCTCAGCACATGTTGTTATTCGATTCTTTGTTGTCGGCCTGTTTTCCTTCAACGCTACCTCGGCGTGTTGACTATAGACTGTCTTTTCTTACAAAGACGTATAGCTGGTTTGCTAGAAAGGCTTCTTTGTGGAAACAGCCATGCTTTATTTGTGTTTTATTCCCTTCATCCCAAGCCTTACATTTGATGGGGATTAATTATTTGAAAGCATCCAAAAAGTACCCTGTACTTTCTGGGTATGAATTGTGCCTCTAAATGATGGATGACGGTGGAGGAGCAGCTGAGAAGAGCACTGGACAGGGCAGACCTTCCACCTGAGCGGCCAGGGATGGCTCGGCCACATGCTGCTCGCATCATTACACTGCTCTGCCCAGACCTGCGCTGCCGCCCTGATTGATGGGCTCCACCAGGCCAAGCAGGCCTATGGAGGCGGCCCATCCCCACTCAGCCCGGCCCATTCATCTTCAGCCCCCAGCAGAGAGCCACGATACTGTACACTGCGTCTGCGCTCTGCATGCCCACCTGAAGCCTGCCCTCCTAAAATAAAACTGCACTTCATTTTCTGCAGGAAGGATGCTCCTCGACATGAGCAATGACATGCACTGGATGTGAAAGATTGTGAGTCATGCCAATAGCCAGTTGGCAGATTTTTACCACCATTTTCACATTTCATAATAAAGTATATAATCATTTCTAATTGTTATTCATTCATTTGCATAATGTGGGTTGGGACCAATTAAATTAGTCTGCTAATGAAACCGTGCACGGATTGTCCATAGAGAGAGTTGGGATAGTGGTTGTTAACATTTGTATTCATAAATGTGATGTCTGTGAATGGCTGTGAATGTAATATACAGAAACATGTTTAGGATGACATCATATGTAGGTAAACATGAAAATAACATCTTGACTATAGGTCCTTGTTCCCAACTTTTTAATCTATGGATGTCTCAATACAACCTGGTTCTTCTGTTTTGTTTTTTTGTGTGAAATTGTGCTCTACAGGTTTCAAACAAACCTGTAGATTGATTGATTGAAACCCAGGAGTACTTTATTTGCAATACTTGCGGATACCAATACCAGCTTTGTTCATTTTTACAGAGATTTGAGCCTTCTTCTGCGGTAAAGATAATTCCTCGCATCATGACTTAGCCGCTAACTCTGCACTTGTATTCTATGTGAATTCAATTTGACATTTCAGTCTGTTACCTCTGATTTAGGTGATTACACATCTCAGAACTTAATTAATAATATACCGCTTCATGCACGCTGCAGAATCCACTCCTGTTGTGAGATTAGACACAAAGTCTAGATACCAGGAGCTAAGTACGAGCATCCGGTATGGAAAGCGATACGCATTACAAACATCTGTGCATCCCTAATTACTGTGCATCCCAATGAATTCTTCAGCCGACTATATAATTGTAATGTCCATGCTTAATTTTTCCAAACCAGCAGGGCAGAGAAGAGAGGGCTGAATGTGTGATGACCTGTGTTTTCTGTATTGACTTTATTCAACCACCCCAAAATAAGACCAGAAGAATT
Organism: Knipowitschia caucasica; assembly: GCA_964034765.1. Classification (NCBI taxonomy): domain Eukaryota; kingdom Metazoa; phylum Chordata; class Actinopteri; order Gobiiformes; family Gobiidae; genus Knipowitschia; species Knipowitschia caucasica. The sequence goes on along the minus strand of OZ035832.1, from coordinate 18,479,608 downwards.
GAGAGCCATTACAAATTGATATCATCCATCTTGAGCTCTTAACACACAGGAGGATTATAAATTGCCCTCTGAAAGCCATCTCTTCGATTCTCTAACAGACAGCTTCAACATTTCTGACAGTGCATTTAGTAGGGCCATAGCAGTAAATTCATCACTATGCAGCCTGTGAAATCATCTCAGTACATGACAATTACTAACATCCCATTTTGTCTCCATCCGCAGTGAAGATATTCTTATAATAAATGCTTTGTTTTTGCCCCGGCCCTCTTCGGATGCAGAGCCAGTGCAGCCAGATGCAAAAGCCAGATGTACACAGCTTGTCTGTAACCGTGCCGCTTCAATAATTCTCATTAAGGTAATTGTTGCTTAATGTTTTCATAATCTACTGCTTGCGCCAAACTGTTTCCCTTTTATTGTATCACATTGGCCTCCCTGTGGTCCTATTTGCTTTGGCATTTAAAAAAAAAAATTCGTCCAGTTTTTCTTTCTTTATGTTTTCACTGAGCAATAATGAATCTGAAACAGCCGGCTGCTTTTCCCAAGTTAAAAATAACCCAGGGTTGAAGTGGTGCTGGTTTGAATGAGTGCTTGGGCCATCAGAGGAAGGCCAATAGATTCCACTGGTCTGATTTAATGTCTATCTCACAGGCGTGTTGGCACCAGCGCCCAGCATCTGGCTCCTGGGTGGTCATGCACATTCACACAGTTTACTTACACCTCACCTTTTGCCGTTGTTCACTATGAGTGATCGCCCACTTATCCTCAGTCTATGGGGCGTTTCCAGCCCAAACATACACATACTGCCTGCAAAGAGCTCATTTCTACTGCAGCAGAAACAAAAACACCTGTGTGATTGTATAACCCTGAGTGATTTCACTGCATAAAAGAATACTTTTTGTTTTGCCCTGACAAAACATATCTAGTGTTGAAATGTGTAGGCGTCAGGTCCATTTAAATAAAGGACTTATTATTTTTACAAAGTTCTGCTGAGTGCCTAATATACGTATACCTTTTTTGGTTCTGTGCCAAAATGTTGTTTCATTATATTCTGTGTTTCCGAGAACACCTGTAAGCATACAAGATTTAACTTTGTTTGAGCAGTTTATTTGGAAGCTAAATAAAACATCAGGATGTTTGCTAATAATATTCATGATATAGAGAAGGGCAAGTTCCAAAAGTATTCACCTGGAGCAGTTTTCAGCAGAAAGACGTTTCATGCCAAGATTCTGGAGAATGGATTCGGCATCACTTCAAGCAGCAATTATCATCAGCAATCTATTGTTTCATTTAAGAACTGCAGGATTTAGAGAACTTGAGACAACCTTTGAGAGTGTGTTCTTCATCAGTAAAGACATTATTTTGGATGAGAAGCAGGAGTTGAAGGCATATTCTCGTGTTTTACTTTGCTTACTCACATTCTTACTTCAGTGTTAGTTTAAATGCATATAGTGACAGGAGATCTGAACATATCGGGTTGGGTTGAATTATTATCTTTGAAGTGTAGTTCAAGCTGATTATACAAAGCGTAATCATGTGGAATTCAACCAATCACAGCAAAGAACAAGAGTAGCGTATGAGTCAGAAATTATTTCCAATATAAACAGTAAGGACCCGCGTTCAGGTCAACTAAACACTAAAGTAAACAATATTTGGGCTTGAACTTGGGCCACATTCAGCACGATCTTTGTTTTGGTTACAGGGTTCAGCACCTCAGCCTCACACAACCATGCACCCCCCTAAGCACAATTCTGCTCTGTGATTGGTCGGTTGATTGTACTTTGGATTCCAAACCCAAAGATGGGATTTGCTCAATATTGGAATTATGAAGCAGAACCCATTTCCCCAAGAATCCCTGGCAGCGCAAGGTTAGCAAAAGCTCTGGGTTAGAGTTAGCGTCACCCATGCGGATACTAAGTTTAAGAATATTTCTTATTTCACACTGGATTATCTGCATAAACGGGCCATATCTAGCAACAACAGCAGCCAGAGCTAAGGAATATAGGCGGACGTCAGATGAACAAGTGGACGATAAAGCATTCTGGGTGCGGTTACAAGACAAAAATCTTGCCTTTAAAGTGGTTGATCTCAAACATGCTTTTTCACCTATCTGACTTTGAGATTGCTTCATCACCATGTAGCCGGTTTTAGCCCAAGCTGACATAGTTCCAAAGTTGAGACTTTTACCGATACGCATACGGTCTCTAAGAAAGACGGATTTGACCTCTGGACACTGAAGCATGTGACATTTGCAACCCCAAAAGCCAAACTTTGTTACATTGTTATTAATTCTAAAAGTACATTTTTCTTTTCATACTGACAATGTTTTTTAGACTGGAGGGCTAATAAATCAAGAAATCACTTGAAACTCTCTGTGTAACAATTACCTACTTATCGGCTTTGCAATCTATAATTCTGAGCTGGAAACATTTACATAAGTTTCTTGAGTTATGTAACAGATGGTTCTACTAACCCACTTACGCATAAAAATGCACAACATAATTATAATTAATTTTCAATCTCAGATTTGGTGCAGTTAGTGGAGCACATGTTTTCACTGAAAGTTAGCACAAAGATTGTATGTACGTTTTTGTTGTTTTGTGTTAAACATAGCTGTCCATCTCCAATTTGTCTTTAACGATAGCATCAAGTAAATTATGGTTTTGTTTGTTGTTCTCTGTTGACTTGCTGCTTCCCTGCTCATTGAAATGCATGTCTACTATTCATAACACTATGGCATATGGAAAAGTGCAACAGCAGTCAGGAGGTTATTTCAACAAATGTCAACAAAAAATTATACTTTTGTGCCATTATCAGATTTGCCATTATATAGCTGAAATTTAAATGTGTGTCTATGTTGACATTTAAAGATACACAAGCAAATACTTCTGCAACAGTTTCTGCAAACTACTAGACAAATTCTAATTTGTCTCAACTTACTCAGATATAGTAATGGTTCAATGCATCAAAATGAAAGCACATTTATGGTCTTATTTGTGTTATTATTGTAGAGGGGGCTGACTCCAGCTCTCAATGCACCACACATATTTTTTAAACAAAACAAAACATTTGCATGTATTATTTTCATGAATTATGGGACATAAATTGATAACTATAACTGTTATCTATTACAAGATGATAATGATGATGGTAAAAATCAGGAATGTTATGTGAAAATGTGAATCTTTTTACAGTTGCTTAGATGTAGTATTGATAAAAGGGAAGACATATATAAGCTTTTTGCTTCTGCCTTCTCCTTTTGAGCTTTGTTTCTTGAATCATATGTACCTGTAAAAAGTACATTGTAAAACTGCTCAGATAAAACTATTACTATGATTTATTGATGTATCTCAGAACGGCTTCTGTTGGAATTTTGGGCAATACAAAAATTCATTGACTTGGTTTGAGAGAATATGCATAATAATACTATCATTTAGGCAGCAACAAAATCTTTTAGTTTTATAGGAACTATATGTAGTTTTTGCTCAAACCGTTTCTTAAAAAGTTACAAAAAACACAACTAATCCATAAGTCTGATTTCTCATGTACAACAGGTGGTAAGATCAAACTAACTGGGTTTCACCAAAGAAACTGGCATCCAAGAGTTATTGTGCAATAATCTTACCATAATTTAGTCAAATCAATTCAATTCATTACAATCAAACATGCCATCATTTATGTGTATGAGTGGCATGTATGATTTGGACATTTACCTTGGCGACAATCAATTAACAAATCTTAAATTCCGTATTCAAAATGTGCAATTTTAACCAAAATGATGCTGAACTGGTGCGTCTGAATCTTTCGCATGTTCAGCCAACAACTTCTAACTTTCTATCCCCATGTTGACAAATGGACATTGTATTAGAAAGTTGTTTTTCCTACATTTTATTATCGCCGCTTGTGGTTTGTTGATTTGTCCATAATTATCTCACATGTGTATTGTGGCGACCCATGGCATTTAGCAGCAGCTTATTCACAGGGCAGGTCCAGATGCCATTAGCCGATAAGAGTCATTTATTGTGGGCTTCTCATCAGCACATTTCCCTGCCTTAAGCCATAAAATACAATCCTCAGCGATTAGCATCAGGAGAAACATAATAGGCCCACTCTGAAGGTGAACCTTTGGGACATCTTTAGTCAACGCAGACAATTTGCCGCCAATTCTTTTCAGTTGGGAGGTTGCCTCAGAGGCCACTGTCCCTACAGTGTCTGCCAGGTTGTTTTGTATTCACATTATGTCAACGCAAAATCCTATAATTAAATCATTAAGCAACGGCATGTCCTTCATAGTTATAGTTCGTACCTTGCTGTTATAATGCTGTCAAGGTTTATTAATTGATATAAAGACAAATTAGAATTGAGTTTTCTTTTCCGCAGACACGGTAATTAAAATGACCCTGCCCAGAGTTTGCCCTTCTGGAAAATTGACTAAAACTTGCAGTGAGGTGGAACTTACCTGCCAACATTGTTGGACAAAAGTATAAAACATTATTTAATGATGAATCTGCTTGTCTTGTTGGGTAAAAATAAAGCCAGTCACATTGAGAATGACCAGTGCTGGCATTGGAAGATATTATATAAATGCAAAGCAAACATGTACTAGTTTGATAATAACCCACTAAAATCACCTATTCACAAATCCATAATGCTTTGCAGGTTGCTATCAATCTAATGCACACAATCTAAAACTTGACCCTAATATTAGCGTCCATATACCTTCAGAGAGGTATATATGGGGTAAGGTTACTGTCAATAAAGACGTGCATGTCTAAAAAAAATGCGTGCATATTTATTGGTATTTGTGCATACAAATATTTTATTAATTCATGATTAAGATAATACAAACTAAAGCCACATGGAATTTCGTAATTAAGAATAAAAAAAATATAAAACTGTATGTGTGATTTTGTACTTGTGAATGCGATTTTTTTTTGTGTGCTTGCATTTTCTTTTTGAGAATATGAATTTCAGCAGTGAGCAAACTGTTAACATTACGTCACTGCTCACAGACATTAACAATCGAGCCTGCGCAGAGTTGATCAACTTCATTGCCTAAAAACTAAACATGGCAGAAGGACACAACATAAACAAAGTGGCTCAAAATCAAGTATATAACTATATTTTATCATTTTGGTTGTAAATGAATGTGTAAGAAATATTAATTCCATAAATGTGTTCATAAGAAGATGTTTCTTGTCCCTCTAAAGGTTTTTTGGCAGTGTTGTTAGCTCCAATGCTAGTTTTATTTTCTTATCCTTATATTGTTTTATTCTACAGAAAATAATGCATTTATTTTAGTCTAAACAACAGACTAACTAGTCTTACTAAACTAGTGAGTAAAAGTAATGTGTCAAATGTACAAATATAAGATTGAGGTCCACAGGGACAGGGTCTGCTACGTCTAACAACCGAGGATGAGTAAAGCACAGAGGTGTTCTCCATATTGCTCAGGGGCAGTAACAGCGTGAACTATGAATAATCTGGAGGGTTGGGGCTGGTATCAACACTTTAACCACATTGATTTGGGGCAAAGGCTTCATAAAATGTAACTGCTAAGAATGTAAAAATGTTGGTTTTAAAATAACATGGTAAGCTGTAAAACTAGCCTCGAAGCTAGTGTTAACTAAACACTGCCTAAAAAAACGTTTCTAGAGAGGGACAAGAAACATCTTATGAACACATTTTATGGAATTAATATTTCTTACACATTTATTTACGACCAAACTGATCAAATATAGTTATTTACCTGATTTTGAGCCAAATTGTTAATGTTGTTGCCCTCTGCCATGATCAACTCTGCGCAGCTCGATTGTTAATGTCTGTGAGCAGTGACGTATTATTGACAGTTTGCTCACTGCTGAAATTCATATTCTCAAAAAGAAAATGCAAGCACACAAAAAAAAAATCGTATTCACAAGTACAAAATCACACATACAGTTTTATATTTTTTTTATTCTTAATTACGAAATTCCATGTCTTTTTAGTTTGTATTATCTTAATCATGAATTCATAAAAATAAATTATGCACAAATACCAATAAATATGCACGCATTTTTTTTAGACATGCACGTCTTTATTGACAGTAACCTTACCCCATAGGTATACATTAAACACAACCAATGCATAAAAAGATCTGCTCATTATTTGAATTTGAAAAATCAAACAGGCAAAGAGCTTTTGTATTCCTTGCATTCTGTATCATTTGTTGAACGGCCAGCAGATGGCGATCATTAATATTGTATTAGTGCATCAACAACACGAGCCATGTAAAATAATTTTTTACTCCCGCTCATCGAGGCTTACGTCACTCACATTTCCCTTTCAAATCTCCCTCCAAATGGGCGTAGCCTGGAAGACTAAAGTGAACGGGGGGGGGAATGTTGGGCGAGTCTAAGCTGTGATTGACACTTGAAAATAAATGCAACTAATGACTAAAACTACAATATTCAACAACAACGCTGTTAACACTACACAATTATCAATAATACAAACAGCTATGCTAATAAGAATCTACCTCAATGCTATAACTAATCACAAACCTGACAATCGATGAAAATACTCTCTGCTATAGAGGTTTTTGCACCACCATGTGACCTACATATCGCTGCTGCGCCAATGTTGACGCCAGATTCAAAATTCAAATGTAGTAAATACAGGTCGCCTACAGATGGCGCCTCACTGACAGTTTTAGGCAGAAAGTTGCACTAAAGTGACAAAATTATGACCAGGATATGTACAAAACACTATAGGGAGCTCCCAGTCACATGACCCATAGCCGCGCGTCAGCCATTTTGACGGAATCCGTCCGCCGACTCCGCAGCAATGGAGTTAAGCTAGCTAGTTCAGAAACTTTCTGGAACTACATGAAAACTGAACAAAAAATTCTGAACATCAGCGGTGAGTTACTCATTTATATACCAAACCTAAATCCATAATCAGATCCTCTTCAAATGTGTCCTAAAATGTTCGTTTCATGTTAATGGTTACTTCCGGGTTTATCACGATCGCTTTTTGTTACATTAAAACAGTATTTTCGTCAAGAAAACGTTAACAAATTATTCTGAAAACCTCCGTGCACCCGGTATAAAGATATTCCTTGTGTCTGATCACGTATCTGTTCGCATCCAACTGCACAACATCACTCCGGCATGATAGTAAAATCTCGCTACTACCTGTAGTATCACCAGCGGTTTTGCATTTCTACACCGTCCAAATGGCATGACGTCACGCGGGACGTCCCTATTGGACACTCATTCATACCGTTTATTAGCAATAAAAAAGTGGATTTGAGGGTGAGTTGTCAGAATAAATATTATGTATTATTTTTGGCCATTAAAATTATTGACAAGACAAAATTCTTTTTTTCTTATTCTTTTCAACATGAATGGTAAATTGACATGCCCTATGCTACTGCTAGAGTGAGACAGAAGGAGCGGAGTAACGTACAATTTGTGCCAGAAGTTCCATGTATCAGCATGGATGGATCTAAAAACAACTCCAGGTCTGTGTTTGCTGTGGGAACAATGTGCAACTGCATCTTGTGGTAAAAAGCCCCCCATATAGGATATGGAACAGGGTATGGATCTAATAATTGAGTCTTGTTTGTTCTGTAAAATTGCGTTGTACAGGTTTTGAAATATTTTTTTATTAATTGATGATTCAAGAGTTGTTTTCCACTTCTTCCAATAATTTGTATTCAAACGGTGTAAATATGACAAACAAACCATTTACAGTGTGAAAGCTTAGAGCTCATGGGGCAGTGTAGACGCATCCCTCTTCTGTATTCTGCATCTCCCCCTGAAGCCCATCAGGGACCTCAGTCTTTGACCAAAACTTATCTCCTCCTCGAAGCCTGAGCCTCGAGGGGACACCCTGTTCTGGACTCACCTGCTGCCACAGAGCAACAGCTCCAATTATGTGCAGCAACAAGCTATGAATAGGAAGCAGACACAAGTAAAACCTTCTGTACTTTGACATAGTTTACACTGTTGGAAAACAATTACAGCGGTACAATCATGGCTGTGCAATAGATCAGTCAGTTTAGTTGTTGTGCTTATCCCCAATCTTCATAAATATAGTTGAATCAGGATGAGTCTCCGTGAAGTGATTTAGTCCAAACAACATGAATCAAGACAGTTGTGATTAATGAATACCTGCTTTAAAGAGTATTTTTAAATACATAAGACGACAGGAGCACAAGGTCTAAACACACAGATGGAGACACAGGTGAAACACTTCAGAGTGGGGCATACAATTAACAGAACAGACAGGAAGTACAACAAGTCGAACAGGAGAATTATAATAATGAATATACGTAAAAATAAACTATAAATATATACTGCTACATAATGCTCTACCAACTGAGCCACTGTCGCATGTGCATGATGATACTCTTTGAAAGTCCTGTATAATCCATCAACGTATAATGCTGTAATTAGGGCTGGGCGATATGGCAAAAAAGTAAAATCTCGATTTTATTTCCTGCTTTGGACGATTTCGATTTTGAATACATTTTCATTAAAGTCACCGAAGACAAACTTTGCCCTTAGAAATATTTTTGGATCTTTCAGCTCAATATTCAAGTTTCAAAACTATTTTTAATTTGTTTCCCAAATTCGAATAATAAAAGTTCAGTACAGACTGTGCTGATACTGCAAGTATAATTCATGTGTTGCTGGAATTCTCACAATATGCTTCATTCGATTTCAAACCAGGACTGTATTTATTTTTCAAACATGAGGGAATGCACAGGTCTTGACAGTTACGACATTTGTCTCTAGTCACAACCTGATGTTGCTCATTATGCCAATTTTGTCTGGAGTTCATTTGAAACATAAAATCACCTATCATTAGCACGCCTGATGAAGCTGCATTTGTGTTTACTGCTTAGTCACAAGCCCCATCACCCATTAGACAAGTTGATTATGTAAAGCGTTCACCTCCAGCCGTTGTTAGTGGAGGTAATGATGACGACAGCTAATTAGATGGTTGTCTTTGATTTATAGATCAGCCCTTATCAATCTTTATTCAGCTAAGCAATGGTCCCCAGCACACAACAATACAAAAAGGTAAAGGTAGCCTAATGCACTTTAAAGGTGCACTTTATTTATCGCCGTAGGGCAACTCATCCTCTGCATTTGAACCATCAAATGCAGACCATGCGCGGGGGCGCGCATGGTCTGACGTCAGATGCCGACTTGGAGCAGCTTTACCTGGAGGACCCGTGTTCCGCAGATTATAATCACTTTTGAAGTTATTTCGTTTTGGATTACCACTGTGGATTTAACGAGACTGGATTAATACTCCATGGTCGCTGCTGGGCTTCGGTGTTCTGTCGAGTTGGTCTGCCCGTCGAGATGATCTCCCTCAGCTGTTAATGATGTAATGCAAACCTGCGCATGCGCGTCTCACGGCAGCTGAAACAATCCAAGATGGCGGACATGTAGTCCGCGAATTGCTTTAAAAGTTAAAATACAAACAAATTAAGACACAAATGTCACTTTTGATGCAATTTGAGGCGAGATGTTGATGGTTCCGTGTTGTGATATGTGTGTTTTAAGAGTAAGAGTTTTGTGTAAAGTTTGTTTTAAGCAGTCCACTGCTCTTGTGAAACTACACTGCAAGTGTAACCCAAATCTGATTTGCGCATGCGCAGAAACCCGACAGAATGGGGAAAAATTAAATATTTTGTTTGAACACACTTTTGTTAATCATATTGAATACAGTATGATACATGCATTAAATTTAATTTATTATTTCCATTATCAACCCGACAGACCAGTCACAGGACGCGCCATCTGCCTACGTCAGTAAAATGACAAACCAACAAGCACTGCTGCAGTAACTGTACTGTATTAGGACAGAGTGCAAAGTAAACGTACAAACACAACCCATCAGTCTGATCATTTAGTGTACTAATCCCGTCCGAATAGGGCTTATGCCAACACTACTGTGCAGCAGCAATTTCTGCCCAATTCCTCTCCTTGTCATTTTGGTGATGATATTCTTTACACGACACGTCATACATACATTCACGGTGTTGCCAGAGGTCAACTAGTATTTCTTCCATCTCTGATGTCCATCGAACTTTCTTTTTTTTTTTTACTGTGTTTCCTCGCCGGCTCGTCTCGTCTTCTGATTGGCTACACGCCGCAGTCATGGCAACGCGCTCGTCTGTCCTCAGGGGACACCACACACGAAGAGAAATCGGGCCAAAACAATCCAACATGTTGGATATCCCCGATATTGAGATCGGAGCAGTCCTGAAGTCCTTCCAAGCGACGAGCACAGTCTTAAGACACCACACACGGCAGGAAAATTCATCAGATTTTTTGTTACGATATTCGGATCGTTCTTACGATTGTCGTAGGGGTAAATTGGGTCCAAAATCGGCCTAATTATCCTGGCGTGTGAACCAGGCATTACTCTTAAAACACACATATCACAACGCGGAACCATCAACATCTCGCCTCAAATTGCATTAAAAGTGACATTTGTGTCTCACTTCGTTCGTATTTAACTTTTAAAGCAATTCGGGGACTTCATGTCCGCCATCTTGGATTGCTTCGGCTGCCGTGAGACGCACATGCGCAGGTTTGCATTACATCATTAACAGCTGAGGGAGATCATCTCGACGGGCAGACCAACTCGATAGAACACCGGGACAAGTTTTGGTGGACCGTGGTGCATGCACGGGGGCCGTGAGTAGAACCATAACTTCACCGCTGACACTGACTCTTTTTTGTTTTCAAATATTGAGAGCACGGAGCACAGGGACCACTGTTGTTAGTGAATGTTCATTTTGATTATTGTGTGGGGATCGCACTGGAGCGTGTGGGGTGTTGGCCTTTCATATTGAGAACTGGATCAGTAAATAAATAGCCAGTTTTCGGCCAAATGCATGTTTTACACCTGTACTTATTTCACCCCGCTGATGTGACCATCTCCTCTCGAGTCCTATTTAAAGCGTTGCAGCTCTGTCATCTTGGAAGAGAGAGGCCAAATGTCTGTGCAAAATAAGAAGTACGTTTGTTACTGCAGCCATACGCACTTGTTTCTAAAAGATCCATGGCTTGTTTATACGCTTCAACACGCAGCTTGATGAGGTCATCATCTGTGCGCCGGTAAACGCTTCAGGAGGGCACGGGCCAACGCAAGCATTATTTTATCGGTTTTAAGGCAAAAAACAGATATTACATTTTTATGCTAACATCGGCCCCACCGATATTATCGGACATCTCTAAATCAAACACCCTACTTGCTGAGAAACAAGAGTGCTAACCACTCACCCACTATCTGTGTTGGTGGCCGAGGACGCCATGTAGGACCTTTATATGTTGTAGACTTTGCATCATATTGTTTGGTACATTTGATCTTTCTAATTGTGCATTTATGACTTTAGGAGGTATTGGAAGTGTTGTATCATTGAGTCTGGATTAGTGTGAATGTAAGTGCTGTATATTCCACATCCATGATCAGTCTCACTCTGATCTGCTTCTTTTGTAGGCAAGGTAAATGTATTTGTATAGCACAAATCATACACAGAGCAACCAAAAGGGCTTTACAAAATAGAGAAGGAAACATTGAAATGATAAAATAATAATCCAAATACATACATTTAAAATAGATAACTCAAAATAATTCTTTTTTAAAGAACACAGAATCACAGTGAGTTAGCTAAAAAAAAAAAAAGGTAGCTCCATGTCCTTATGTGATTGGCCAATTTATGCCAATTTAACCATACAGCTTTATTTACTTTTTAATTTACAGATTTTAGTTGTGCATGTCTAATCTCTGAAAAAATACATAAAGTTTAGACATATTTAATTGCATCAAGTAACATTATGTGGACTTGTTTTCCAATAGCACCACGCATACAAAAAGACGGAGCTGCTGGGGAAGGCTTCAAAGACACCTCCAGTAGAAGTCAGCAGTAATGTCAGCTCGATCAGCAGTGTAGACGAGAGCTGAACATGAAGCAGGCAAGATATGTGCAAAAATCAATAGGTAAAAAGGTGCTATAACAGGTTAGAACAGGTATTCCTACACACACACACACACACACACACACACACACACACACACACAGCCTCCAGATTGAAAATGTCCTCAGGGCTAGGAGTTGGATTTGTATGCAATAGAATTAGACAAAAATGGCTTTGTAATGGAATTGACATACATGTGAAAGTCATTTAATCAAATCACTTTTTCCACAGTAGAATCAATATCGACACATGTAATCTGATTTTGAATTGATTTCCTCCGCGTTCAAACATGATAGATATGGTGTGAGGTTTTAACCTTGTGTCTCTGGGCAAGACACATTAGTTATACCAGAACCTCTTTCCACACGCCCTGATTTACTTCTGACAACCTCCTGATCAAGTTGTACTAAGCACAAATAAACACAATATTAGGATTAGAATATATGATATGTTTTGAACAACATGTATCAGGTGGCTAGGTCTTGATGGAAATGCATATAATTTTTAAACTGTCAGATAGAGGGAACAAAATAATCATTGCCATCACTGCCTGATACTTCTGGCAAGCAATTTATAAAATGCCTCCGAAATCCATTATCTCTCCACAGAGAAAGTGTTGAATGTGTTTTCTCAAAAAATCTTTTAAAATATGTTTCTACATCCGTCATTGTGCCCAATAGTCCAAGGACATCTAAATGACTAAGATGTTTATTTGAGGAAGTGCTGGCAGCTTAGTCCAGAGTAACAAAAGGAGACCAATGCAGGATGTATTATATTATTTTTATTTACTTATCTGTACATTTTATGATCAAATTATCTATTATTCAGGGTTTGTTTAATCTACTTATACAATGTTCAAAAAAAATGGATACCCCTGGAGATATGGAACCTAAACTTTACCATGCAGTTTAAACAGTATTAATCAACCGTAGTTTGCATTGGAATCCTCACTGACAAAAGTATGAGAAATTGTATTGCCTGGATTCCTTTTTAGCTATGGATCCTGTGCCTCCCTTAATAAAATATAAATAAAATGAAAAAAATTGCATGCTGTTGTTTTAAATATATTTCATGTTTAACTATGCAATCATGGTTTTCCCCATTTAGCTGCATTGTCTTGCCTCAGTGATCAATATGTATTCGTGAAAAGCACAACACAGTTCGAACATAGTGAATTTGTTTATTTACTATGCTAAAGTCAGAGATTTTGTACTTCATTTTTGCTTCTTATCACAGATTACAGACTGCTTACTTATTATGCTAAAGCTAGAGATTTTATAATTTGTGATTTTAGTTTTGTGAAGAGTTTAGTATCGAGTTATTTAATAGAGAGTTACTTAGTATAGAGTTTAGTATCGAGCTGTCTTTCATTCATCTTATCCTATGCTTAATTTTCCTTGTGCTGTCTGATCCTCATTCCTACTGTTTTGTAACTGGTGATACAACACTGACATTTCCCCCTTGTGGGTCGACAAAAAACGATCTTTTAGTCTTAAAACCTTTGATCATAAGTGCTATCATTGCATCTTTCCTTTTATTTGATCATAGTCTTGTAAGTGATCGCAGAGGCATTAATTCCTCAGTTATTCACACACTCAGTCTCATCGATGACTGTCCATAATCTCCGCCATGACATTGGGATGATATTGCACAGAGAGCGGCGTAGCCTACAGAGAAGCGGTGCCAGTGCATTCCATAGAGCACCTAATGTGGCATGCGCAGCGTGGGTTTCCCGGGATCACATTCAGAAACATGGGCTCATTAAGTTGTAATGTCATATGTATTTGCAGGGGTTTTCTGTTCTGGAGCTGTCCACCTCTGATATTGTGTTCGACTCCTGGAGCGGAGCTTTGTGAGGGACGCTAATGGTCCATTACTTTGATTTAAATCCGTGTGACAAAAGCACCTTTGCTATTATTACCTTTTTTTTCCTAGGAAGATGCAGTGCGAATGCCTCAGCCTACTATAACTGTATAATTTCTATCAATCATAATAGAGGAGGCGTCAAGAGAGTGAAACGCATGGGAGGAACGGATCAGGGACAGGCAGAAAATTGCATGTTTCTCACTTTTCTTATTTGTAAATGTCATGTGTTAAAATTGGTTTGATTTTAGTATTTCCACAATGTCAACAAAACGGGTGCTGGGAAGATATAAACAAAGAGTAGGTCGACATAATTGAAACGGATTTTAGCAATTGAATTTAGAGAGTTACGCTGTCGTGTAATAGAAATGGAGCATGTTAGATTTTGTTGACTTTAAATGGATAAGTCAGAAAATAATGTAAATAGTTACACCTGCATTTAATTTATTTTTTGTACATAATCCATGACATGAACCAATCAATGCTGTATTCTGAATACACTGTGGCACCACCTGGATGTGAAATCCAGATCCTGTCAGACCTTAGAAGTTGAGTAGGGTCACGCTTGGTTAGTACTGTGATGGGAGACCTCTGGGAGCACCAGGTGTCACAGTGGGGCGACTGCGGCTGTAAAGTGTCAGACTGTGTCCTTAGGCAAAACTCTTCACCCGCATTGGCTAGAATGAGCCTGGTGTGTTTGTTGGGCGGCACAGTGGCTGAGAGGATAGCACTCTTGCCTCTCAGCAAGAAGGTCCTGGGTTCGAATCCCTTTCTGAGTGGGGTTTGCATGTTCTCCCCGTGTCTGCGTAGGTTTCCTCTGGGTACTCCGGTTTCCCCTACCACTAAAAACATGTCCAATAGTTCTGGCATGCGCCTCCTGTACTGGCGACCCTGCTTCCATCTCTGTGTGGAGTGAGAGGACAAATGCCCAAAAATAACAATTGTAAACCGCTTTGTGACTCTGGTCTGTGAAAGGCGGTATAAAGATTACTTACATGAATGATTGGTGGTGGTCGGAGTGGCCAATGGCACATTCTGTTTGCCTCTGATTTTTACTTATATACTGCTCCGACTGGGATTCGAACCCAGGACCTCCTTATTGAGAAGCAAGAATGCGAACCAGAGCAACAAACTGCATACTCGTTAAACTGCATCAACAATGTATTCCGGAACATAATAAGTAATTGTGAATAATACCAAAAGAAAAAGGAAATGTATTATAGTAGTAGTAGTAGTAAGTAATCTTTATTTATATACCGCCTTTTCACTGCACATCGGAGTCTCAAAGCGGTTTACAATTGTTATTTTTGGGAGCAGGGGTGCCAGTACAGGAGGCACATGCCAGACCTATTGTACATATTTTTAGTGGTAGGGGAAACCGGAGCACCCGGAGGAAACCTACGCAGACACGGGGAGAACATGCAAACTCCACTCAGAAAGGCCCTGGTCCAACCGGGATTCGAACCCAGGACCTTCTTGCTGAGAGGCAAGAGTGCTATCCACTCAGCCACCGTGCCGTACCGTACCGTGCCGATATAGTTACTCAAAAAAGTTCAAGTACATGTATTCCGTTACTTCCTGACACTTGCACCAGGTAATTGGCATATGGTTTCAATTGTAAGTCATGATTCTTAATCTTCCCCGAGGTGGCTGCAGCTACAGTTTACCAGTTATGGAGTTTATTGTAAAGTGTGAGGAGAAGTGAAGTGAAAGAGGGAATAGCGATAAAGTGAGGAAAGGCGAGGCTCAGAATATCTCAGATCAATGCTAATAATTTGTAACAGTTTTTTTATGAAACCACTCTTGCCATGTCCTCTTCATAATCAAAGGTGATAGCATTATAACAGTTTAATTAAGATCTGCTTAAGATGCATGGATGCTAATTTCCAGATGAAGCAGGTAGCATTGTGTGGGACCAAATGTATGGACGCTTTTGTGTTGCTGTTAACGTTTACTCGTCGCTTAAATGTCACGCTCACACCTACACAATGTGAGGACAGTGCATGTGCAAATATCACATTATCACATTTTGAAGAACAGGACACGCCATAACAAAGAAGTCACCTCTGTTATCGTTAGGAAAATGCTCCCTTTATGACGTTGACATTTTGCCAACATTTATTTGCAACTTTCCTCTTGAACAACAACGCTGAGTTGATGCAGGAGCAAGTTTAATGATTGCTTCGTCTGCTGTTGCTGAAAGTATAGTTTATCTCCCGGTGTTAGTTTGAGTTAAAAGATTGAACCCAATTAACACCTGAGTCCTTTCTGCTTTTAATTCTGGTTTCATTTTGAGTCGATTCCTGCTTTTTTTTCCTAACATTTTGTTTGGACGATCATTGCGCTAATTAAAAAATCTGTAAAGATGTCAAAATTGTAACAATAAAATTTTAAGGTTGTAACATTATTATCATACTGTTATTATAATACTAGTAATTTGATTAGATTTCATTGTTATCAGAGTTATGTACATCTATTTACATTGCGTTTACTTCACTGTATCATGCACAAAGTTAGATTTCATAAAGATACGCACTGAAATCCATCCACTAGTTTTCACGTACATGTATTGTTTGTAAAAAGCCAGACAGAAAAGTAAAAAGTGAGAGCCATACTATCAGCTCACAGCCCAAAGATAATTGACTAATAGGGCTCTTTCTTAAATACTTGATAATAATAAATGTGTTTATAAAGATGAAGACACCATGTTGTGATCTGTTTATTTTTTTTATTTTTGTAACCTTTATTTGACGAGGAAAGTCCCATTGAGATTAAGAACCTATTTTTCAAGAGAGTCCTGGACCAATTATCTACATTCATCAAACTTTTATTACAGACTCATGGTCCAGGATAACACAAACACATAAACGCAAAGCAGCACATATAATCACAGCAATAAGCGTCACTCCTCAGAGCCAACAGCTGAACCAATGTCTATTGTTCCCAATACGTTCCTTTCACTCCTGTCTATGTGTCATTAACTGTGTGCAATCTACTTTGGATTTGTAAGCATAAAGTGCTCAATATGTCTACATTATTATGCAGTTGAATGCATTTATTCTATGTTATTGTGCAGTTGAATGTATTCATTCTATGTTATTGTGCAGGTAAATGTCTTTATTGATCCAAAATGAAATGAAAATAATCCTACAGGAAGATGAAATGTGTGCCTCTTTTGTACAGACCTGTTATTATAGAATTCAAACCTGTTGTGTTTTGTAGAAGCAGGTGCCCCGGACGATGGTGTAAATCTGAGACTGCAGCAGCTCCTATTGGACAAACAGATGGCGTCCTGCTGCAGACTCCGCAATAATCACACTGATCTATGGCTGGGTTTTATTTTAATGTTAACTGTGTAATTGCTTTTCTTGGCTGACTAACAAAGGCCATTAAGCACAAATTTAAATATAATATCTTTCCATGAGAGTGTGAATCTAATTTCTCTATCCAATTACACAGCGCATAGGATTTATGCTCAGATATATTTAGATGCAGTCAGAAAAATACAGTAATCACAAAATGAACTGTCATCGAACGTGTGATGAGGTATGACATCATGCCCATATTGATTCACATTTGGCAGGGCTGAAGTTGGCTGAATAATAAATGTGTAATATCTAACCAGCTTCATTAGCGCCATAGACTGTCAATAGACTAAACTGTATAATATAATCAAAAACACCACAGACTAAGATTTACAGTGAGGTAGGTTATGTTTGTAATAGTGAGGCTGGAGTTGGCTGGATGAGACCGGTGGTAAAGAAGGCCACAAACGAAGCCCTGGTGATCTTGGTTTGGACATGCATGCTCTAAATAATGTATACTCAGTTAGTATCATATTGTTCTTTTGCTCAAAATCAACCATGTGATCCTTCCATGTATTATTTAGAACATGTTTAGAGGGGCTGTGAGTAATTTTTACAGTTGCTCCAAATGGATAAAAAAACATGTGAACTAATAACAAATGTGACCTTTTAAGAATATTTACCTCCACTATGTTTTTGAATTGTTTTCATAGGCTTACAATTTGACTTATAAATGTCCATGAAAGCAGAGTACTCTCGGTGTCAATACGCCATCTTGAAATACAGCGATGGATAAGGGACAAAAAGGATGTGAGAATTGCGTTTTCATTTCACAGGTGCTACTGATATCTTTCCTTTCACCGTGCCCTCACAGGTTTGAAGAAGGAACCATGGAGGACCAAAGATATGTAAAAGAAGGAGTCTTTTAAAAAAATAATTATTCAATAATCTGGAAACCATTGTCATTACAGCAAACGTGTCACCGAAAGGCAGAGTTAAAACAATACGAGGCAAATTGTGTAGTCAGTACACAACAGACGCACACATGCACATAGGGTTGCCAACTTGAGAACAAAAAAATAAGGAACACCATTTGGGTGGATCGGGTTGAGCACTTTTTAGTCCTAATTTCAGTCTACACAGTAATCATGGAATTTCACAATCACAGTTTTTAGATTGTAATTTATTGACTACATATAACAAAAAAAATCCTTAGTCAAAAATAAAATTGAATAAATAGGTGGAACTCTGGCTGGTTAAGGACTTAATGCATTCTTATTAGTAATATAAAAAAATTAAAAAATATAAAAAAGACAAATACTGTAACATACATTATTTATGAATGTTACAGTAAAGACCAATTTCTGTAAAAGCAGATAAAAAAAGAAAAACATATGTATTCATTAAAAACTTACAAATCAGTCTGTAGTAGTTAGATATGGTCATCATTATTTATATTGTCTGAGTTTTGTGCAGGTTTGTGGCTTCAGTAAAAGCTATTGTTCGTTTACAAAGCTGGTCTGGATATTTGTTGACGGTCCCTAAGTGCTTTTCTCGGCGCTTGCAGTGCATTGGATTCAGAGGATTTCTCTGCATTAAAACAGCGCATTGAATTTGTAAAACATAGAGATGATCATTTTAGCACAATTACTTTTGTTTAACAAAGTAGCTTTGGTGAGCTATTGACCGCGGAAGTCTGAATTTGGGAAAATGACGCTACTTTACCAAACTTCTGACGTGATGGTGCTGCGGGCACGGCCCACGCTGGCGCCTGTCAACATTAAACCAACGTCTGAGATCAAGCCTACGCCCCTTTGACACTGATTGGCCGAAAGGTAGATGCTTCAACTGTGATCATTACTGTGTGTGTGTGACATGCAGTGAGTGAGTGATGCATTTGAGGTGGCTCTGAAAAAACGGGACAAAATCCGTCCCGTATCAGTTCAATACGGGACGCACATAGTTTTTCTATAATACGGGACAATTCCGTATTTCAAGGGACGGTTGGCAACCCTACATGCACAATACCTAACTTTCTCCACACCGACAGTAAGTTTCTTCACACCGACGGTAATGAGAACGAGGCAGAATCTGCTACAGAGGTCTCAGGATGTTCTGACCCGCTCCAATTAAGTCCAACTACTATGTCACAAGTTTCAACTAATCTTATATCACCGGCATGCGTTTGAATGTTCGGTTTTCTTACCATGATCCGACTAGGGCGCTGTGGCTAACGCTAATGCTAACATGAGCTTTTAGCCATGTCCTGCCGCGGCTGTGTATATGTCCTGCTTCTTGGATCATAGCGGTTTTAAGCTTCCACAGACGTTATTCCTCCATGCCTCTCTTCTCTTCACACCGCGTTTATAAAACTATATATTATAATAGATCCATGGTAAAACTACAGACTGTAGCTTCAGAATGCGGTCTTGTTTACATGTCGCCTCCACACTACTGTGTCAGGTGACCAAGACGTATGGAGAGATCCGGTCATTTATCAAACTAAGGGATTCTTTCATTGGCAGTCCGGTGAATGACTGAGAGTTGGGGACAACTGTCAAAGACGACTCCTATATCAACTTTGGCTGGGGAGTAAAAAACTATTTGAAATATTGTGTGAAGACAGTTTGGTCATTCTTTCTGTGAGAGCTTGATATTTTGATATTCCTATTTTGTCGTCCCTCAGTCCCAGACAGAACTTTAAAATTTCAATATGTACCTGCCACTTTATAATCTATCTCTGGGAGTCTGCGTGTATCACCCACACAGCGCATTGAAATTCTTTTCAGAACACTTTGTCTTTTCTTCGCACATTTGAATTATATTTACTCATCATGCATGAGCAACTTATTCAGGCCCTGTTTAGTAATCAATAGAAAGTACTAGCAAAATGTATTAATGAGGTCAAAGCAGGGGTTGTTTTCACATCAGCTTCACCTGACCAGAATTAAGCAGCTCTCTGTGCGCACGCGACTGAAGGGCTGCAGGCTGAGATAAGTGTTTATTCAAATGATACGGGCGAGTCTTTAAGCTTCTGCGCAGGGAAAAGCAGAAAATCTCTAATAACCCCGGGTGACTGCACTGCCACCACATGTCTTATAAAACATTCAAATGAATAGGAATGGTGTTACAGCGTAGTTGCACTCAAAACCACTGGGGACTGTCCATCCTAAAAGAAGAATTTGTGTTTTAGAAGCTTGTTATAGCGTCTGGCACCCACCGGCACAACACACACTACACATAATGATAAAGTCTATATACTTCTATTCAACAGGGCATTGCCATTTAGGAATATGACTGTTTAGATAGAGCTAAAACAACATGCTATCAGGTACTGTATAGGGTGACAGAGCGTATGGACACCCTTTGTGTATTTCTGGCAGTACAAGACTGGCTAACACTGTGTCAGGGCTCATCTTTTGGTTAGGAGGACACTGGGTGACCTTTAAGTGTGCCCGCTATCATAATTTGATCGGAAAAGGTCACAAAGGACGAGGCCCATACTAATGATATTTGTTCTGATTGAAAGAAGAGACGTAGTTAAACAAAGAGCTAAAACTTGAGGTTAATATTTAATGGAAAACTATTAGCCAAGTCCTTAAGAGGACCCTTGTTATGTGCTGAGCGTAAAAGCCTATAGGCCATGATCTTTTAACATTTCTGCGGATTTTATATCAGTAAAAAAAATCTCTTCACTATAGCCGTTGCAAGACAGTCAATACGATGCCCAACCCGGAGCCTCATGAGCTTTATAACAATGTTTTTTTACACTAAATCTGCCAACGTTCCTCTTAATTACAGTGAGCTTTAACTCAGCGGTGACGGTCACTCGTGTGAACTTAGTGGTTGGCAGGTTCGAACCAATTTAGTCTCCGCTGACAGATTAAAAAGGCCTTTTGCAGTTTAATTCAGGCTATAGAGTCGACAAGGCCAGTGAAGTGTGTCGGACAGAAAGGGCGACGACAATATCGCGGCGTATTTGGAGTGACTGTTTAAAACATATTATTGTATAAAAAAACGTATCGTAGTACAGGGCACTAAAGTCAAAAATATGCATTTTTTAAAAAACCAAGTATAGTTTAAGCTGCTGCTTTAATGGCATGTTTATATAGTAGTGGTTGTACTGTAAGTACTGTTTGAAAAGGGTCGGACAAAGCAACCCCTCTCAGAAAAAGTATAATGTTTCCATCAAGCCAAGTTACTAGTGAGATCTGTTGAGACTTTCTGACCATAGAGCATGATTTTCCACATATGTCTGTACAAACTCTGAATTTTAATCACATTGAATATTGTCTCAAACTTTCACTCATTCCTGTTACCTACACATTAAAGGGCTGCTAACTTTCAAATGAATTTCGTTCCACGCTCTCAAAACATGTGGTTATGTATCTGTCACATCTTTAGACCTGTTCTTTCAGAGAATCGCTCAAGCTCAGCCAACCCACTCTCAACCCAAAATGTAAAATATTGACTCTTCTTTTCAAGTTTACAAAATATAGTATGTTTTCTCATGAGATAAAGGTCTGAAAACGTATTGCATTATACATGAAATGAAAGGTTAGGCACCATGCGCAGCTTGAACTCGCTTAAGACTTAAGAGATTTTGCAAACTACTTTCTATGTATTTTTTATTCATACAGGGTTTTGATGTCAAATACAAGAATTACTGCCATCCTTTAACTATGCATTCATAAAATCTTAGAGGTTCTCAATAGAAATACTTGCTATGGTATTACAGTTATGCAACCTCTGAGTTTTAATTTTTTTTTTCCTGGCAGTACAAAGCTCTCCTATCTCGTACATATGTTTACCTTGACTCAGACAATATGTAAACAAAAAAAACAAAAAAAAACAGCCAACGTATTTTCCTTTTAAATCCCTTCACTGCACGTTTTATATTTATTGGAGTTGATAGCAAATGTCACAGGGAGCAGTTCCTATTTAGAGTTGGGGTGCTTTTTTTTGGCTTACATCAGAGGTTCCCAGGCAACAAACTGAAGATAAACAGTTTGTTGGAAATTGGGGCATGCCATCATTCATAAAATCACTTTGTTCAACCTGCCACAAAACACAGAGGCCCGGCACGAAGCATCTGTCTCCGCACGGACAGAAGCACGTCTAGAAACATTCATCAAATAAACGTAACTAACCTAGACGATAGCGCGGGGTCTATGGGAACTGATCCAGGCCTGAGCATTCACAACAACATACTATACATACATCATCAGCAAATTCATGCAAAAAAACGGGTACAAAAATAACGAGTGTTGTGATAAAAGCAATAGCATAACAGATGAAAAGGAACATTATGCTGCTGCAATTATATGTGTTGATAATGAAGTGACAATTATAGCATGTCTTATGTAATGTGTGCAGTCCTAGCCCACTCACGGGATCCTCAGAGGACTATGGCAGAACTAGTCCTTATTCTCGCTTGTATCTGGGCTGGTTTTCTGATTTTTCAGGCATCCATTGCGACAACGATTCGATTTGCTTTTTCTGTTATGAAGCTAGCATTATGTTCAGAGTGCACTTCGAGAATTCAAATTTCAGGGACAACTGAAAGCTGAAAAAAAAAGGTTGAATCTGCATTTCTTTATTTGACAATAGGGCAAGGAAGTTTTCTTGTAAAAACCTGACAGTGCTTATAACAAAGTCAGATAGCTTGGTTGGTGTTGGTTGCATAAACAAATTGCATCTCCTTTAATAATATTCATAACTGTAAATATGTGTCTGTGTTTTGTAAATATATGAACGGTATTGATTGTTTGTCATGTACACGCTGGAGGTTGGCCTAATGAAACCTCAACCCAATGTAATGGACATGGAGTTGATGCATATTTGAAATGCTTTAGCCATAAGATAAGATAGATAGAAAATTATTTGTCACATTTGCCATAGCTAGAGTCACTCAGATTGTGCAAAAAGACATAAGTGTCCAACATCCATCCATCTTCTTCACCTTAATCCATTTCTGGGTCGGGGGGGTGGCAGTTAGAGCTGCACCCAGTACACAGAGCACCAGCCCCTCACTGATCCTCCTGCAGAAGCCTTGATTATTCAGCAGGGGCTTTAGGCGAATTGGGGTTAAGTGTCTTGCCCAAGGACACAACGACAGCAGGAGTTGTGAAGTAGGTCTTGTGGTGGACTCGAACCCACAACCTTCAGGCTCTAAGGCCAACGCTTTACCAACTGAGCCACTGTCACCCCAAGTGTGCAAGATATAGACCAAGGTCCGCAATCATGACCACTGTCTTCTGGGCCACCTCCCTCCTGTGAGCAGACTCATGGTGGCCAGAGATGAGTCCAATGAGGGTGGTGTCATCCGCAAACATAATCAACTTCACAGAGTCGTGGCTTTGATCACCCTGAGCATTGTCCTGGAGCCGGAATATTACCTTTCTTAAAAAACAGAAAGTCTCAGATTTTTGTTGCTGTTTTGAGATGTATGATTCAAATGTGGGCATAGATTAGAAAGTGCAAAAGTATGTAGAATGTAAACACAGTGGGGGTGCATTCAGGCCCAAGTGAACCTGAAGTGTTAATGGATTCCAATGTGCACTATTATCAATAATCATCTTCAAAGCTCTCAACTATACACATACTGAATCCCAGTATGTGCTTGTGGATGGAAGTTTTTGTCCAACTTGCTCTGGCTCCTATTGACTTACATTGAAAAGTAAACTGCTCTAGTTCATTAACCATTTGTGTCTTAAAAAAATAGCCCTCTCTATGATCCTGATTATATTTTGATATTGTATTTGTAAAAATACACTCCATGCTCTAAACACAAGAATAGACAGCTGTGTCGAATATGCAAGGATGTAATTTGCTGTGTGTTAAGAAAATAATGTAATCCAAATGATTGCAAATTTGTGATTTGCTAATTGCTAAAATTGTGAATTGGATTATGATTGTGGACTGTCAACTTCGCATGAGGCCAGTTTTTGCATGTTCATATTTCCATTTAGGGACAGCAACAGAGGACAAAAGAGGAGCACTCTGGGATTCAAGAGGAAAAGATTTAGAAGAACAAACAAGGCTCGAGGGAGACGAGGGAACACCTGTCACTGCGTGTGATCTGTCGTGAGACTAAAGCCCAACGCACACCGAAACGCCTTGACGCGCGGCAAAAGAGCCGCCTCCTTTATTTTCTATGAGAGAACGCACACCAAGGTTGCAGTGACGCGCGGCGACGCTGGACCGGGCGCCACGATTCAGTTTTGTTGAATCCAGACGCGGCGCCGCGGCTGAAACTGTCCCTCCAAGCACCCGTAGTTTTCTTCTTCTGCGCTTCTTATCACGTAGCTGTGAGCGCGGTCTCAAATTTACACACTTGTCGGCGCTATTGCTCAAGTAAACCGGTCACAATGGACGAGGAAAGCTTGATAACCCAAGTACAGCGTTACCCAGAGCTATTTAACCCACAGAATCCTTTTTATAAGGATATCGTGCGAAAGGAAATTGCCTGGAGAGCAATTTCACTTGAAATTGAATGTACAGGTAAGCTAACAATAGGTAATTGTAGCTATTTTTATTGGCTATATTGGCTATATCAGCTGGAAAAGGACGCTAGCCAAGGCGTTCCGGTGTAATTTGACACATGTCATGAACGCGCGTCAAATGACGCGCTGCGTTTCGGTGTGCGGTGAGCTTAATGCAACATCAAGGCGGCCATATTGGAAAGGTTACCCCGGCATGAAACTAAGTTAACCTGAATGCTTAATGTTCACCACACAATTAACCACTGACTACTGTCCTGTTGGGAATTCGAGAATACACTAAGTTACACAGTATTTTCAATATATATTTTAGACAGGCAATTGATTCACTGGATTAAATTGCAAATCATATCTATGGTAAGGAGAGCACACCCAATGTAAGAAAAAATAAAAAATACACTTTATTTCATGATAAATGGAATGTAGATGCGTAATGTAGCCATATATTAAGTATTGATACCAATTTTAAAAAATTATTTGTAAAAAAATAAATAAATTAATAATCGAATCGCGGGAGAAAGTATATATATAGCGATATATCGATATATCGTCACACCCCTAATAAGAATGTATGTTCAGGTATTGTATTGTAAACACTACAATGGAAAATGCAAACTAATGTATTATGTACATTGAAAATAAACAATAAGTCACAAATCAGTTTACAATAATGAATTACTATATTGATCTAAACCTCAATAACTAATTGATAAAATGAAATATTATTTTATTATTCTATTTTTTTATATTATGTTGTTTCAAAAGTAGAAATATAGTATGTAGTTTTGAATGTAAAACTATAAAAATTTGGCTGTAGATGCAATATTACTCATCATAAAACAAAGGGCAGTACTTTAGACTTTAGAGCAGAAGAAGAAGCTTGTATTTAAATGATATCTGTTACATCACTATAGCAAGACCAGATCAGAAAAGTTGCTTCATTAACCCTACATCATACCGACAAATGTTAAAATAATGACTGTGTTTTTTTGTCCTCTAAACTTTCAATTGATATGAATCTTTTTCTTTAACATCAGACGCCGTCGAACCAAACCAGTGCTGAGTCAACTGGTTTTAAAATGCCTGTGTTTTGCCTTCAGGGGAATACAGCTCAAAGCGGCTCCTGAAAAGTCAGTTTGTCCTCTTGAATTATTAAACATATGAATATGAACACTTGCAGACTTGCAGATACAATCAAGGAGTGCTGAGCAACTAATGCATGTGCACGATAATGCTTACTTATATTTATGTTTTCTAATATAAACATAGTAGCTGCGTTTGTGTGTTATCTACCATTGTCATTACAGTAGCCTTGTGTTCTAACTAACAATTCATTCAACTTTTATTTATATAGCACATTTTATACAAGGCTTAAGTGCTTCACAAGAACTATTCAAAGCCTGAGTGCTGTGGAGTTCTCACATGTTCTCACCATCTGCCCAGGTTTCCTCTGGGTGCTACGGTTTTACCCGCCCATAAAAAAAAAAAAAAAAATTGTTTTAAGGCCCCAGGCCTTAAAACAAATGAGATTTTCTGGATTAAACAAAAGTCAATAAAAGACATACTCAAATGTACAATTAGGTAGAATATAGATGCATTTCCCTTAAAGTGATAGTCTGGAACTCTAAATGAATTTCACATTTTAAGAATTGTATTAAATTGACCTCCTGCCCTTAAATATTGATATGAAATAAGTCATTTTATGAATTCTTCTATTACGGGTAAGTCCTGCCTTCCCTTCTCTTAGCTATAGCTAGTAATCCACGATGCCAAGCCAAAGCAATTTCCAAGTCTGTGACCTCCTGTTACTTACGTGGCAATAAAAATTATTCTGAATTCTGAATTAACCAATCAAGTGAGGCCAAGGGCTGTCAATCATCGGCGCTCATGCTTTTAGCTGCGCGCATGCTCAGTTGTTTGTTTTCACGGAGCCTCCGAATCAAGCCTTTATAGGCTCTGGAACTTCATGAAAACTTTACAAAGAATTCTGAACATCCGTGCTAAGTTACCCATCTATATACTGAACCTATATTCATAGTCAGATCCTCTGCAGATGTGTCCTATAATGTTCAATCAACATTAAAGTGATAGTCTGTAACTCTAAATGAATTACAAATTTTAAGAATTGTAGTAAATTGACCTCCTGTCCTTAAATGTTGATATAAAATAAGTCTTTTTATTAATTCTAATATTACAGGTAAATCCCGCCTTCCCTTCTCTTAGCTATAGCTCAGAAACCCCGATGCCGTCAACGTTAACCAATCAAGTCAATGTCCTATAATTTTTGGGTTTGCCGCGATGGCTTTTTTCGTGCATTAAAACTTAATTTTTTCATGAAAACATTAACAAATAATTGTGTAGTAATAATGTATGTATAATATGTTCTTCCATTAACATTTAAATGTGTTACGGAAACGTAGGCGTAGACCAATCAGAAAAGAAGGGGGAGGGAGCTTGGGTCGTTTTTTTCAAATCCTGTACCTCTCTCTCGTTTTTCTGACAAACTCCAGACAATCACTTTAAAACATCTGTTAAAAAACATTAGATTATTTTACACTAAAATCCAAAATGCCCTCAGTTTTAACCTTGATTTAAATATCACTAATGTGGAGCGCTGTCTTACATTTTCAGGAGATTCTTTCACAATTTATCTGCATAAATCTCAAAGACAGACTCCCCATATCTAGTCCTATGATAAATAATTCATGTTATGTCTAAAGCCCTCCTGGTGTTACCAGATAACTGTAACTGTAGTGGGAATTTGGAATTAATTGTATCACCTTAATAGGCTTCAAACTAATTATGAACCTTGCTTCCTTTAGATAAAATCAAATATTTCTGGAAAAAATAAAGTACCACATACAAAATACAGTAATATGTGTCTAAAAAATCTGTAGAAATATTGTAGTCTATTCACTAGCCTTTTGTGGATTCCTAAATGGGTTAGCATCAGCAACTGGCTGTTTCTGCAATGTCGAGATGGAAATAGATGACCCCTAGATATTTCCTGGAGATAGTCTGATAGCAGCGTGTCCGACGTCCTTCACCCCTCCCTCCCTATGGCCGAACAGGATAATTACCAGGGAGGAAATCTGTGACAAGTAATGGGATTTTGTCTGTGTTTTAAGATGATTATGCTCCCAGAGGGACGTGCCGGTGCTGTAATAGGTATAATACTACTTCTATATGGATGATAGGCACATCACTTACATCTTTAGACCTGCCTCCTGCACTCCTAATGCCCTTGAACATTTGCACCGCACTGCACCCTGGCAGGGATCCTGCATTACAAGATATTTAATTCAGACATAACTGCAGCAAGCAACAGGCGACACAGGACTTCATAAGTGAGCAGTGCCGTCCACCATTTTGACAGTCTGTCCTGGTGCCGTTCATAAAGTAACATCAATTTTGAGGTGAGAAAGTTTTTCACGTCTCCACTTTGCAGAATAGAAGCCAGATTCACAAAGAGAAAGTGTCCTCGAGTGTGCTGTGGCAGACGCGTTCAATTACCACAAAGCAGTTACACCCTGTTGGCTGAGTTGTGAGGGAGAGATCTGCCGCCCCAACTCTTATTATAATTACGCAGTCCAATATTTCCTCCTGGTTTGTAGATTCAGCATGAGCACTCCATAAATGATAGCTGTATTATGAATGTTTCTAAAATATAACATTTAATACGAGTTTAATTGTGTGAATATTTGAAAGGACAATGTGCAGCGAAAGTATTGCTCCAAAACTCCAAACAGGCGTAACATTATCAACACCTGATTTTTCCTTTTTCAGCTTTCCTCTGGTTGTACTTTACAGATCCCAATAGTGAAACTTCTCCTCTGCATTTGGAAACTCCACTTCCATAGAACCTGTACCGACCTGGATTTGAACCAAGAACCTTCTTGATGAGAAGTCAGAGAGCCAACCACTCTGCCACTATGCTGCTCGATTCCTCTTGAGTTTTGTTGCTACTTTTGCCAATTTGCCAAATTTGATTTGTTTCTCAAAATCGTGTGCCGCTTGCCAGTTTTCTTCCATTTTTTGCTTTTCAAATCATCTTTAATTATTCTTTTTTTAATTTTGCATTGTCATCCTGCTTGGCATATTTTTGCAAGATCACAAGCTTGCTGAAGCTTTTATCAGGCATAGCTACAGACTCTTGCCAGTGTCTGAATATAGATTGAATCAAAGCTCCTCCAATAATAGTTATCATTAACATTCAGTGTGGTGGCCTTGTGTCTGCGCTGCAAGGACCATCAGGTAATGCTCCTAATTATCAAAGAACTCTACAATAGGCTATTAAAAATGAATAACCAATAACCTTTTATGAACTACTTTTACTGTTCAGAAATGAGTGATGTTTCCATGACTCTATCTCAGAAGACAGCACAGATTATAAATTACTAATGAAATGTTTCTTTAAGATGAATATTTCAACAGCTTTCCTCTGTGTTGCAGGTAATGCTGTATTTAAAAGCTAGCCTGTCGACAAAGTCACAATTTGGTTGAGTGAACATGAATTGCATTGCCCACTTTCATTTCCATGCAGTGGCAGCAGCTGGAGTGGAGCGGCCAATCCGAACAAACAGACAGTAAATAAATAAGCGCTTCTGATTTGTTTTATCTGTCAGCAGTCAGGCAAGGCGAGGGCTTGCATTTGAAACCTCTGTATTACTTCAACGGAGAGAGACGAAGCTAATTGTGTGTTGTGGAAGTCTCTGTGTGAGCTGGCTGGCACCTGACGCCCGCTTCCCCTCCTCTCCCAGTCGAGATCACTACCCTTTTCAAAAACAATACATATTTGAAACACGGCACATCACAGAGCTTGCAAACCCGTCCGCCTCGGTTAATGTGAGGCCTGCGAGAAAGTCTTCTGCCAAAGTCATGTTGGTTTTTACACGCATGAAGATAATCGGTGGTTATGGGAATATGGTAATCCTGTCTACATGTGTTTGGAGGATTTGGAGGAGGGTAATGACTGGCTCCCCTGTGCCTTTTGTGTCGTGAGGCAGCAGGATGTTTGATCGGAAGTGACTGCCACTTTTTGTTCCGTTTCCTATTTCTAATCTGGCTATTTGGGGTGCATTATGTGCCTTTTCTGATGGATGGATGCGTTATTGCTTTTCTTGTCATATTTCACCACATGACATAGGGCTGGGTGTCTTTCAGAGACACCTTTCAAATCATTACAGTTCAATTCCATATATTTCTAAACCATTGGATATGATTCAGGTAATAGTTTTGCCCTATTATGGCACACTTTTTATTTAGTTTTGAACAATTCTTTATTCTTCTTCTATTCTATCTAGACTTGTCTTGTTTATTCATTACAGGAAAATCCAAACTAATGCTGGCTTAAGGAAAAAATGGGAAATGATTTTGTATAATTAAACTATTGACAATATTTTTTTATTAAAGTGAACTACATAAAACAAATTGTAAAAAAAGTGAAAAAATTACTAAATAAAATAATCAATCATGTATCTTAAAATATATTTTTAGCACAAGATGACAGTAAAACAACGCTGCAACTTTAAAATGGTCTTGATGTTATTAAAAAATGAACTATATCTTGCAGATGACTGAGATCTTGTTTTGGAACAGGTTCACAGGTGTCACAGTGTTGTCATTATCAGGTTGTCGCTCTCATCTTTGCAGCGAACAGTTGATTGGAAAGTGTTCATTCAAATTTTTGTGTGAAAAAGATTGATTTATTAAATAGAAGAAAAATAAAAACTGGAATAATAGAGAAGTTATTTATTTTGTTCTGCTTGATAACTTCACTGACTATGATGGATTCATCACTGATTTGATATTAAAAATGTGATTTGAACAAAGTTTGGAAGCACTAAACTAACTAAATCATTTCTGCATTAACCCTCTCCAGGCAGGCGTTGCAGATATGAAGCTGAAACGAATATTCAGACTGAAAGACCGAGTGCAAATTCCCCCTTCCAAGCCTGCAAATCCCACAGCTCTGCCAGCCCTGAGCCTCAGCCAATCACACAGCCCGGCCAGCCTCCTGCCAACCCTCTCACAGCAAAGCGGGCAGTTATAAAAGGCAGCCACTTCCTGACAAGCAACGCTTCCTGAGGCTCTTAAACACCCACCACCTCCCCAGTGCTTGACCCCGGGGGATCTGAAATCATCTTCAGCTGCAATCGATCCCACTGCTGGGGTCAATGCGCCAAACAAATAAATTATTTTATTGTATTAATTGTGTCTTTGGTCTCTTCAGATTGAATTGCAAAAGCTTAATTTCTTATTAGCTATTTAATCCAGATCCACATTTTTGACAATTTTTTACTCACAAGTACCACTGCTGGACTTAGTCAAGCTTTAGCGACACGCAGTTTTCCTGTCTCACTTTCAAAATGTCAGTCTCCTTGGTTTCACATATTTTCTAGGCATCAATTCCAGTATCACTACTAGGGTTGCCAACTTGAGAACAAAAAAATAAGGGATACCTTTTGGGTGGATCGAGTTGAGCACTTTTAGTCCTGATTTCAATCTACACAGGAATCATGGAACGCCGTCCCGTATCGATTCAATACTGGGCGCACATTGTTTTTCTAAAATACAGGACAATTCCGTATTTAAAGGGACAGTTGGCAACCCTAATACCAACCTCTAATAATTTAAAACCAAAACTGCATGCAATGAATGATAAATATTTACATGCCAATTAGTAGATTACATGTCCTCTGGGTTTTCCCCGGGTCAGTTCTATTTACCACAGCAGTCCAATGTTGCAAATCTGCGACATCCCAGAATGCATTGCCTGTGAAGGTCTCTCCAAAAATAGTCATATTGTATAGTACTACCCCGATTATCAATTTTTCCCAAATATCAGATTCTTCCTGTCATGAAAACTTAATTCGGCCCTGAGAAGTGTTTTTTCTGCAGAGCAACAGACTTGTCCATTGGCTTGTTTTGTGTGTAACTTTCTTGGTCATAAAGCCTCAAAGTTGTGGCTGCCGCTCTGATGGAGCTTGACCAGAGATAAGAGAAGCGACCGGGGAAGTGACATGTGAAAGCATTAGTGCAGCAGGCGTGACCCCAGTCAGATAGGCTGCTTGAGAGTAGCTACTAGGTCAGATAGGAGGCTTCTCTTTAGTAAGGGTCATGGTCATACTACTACACATGTTTCTTGTACTTTTACTTTTTCACTGAATCAAAATATAGATCTTCTATATATAGAAGTGCTACTGTATATATGCACTCGTGTTAAAACGGTTTTAGTCGATCAATTACATTTAGTGTCAATTATTTCCTGCACTTTTTTAGTTTGTTTTATTTTTGTACTTTTAATCTTGTTTTATACAAGTACTTGTCTTGTGCACACTGGGGACTTTTGCAAATGTATTCCAATGTGGTTTTACTGCAGATGGCAAATACATGAATCTGAATCTATGTTGTAAATACGTGTGCATGCAAACACACAAGTACGAAATCAATCTGAGGGAACAAAGACCCCAAGGGGTGTCCTAGAGGTATAACTTGAAATCATTTTCGAAACTTGCAAACATTGATAGCAAGAGGAATAATTGAACTAGTAAGGAATGTTTTGCATCATTTCAAAGATATGTTTCCCAAGATAACAACTACATGAGGTATTTTATCTGGTTCAGTTTGCACTTAGTGGAGAAAAATCTATGTGGTGTTAAGTAAGTCCTCTGAAAACAGTTCAAACGTATCTGTTTGTGGTCTGGGTTTTCAAAGGAACAGAGAACAGTGTCGCATACAGTGCCTCAGTCAACGTCCATAGGTGAATTGGGTCTAATACCGGTTTAGGAAAAGCCCCCCACCCACTTTCAAACTGATAAAATAATGCTTCGAGAGTGCAATGCATAAAGTGATTACATGTTATGCCCTTTTAATCCCCACACTGACACTTAACACACTGTCATAAGCTTTGATAAATTGAAAAATGCTTTTGTTTTATCCTCAGAGTGAGTGTGATCCAATGTCAATATGGTTTGCATCTGCGGTTGTTTCTATTTAGTTTAGTCTTTTAAAGTAGCCTGGATTTCTGTCACAGTGTGCTATTGTTAT
The DNA here is from genome assembly GCA_964034765.1 of Knipowitschia caucasica. NCBI lineage: Eukaryota > Metazoa > Chordata > Actinopteri > Gobiiformes > Gobiidae > Knipowitschia > Knipowitschia caucasica. The sequence continues at coordinate 18,446,905 of OZ035832.1, read as the reverse complement.
CACACTGTCAAAAACCCACAGATGTAAGCAAGCGTCCCCACAACGCCCCGAGGAGCAAAACAGAGCATCTACTGAAAACGAATGCAGTCTTAAATGGAAATCATCGAGACATGAAATACATGCAGGGAGAATTTTCTGTGCTTTAAGCAAATTGTATTTTTTTGGGAGGAATCTCACTTCCATAGACATGAAAGGCTGAGGCACAAATGCATTATTGATGTAACATTAATGCGGGCAGTTACATGCTATGGCTGTGAAGGGGCTCGCAGCTCTGCATCGGTGAGGAGAGTGAGGCCATATCTCTTTGGTCGACCTTGTTTACAGTGAGCAAATCCCATTGTATGTGAGGCCTTGAGGATGGCAGAACATACAGCATTTTTATGATGAGAGAAAGGGTATGTATCGGCAGATCGCTGACAAAGCAGTCAAACGCATGTACTGGAAATCTCCGGGATGCTGCAGTCTTAAATCCTCACAAAAATCATTTCAGCAAATAAATTCTGTGTTATTGTTCAGAATGTGTATAATTGGACAGAAACTGCATTCTATTTAGATATAGCAGTTTGATTTAATGTTAGCAAGAATCACATTGTGACTATTAAGCTCCAATGGAAGAGAATCCGTGTTCACTTCAGGTTAATGCATAGTTTTATTATAGCTTTTTGGACACTGAAAAAGTCTTCACACCCTTTTGGAAATAAAGAATTGATTTAGTTTGTTTGCACCTAACTTGGATAAAGTCAGGTGCAAACAAAGTACGTCAAGTGCAGTTTATGTTTGGTGTGGTACGACCAGGCTTAGTACAATTGGGAAATGATAATTGAGAAGAGTGTACAGATGGCTATGTCCAGGCTAAGTTTATGTGGTAAAGATGGCTAAATGTCACTTAAATTATTTTAGTCACTTAGTTATCTTAATTAAATCCAACAGATTATTAGCTTAATACTGTACTTAACCAATGGGGGATTTTGTTCAAAATCTGTAATAACCAGTTTGGTCTGAAGTCCAGAACGACATGTATGTTTACAATGAATACTCATGTATGTACCACATGTAACCAAGTACTTAAGTCTATATTTAAGTCTATGGAAGGTTCAAAATACACTTTATTTCTTACACACCAGACTCATACCGGGCTGAGATCAGACATGGCTCATTTGTGGAGAGGTAATGGCACCACTGGCTGCTCCACTCGTCACCTCAGTTAACAAACTTGCTTTGAAACAGTTCAGTGACCGTTTCATTTTCTTCTCGAAGTCCCCTTGATCAATAATTGTGAACCCAGGCTGTCCATTCTTTCTCTTAGTTTGAAAGTGAGAGCCTTTTAAACCATAGTTAGTCATCTTTTTTTTCTGATTTGTCTTGTTCTAAGGATCCAGAAAAGAAGGCAAGTGTCTGCAGAGTTCATTCTGCTGAGGAGGCATGGACAAAGCTGTGAATCTCCTGTGTGGCTGCATGCTGGTGTTAACAAGACACGAAGATGAAGGCTGTAAAAGGTCAGTACCAGGCCAAGTATGGATAGATACTCCATTTCCAGCCCGCAAACCAAGAAAACAACTCTAAAATGCATAGGTTTTCCCTCGGTTCATTCCACACAGCAGCAATATCGCTGTGTGGCTTATGTTTATATATACAACACGTCCAATCTCTCACATACACGTATTTGCATTGCAGGGACAATATGCCGTGCCACACATTATCGAAGTTTACCTAGATATCTGGCGCTTGTTATTCAAGTCGGTGCCAGCTCAGATCTTGCTAATCGCTTCGACAAACATTACATCTCCTCTGTGCCTTAAATCAAAGCTGGATACTGTGGCTCCATGGAAGTTAATCTGGATATATCAGCCACTGTCGACTCAGAGACAGGAAATCCATATGGTTTCTGTGTGTGCTGCTTGCATATAGGTGTTGTGTGTGTCCTGGACTAACATTAACCTAGGAACAATGCCAGATATGGGGAAAAAGTATAAACCAGTGTTGGTTTAGGTTGTTTGTATACCAACACTGGTTTATACGTGGTTATAAATGCAAATGAAAAACGGATTAATTCTCATAATGCTTGTTTGTAAAAATCTACAGGTTTCTTGTATTCCATTATAAGTACCAACCCCTTAGACACATCTCTCATGACAGGGTGATTTTCATTATGCTTGGGAGTGGTAGCACTGGCTGTCCTGTAGAGTGACACTGCCATCTAGTGGAAGCGTAGGTAATAGTGCTGAGTTGCCTTCCACTGTGAAAAGTGGAATTATGTAGGTCAATTGGAGACGGCTGCATCAACACCCACACATATTATTGGACTGGAGATATAAAAGTAAAAAAAACAAAAACACTATAGAATAGATTGTACAGAGCAAAACTTGAAACCAAAACGCTGATTATAACTGGGATTGTTCGCTCTTGCTAATCTTCCATAAAATAAATATAGGCCAAAGTGAATATATATAATACTGAGTTCCATCATTCAAATTCATCAGGACACTGCAGGAAATCACATTAGCCTGAAGGAGGAAGGGCCATATGAGTGGGTGTGTATATAGAGGCTTGTAAAAGTTTGAAAGCTTAAGTGAGAAAACTTGTGAGGGCTCATGGGGGCAAGTGAGGAGTGGGGTGTAAATTAGGAATGAAGCATGTCAGGGGCAGTTGAGGTGCAGACATTCCTTCACTGCCCAATTGGCCAAGGGTAGTGTCTATTGCTACAGGTGAAGAGGACTTTTGATTGATAATAAACTTTGTTCTTAAGTCTTTGTCTTTTTTGAGGCCATTTTAAAATGTTTTGGCAGATATCAAAGGGTTATTCCTTCCAATAAATACATGTGAAATACTAGATTTGGATCCTATTTCTAGCTTTGATATTTGTTGAAAGTAAATACAGGGGGACAATGAAGTATAGCTTAACTTGACTTAATAACAGTACATCCTGCAAATGAATGAACCAAAATGTTGTATACTTTAGGCTTGGCTGATAATAATATAGTTTTTTTTTTTTTTATTCAATGGATTTAAAGTGTACCAAAAAAAGTTCAATGATTTTTTTTTTTCCTTTGAATGTTTTATGGCATTGAAAAAGTATAAAAACATGTGAATGTGGGTTATTTTACATCTTCACAAATCTGACTTATACAGATCCTGGAGGTGGTTCCTTTGGCTTTAATCTTACACCATATGGTATAAAACATAAACATTTCAACAGAGAATGTTCAATAGTATAGTTTTTTACTTTTTATTTCAAAGTATTGAATGCAGGTGATTTTCGAAAGTGATGAACTGCTGATTAAAGAACAGAAGCTGTATCTTACTTCTTGCCCACTTTTGTGTTTAGGATATGAAAGAAGCAATGCTTTTACAGAAACATGTAGCTTTCAAGTGTCTTCATATATAGGCTATAATGACATAAGAAATAAAGACCAGCTTTATTTATGTTGTATTACACAGTACATTCAGTTCTTTACAAAAACGATACATTTATCTGTCTAACATTGACAAACATTTCTCATTTTCAGAAAAATTATCAATGAAAAACACTTTATAATTTACTACAAGACTCATCCATGTCAAGTACATTGTATTCTATTGACAGCAACATTTTATAAATGTAACTAAAGAACACAAACTGTCATACTGTTTTTGTCTGCATAGGTAGAAAGTGTAAGTGATTTGTAAAAATGCTGCTCCATAAGTTTGAATAACATTATGAAAGTTTCCATAGTCTCATAGAGATGAATAATTGGGCCTGCTGAAGGCACCACTAATATCATAAGTGACCTGAGGTAGAGCACAGTCTGTGAAGAAGTTTGGGAAGGCCAAAGTGCACAGTGAACTGTCCTCTATGGTCCCAGAGGTGGCGTCCGAGTGACAGAAGCCGGGTGTCTGTGTGTGTGTGAGTTTGGGCTCAGTAGAGTACAACAGACCTCCAACCAAATGCTGTGACTCATAAGACGCTGTCTCCAGTCCTCCCATCTCCGAGTGCTCTCGAACTGGCAAAGTTTGATAAAGGTCTTGCTCACTGACCATGCCGCCATAATCCGGCCCAAAGAGTTCAAAGAAGTCCACCGGCTCTGCGTTTCCTCTGTCCAAGTCCTTTAGCATTGTCCCAGCACTGGGGAAAACTCTGGAGCAGTTGGCAGGCTCTGTGAAGAAGGATGGGGGCAGGTTGCGATGCCGGAGGGGTGGCTTTTTGGCTTTCTCACCCCCTCTAACATCCTGCACAGGGCTGAACAGAGCTGCCAGACTTTTGCTCTGTAAGTTGGCATGAACCCCATCGCGCTTAGGCAGGTTTTTAGTGTGAAAAGTGCTGGTGGTTTGGGCCATGGGGGGAGACCCGTGCCTTTTAGCTGAGGGTGCTGGTTCAGCGGCGTTGCTTGGTGCAATGATCCCTGTGCACCTTTTGATCTGTTTCTGGAGATACTTTCTGTGGTTGACTTTTCTCTTTGACTTAACTGGTTTGTCCAATGCCAGTTTGATGTTGCTGGAGGCAGAGTCTATAAAGCTGAGCAGATCCCTTGTGGTTTCTTTGTAGTCTTCTTCAGTTTCTGTCTCACCCAGGATGCTGCCATCATCCAGACTTTTCTCCACATCATAGTCCACCACTGAACCGGGAAAACAGAAATTCAAAAACTGCGGGTTCATGATTGCAGCCTGCACAGCCATAACTCTATTGGGCCGAGAGGTGACACCTGTGGCACACCTCTGTTATCCAGGCAGAAAAAAGTCCCCTTCAAAGCATCTCTTGATCGCCGCCAGGTCCTGATGCAGCTCATGTGCTTCCTGTAAACATCTCAGAGTAGAACTGGCCCTGCTTAGGGAGATCTTTCTCGGGGAAGGGCTAGTGACGTCAGATCACCAAAGGGGAGGGGCAAATGGGGCTGCAAGACTTAACTCTTTACTTGGGCCCGACCACCTGCATCTGAGAGGGATTTGTCAGAGGCTTCCTGCTGAGCTGAGGACAATAACATCTGTGAAAACTTCCCTGTATAGTCAATTGTACACATAGAGCTCCGAACCCTTTTCATGTAATCGGAGAATATTACTTGAACAACTTTCAAGTCCAAACTGGATTAGCCTTTTATCTGAAAAATAAGTTTTATCCTAATCCTGATTTGTATGCTCCTGGTATAAACTGAGAAATACATTATGTTCTCTCCTGTGTGTTTTCATGTAACCCTTTTTGCAGCCCAATTCATTATAATACTGATTCTATTACCTTCTATAAGTACTCTTATGAGCTCGCCAGGCACAGTGATGATAAAAGATCTTCTGTGGGAAAATGACTGTGCCCAAACAGATGCTACTGTTTAGGAGGATCTCCAACAGTTTACTTCTGTGTCTTAATCTGCTCATGGCAAAAGTTGATTTCTAGTGCATTCCCAGGCCAGTGGGAATTTCTGCCCCGGTCTGACAACTATTATGGGCTGCCTTTGACATAAAGCCCTACAGGGTCTAAATAGCCCCTATTCTTCGGGCCGGCAGTGAAAGGGAGCTTTGTGCCAGAGATTCATTAAATTGCACCTCACAGCCCCTTCGTAAAATGGGTCTCAATAATGAACAGTCGATTTAACTAGAAAAGCTGCCGGAGCTGTTAAATTAAAGGGGAATAAAAAAAGTGCAGTTTGGGTTCAGTGTGCCAGAAGAAATTTTGAACGTAAGAAATCCAAGCTATGAAGCTACCGTTGTAAACAATAACTTGCATTTGGTCTGAGCAGTCCATAGATGTCTCTAACTGTTGCATTGTGGGAATATTGCTGATCGGCTGAAATTGAAGCGGAGGTGTCAAAAGATCCTACGCAAGATTAATATGAAAAAAAAGATTAAATAGTATTTGCATTTGCACACACTTTTAGAGGCTTACAATTTCAGTGAGTGTGACTAGGAAGTTGTACATTTGGAAGCTATATTAACAGTTGGGATCAAAGTCTTCTGGCCACACTGGATGTTGGATTTTGCCATGTTCCAGCTTCTTCCTTCTGGCAGAACTGAGATGCAGGACATCTACTTTTACTAACAGCTTCTTCCAACAAGCTGTTTAAATAAAGCACTAAAGTAATCTTGCACTTGTATTGAAACACTTGTTGATTGATTTCATAGTGATTGTAAGTTGTACATTTGTGTGGTGCATACTGGAGTACTTTTGCACATGTATTCCAATGGGATTGCAAATAAAATGAATCTGAATATTAATCCGAATCTGTATAAAAAATATATATATATTTCCGTATAGGTCTCTTTACCATCTTCTCCACCACTATAGTCAAAGAGAGAAGGAGGAAACTCTTTGTGCCGAAGTGTCGAACGTCTCAAAGCAGCCCTCTCAACGCCTGCCTGAAGTGATTTTGTCTGCTTTTTTTCTTGGCGTTTCGGCAAAGTGACATCATCCCAGTCATGGCAGCCATATCCCCCTCTTTCTGCAGTGGATGACGAGCTCGGGCTTTGTGCTGGTGGGTCATTCACATCACAGGGGCTGACGCACGGAGCCCGGAAACAACTTTCTATTGTTGCATAAAAGGCTGAGAGGGCGAGAGGAGTTGGGACTGTGACGGACAAGTTTAGATAATCGTAGAAAAGTGCTAAGTTGAGGTTATTTGAGTTCATTATTGAAACACCAATGTTCTTTTGCTCTGGTTCTCGGTATTTCTGTCTTTAGGGGAGCCCACGGCAAGTCGTCTGCTATGTGCTGCTCTGTGAATCATGATTTGGTATAAAAGGTCTGTCAGAACTAATCTTATCATTATATGCACTATTCAAGGTTTTCAGCTTTCTCTCAACAACAATTGGATGACTTTTGAGTATTTTAAAGATAGGATATGATCAAAACTTATGCGAACTGTGATTTATTCATTTTTTCTACCCTGAAAGCCATACTGTATTATAAACAGTATTTTGACATGATCATTTCATCAAGTAATAATACAACCAGACAGAGACAGTATCTTCACTTAAGACCAATAAAAGTTAATCCTTAAAGCTGGGTAACCTGGATTTAAAAATATGCTAATATACCATGTAATAAATTCCATCTTCTTTCTCACTTTCACAACAGTATCACTAGTTTTCACATTCAAATATTTTTGGCCTTTGTCATGTCTTTAGCTTAATGTTTTCAGACAAGTAAAGTGAGAAAAGAGGACCACTCTTTCTCAACCAATCAGCTCTCTGTCCAGTTTATTAGTGACTCACAGGGCTCTTTCTTACCAGCATGCCAAGATAATATCTTTTGGACAAGATGAAGGCAGAATTTTGTGGTGTGATATGTTACATGGTGAAGCCTCTTTCTGTTGAGACAAACATCTATTGTTTATAATACAAAAGAAATGTATAGGTACCTCAGCTTTAATAATAGGCAAAACAAATACATTTTGTGAAAGTGTATTTATTGCAGTCAGGTGCCCTGTTCTGCTTTTCTTCTCGAAACCTTAGTTTACGCCCCTTTTTCGATGAATTGATTATTTGATTTCTTCGGTACAAGAGTCATTACCAATCTGCTCACCACTAGTTTGTCACTTATTGTGTCTTGGTTCCATATTGTTTACATATTGTTAAACATTACCAGCCAGCCCTTCGTCCCAGAGAATCCACTTATTCAGCAGCACCAATGTCTTGTGGGGGATGAGGGGTGGGGTCTGAAACATGCACTGGCTAATCTCTTCCTTTACTAGTGTGTGGTCCTCTCCAGTGTCCCGCCGCACTGGAGCTAAGGGTCGAGGGAATACTAATAACACCGTTGATTGATGGCTGGTGTCACAGACTTAGAAAAGGCTGGTAAAATTAATTGCCTCTCAAAGTCTTGAGAAAAGTCAAAGTGGCGTGGACTTCAGCGGCACGTCCTCCCCCATGTTTAGCTACATTTTCTCACAACACAGGGTCATCATGGAGTCACTCAGAACTGGGGCAACGTTAGGGTAGGGTTGATGGGAATCACCCCACATTTACCACATGCTGCCTATTTGAACCGTTTTTAACTAGGGCTGAAACAACTAATCGATTAATCGACGACTAATCGATTATTGAAATAGTCGACAACTATTTTAGTAATCGATTAATCGTTTTCTGGTTCACACAGACTCAAACAGAGCAAAAATGACATAAAAATGTAGTATTTTTGATTAAAACTGACTTTGTTTTTATAATTTCATGAATATCTGTCCGTCTCATCCAATCAGATAGCAGAATTAGCACAAAGAGCCTGTTACAAACATTTACTTTAAGTTTACGCCATCAATACGTCCTCGAGTGTTGCCACTTTAGCTTTTTGTGATGAAAAAATAATTTTTTTCTACACAATTCACAGCCAAGCGATTACTCGATGAATCGTAAAAATAATCGATAGATTAATCGATTACAAAATAATCGTTAGTTGCAGCTCTATTTTAAACACATACTCATACTTTCTGTGTTAAAAATATGAAAGATACAGCTCAAAACTGATACAATATAAAGTAGTAATTGTGAGATTTGTCTTGCTTGTCCAATTTTCAAATCTTGTTTTAAGGAACTGAAACATTGATTCAAGTACATTTTAATATTACAAGCAACTATGTCTATGTGCAGCTATGCTAATATTTTTGTGCGAAAAAGACATTATAAGGCGTTTTAAGACATTAAAATGTACTCCTCATCACGAGAAATGTAGCCTAACTTTTGGTATTTTTCAGTTTAGGCAGTATATTGTTGTATTGTACACTACAATACTGAAACAATACAGAATCTATATATTTCTATATGTTGTTGTACTTTTCTTAAAGTCACCCAGTGTATTTTTTACAGTTGCTCCATATGAAATAAACATGTTAACTAATAACAGATGTGACTTTTTTCAGAATATTTATCTCCACCATGTTTCTGAATTCAACGCATAAATGTCCATGAGCGCAGAGGACCAATGCGCCACCATCTTGTAATACAGTGGTGGATAAGGGACAAAAAGGATGCAAGAATCCCTTTTTCGTTGCACAACTGCTACTGATATCCTTGCTTTCACCGTGCCCTGCAAGTTTGAAGAAGGAACCATGGAGGACCACAGTTATGTAAAAGAACGACTGGAACGACAATCTTAAAAAATAAACCACACGCACCGAAAACAAAAGTTAAACCAACAGGAGGCACATTGTGTAGTTTGTACACAACTGACACACACATGAACAATACGTAACTTTTTCAGACTGACAATAATGAGAACGAGGCAGAATCTGCAACAGTCTCAGGATGTTCTGACCCGATACGAGCACAGTCCAACTACTATGTCACAAGTTTCAACAAAACTTATTCAGGAACAAGCCTCAAATAAAACACACACAGAATCCCCACAAAACAATCGCCAGAATACTTCATCAGCAGCGTGAGTGAATGTTCTGTTTCTTACCGTGATGCAGATAGGGCGCTGTGGCTAATGCTAATTATAGCATAAGCTTTTAGCCATGTCCTGCCTCTCTGATCATCGTAGTTTTAAGCTCCCGCAGATATTAATCCTCCATGCTTCTCTCTCTTCTCTTCACACCGCGTTTGTAAAATTATATATTATAATAGATCCATGGTAAAACTCAGTGCAGCCACTGTGCAAGGTGCCGTGGTCTTGTTTACATGTCGCCTCCGAGTCCACGCGACTGTCAAGTGCCCGAGCAGTGTTGCCAACTCCTCAGTAAGGAAAGTAGCTATTGGCTGTCCCAAAAGTCGCTAGAAGTTGCTAAATGACGTCATCGTCTAATTTGCATAATTGGCAATTTGCAAATAACTGTAACGAACGTCGTGGGAGAGACAAAAGTGAGTAAAAAACACCCTAAATATGTTTAGAACTACAAATGTACAAAAATAATTTCAACATTAACAACATTTAATGATTTTAATGCTTTGTCTAGATCTGTCGCTAGTCGCTTTTTTGAAAAAAAGTCGCTATAGGGTCTGAAAAGTCGCTAAATCTAGCGACAAAGTCGCTAAGTTGGCAACACTGTGCCCGAGATGTTTGGAGAGATCTGGTCATTGACCAAACTAAAGACACATATTGTCTATCAAAGGCTTCCGTAGTACCCTGGTATGCAATATAAGATCTAGATGGCAGTATGCAATTACACAGTGTACCTTTAAAGACGCCAAAAACTATTTATCTGGATGCAATTTTTCAAATACTGTGGGGAAACAACCTTTTACCCCAAAGTAGTCAAGTTATCATATGTTTTCAAATAGGAATGAACATGACCAGATGCCTGTAACCTCAAAAAATAAAGAGGAAGAACAAAACCAATGGGATGCGTTCAGCCCCCCTCGAACCAGTTCATTCCCCTTCCTGCTTTTCGTCAGCACACCTGTCCGAGTTGTTATTGAGTCAGATTTTCTAAAACACCTACAATGGCTGAACCACAAACCCCCAAAGTGCCAATTTCACGTTTTCCACCCACTCGCCCTGATGTGGCAAAGAAGAGAAGATCAGTGGTTTTTAATTCTGTGCTATTCGTGTGCTACTGCCAAGCTAACCTGAATCCTTTACTGCACCTTTAAATTTAACTGTGAGAATGTTTGAAAATGGAAAGTAAAGTTTTGCTGAAAAGGCAAGTCTTGGTTAGCTTTATTCTAATGATTGAAGTCATTTGAGTTATTGAAAAAATGTGTGAACCACAAAAGACTCTTTCTCACTTTTAACCTCCACCCACCTCTGCTCTCTCCAGGCGCTGTATTAATAATATTACTGGTGGGGGGCTTGTGACTGGGGTCTATGGGCTGTCCTGCTGCTCTAATTCACAGCGTTTTAATGGCGTTGAGTAAAATGAATACGAGCCAAGGGGAATCCCACAGGTCGATCCACAGGGGTAAGGTCAGCCAGCGAAGATGCAATAACCTCCTACCACTTGCTTTATTGGCCTCCTCCGATTGGCTTTTTATTAAATCTCAAACACACGATTGTTCCTGCCAGACATCCAAGGCAGTAAAAAGTAGCTTTGGTTTGTCCAAGATGTGACAGATGAGATTAAGCCGAGCCTATAATTAAAACTCTAAACAAATCGGTATTTAAATTATTGGAAAAATTTTCCACGCTTTTTGAGAAAGACATTATTTTATTCAGTAGAAAAAACAATTAACAGCATGTTGAGGTAGAGACGCATTTTGCATAATTGTTGTGCTATATAAATAAACTTGCCTTGCCTTGCCTTGCCTTGCCAACTCTACATTCTATATTTCTCATCTTTGGATTACAGAAAATGTTTTTGGTTTAGATCACATGATATATGCCTACACTGTTATATACCATAATCAGGCCAATGTAGTCTGTAAATTGTATTTTAAAAAAAGTTTTAAAAAAACAAACATAAAAACATATAAGGTGGGCTGTGATTACTGATTGAAATGATCAGATTAAGCAACATGTCAATCAAATGGACAATTGGTTAACATTCACAGGTGAAACATGGAAAATTCTGTTTAAAATGAAAAGCCAGTACACGGTGTAGACTCATTACATGCAAAGTGACATATGCCAGGGATTATTATAGTTTACAGTCCATTTAAACAAAATTGTCAGATGTTTTATTTGGGGTTTTTATGCAAGCAATTATCAGCATAACAAATAAAGAATTGATACATGTAATGAGTCTAACATATATTGGTTTCACAGTTTAAAATAAGTTCCAGAGGTAAGTGAACCTGTGTATGATATTCTAATTGTCTGAGTTCCACATGTAGTTATAAAGAAGGCGTACATCCAAGTGGGAACTGCTCACAAAACACCTACATAAGTAGTCATTATAATTTAAGTGCTGCAACTTGAAAGGGCTTCATATTTTGTTATACAAGATCATCTCTTTAGATTTACATGAACTGATATAACAGGAATAGCCCACAAACTGCACTGTCATACAATTTAAGCAGTCGCAATTAAAGCTGGAGTACCTAACTTTTTGTCTCGTTTCAGAAATATATTGTGTGTCCCAGAAGAAAAGATATAAGTAACAACATTTTATGAACAAATCAAACCAAATGCTGTCTGTATCTTAAAAAAATGCATTGTTTATTTACATACTGAGAGCTGATTGGCTGAGTGAGGAATGGTACTTTTTTTTCACTCAAAAAGCTGGTCTAAAGATGTGACAGAGGCCAAAACATACAGACATGTGAAAACTAGCGATAAAGCCAAACAGTTTTAGCGTGACAAACTAGTTATGTAGTTGTGGTTTAAAAGTTAGGTACTCCAGCTTTAATGACCCAATTTCAAACTCCTGCCAACATCTAACTTTGGTGGTAAATGGACCTCAGCATTTTTTTTATCATAATGCATACGGCGCTGCTTGCATTATGAGTTATTTCCCATGATGCTAGTGCTGTTAGAGTCTGGAGTTGGAGTGGGGTCGGTGAGCCTTTTTGGCCTGCCGAATCCACTCTTTAAAATACTTGATCTCTAAAGCCCGGGCCGCTCTCACAGTGGGGGGGTCGTGCTCGCTGCTGTAGCGTAAGTCCAAGTGGTGCGCTCCGTCAGGAATCACAATGGATACCAGAGACTCCGAGATGTTATGAGTCACTCCTCCAGCCGACCACGGATCCAGGCCTCCGTTACTGTGGACAAGAAAACACAGGGAAAATGACAAACTCGTCTACAGTGAGTGCTATGGCTGAAGTGCACAAATAAACTGAATTGTATTGAATGGGATGTTGTTAGACCATTTCAAGGTTGTGACTCAGTTTGTTAGGGCTTTGTAATGTTAATCAGGTAAAACTAAACTCTTTGGGTACCGAGAATCCAATCCAGTTTATTTATACAGCACAAGTTTCCAAGTAAAACATTATGTATTTTTTTCTATTTTGTATGTATTCCAAATGCTGTTACTTAAAAAAAATACATAAGGAATACATTTTGGTGTTTGATATTGAAATTGAGCAAAAATTGGGCTTCAATGAGCTAGGCTTAGGGGTTAGCATTGTCCATCTATACTGTTTATGAGTTTGACATAACTGCGAAACATGAGTTATTATCAGTTTTTCTATTGTTATGCTGCATTTTTACAATACAATAATAAATAGTTGAGCATACAAGTAATCAGAATACAGTACTTTTATTGAAACATACATACAAAATACTCTTTAAAGCTGTATCCTGTAACTAAATACATACAACGTTTTCGTTGTTAATCATTATCTACAATGAAAATGACATTCCAGTGAACATTTTTTATGAGCTAAATCTGCCCTTGCTCTCTCGCCACACCACCAGTCTGAACTAATAAGTAACTCCAAACATGTATATATTTTGTATTCACATTCCATTACTCCGTCTGAACAAACCTTGGATCATGCATGAATATGTCTGTAGTAGTTAACTTGGCTCACCTGAAAATTATGTTGCTATGAGCGCTGATGTCTTTGCCTCCGTAGACCACTTCTGCCCACTCGGATCGAGGTCTCACACCAAACAAAGAATTGCACTCGTCCGAAAAGGCCTGGAAGTTCCAGTCCTCTGGTTCAAACATGTCATTCACTCCGTCAGAGCACATAGGCATCACCATCTCTGTGCAGGCCTGTGGAGGTGACAGGGGAAATGAGGCAATCATAGATCCTTTCCAGACTGTTTCACACAAATATAAAGAGAAAATAATAATATATAGAAAGACCAGACAGTGAGTAAGTAGTAAAAAAGTAAATGCTTTTCTGTACTACATTTTTAAGTTTACCTATAGACACATAAAACGAACTGGTTCCTATATTATTTTTTCAAATAGCAATTCAATCTATTAAACATTGACGTATTCATTCTTCACGAGGCCCGAAATGCAACTTGCTACGATTCTGTCCCAAATTCCACCAGACAAAACAACACAAACAATTTCATTTTTTTTAGAAATCTTTCTCATGAATAACACATTGTAACACTATGTTTTGAAAACCAATGGACAAAAGTAAGCATACATCTGTAATTCATATTGTATACTTCTACCAGTAAGATATGAATCAGTGAAACAATCAGGAACTATATACACAGTAACTCTAATAGTACTATCAAAGCGTGTGGTACCTAACTTGTTTTTAATCATTCCGTGTATACCAGATAATATTTGTATTGGTATTGGTAAGTATTATACAAGTAAAAAATTTTTGAACAAGTCAGATCAGGGCATGCTGCAGCTGCCTTAATCTCATTACAAAACATTTGATCTTTTGAAAACTTTTTAAAAAGAGCTCTGCAATTCACCATTTGATACTTTGGGCTGAAAGCTGATTGGCTGAGTCAGGGTGATCTGCTTTTTTTGCCTATATGTCTGGAATAAGCTGGTCTAAAATAAATAAATACAATCTTGCATGTGAATACTAGTGATAGAAACTGTTTTGAGAGAGATGGATTGTATTACATCGTTCTATTGTTGTAGTTTGAAACATGGGTACCCCAGCTTTAAGACAGCTAATAGATGGCATGTGTAGAAATACTGTAAGTGACCATACATGAAAAAAAGTATCCTACCTGATAGAACCAGCCCACAATGCCGAGGTTGCCAGTGGCTGTCTGAGAGATGTTGAGACAGGAGCTGCCACCAGTGTAGTTATAGTAAACCTTTACGGCTTGAGACACACCTCTTAAAAGAAGTTTGTCTGATGCCTTAGCGTCCATAGTGAGATACTTGCATACAACCTTGAAGCAAAAACAACAATAACATGTAAATAATAATGAATAGAAGTCCTTTTTCAAGACACTTCTGGTCTGACTTGTTCAAGGATCAGATGATAAAGATTATTTTAGTTGACAAAAATTTTATAGCAACCAAATTCCAACTCAAACTACTTCATAGGATGTTTGCAATCTTGTGGTAACATTTCACAAATCAATTCCTTAGCCCTACCGTTGGCAACATACTTCCCTTGAGCCCCATAAAGTGTTTTTCACATAAACTCCGGTGGCGCCTCATTTGCATACACAATTCAATGAGCCTGAATTTATTGCTCCGATCAGGGCTATTCAACCGCCCACGCTCAAGCATTTCGCCTCAACCTCCTGTATTCGTAAATGAGTACTTTTCTTTTAAACTACATTGATTAAGCATTGATGATTTCTCCAGACATGGCCCAATATTTGAGTTTGAGCTTTGTGCGGTTCTGCTGGTGCGTGCATGTTGTTATGGTGGTCGTGGCAGGGTTGGCTGTTGTTCGGTGCTTTTTGTGAGGCTGGAGAAAAGTGGGCTCTCTCTTGTGTGGAGGTAGGACCCTGGAGTCTGTAACCAGGGCTTTTGTGTGTCAACCCGGGGAGGAGTTGGTGGTCGATGGATGAGGAAGGCAGACATGTCTCCAACTAAGATTTGCAGTTTGGAAAAAAACTAAAACAGCATCTCCCAAGCATCTTCTCCTCACTTTTCAGACAGGATTATCCGCATACATTCATCTTTGCCAACAGATTTCCCTGCTTTAAGCCTTCAATAGCCTGTTCTCACACTCACTCAGATAATCACATTAGCTTTGTCATTAAAAAAAGCTCCTCTTTGCACCCATTGCCTAAACCGCTTAAACCACCCATAGGGGTCGCATACATTACAGGCAGGTTGCCAGAAATCTTTTAATGGTTATTTAGTGTTTATTTCAGCTAATTCAATGCACCTGGGGCTATTCAGAGCCTAAACAAAAAGATATGACGGAAGGAAGGAGACGTGCTCAATGTGGGGGACCGGTGATGTATTCAAATACTGGGGACCAAGGTCAATAGCAGAGTGCTGTTAATGCACGTGATGGACTGGGACGGCTGGGTACTAGTCTGTGCCCGGGGAAAAGTGACAGAAGACGAGGTGCATGCAAAAAAACAGAAGGGGAAAAAGCTTGTATGTTGATCTACTAATAATATGAATCTTATCTACTTCATCAAAAATTTCACAACAACAAGTTTTAGTAGGGATGGGAGGCACGTTTAGTTAGCCTTTAGCCCCGCCTACATAAGTTAATTTTTTGGGTCTAAACAGTCGGCTGGATCCAGGCTAATAATTAGTGTCAAAATAGACTGTATTTACCTAAGTAGATTTTTGTAAATTCAATGAGTTATGTATGCATTGAACCAAAACTGGACCGATGGAAGGACCTTTCACATTTCATTTAAAAAGGTGCATTATGCAACTTTGAACAATGTATTTATTTCCCCTCTAACTATTACTGATTGCGCTTTGTGTTCAATGTTAAATTCTAAAGATTCTAAACGCCAAAACAAATTTTTCATTTGTGAATTTCCTGTTCACTGACAATAAATGATTTGGCTGTGTTCTTGTGAAAATGTATTAATGTATAACGTCCCACAGTAGCCCATAATATCCCATAATAATTCAAAATCAGTTTGGGGGCCTCTCTTGTTATAAAGTATAATGGAAACTCAAAAAGGGAGAGCAGAGCAACTGTGCAGATCAATACCTCCTCATATGGTGCCATAAATATTACATACAGTACAGTACATGGCTTTGATAATACTGTATATAGTATACATGTATAGCTGCAGGATTTCAGCATGTGTCATGGTGCTTTTGAAGTGAGAGCACTGACCCTTTGTGTAAAGCGCACAAGAGCCACACTGGGTATGTCCTTTAACTGTGTCCCATAAGAGAAGACGTCAGTGATGTGCAGAGTGTGTGAATGAAAGAGGAACAAGAAAGAGGGATTACGTGGTGCTGCTCATCTAAAGAATACTTCAAACCAAACCTAATAGAACTGCATCCTTATGAATATTGATGAAGCTAATTGACAGCAAAGACCACAACAAACACTTGTAACACAATCGGCTGGATCCTCATTCAATCCAATTAAAGAGAGACAGGCAGGCCAAATTGGATGTTTTCAACCACAACAAAATACTATTCAACTCTAGAAGTGCTCTGTATCTAGTTAAAGGGCTACACATGTGCAAAGTATGCAGTTGACGCCATGACCCATAGACACATTTTATTCTTTACTGACCTTGAATGTAAATGTAGTTTTGAATTAAAAACCAAAGGCTTCAACTACCTGTCTGCAGCGCCTAATCTATTTGCCTATTCATTCTATAATAAAAAAGTATTGTTTAGTCTGTTTATGTCTCATCACACACAAACTATAGGTTATATGGCTATTCTGCTCAATTGTCTATGTGGATTCTTCCATGTAAATTTCTTTGGCAATATAAAATAGTATGAGTGTTCCACAAAGGGTACAACAGAGTAGCAGCATATCACATTTTCATACGCGCCAAATTCCTTGCACAACACTGCCAAATCTTTAAAATAAATACTGGACGCGCACAGGTGGGATAGCTGCTTGAATGTAGAAGAATACAAACTAACAGAGCTATGAATGGGTTAATCAGAAGGGAAACAATTGATTTAAAACACAAAGTTGACAATACAATATCTATCTATCGCCCTTCTGGTGCAGTACCTGGATTGGCCATGGGGGGAGTGGCTGCAGAAAGTTGGCCTCATAGGGATAGTCCACCATGGCCAGGTTGACCCACGTCTCCTGAAGCCAGTTTTTGAAGCTTGTCACGTCTTTATTTTTGAGAGAATCGCAGAGACTGAACTCCTTTGTCAGCCATTCAAGCCCAGACGCTTACAGAAAACAACACAAAAGATCACGTTAATAAATTACAATGTTTATTATCTTGTTGTGTGTGCGGACTGGGTCGCCGAGGTCTCCGCCTTCGACTGCCGCCCAGTCCTCTCAGCACCGCGCCACCACGGACCCCTCTGCAGGTGGTGGGCCCACAGGAGGGACTGCCCACGTCATCCCTTCGGGCTGAGCCCGGCCGGGCCCCGTGGGCTAAGGCCCGGCCACTAGGCGCTCGCATACGAGCCCCGACCCCAGGCCTGGCTCCAGGGTGGGGCCCCGGCTGCGCCATGCCGGGCGACGTCACTGATGTCATATTTGTGCTGTCCATGGTGTCTTCTGGACTGCTCTTTGTCTGACTCGTCACCTGAGACCTGTCTGCCATGGGAGGCCCTACCAGGGGCATGAAGCCCCAGACAGCATAGCTCCCAGGATCATCCGAGTACTCAAACTCCCCCACCACGTTAAGGTGGCAGTCCAGGGGGGAGGGATCTTCGTTCCCTCCCTCACCTATGGTCATGAGCTTTGGGTAATGACCGAAAGAACGAGATCGTGGATACAAGCGGTCGAAATGAGCTTCCTCCGCAGAGTGGCTGGGCGCTCCCTTAGAGATAGGGTGAGGAGCTCAGTCACACGGGAGGAGCTCGGAGTAGAGCCGCTGCTTCTCCACGTCGAGAGGAACCAGTTGAGGTGGCTCGGGCATCTGTTCCGGATGCCTCCTGGACGCCTCCCTGGGGAGGTGTTCCGGGCACGTCCCACCGGGAGGAGGCCCCGCGGAAGACCTAGGACACACTGGAGGGACTATGTCTCTCAGCTGGCCTGGGAACGCCTTCAATCAATCAATCAATCAATCTTTATTTATAGGGCGCTTTTCCTGCACAGGGCAACACAAAGCGCCTCATAGTCCACACCACACAATGCACAAATCATCACCATTAAAATACAATTAAAAACACATATGTAATTAAAAAGCATTAAAATCACATAAGTAATTTAAAAACATAAGAATCACACAAGTAATTAAAAACAATAAAATAGTTAAACACACAAAAAGTTACAACAATAAATAACAAGGTGTGTTAAAAAGATAAAATTCTCTAGTTGTATGCGCAGGAAAAAAGAAAAGTCTTTAACATGGATTTGAACATTGACAGAGAGGCAGCCAGTCTCACATCCTCAGGAAGACTGTTCCAGACTTTAGCTGCATAAATCTGAAAAGCAGCCTCCCCCTGTCTAGTCCTGACTCTGGGCACTAACAGGAGTCCCGTCCCTGCGCTCCTCAGAGTCCGGGCTGGTTCATATGGGACTAGCATATCATGGATGTACTTTGGTGCAAGGCCATGGAGAGACTTGTACACCAGGAGAGCTGATTTAAAGTCTATCCTCTGGGCCACGGGAAGCCAGTGCAGAGACCTGAGGACCGGACTAATGTGGTCGTACTTCCTGGTTCTAGTCAGGACTCGGGCTGCAGCATTTTGAATATACTGCAGCTGTTTTACTGCATGTTTGGAGATACCTGTGAGCAGGCCATTGCAGTAATCCAGCCTACTGGAAACAAAAGAATGGATAAGAATCTCCAAGTCAGCCCTGGACACAATATTTTTAATTTTGGCAATATTTTTCAGATGATAAAAAGCTGCTGATGTGACCGATCCAATGTGGCTATTGAAGTTTAAGTCAGAGTCCATTATTACTCCCAGATTTCTGACCTTATTTAAAGGCCCCAGGGAGAGAGACTGAAGGTGACAAATGACGGTCTCTCTTTGTTTCTCGGGACCAAAGACAATCATTTCGGTCTTGTCCGCATTTAGCTGGAGAAAATTGCATTGCATCCACTCACTGATCCGCTGGATACAGCGAAGGAGTGAGTCCACCGGTCCATGCTCTCCTGCAGTCAGTGAGACATAGATCTGAGTGTCATCAGCGTAATTGTGGTAGGACACTTTCATACTTTGAATTAACTGACCTAATGGCAGCATGTAAATATTGAACAGGAGAGGTCCCAGAATCGACCCCTGTGGCACTCCGCAGGTCAGGGCCATATTATCTGAGACATAGTCTCCAATCTCCACACAATACTTCCTTTCTTCTAGATAGGAACTAAACCAGCTTAGGGCGGTACCAGCAACACCAACCCAGTCCTCCAGTCTCTGCATGAGAATCTCATGGTCAACGGTGTCGAAAGCGGCACTCAGATCTAACATGACTAAAACAGAGACTTTTCCTGCATCAGTGTTAAGCCGAATATCATTTGTTACCTTGACTAGAGCGGTCTCAGTACTGTGGTGTGGTCTAAAGCCAGACTGGAACATGTCAAATGAGTCATTAGATATTAAAAATTCAGTAAGTTGTTGGTAGGCAACTTTTTCAAGAATTTTTCCCATGAAAGGCAGATTTGAGATGGGACGGTAATTTTCAAGTACCGCAGCATCCAAACTGCTCTTTTTTAGGAGGGGCCTGATGACTGCCTTTTTCAGGGCCATTGGAAATGTTCCAGATAAAAAAGACATGTTTACTATTTGTGTCAATGAGGGTAATAGACCACACATAACAGACTTCATAAATCTAGGAGGTAGTACATCCAGACTGCAGGTAGAGGAACTAAGACCTGTGATTATCTTTTTAACAGTTTCATCATTGACAGGTGCAAATTGAGCTAGCTCACAAAGCCTCACTGGATGTTGCATTGTTACTTTTGTTGTAGAGGTGATGGCATTTCTGATACCCTGAACCTTGTCTCTGAAGAACTGTGCAAACTCATTACACCTGGATTTGGAGTAGTGTTCTAATGGCAACTCAACAGGGGGGTTCGTTAATCTATTGATTGTTGAAAATAGAACACGCAGATTGTTGCTGCAGCCTTCAATAGTTTCAGAAAAGTATAATTCTCTTGTTCTACGTAGTACTTTGTTAAACTCACACAACTTCTCTTTTAAGAGTTTATAATCACCCTGGAGGTTGGACTTTCTCCACTTTCTCTCTGCTCTCCGGCACTCTTGCTTCTGTGCCCTGACCGGACCTGCTTTTATCCATGGGGCTTTTTGCTTATTTGTGACCATTTTTACCTTCACAGGGGCAATGGCGTCCAGAACATTCAACACACTAGAGGTGACAGAGTTAAACAGTTCATCTACAGTAGAACA
The DNA here is from genome assembly GCA_964034765.1 of Knipowitschia caucasica. Taxonomy (NCBI): domain Eukaryota; kingdom Metazoa; phylum Chordata; class Actinopteri; order Gobiiformes; family Gobiidae; genus Knipowitschia; species Knipowitschia caucasica. The sequence goes on along the minus strand of OZ035832.1, from coordinate 18,426,248 downwards.
TGATGTGTTCTCAAAATGGATCATTCCCATAAATAGTTCACCCGTGTTTTCATTTAAGTGTCTACTTCTAACAATTTCATATTTAGCGGGTGGTCTGGTAGCAAAACACATGTTAAAAAATACACAGAAATGATCCGACAGAGCAACATCAACTACATTAACTTTTGAAATATTCACCCCTTTCGTGATAAGCAGGTCCAGGGTGTGTCCTCTGCTATGGGTGGGGCCACTCACATGCTGAGTGAGGCCAAAGGATTCAAGTATGGAACTCAGCTCTTTTGCGTATCTGTCATTAACATTATCCACATGAATATTAAAATCGCCTATAATGACTAAACCATCAAAATCTGTGCACACAACTGAAAGCAACTCAGTGAAATGATCAGTGAAACTATGGCATGACTGTGGCGGCTTGTACACAACAATAATAAGAATGGAGGAGGGGGGTGGTGGTGAGGAGGAGGAGGAGGAGGAGGGGGGTGGTGGGGGCCGAGAAGCCTCAGATGCCTTGGGGTCCCCCCGGACGAGCTGGAGGAAGTGTGTGTGGATAGGGAAGTCTGGGCGTCTCTGCTTAGACTGCTGCCCCCGCGATCCGGCAACGGATGAAGCGGAAGAAAATGGATGGATGGATGGATGGTTTATTATCTTTACGAGAAATGCTAGTTTGTATTCACTTATTTAAAGGGATCAAAACTTAGGAAATAGAAATTGCTTAAATTTGCTCGAATCAACAACCAATTTAACATTGTTTTACGATGTTGGACTGCATATGTTATGTCTAGAGGCAGTTTATAGCTAAGCCCAGGAAATATAGAGCAAGAACTCAGTTACTAAGCTTATTCTAGAACTGCAGAATTTTTTTCAGTATACTTACAGGTGAATACTACAGGTAAATTAGAATATTGTTCAAAAGTAAAACTTCAACTTACAATGTGAAACTAACATTTTGTAACAATATTTTCATATTGATTTACACAGGACACTAGGGTGGACTCAAAAATATGAAAGGTAACTAACCCAATAACAAAAAATTGCTCAAAACTGGCAAAAGGTTTCTAACATTTGAGCACATTTTGACTGCCTTAAAACTCCAAAAAATTGCCATGGGACAAGCAATATTATCTTGTTTTAAAAACATAAAAGAAATGTTTTCCTTGGAATGAGAAAATGAAGCAAAAGTTCTTGAAATAAGACTAAACACCTTTATCCCATTGGCAAATGGGATAAAATTTAAGACAGATTAAAAAAAACACTGGATTTGAGCATTCTCATCACTTTTTGCAGTGTATACATTTTGTGCAAGCTCCAATATTGGGAAAATTACCTTTTTCTTCATGTTATTACAGTAAAACAGAGCCAGACTTTTGGGGAGATTAGTTATTTCAACAATTAATCTCCTATTCTGTGCTTGGTGGAACGAAATCAAGTAGAGCATGATGTATGGGGCTCTCAGCGGAGAATTAAGTGCTGCGCCTCTCATTCGGACCTGAGTGGAATACCAACGCGCTCAAACGCTCTGAGTTATGCGGCTTGTAAATTTTACGGATCCGACACATTCAGTTTCTCAAGCTGTCCTCTTTGGCGCTCGGACTCAGCTCTGCCTTTTCTACAAGCTGCTAAAACCTACAACTCGTAATGATTTTTTTTAGAAAGTCAATGGTCCTGTTTAATTTACTAAAAGCCTGCATATTAGGGATGTTTAAGTATTAAAAAAGACATACCAGTGGAGGAAATGTTATTTATGGAGGACCAGGATTTTCTGATGTTCACTTCGCAGTTATATCCACTTTTGGCAAAGTCCTCAGTTACTGTTTTGTAGAAGGCTCCACATGGCACCATACCAGGGAACTGCCATATTGGAGCTGAAGCTGCCAACGCTCTGAAAAACACAAAGTCCACATTTATTTTTCAAACTTGTCGGCGCATATGCATTACCTTGGGTACAGGCGCAGGAATTATAACTCTGAAATACCCAGACCTTCTTTATGAATACTGGCAGACAATACTTTTGAAGACTATCTATGTACTATCTATCTATCTAAAGTATACATTTACACTGCAGAAAGTGATGAAAAACAAGCCAAAAATTGCTCCAATTCAGCAAAATGTATCTTAATTTAAACACATTTTGTCAGCCTTGAAACAAGATTTGCCGAAGTGGACAAGAAAAATCTCCCTTGGAATGAGAAAATAAAGCAAAAGTTCTTGAAAAATTACTAAATAAGACTAATCTTGTTTTAAAACAGTCAGAATGTACGCAAAATAATATAAAAAGTACTTGATTCAAGCCATTATTACCTCATATTGTATCCTTTTTTAGACTTTATTCTGGAATGAATGTCTAAAATGTGACCTAAAATGTGTCAGAAAACTTAAAACTTGACTTACCCGACAACGATATTGGGGTATTTCATTCTAAACCAGGCTGACAGCATCCCTCCATAGGAACCTCCGATGGCAATAACAGGACTTCGTTGAGCTCCAGGTAGAGTGCTTTTTACGTTTTTAATGAGGACTGCAAAATCTGCCAGTGCCTGCTCTGATGTCAAGAAGTTCAGGTGTTTGCTGTCCTGTGAGAAAACATAATGATACATGATTTTCTAAACGGTGTAATTTCATGTATGCGGTCTCTAAAGGCTGTCATGACATTCCAGAGAGCCAATAGTTTCACATTGTGGCGGAGGGCAGTTTCAAACATTTTCTTTGCAACTTTGTGTGAAAACTGTCATACATTTTGACATCTTCTTTGTCGGTGCATATACA